>MU386550.1:0-600000 GCA_022497025.1 Hypoxylon sp. FL0890
CCAGTTTAATTATACCTTTCGTTGGGGTTTTTGTTACGGTTACTTGGATTTTTTTGTTGGTGGTGTATTTTTATGTTTCTCCATCAATTTTATTCCCCCCCCCCCCCCCCCCCCAAAAAGCCCAAATTTTCTCAAAGCTCCGACTGGCCGACTTCCCGACTTCACATTCGAGCCTACCAGCTTCGTTCTACCATTAAATTTTCTAGCTCTATTTTTCCTCTTCTCCCCCTTTACGTCTTTTCTCGTCTCGCATTCTACGCAGCACGTTGTTTACGTTCGCTTTGTTTCTCCTGTGATAATTGGTGCATACATTCAGGAGACGCACGACTATGAGTCTTCTATATACTTTGATCAATTCGATAATCTGACCGTACAGAACACAAAGCGACGCGCTTGAGCAAACCGAAGCATACTTGGAAATCCTGCGCAGTTACCGCCGTTACCTATGTTTGCCCTAGATACACCGTCCTACAAGCTCGACTATGTCGCCCGTGTCGTCAAGAACCTTTCGATAAAATTTGTATTCTCGCCATAGCCGCATCTAAAAAATATCTCTACCTCCCAAGATACATGCCCCAGTATCAGCCGCGCGCAAAGTTGTTGGCCACCCACCTCGACCCCGTGCGAATTAAACGTCGCCTGTCGCTGCCCGTTGTGCCGACAAACCTTCCTAGCGTTCACACAGCTGAAGTTCCAATATGGCTGCCGTACGTCTGCTCCTCATATTCCATGACTTGCCCTTAAAACTAGGATATATCTTCGCAGCAGTAGCTGACTAGATCTTATAGAGCTCGGAAGACGTCAAGGCCAAGTACGCCAATGGAAATGGTGGCGCCCAGTTCAGAGATTTTATATCCCAACCGGTAGTCGCTGCTTTCTGCGCCGGCGGCGTCGCAGGTGCCGTGTCGCGAACAGTCGTATCCCCTCTAGAACGCCTGAAAATCCTCTTCCAAGTGCAAAGCGCCGGTCACAATGAATATAAGTTATCAGTTGGTAAGGCACTGGCCAAGATGTGGAAGGAAGAAGGTTGGAGAGGCTTCATGGCTGGTAATGGTACCAATTGCATTCGCATCGTCCCTTATTCTGCAGTGCAGTTCGGCAGCTATAACCTCTACAAACGGGTACGTTTTCTCCAAAGCTGCTATGTCTACTGCCGCTTCGGTTAAGCCTTGTGAAATCCATGAGCCCTATGGCTTTAGAAGCAATCGTGAATTGATTTGACTGACACAAGTCGTAGCACTTCTTCGAGAAGTACCCAGGCGCCCCTTTGTCTCCTCTCGAGAGACTTATATGTGGTGGCATAGCGGGAATCACGTCAGTCTTTTTCACATACCCGCTCGACATTGTACGAACCCGACTGTCCATCCAATCGGCATCATTTGCCGCGCTCGGCGATACACCGAAAGACAAACTTCCGGGCATGTGGACTACAATGGCCATGATGTATAAAGAGGAGGGTGGCATACCTGCATTGTACCGTGGCATAATACCTACAGTTGCAGGAGTAGCTCCATACGTAGGTTTTGGTTTCTCATACAAGGTATATTGCATATACGGCCAGTACATACTAATGGGTCATCTAGGTTGGACTAAACTTCATGACATATGAATTTGTCCGCAAGGTTCTGACTCCCGAGGGTGATCAAAACCCCAGCGCGGCACGTAAGCTGCTTGCTGGTGCTGTATCTGGAGCTGTCGCTCAGACTTGCACATACCCATTGTAAGTGTGTGCCTCTCGTATTTTATTACTAGGTAGCTAATGCATGTACAGCGATGTCTTGCGGCGGAGGTTCCAAATCAATACTATGTCCGGCATGGGGTATAAATACAAGTCCATAGGAGATGCGGTCAGAGTCATATTAGCCCAGGAAGGTCCACGGGGTCTATATAAGGGCCTCATTCCGAACCTGCTCAAAGTCGCCCCTAGTATGGCTGCCAACTGGCTTAGCTTTGAAGTCACTCGAGACTTTTTGGTTGGCTTGAAGCCAGAACCGCTGGTTTTATAAATGAGAAGCTGAATTAGCTGGATACCGTTTTTTTTTTTTTTAAAAAAAAAAAAAATCTGGATTCTATCCGAATTATAATTGACTACCTACGTTTAGACATGCACTGCGATAACTCGGAATCCCTGGTGGAATGGCGTTGATGCACTACAGCACGAGCTGGTGCAGCGGATTAGCGGATTCGAACACGATAAATAGGGAAGGGTAGACAAACACAGACATAGAGCTCCAAGATTCTGGTTTAGCTAACAGACATGGCGACGAGCTGCAAAATATGGCCTGACGACACTATGCCAAGACATGTAGGCCCGGAGATGGCCGAGGAGGTCATCCTTCCGTTGGAAGTATAGCTGCAAGACAGCATTTTGTATAGAATAATGAAAATGAATCTGAAATCAGTTAGACTGATGCTTCTACTCGGAAATGTACCTGAAGTATAAATTATTTTGAATAAATGTACGAGCATGAAATGCCTAGGTACATATCTAGAGTGCCTACCGTACGTGATGAATGAGGTACCTATATTCATTTGCGAAAATGGGGAGGTCTACAAACGGTATGAATTTAGAAGGGAATCTCAATAACCACTGTGCACTCATGCATTTACTCGGTTCAATGTCAATTAACCATAACTAACTAGGTATATTACATAATCAAGTGGGCATGTACGTACCAACCCTAACTGCCGTTGGTCACCGCTCACCCACACAATTCATTCCCATCTTTTGCGATTTCCAACTTTTTCTTTCTGCGGCCCACCTGAGAGTTTCCCATTTCTCAGTCACTACTAACCCGCAGCACAACAGCTTTTCCCTTCCCATCGACTCTCATTCTTTCAATCACGAAGAGTCACCGTCAAGATGGGTACGTTCATTATTTATTTGGAGATTTCTATGCGAGTGGAAACTTGAGAGATGAGCTACAGTGTCGTCGCTCGTCTCTCTCGTTCTCTGCGAACAAATGGCAATCATCCTCCGGGATGCGCCCAATAGAGCATATTTGAATCTAAAAGCTGACGATGGCTTTTTCTCTCTGAATAGGTATTGATCTCGACCGCCACCACGTGCGCAGCACCCACCGCAAGGCTCCTAAGAGCGACAATGTCTACCTCAAGCTCTTGGTGAAGCTGTACCGCTTCCTGGCCCGTAAGTGATCCATCGCGAATTCAATTCAAAGTTTCATTGGGTATTTTAGAGGCAAAACCAATACTAACTCGACTTCTTGTTTAGGCCGAACGGACTCCAACTTCAACAAGGTTGTCCTCCGCCGCCTTTTCATGTCCCGCATCAACCGACCTCCCGTCTCCCTTTCTCGCGTCAAGACCCAGCTCTCCAGAGGCCACGAAGGAAAGACCGTCGTCGTTGTTGGTACCGTCACCGATGACAACCGCCTGCTCGAGGTTCCCAAGGTCACCATCGCTGCTCTGCGATTCACTGCCACCGCCCGTGCCCGCATCACCGCTGCCGGTGGTGAGGCTTTGACCTTGGACCAACTGGCTCTCCGCGCCCCTACTGGCAGCAACACTCTGCTGCTCCGCGGCCCCAAGAACGCCCGTGAGGCAGTCAAGCACTTCGGCTTCGGCCCTCACAAGCACAAGGTATGTGGACTATGCCGCATTAGAACTTCGTCATCCAATATGCTCACCATTTATAGAAACCCTACGTCGAGTCCAAGGGCCGCAAGTTCGAGCGTGCCCGTGGTCGCAGACGTTCGCGTGGTTTCAAGGTTTAAGGAAAGCTCGGAATGGGTTGGGTCTTGCGTTGCGTCTCTTCGGATATACCATGAAGGCAATTCTCAACTGGAAGAGAGTTATGCTGCTTTAGGAGTGGTTTCTGCATGGTTTGGCGTGGTACGGGATCATAAAATCAGTTCTCACAGAATAAGATGCATTGCCACTTCTTCTGACAATCCCAGTCAGTCTTTCTCTATGTGAACTATGAATTCGTGATCAATGAATACATTCCGCTCTGGTGGTACAGATTTTAGCCTTGTTAGTTTTATGAGGTCGTCAACCCAAAGCCTGCGGATTCTAGACATGAATCTTTTAACTGCTAGGCAGTTTCGAAAAGCATAGGAAGGAAATTGTCTGAGGATTGAGATACAAAGCTCTGGTAGATTTCTAGAGAAGGCCGTCACCTGACTCCGCGTTTAGTACGTGATGCCTGAATAATTTCGTCATAGCCGACTCCAACTTACCCATTACATGTCTGTCGCAGTCAATTGTCTAACTGGACCAATCCCTTGCACTTTGCCTCTTTGTTCTATTTCGGAGTCCTGTAATATTTGTTTTTAGCCTCGTTCATTCAGCCATTGTCGTATTACAGAATGTGTGGCCGCTACTCGTTAGCTTTGGTACGTTAAAAGGCCTTTTGATACCTCTACAGCCCATGAAGACTGACTGCAACCGAACTCGCAGCGGCCGGCGCAAATTCGCCAGATGCTGCAGAATGACAATATGGCCGTTGATGACCTGCCGGATGACGAAGGTGATGAAGCGCCGAGACAAAGCTATAATTTCGCTCCTGGCTATCACGGCATCGTCTACCGCGCCGAAGTGCCCGACTGGGGGGCTGGTCCCCGAAGGCGCCACAGAAATTCTTCTGGTGAGACCCCGGCTGAGGAGCAAACTCGAGGCGAAGCTGCGGACGATGCGTCCAAGTCTCGGCCTGTTAAGTATAAGCTGCAAAGCATGAAATGGGGCCTGATCCCTTTCTGGACTAAGCGCAACCCGGATTATGGCTCCATGATGAAGACTATCAACTGTAGAGACGACTCCCTCGCACAGAGCGGTGGTATGTGGAATACCATGAAGGCGAGGAAACGATGCATTGTCGTCGCACAGGGCTTCTACGAGTGGCTGAAGAAGGACGGAGGCAAGGAGAAGATTCCGCATTTTATTAAACGGAAGGATGGCAAGCTGATGTGCTTCGCCGGATTATGGGATGTGGTGCAATATGAGAGTAAGTGATTAACTATCTAAAGTTTGACGGAGCCACTGTTAACCAATAATAGACGACGATCAGAAGCATTATACATATACGATTATTACTACAGACTCGAACAAGCAGCTCAGATTCCTCCATGACCGCATGCCCGTCATTCTAGAAAATGGATCGGAAGACTTACGCAAGTGGTTGGACCCCAAACGCCATGAGTGGTCGAAGGAGCTGCAGTCGCTCTTGAAACCCTTCGAAGGGGAACTAGAGGTCTACCCCGTTAGCAAGGACGTAGGTAAAGTCGGTAACAATTCACCTAGTTTCATCATACCCATCGACAGCAAGGATAATAAATCCAACATCGCAAACTTCTTCGCCAAAGGGGGCAAAAAGAAGAATGTAAAGAAGGAAAGACAGTCGGAAGTCGAAGTCAAGAAAGAGGAAGGGTTCGTCGCCGAAGACTCGAAGGAAGCAGATAAAGGAGGTAAGGCTTCGACAGGGGTCAAGAGAGAAGCCGAAGAGGAACCCATTGAGGAGGAGCCTCCGAAGAAGATGCCTGCGACAATGTCCGCAACGTCGAATAAGTCACCGTCTCCGCAGAAGCGAGGCAAACGAAAGTTCAGTGCTACTAGTAACGCGACCAAGAGCCCAAATAAGGCGAAGCAGCCTGGTACGCAGAAGATAACGAAATTCTTCGCAAATAGCTCTTGACAGAGCATCGGAGGGGAAGCGTGTTTGAGGCTGACTGCTAGCGTCGTCCACCGCAGACTCTGTGATTTACAACTTCAGAGCTTAGTCTTTGGGATGGATTGATATACGCATATCAAAAAATAACACCAGACCTCGAGAATGACTAGGTCAAGGATCGCCCTCGATTTTAATCAGTCTTGTTAGCTTCATCCAGTGCTATGATCGCTGGTATGCCCACGCATCGAGGACGTGGACTAACTTATGATCGTCGCGAATCCCGTTTACGAAGGTTATTAATGAGGATATATATGGCTTGCTGTCTTTGGGAAGAGGTAGTAGGAGTCGGCACATCTGGCTACAAATTGAGCCACATCACGTTGAGACTCAGATAACCTGCAGTAGAACTCTTCTGCTCTGACGATTATTACATGGATGCTGGCAACCTGGGCTTAAAGTATATTATGTCAAAGTGTTCCTACTTCGATACGAGCTGGCACAACTTGAGTTTAATTGACTAAGTAATGCTTGCTGAACCGAACAATGTACAATGATGGCAAAGAGCATGCTTCGTCATGATTTATCCAAAGGAGATACATCAGATGAAACAACTCCAACTTCCTGTATTACCCCATCTGAATTACATATGATTCTAGGCTCGTCTGGAAGAGACCATGCAATCCGTCTAGCAGGTGAACACAGATGGGCCGGGAACGATGTACGAGTGGAAGTTGTTGTAGATGTTAGCAGTGTCTAAACTATCGGTCAGCAAAACATGCATTTTCTTGCCAAGGGCTAGAAGAAACTCACATCCTGGGTCAGTAGCCTTGAAAGCACCGGGGATCTTAGCAGTCGGCGAGGGCGAGGCGTTACCGCCACCGTTAACATGGACTTGGCCGCAGCTGATATAGAACTGCGGAACAGCGCCAGGGTTGTGGATGGCAAGAGACTGGATTCGGAGTAGATACTCGCCGCTAGGGATACACTTGGGAATGGTGTAAGAGTAGCTGTCCTTCATTGTCCAGGTAGCCTGGCCACCGCTGAATTGCGGCGCCCAGTCGTTGATCTTGAACCAGTCTCCGCTACCGTCGTACTCGGCGGCGGTGCTCGGGGCCTTCGACATGTACAGGGAGATAGGACCCTGGTGGTAGACGGCCGTGTCTAAGCTAAATGTGAACTGATCGCCGGCATTCAATTCTAGTGTACTTGTATTGCCTCCGGTGGCACCGCCCACATTGCAGCGGAGGTCTTTGGAGGCCAGGTCTATAATCACGTCTTAGTATGGAGCATTGCTACTTCTTTGGACGGAAGCCACGAACCGGTAACGGGAGAATTGTAGTTGGTGTTTCGTCGGACGTATTCGTACGGAACGCCCTTGGCAGTGCCCTAGATTGTATGAGTATCAGTACTTCTTTATAAATTTGACTTTTTCCTTTAGGTACCTTTGCCAGTGACTGGAAGATATAGTGGGCAGTGGCACCCTGAGCAGCCAGAGCCGCCACAGTGACGACAGCGACGACGTTTTTCATTGTGGTCAGAGTGTACTGGTTTCGAAACCGTTACTTTCCCTAGGATTGAGGCTGACGATGCGATGTTCGGTGGACAAGTGTAGGTAGCAGGCTCTACCAGCTACGTAGGTGCTCTGGGCCATCCTTAAAAGCCAAACAGCAGACGACTTCCCCCTTCGGCACTTCTCGCCTCCATCTTGCTGACGTCCATCTGCATCGAACCCCGGGTTCTGTATATGAAGCGGGCCGCGGCTCCAGTCGTCGACGCGGGAGAATGGTTAAGCAACCTTGGATTTGAGGCTCGGATGGGCTGGCTAGGTCGAGGGACTGGGGTCGGGCTACAAGCAAGCAAGGCGTCACAGATAAGTCGTTAATCAGTTAGATTAAAAGGCCTACATAAAGCATTAAGATGGTTGGTTGAGACGGGCTGAACTGTGGTGCCGAGCAAATTGTGTCCTGAATGGGTATGTCTATGCAAAATGTCCTCGCTGCGAACAGTGGTTCGGTACTGGGATCTCCGGAGCTGCGGATGCGAGATCTGGCAAACAAGGATTACATCAGGTATTCATAATCGAATAAGACCTGTCTCTTGCCACCGAAGTCTTGTGACATGATCAGCTAGCCCCGAGAGAGGCATCCCGGCTCTTAAGAGCCTTCCTGTTGGACCTATAAGTAGTCACGATAATCATGACAAATACCTAAAGGAATGGAGTTGGGATGAGCGTCATCGAGACACTGTCCGCAAAGTTGGCTAACCTAGGCCAGCATCCATGGAACGCAGTGAATCAGTCCTCGAAGATGGATTATACATGGCCTACGTTTTGTATGCTCAGCTCATTTCCTTGCCACAAGGCTTCTTGTTGTCTCTTCAACAAGATAGGGTAAGATAGTGTATAACAGTCCCCGAATATAAGCTGTCTAAAAAACAGATCCATTATAATACGACACGGTACCTCATCCGGCTGAGAAAAGGATATGTCTTTACCGTTCTCATGTGCTCGCCGGGGAACATTCGTATGATATTCTCTACCTTACACTTGGTGTGTGGAGCGGTCCAGCTATAAGAAGCTGAAACTACTCGTGATACCGAAATATTTCACAGAAACGTCTGTGGTAGTAGTTGTCATGGCCTGGATAATTCGAACCTCGCTTCTCATGAGATCGAGAATGTGGCATCTTGCCAACGTGTCCATAGAAGTATTGAAGCTTTGTTGCAATGTGAAGTATACCAGACAATCATGATATACTTATAATGAATCTCAATGTACATCTAATACCTTATTGCCACACATCCACAAAACTAGATAGGCGAAGCTGGGAAGTCGCATCAGGACGTCGGTCAAGCCTTGTCTTCATCGATAGTGTCGAAGATATTGATGGGTTTCCATTCTAGAGATTGCCTAAGGACGGGGGCTTGCATTAACGGGGCTCAAACTCCGAGGACATTTTGCCCAAAACGGAGAAGAGACAGCCGAGGTGGGCTATTCACCTCTTCAAACCTTTAGACTGCTTAATCAGCTCACTGGCTCATATGTGATATGTGGCAGAAGATGAAGACTAAAGCTTTAGTAATAGATGAGTTTTCACAGTTCTGGTACGAAGAGTGTGGTCTCGTGACTACAGCCTCAATCGGCCCTTACAACCGGCAGGCCTTTCCTGTGGTTTGGTTCCGGAAGAGGTGGCCGAATTTGGGGCTTTCGGGGCGGGAAGCGATAAGAAGTGCTGTATTTGTTGCTTACGAGAATATGAGAAGAATCCTCTCGAAGCAGAGGTGCAATATAGGCTGAGAGGCGGGAAACGGTAAGCAAAGGAATCGCCGATGACAAACCTGGAAAGTATCTCATCGACATTGATTTATCCAAATCAACAGTCAATTAACCTTATAATTGCTGGGGATAGGCCAAAAGCCGAACCCCCGTTGAGTCGCGATGCCGAAGACGGACAAGCCGTGCAGACAGACGAAAGAGTAGAAGAGAGATTGAATTGCTTGAAGAATCTAGGTGGCCTTTGACCAGGGACAGGAAAGCATCCCTGGAGCGGGGAGCAAGTGTGGGGGAAGAAGCCCGAGGGAGCTAAGTGGGCCTAATCTGCTGGAATCACGGGCCTTCAGAACTCTAGAATGTGGGGTATCCCCAGCCCTTTCGCAGTTAATTACTCCGTAGCGCCGCCAAGACGGGGGGTCAACAACCCAAGCCATCAACTAAAAATCTGCTCAAATTGGGGGTAAATACCGTTACCAAGAGATCCTGGATTTATCTCCAACTTTACTGGTGCGCCATTCCAACGACAGACTGACCATTCATTGTCTTGCTATTGGTCGACGGCTTCGAGTTCCTGAACTTCATCTGTGCCTGACAGCAGTGTGTCCTTGTCTCGTTTACTTTCCGTCGATCACCTGTGCTCTCGACATTTCCATACAACATACCTTGGTACCTATGCAAATATCTTGACGGGCTTTACCTTACTACCTTAGCCTAGGTATCTTGTTACCTGGTTCAGTTATAATATTATGCCAGGGCAGATGTCCCCAGTCTCAGGCTTATTAAACCTGCTGAATTGTATATACAATTTTTTCTTGCCTCCGTGAATCAATATTACCTGGATTATTAGTAGGCGCTTTTTGGTTGATACCTATGGGCGTCTATCGCCTATTTCACCCAGTCGGCTCGCGAGGCGATCCTCTTTCCGAATTGAAACAATATACCAGCCGTTATTATAGGGTACTAGCATCACTCGTACTAAGCCTTTTCTATACGAGTCTCCTCCGGCACAGTCCTCCGCAATCCAGTTCGTGCTTTAGCCAGGGACCTTCGACTTTAACAGTAGCTATACTATACCTATGCTGCAGATCATGTCCTATCACGTCCCCTTCCCGGAAAGCCGGGCGAGGATGAGATCCCTTGGCTTTGTCGATACCACAACGTGATGCCATTTATTAATCGATCCAGATCCCCTTCTCTATAGCCTCCTAGCCACGCCTCCACAGGTCTTGGATACTTGGCCGCTTCCCTCAAGATGCCGTCCTTCTCACGCATTGCGACTGCTGTCGTAGCAGCTGCTGCCAGTAAGTTCTGGGGCGTCCTCGTTATGCGAGGACAAGCACTAAACACATGCAGCTTTCCGGACTTGTCTCGCTCAAGCTCCGACTCCGTACACCGACCCGGATACGGGGATAGAATTTGGAACATGGCCTGATCAAGCTAGCGGGCAGACATTTGGTTTGGCACTGCCCGAGGACGCTTTGACTAAGGACGCCACGGAGTATATCGGTATACTGGTATGTAGATGTGGTCAGCTTGACGGCAACTTGGCTGAAACGCTCTTCTAGCAATGTTCTACTGGCTGGTGCGGTGTATCCCATGGAGAGTCCGGACAGATGACACAGGCCCTCCTGCTTGTTGCCTGGCCCTACCAAGACCAAGTCCTGACATCTTTCCGATTCGCGACTGGGTACAGCCTGCCGGGTGTGTATACTGGAAACGCGACTCTAACCCAGATCTCGTCAAAAGTTACCGACACTGGCTTCGAGGTCATTTATCGATGTCAAAACTGCTTCTCGTGGAATCAGGATGGTACCAACGGCCATGTTGAAACCAGCAGCGGAACGCTTATCCTGGGACGGGCTTCGTCGAAAACTGTTCCTTCTAACCCTGAGTGCCCTGCCGAGATTAGCTTTAAGCAGCATGACAGCTTCGGCCAGTTTGGTGCTCCTCTGGACGGTATTGGGAAAGCCAAGTATGCCGACTGGGCTGCATTGGCAACGAAAAAAGTTGACGGTAGTTGCGGTGATTCTGGTGTACCACCACCGATAACTCGCGCTTGTGCTAAGGAGATGGCTGGTCAGACATTCGACTATATTGTTGTGGGTGCCGGAGCCGGCGGTATCCCCGTTGCGGATCGGCTAAGCGAAAAGGGCCACAGCGTGTTGTTGATTGAGAAAGGACCGCCGTCCGCGGGAATGTGGGGTGGAAATATGAAGCCGCTCTGGCTTGAGAAGACAGACCTTACGCGATTCGATGTTCCCGGTCTGTGTAACCAGATTTGGGTTGATTCTGACGGCGTTGCTTGCTTAGATACCGACCAGATGGCTGGATGTGTTCTTGGTGGAGGAACGGCTGTCAATGCTGGTTTATGGTGGAAGGTAAAGTCTTTTGATCGTGCCCTTAAGCTTAAATATTGACTTGCTATAGGCAAACCCGAAGGACTGGGATGAGAACTTCCCCGAGGGGTGGCGCAACACGGATCTCAAATCAGCTACGGATAGGACATTCCGACGCATTCCAGGAACCACACGGCCATCCATGGATGGTGTATTATATATGCACCAAGGATTCGACGTTATCGCCAACGGTTTGTCGAAGGCAGGATGGAAAAATGTACCAATTCCGAACAACGCTCCGACTCAAAAGAATCATACTTTCGGTGCTACGACATATATGTTCTCCCGCGGCGAGAGAGGCGGTCCCATGACTACCTACCTCGCTACGGCAGCCAAGCGTGATAACTTCGCTCTCTGGATGAACACGCCTGTCAGAAGAGCTCTGAGGACAGGTGGTCATATCACTGGGGTTGAACTTGACTGTACCGTAGAAGGCGGCGGGTTCGGCGTCGTCAACGTTACCGCCAATACTGGCGGAGTTATCGCTTCCGCCGGAACTTTTGGCTCAGCGAAGTTCCTCCTCCGAAGTAAGTCTCGCCGATATGATACTGAGATTTGAAACGACAAGTTAACTTTTTTAGGTGGTATTGGCCCGGCCGATCAACTTGAAATCGTTGCCTCTTCACCTTCTGATGGGAAAACTTTCATCGAAAAGGAATCTTGGATTAATCTACCCGTCGGCTACAACCTGATGGACCATGTCAACGTAAGTAGCCCGCAGAACATGATCAAACTTCTCTGACCTATCTACATAAAGACCGATACCTACTTCACTCACCCTAATGTTGTCTTCTACGACTTCTACGAGGCATGGACGACGCCTATTCCCACTGACAAGCAGAAGTACCTTGGTAAGTATCAAGTAGAATATAATTTTCAATAATTAATTGTCCTTTCGCAGCGAACCGTACCGGCATCCTCGCACAATCTGCCCCTAACATTGGACCTGTGGTATGTATACATTGATTGTGTTCTTTTCGAAATCATGCTAATGAGGCTGCTAGTTCTGGGACGAAATCGAGGGAGCCGATGGAATTGTTCGCCAGATCCAATGGACAGCCCGAGTTGAAGGTGCCGATATAACAAACAGCACCAGTAGGTCACCATATAATCGGCACCCAAGCGTGAATAGAGCTAAAAGTTGTGTAGACACCATGATCATGAGTCAGTATCTCGGTAGAGGCCAGGTTTCCCGTGGTCGAATGACTATCAACTCCGGACTGAGCACCGTTGTTTCAATTCCGCCTTATCTTCGAGACGAGAATGACAAAGCGGCTGTCATCCAGGGCATCGAGAATCTGCGAAAGGCTTTGAGCAGCGTGGAGCACCTCGAGTTCCGACTTCCCCAGACAAACCAAACCACGCAATCCTATGTTAATAGTATTGAAGTAACGGCGGCCAAGCGTCGTTCAAACCACTGGATGGGTTTGTTTTCCCCATCCACGTTAATGCTGATTTGCTAATGCTCCATAGGTACGGCTAAGTTGGGTACGGATGATGGTCGCAAGGAGAACGGTACAGCCGTCGTCGACCTCAACACCAAGGTTTATGGCACTGACAACCTTTTCGTCGTTGACGGGTCGATCTTCCCAGGTATGGTCACTGGAAACCCTTCCGCCATGATCGTGACCGCGGCAGAATTCGCTGCCGAGAAGATCTTAGGTCTGACGCCTCGTGTCCCGGTAAAGGTCACGCAGAACTCTGGTGGACAGATCATAACACTACCTTAGCTTAGTCCAGCCTAAATTATCCCAAAACCAGATAATTGTATATGCCGGGTCAGAATTCTTGTACATAAGTTTCTACTTCCGGGGTGTCATGAGATGTTTCTAAAATAATATATACATATATATACGTGTGGATATTTATACCGACTTCGATACGCGTACGCAGCATAGATGGCTAACATATTAGATGCAGTTCAGTCCAGGCCGTATCGTTATTTAAATAGGCTTTCAAAGAAGGTAGCATCAAATCCTTGAAATGTCCACTGATCCACGTCTGCCGCGAGCTCAGGGAATTGGTACGGGGAGGAAAGGTCCGGCTCGAATTGCATAAAGGAGAAATTGGCATCTTCTCCGAGCGAGGCCAGGAAGCTTGAAGAGGCGTTAGGAGGTTGCTGCAGACTCGGGTCCATGGTTGAGGCGCCAGGACTATCCGGGGTATTACCAGACGTAGTAGAGCTGCGGAGCCGACGGGGCTCAGTATATCCTTTGCGTTCGTCATAACTGGCTGATGTCGGCGTCATACTAGTAATATCCTGCTGGGGTTGCTGCTGCTGCATGCGCCTCTTTACCGGGCTAATGTTGATGGTGCCCAAGTAGGGGATCTCGAGGCGTACCGGGACGTTGCTTATGCCGTTGTCGCTGCCTTCCATAGTTAAGTCAACGTCTGTGAGGGGAAGCAGCCGTGTAATGATGTCCGAGGTCTCCCGCGTGAGCTTGTCACCATTCCGTTCAGACATCTCCTTCATGGTGTCTCGTACGGCGAGTACGAGGTTCCGATCAGCGGCCCGCTGACCGCTCGTGGCGTCGTCACGTGCTCGCATTCTGGGATCAAGATATCCTAAAAGGAGCGTCATTGCTGCCGTGAGTGCTCCGTAATCGGTGTGCCGACAGGCGGAGGCCGCGTCGGTCAGGTGGCGGAAGAAGAGGTAAGCCTGTAGCAGCTTGCGGGACGCGTGGAGACATGTCGTCTTGCTGTAGTCCCAGCGCCTTTCTTTGGGATCTCGCATCATGTACGGAAGGTGTAGCAGAATAAGCAGATGGTGGTGGTTCATTTGCATCGTGACGTGCTCGTGAGCGCGAAAGATCTCCCGCGGCGTTGCGGTGGACGTGTCAACGGGCTCGAGGGGCTGCCACCATTCCGCATTCATGGACTTGGCTGCCGTTTCGAGGTCGCAGTCGATACCCTGCGTGGTGCCAAAGGCGGTCTCCGTGACCCCCTTACGACTGCTCAAATTCCGCCTAATGATAGCTTCCGCGATGACTGCATGTACTCTCTCGAGTCGCTCGGTCGGCGAGCACCGCGCCGTGCGCTCGGGGTCCGCGAAAGAATTGTCGTCGGAAGCGGCAGGGAGGCCGAGAAGTAGTGATAGGTATCTGTCGGAGAAATTTATGCGGTACCATAGTACGCTGGCTCGCGTACGCACCGACGGATCCGACGTTGGATCAACCGATTTGAGAGGTTTGTCGTCCGGCCAGCGGTCCACACCCATTAGCTGTGCAACGGAGAGGACGCGGCGGATCGAGAGCCAGGATTTTCGTAGGTTACCGGCGTTAGCACTAAAGAATTCGTATTAGTTAATAATTTGAGCAATCTTTCTATATCAGAGCTAGTAATGGACTATTGAGAGGTTAGCAATATATCTTAGAGGAAAGGGAGTTGTCGACAGAGAACTCACAGTTGGACTTAGTCACGACATATAACTTAGGTACCTAGGTACTCAAGGTAAACTATCAAAAGAAAAGAAAGTAAGTAACATAGCACATTACTTACTGGTATAGAGCCATAAGGTTCAATGTTTCAAGGCCCTCAACAGAGCCGACGAGATCGTCATTGGATACCACCAGATCTGAGACCACACTTGCCATTGTACTCATCTGGGTACGGATTGCCTCTCTTGACACAAGTTCCCGTGGGACAGCATTGGAGGATATTTTCTGCATGCAATTCGTTAGCTGCATCAGCCGCTTTGCCAGCAAGGCAGGGTGGCTTGTAGCAGGTGGAACTTCCGAAACGGAGGATGAAGACTCAGACGGGCCATCGATGCCGCTGAAAAAAGTCACGATAAAGTACGCGCCGGAGCTCGCCGCTAGTATCTTATCAATATCGTGCTGGCGTGGGAAGGTTGCATGCAGGACTTCCGAAATATGAGCATGCTTAGTAGGGAGAGCGGAAACCGGTTTCCCCTGTGCTGACACTGGAGTTGGCACAAAAGACGTGAGAGTTGAAGCTGAAGTCCCCACATCCTCCCGTAGAGCATCAAACATGCGTACGACCGAGTGATGGTCCACCGCGGACGGACGCAATATATCTGATGATGAATCAAGCTCATCTCCGGCCGAGGCGGAGGAACGAAGGGCCCGGTCGTATAGCCTGCTGGAGGTATAAGAGTCGGGTGTAATTTGCTCGACGAGCTTCTCGAGTAGACCCTCTACTCTACTCAGCCGTTGTGACAAGCCTCGTTCTGGCGTTTGCGGTTGCTCGTCAACGAACTCCTGGCTCACGCATGCCGTCCCTCGAGCCTCACACCCAATGCAGATGGTGGCCGTTGAGGTCGAAAATTGGCAACGAGTCTTTCTCCTCCTGCCTAGAAGCGGAAAGCTGGTTTAGCATTATGTATGGCTCGAGTGCTAAGCAGAAACTTACATTCCCAACAACTATGCGTCCCCTTACGGATCTTTCTTCTCTTCGCCTCTGATTCTCCTCCACTTGGGCTCCGCACGGCGAGGCGAGACATATTTACCATATTTCGCGAATATGACGATGTGCTAATTATCCTAATACTAAAGGTTAATGTATTGAGCACTTTATCTTATCCTTTGTGTGTTCGACTAGCGAATATAATTACCTAGTATACTACATGTATCTACATAGAACTAAAAAGACTCGCTATAAAAACATGAGGGGGTCGGGCGTTGGACAAGATGAAAACTTAGCTGCACGGGGAACGCACTGACGTAGCATACCATGAATAAAACTTTCATATTGTAATTGAGAAAATTTAGATCGATACTAGACAGATCACAGTGTTTCTGTTGCTCGCCAGCTTGGATGAGAGACCTTTCTAGGCATCAAGTTGATGCCAAGAAAATTCGGCCGAATTGACGGACGGACACATTTGTCAGCTATTCGACGGTGAGAGACAAGGGGTAAGTGCTTACTGGACCTCGACCTCTATTCTCTATTGGAGCTAAGGAATCAACTCAGTCTGCCTGTAGCCTAAAATGATACGAATTGATGACCTGGGTGGTCCAAAAATCTGAACCTAGCGTGAAGGCATACTAGGTAGGTACCTAAGCAGTCTAAGAGGCATGCGGGGAGTTGACGATTGCAGGCCTCAATTTAGCGCGTACAACCTTGGAATACAGCCCCAAATATCCGTAGCAGCCGTGTCTTGGTAAGCATATTACGATCGAAAGGAAAACCTGCTAATGAAATTGATCGAATACGACGACCTACACGCAGTCTGACTAAAGTTTAACTGCGTCCACGGGTCTAAGTGAGACTGCAGCGGCCAAGGGGACGGTGGACGGTGGCACACAGCCCAACGACCGGCCGAAATTTCGTCTGTGACCAACCGGTCCATGTGCCACGAAATCTCCGAAGAGGGTGGTTGCAGAGCAGGCGCGATTTCAAGCTCCCATCCCTTCTCGGCACAGCTAGTTCATGATATGAAAATGTCATCTGTACAGGAAGCTAACACGACACATCCGCCCTCACTGCATCCCAATATCTAACTGCATTCCTAGGATTTATGGAGACATCTGTAGGTTGGATATTTTTTTTGGTGCCGAGCTTGGCATCAGGGCTTGCCCCAGGATAAGCAGCTCAGTGCTCAGATATACTCCAATTGCCGGAGGGAGACGTTGTATCGCGAGACTACATTTTATTCCTTGATCATGACCATTGCAACTGCTCTAGCTCAGCAGCATCAAACATGGGATGACGTGGCTGAAGTGCGGGCCTCATTCGGACTGCACGGGATGGAGCGGACGCCGGCGGTTGTCAGACAGTCCGTCTAATCACACCCGCCTCGGTGAATTTTCTCCATGCAAGCAGGATAGCTGCATTTGGTGAGTAACGCGAGATTTCTTATTAGGTTCGGTTAGCCACCGCAATGATTTTCTGGCCCATAAGTCTCGTGTTGATCATGGAGGCCTCCCTAAAGAGATGGATCTCGGCTATGCCTACAGAGTATGTAGGTATCGCGCAGAGATTACCTAGGTAGGTTTGGCGGATACAACTAAAACACGGACACCTTCAAAGACGCGCAAGACTCCGGTCACAGGTCGGAATATTCAGGAGACGCTCACTCAGATACTGAAACAGCCAAGAAATCTTGTTCTCAAACGCGAACCCGTTCACGTCTAGTCCTTCATTCAATGTTCTGCAAAGCGAAAAAGGGTTGATCGCCATTCGAGCCACCAGTTGAATTTGGATAGTGGCCTAAAGGTGTTTGAATTACGCTGCTAAAAGAGAATCCCAATGTCAGCTCAAAGTCGAGTCTTCGGGGCTATACTGTCAAGCCCATAAAGCGCATGTACCAGTCTTATATTATCTGCTGTTCTGAACCTGACGCGAGGTCCATACGCACTTTATTCACGGTTGTGTCGCGTTAAAGATAAGATTGGCTCCTACATTTACGTTGCATTCTACTTTAAGCTTATATGAGCGAGGGTCTGTTCACAACGAACAATAAAAGGTCTCCATGGACGATTGGTACCGAACACGAACCAAAACGTAGTTGCAACAATGGTTCACAGAGGAGAAACAACGGGCGCGGGCGCCGTCGCATACCCTAATCAACACTGTAGTTGCATGTGACAGCGCAACATAAAGTGAAACAGAGACTACATGTACCTGAGAGGTATATAGGTGTTTTGATACGGGCACTCGCTTCGTGGGCTGCGTGGGCTACGACGTTGGCAGCGTCTTTGAGTGCAGTGGAGACGTTTGAGATCTACACAAGGGGTTGGGTCAACTTGTTGGCGAGCCTGACGTTTGATTAGTTGATAGGAAACAGCTTTACTGTCCCTTTTGCGCGGCAGGAGAAAATCAGATATCCATCAGCTGAGCTGGGAGGTAGCACAGATGGACTAATGGGGACATGAGCGAATTTTACAGGACAAAAGTTGAAGGCTGCCAAGACTGCCACAAATACAAACAGAATTTCCTCGTTTTCTTTGTAGAAACCACCAGTTTGGCTAGAGTCATAGTCAGTTTCGTCGTCAAAACATATATGGGTTGACCCCTTTTCTTATAGTTTCCTATGACTATTGCTGCACGTGCTGCTTAAAAAGGTGCAAAAGGTAATACACATTCCATACCCCATATCTAGAGGTATCTAAGGGGTTGATCACCAGCTACCAGGTACCCCAGCTAGACTCCTACCGGCAGTGAAACAGCCAGGGGTCTTTCTTCAATAGGCAACCTTAGCATCCCAATAATCCTGAATACAATTCAGCCCTCTGACCTTAAAGGGTCTTTTACCAACCCTCAAACAAGTCGCAAGTCGAGTTCGAGTTTCGACCCAGAAAATGAGTTGAATCCAGTTTTCCCTGCCAGTTTGACTACGAACGATAGTGAGCCTAAGTTGAAACAGTCGAACTTGAGTCTCAATGAACCAATCGCATCCATCCCGCCCGGCACAGCCATCTACGCAAGGATCTTGACTTATCATCGGACGGACAAATGCTTCCTTCATATTGACAGGAGCACAGAAACGCCTACGACCTAATATCCTTCTAGTCAAAGTAGCATCGGTTAATCCCTCCTTTACCACGATGACGGCAATTATCAAATCACACAGCTTTAGACCATGACCCGCGACTGTCAATTGGAATCGGACGAAGAAACGAGCCTCCCATATCACTTTCGAACTAGCGTACATACGACTGCCCGTCCCTCATTGCGCATGCAACCATCCTCTAACTGATACCTAGCTGAACCTTGCCGCACCTCGCGTGAGTGCTCCAAAGGATTGAAAGGGGGCAAGGTGTGGCATTCTGATCCTCGCACAGCCGCAAAGATGTTCGACCTTGTAGCACTTGACTTCCAGGATGGCCATGGTGCCACCCTCCTATCCTATGTATTGACATATCGACGCCTGTTCGGCCCCCAACATGCAATCCCTGTTCATGGTCTCGCCCTGCCAGGCTCGGTACATCCCGACGGGGCAAGCTGCATATAATATCCTGTACCGGTCTGGTGCTAATCCGGTCACAGATCGCAGCTCTAGGCCGAGCGACCAACAAGCTTTCAGCATTAAGCACCGCATAAGAGTTTCAGACCCGCCGCAGGGTCTCAGCTTGGAGATCATCTCGACTTCGGACTTGCATGGGGTAAGCTATTGCTCATTCCCATGCTACGTACGTACATACTCGTCTATCGGCTCGGCTAGATCTGCCTGTAAAGAAAGTTGACATGTGTACGGGGAGCGCAGCCCTGGAAGTTTCCCCCACCTTGGTGCCATATTACCTTGTGTTATTTTAGCCACACTCTGGAGCCTCAACTGTGGAGAAGCATCCATACGAATGTCATAACCGTCATAACCCCTGACCACGCACTGCAATGCGGAAGTTGGATACCTTCTAGCGTCTCTATTCAGATTGGCCTATTGAGAGCTCTTGTCCCATACAGATTCAGCTAACAAGGCAGGCTAGATCGAGAAGTTCCAACACACTCCTAGAATTCCTTCTGGGTTGCAACCCCTACCTGATACCTAAGTAGATTTTATATGACTATCCCTCACCCCCACCTCCCCGGTTGGTGTGCTTTCATTCCGCAGTTATTCGAGTTGATTACCTACCTAGGTAGATAATTCGGCAACTTATTAGCTCGATAACTCGAAGTAGAACATGTCCCTAGGTGGGATATACCCTGTGAAGATCACGGGGGCAACTATTCAGATGGAACGTTTAACGCCATGATCTGCCATGATCTACCACACGTCGATCTGACACACTCACGGGTGGCTTCCTCGTTTTCAACGTCCAGGGACTTCCTGCTGCACATACTGACATACTGCTATCCCGTAAGCCCCACCTTCCTATCCATTATTGCTTGTAGCTCCAGCACAGCTCCTGAGAAGAGCAGGCGCTATCCTTGACAGGTGCCCAGGTAATTGGGGTCTTGTTCATTTCCACATCGACGTACGGAGATCCTCCGAAACCGATCATCCATGGCCCTGTCATAGGTAGGCCGAATAACCCATACCTAGCGACTCACGGCGCAATGCATAATGCAAAGTATCCACATCTGCCTTTGTAGGTGGTGGCTCTGCTCTAGAACATTACCCTTTCGTCCTATAATGACCGTCTGTTAGCCATGACGGACATCTCTCCAGCTTATCTGTTCATTGACACCTCTACAGCTTCTGATCTCCGGGCGGACTCAGAACAAACTTTTAGTTTCAGCCCTCTGACAGATTGGGCTCAAACCCGGAAACGAGCGCCTGTTTCTTTTCGGATACCCCAAGTTACACTTCCCCCCAATATCCTCCTAGGCGGCTGCTGTATTCAGACACTCCTTTATCCTCATGCAACTTTGGAACAGCTTTTACTCTTTTGTCTTTGGAACCATCCTGTCCGTCAACGTCGTCTTATCTTCGTTTTCTATACTCCTATCCAACTCCCCTGCGACCCCCTTGGTAACACTCGCTACCGTCTCGTTCCTCACATTGTCGAAGCGAGCACTCCCGTTCGTAGCCTGCTGGGTTTGGTCTTGACGGGTTCTCGGCTGTCTGATCAAGAAACTTCTCAAGGAGACTCCTCATGTCTTCTACTACCGATACTTGACTATCGAGGACAAACCAGTTCTACAGCCAGTTTCACGTTTCGGGCAAAACTCGTTAAATATCAAGGGGCCTAGTGCTTCTCTTGTCGTCTTCCCATCGGGTCCCCCGATTCGCCTAACTAGGAGAATACTCTACCTACCGGCCACGCAGGCAGGCGACACATCTGCTCTCACCCTTCGGACACGTAGTTACGTTGATCGTTTCAATCTTCTGGCGCCTATCAGTTCTTTTTAGCGTCGATCGGTGTTAATAACTCTAATATTTCGATCTCACCTAGGTCACACTTTCGCCAGCAACAAAAGCTTGAGAACACCCCTCCACTTCGAACGCAGTCCACCTAGACTTCTAAGTCTCTACTTTGACCCTTTTTACGGTCCTATCTGGTGAGAAGCTGACTCACGGCGTTGTCGTGGGCATCGCCCCTTCTCTATGTGAGCATCACGTAAGGGAATCTACTCTAATAGTATACGAAGACAAGAACGGCTAACGGTCCCCCGGGCTAGCTCGCTCATATCGTGCTATTTTCTTGGGTGGTCGCCACTGGTTATGACTGCGGAAGGGGAAACCAGCTCGTTCAGCAGTTATTCTTCACTATAATTGTCGCGCCCAGTCGACTGAAGTACGTTGGATGAGCCGCTTCATTTCCCCTAGCTTAGAAGCGAGCAGGAGGACGAAAGAAAGACATTCATCCGGCATACAAGCGGGGCAGTTAGCTGCTAGGCATTTTGAAGACCCCGTCGACTGGAGGATGCGCTGGGGAAGATAAGAATGAGGATGATGACTTTTCGATTTTGAGCAAACGAAGTTACGTTTCTTTTTTCACACCACATCAAGGGCTGGACTCAACCAATACGCAAGTGACCTGATGAGAGGAGACTGGGCTGTCCTTTTTCTTAAATTTCCGAACGACTACTTGGATGACCGAGGAGGTAGTCGCTTATATGTGTATGGAGCAGGGCTGTTCACGAATCCCCAAACCTTCGCTGTGCGACATAATTCACCGCCTCACCTTACCCAAGTTCGAAGCATACAAGCTGGACTTGATCACTTTAATACGTGGATTCGCCATCTTTCGTCGAGACTCGAATTTCTAATCGGCTTCTATCGAATATCATCTCACCCCTCTAGGCTGGTCTCTAATATCAACAGCCTTTGCGGCCCCTTTCCTTCTAGGCTGCCCTTTCAGATTTCGGCTGGAATATCTCCTGATACTATCCGTTTGTGTGCTTGCCAATGCACATAGAACAAACGTCGAGTCTCCAAAGCTTCAAAAGACGTCTCTAGGCGTCCACAAGAGCAGTCTTTCCAGATTTCAAATATATATTATACATACATCTGGCTATTCCATCAGAATTTTACTGGGATACCGCTCCCATCTCATCTATCAAGTTATATCAGCACATCGACTAGTTATTTCAAACCTGACATTCAGGTTGCTGGCAGTATGAACGTCACGTCATTGTTGAATTCGTCGTCATTTGGAAGTGGAAACGCGGCTGTAAACACGGATGATGCAAGGGAACTGGTAAACACTGTCATCAGTACGACGTCCTCAACAGCGGAAGGAGTTACGGGATGTTCATCTACCCCATGCAACTCATCCCATGAGAAGACCCCATCCCGGCGGACGAGCGAAACGAAAGTATCGAGTCGAAACAGGACACCATGGGACGCCAATGGGTATGCGCTCCCACTATTAGTGGACACTACTTCAACCCAACCACCAGATCGACCAGTATCCAACAGCACATCGCCCGCAGAATCCGGAAGCCCGAAGTCACCGCGGCACAAGTTCTCTGACAGTCATAGTAGCCTTTCTTCGTATGCATCCTCATCAACGTCCTTATCCCACTCTAGGATTTCATCAATGTCTACTGTTGGGGGGATCCAACCTAACATTACTATTTCCGATCCACCTTCAATTGGGACCCAGATTGAGTGTGCCGAGCTCCCAATTCCCAAAATATGGTCATTAGATATACATCAGAGGGCGACAAAGGGGGAAGTAATGTCACCATCGGCAAATGATGGAGAAGCGTTACTCACAGGTCTAGTAAGATCTAGCTCTCCATCCGATGCCATGTTAATGTCGAGGGGCACGCAGAACTTAAGTCGGATGAACAGGCAAGACACCATCAGGTGAGTCGATTTTGTCGCCTCTCCCGTTCATTCAATGACCTATCATTCTCGACGCCCACCCAATGGTCGTTTGGCCGACCCGAAAATCGGCAAGAGCCATTGTTCATTTAGACAGGAACAGGCAGACACTCTAGCTAGTGCAATGCTGGTTAACTTCAATGTCTTCAACTACAGCCAATCACGCCTCTTATGGTCCTGTACCCAACCTAATCACCAGAACTACCTTACCCACTCACACTGTCCATGCTCAGGCAATGCTCTGACCCCAACATGATTGTATTCGGTTGTGTTCTAGGTGCTACATTCTCTCACTCTAACATCTTCGCAATCCTGTTTCCTTCAGATCGCCTGCTATATAAGTCCTGCACTCACTGTCAACCTAAGTCGTATCCCTCGTTTCTCAGCTGCTAACTTCACCTCAGTGCAAAGGACATCAGACCTGATCTGGGTCATCTCGTCCCTCTCGACTTTGCTAAAGCACATAAGAGAGCCATTTCGGCGCCGGACTTCGCTGCTACGGACTCAATTGATCGGGTCTTTCCTCCGCTTCCCACCACGTTCCACTCCACTTCATCGCCATTACATCGGGGCGGATCTCGGTCGAGCTACGCCATGGATCCAACGTCCCCTTCTCCAGCTCTCATTGGCCAGCCTTCCCAAGACGAAGGCATCGTTTGCATGTACAAGCCCAATTGCGATACTGGATCCCAACTTCGTAAGGCTATCTCGCACATCTTCGGCCGTAATAAGACTTGTACGCGAAACATCCCTTCGCGTGTCTGGGTCCACTTCTGCCGGAAACACTACCAACGGAGTCGTTATCGTAATGCGCAAGAATGGGCCAGGGTGCAATGTGACCTAGTCCAGAAGCAGATCCGCCGTGTTCAGGATTGGAGCGACGAGAATAAGCGGACTGGACAGCCAGGGATTGTCCAGGAATGGTCCTTGTCAATGAGGAAGCGAGAGCAGAATCGTGTTCAGGAGAAGACTAACAGGAAACGATCGTATCGCGATGAGAGTGAGGATGACGACGATGTCGTACCCGATAGCGCTACTCTAAACGGCACTGCTGTCCCCGACTGGCTGCGTAGCAAGTGTGGTGACGGATACAGTACAGCAGAGATCGAAGAGATTGTGGCTCGCCTGAAGCAAGAGATGGAAGAGACTAACATGACTCAAATTCCCGACATTGAGATCCTCCCCAACATTTCTATGGACGCCCCGAACGACGCAAGGCCCAAGACGCTTGTGAAGCGGAAGACAAGCACTGGAAGTCATCCTCATAAGCGATCACAGTCAGTCGGTGTTGCTTTTCGGCCTGAGACGCATCCCATGACTCGTCGGATAAGCCAGCCTGCATATTGGAGGCAGGAAGATACTATGCGTCCGTCTCCCGTTGAGAAGCGCCAGCGGATCTCCGACTCGCCCTCGTATAATGACCGCCATGGACGCATGCATCCAATGGGCCCAGAGCGTCCTTCCCTTGCTCCATTGCGTGACATGTACACCCTTCCTCATCGCCCAGCCTTCAACAACATCCAAGAGAGTCGCGCTGAAGATTCGTATTATAACCACGAGGATACCAAGGTTCCTAATTATAGCTACGACCATTGGCCGGCTTCGACTTCTCAACGCAACGCCCCTCAGCAATCGGCTCCAATACTGGAATCCAGTTCCCCCCGCGACTATACTGGTGATAGACGTAGCTCCCACCAGCGTTCGTTCTCGGAGGTTGATAGCTTCCATAACAATTTCACTTTTCGCTCTCCGTTGGAGTACCCTTCCACCGCACCCAGTCATTTTCCAGAGTCAGCAGCCTATGATAGAAGCCCAATGCCGTCAGGACATTGTCACCAATCGCCCGCCTCTTCTGGCTACTACGACGATCGCCAAGCGCCGGCTCAACGGAGCTTTCGCCCCTACCAATCTTCCTGGCCTTCTCCAGCGTTAGGTCACGCACCATCTTACTCTGGTTACAGACATATGCGCCACCAGAGCACTCCGTCGGCCCCTCCTACTAGTAATCCTCAGATACCTACGGCTGAGTACGCACAAGCCAGTGCCGCCCGGCCGTATGAACAGTCGCCTCCATACCATCGCCGTCAACGCTCCTATGCGCCACCTCGTCAATACCCCCACCGTCCTCTAGTCCAGGAGACCGACCAGGCCAAAGCCATCTATAGCGAGCGTCGCTAGGCCATTAATTAAATTATTCATCAGAACCAGTCTCATTCGTACGGCCTCGTCGTGGTGGGACCTTCAGTCGACATGTTGTATTTTATTTCTCATTTTCTGCCTCTTTTTTTTTTCGCTTTTTTTCAGTCATAATTTAGTTCTTCACGAGAGACATGTGTATTACAAGGTTCTACATAGAATGGACGGCCTAAAAGTCTTAGACTGGATACCCTCGCTTGACCACATCGCAAAATCACGACTGGATTCATGGGATCAAACAACGCATGGTGGATTAGGAAAGGGTACTCCCTTCGATGTTTACGAGCCTCTGCATGATAGCATTACTGGTTCCTTCGAGTTCGCTTCCGATGCTTTCGATTATATAATGGGGGAGCACTGCAAGGAGTCCACGGCGTTGTGCTTGAGATGGCATGCTGTAGCAGCAGCTTACGGTCGATTTGGTGTTGAAGGTTTGATACCTAGGTTTCGCAAGGCGTTTAGGTCATTCCCCCGGAGGATTGTGGTTATTTCGGATGTGGGCTGCTGCCCAGGGGAAAAAAAAGAAAGTGCAAAAGCAAGATGCCAAAAGGCGCTGGTGGCATCTGAGTTGATCGGAGGCGGTTTACACAGCCTATCTAATCGGATTTGTACGATGTGTTGGTTTGTTCACTTTAATAAGGCCAGACCCATTAGATGGTGTGCTTAGATAGCTCACCTTCTATCTCCGAATGCGATGATTTACTCAATGATCTAGTCTACTACGTGTGGTTGTTATACTGGTTAGAGTTCACTATATGTGGTGACCCTTAGCGCATTCCGCTGATTGGTTCATTTGGAGAATATTTCCTCAATTAGGAAACTAACCATACTGCCGGTTGTGTGATCCAACGCCAAC
This sequence comes from Hypoxylon sp. FL0890, assembly GCA_022497025.1. Lineage (NCBI taxonomy): Eukaryota > Fungi > Ascomycota > Sordariomycetes > Xylariales > Hypoxylaceae > Hypoxylon > Hypoxylon sp. FL0890. Next base: position 26,023 of record MU386550.1, read on the forward strand.
AATACGAAGGCCGAGACTCCTTGAAATTGTATATAGTGATACAAAATCACTAGATCTAAATGAATTAATGCAGGAGAGGTCCTCAGATATCATCACGGTGCTATGGGCTCAATCGAAGATTGTATGTGGCTCTGCTGCCGGACGTCTCCACTTATTTCTTTCATACCGTCTACGCATGTGGAAGAACTTGTTTGAATGGTGGTTTTATACAGTCTCCAGGATGACATACGATGAGTTCCGAGTCGGACTAGGAGCGTGATGAGTGGCCCTTGACGCATTATCTTCATCATATCGTGAGGTCTTTGGAAAGATTACCATGTTGAGATTAAGAGAACCTCGGCTTGACTGCACATCCTGAAAATAGGACTTTTTTTTCCCGCAATTAGAGAGCCATATACTCCTAGGCAAGCAGACAATTCGCATAGATTATGCTTGTCAAGCCACTGATATATACTTTTGACCGGTCCTGCATAAGGGGCAGGATAGACTTATCTATGAAAAAGGCAAACGCCATAAATTAGTAACACGTCGGTAGGCAGCGTACATGACCCCCCTCTTATAAATGTCTTATCTTCATAGGAGACCTGGGGCTCGGCTCAACAGTCACGACTCTTTCCTTTGCCCTGATTCACAATATGATGCAGGTTTCAGAGTGATGCCCGTTCTTATCTCTCATGGAAGAAAAACTATTAAACTCGAAGGAGAGTCCAAAGTATTTCATCGGTGGATGATACGGTTTCTACGCCAACCGAAAGCCGTAGACCTTTGAAATATACCCACTAGACGAAAACTCGAGCGATTAGTGTTCCCTTTTTGTAAACAATTCAGGATACCAACCAAAAATATGGCCAAGGCCAAGGATGGCACGATTGCATTCGCGTTTGACATCGACGGCGTGCTGGTGAAGGGCAAGAAGCCAGTTCCAGAGGCTCTGGAGACCATCCAATTATTACAGCGCCTCCGCATCCCATTCATCTTTCTCACGAACGGTGGCGGGCACACGGAAGAAGCACATGTCGCCAAGCTCGGTCAGCGGCTTGGCCTCACGCTCAGTCCCAAGCAGTTCGTACAATCACACACGCCTTACCTCGATCTCGTCCCTGAGTATGGCGAGAAAACGATACTGGTGCTCGGCGGCCACGGCCAGCAGATCCGGGAGTTAGCCCACGCATATGGGTTCAAAAAGGTCGTCACCACGTCCGATTTCATGGCTTTATACCCCCACATCCATCCGTTCCCAGAGATAACGAAAGCGCATCACGACGAGCACGCGCGCGCCAACGATGCGTTGCGATCGACGCAAATCTCTGCGATCCTGTGCTGGACGTCACCGCGGGACTGGACGCTCGACCTGCAAGTCGTCAACGACCTCCTCTTATCGAGCGGCGGTATCATCGGGACAGTATCACCTAAAAACGGTGACGCCTCGTTGCCGAATGGCGGGTACTTGCAAGACGGACAGCCAAAGCTCTTCTTCTGCAACCCGGATTTCAAGTGGTGCACCGAGCACGAGCAGCCACGGTTCGCTCAGGGCGCGTTTCGAGAGGCGTTGAAGGGCATATGGAAGCATGAGACCCAGGGAATGGCTGAGCTAGATTATACCATTGTGGGCAAGCCGACCCACGCCACATATATGTACGCGGAGAGGGTACTGCGGGAGTACAGCGAGAGCCTAGGTGTTACGCGCGGGATCGACACGGTGTACATGGTGGGCGATAACCCGGAGAGCGACATCGTTGGCGCAAACACATTCAGGTCTCCTCACGGAATCCAGTGGAGAAGCGTGCTCGTCGAAACCGGCGTTCATGTCCCGGGCTCGGTCCCTAAGCATCAGCCCTACCATACTGCGAAGGATGTCAAGGAGGCCGTGGAGTGGGCATTGAAGGAGCATGCTGGAACGGAGTGAGCCGTGACCTTTTTTTTATTAGTGCGCTATGAACGTCATTGGGGTAACGTGATGGATAATGTCCTTCTGGATCATGACCGAGGCTGACTCGGAGTTCTGGCGAATGTTGGACTGTTGTTTTTTTTTGGGTGGATTTGCATTGAGTTTTAGGTCTGATATCGAGTTGAATCTATGACGGAGCCCCTGATTTGATCTGGGTTGCTCGGATTTACGAGCGTGGAGGCAGCAACTTGCAGGGCGTTGCGTGCCGCGCGCAACTCTGGTACCTATATTGTGCTGCTAGTCATCTCTAAATGCAGTTTTCTCCAGGGCTCTGTTAATACTTACCTGCATTAGATATCTTCACCTAGTCCCCATTGCTATGAATTTCTCTTAATGGCAAGCGGAATTGAACTTTTTTCATCCTATTTCTTCCTCGATTAAATCGAATTTAATCTAGATACGGCTCGAGTCCCCGAATGTACATGAAAAAGGGAGAGCCTGGAGGGTGACACCCGTTTGGAACATCGTGGTGGGGTTCCCGCCGAGCCCCGCAGCTGCAGGTCGTACAGAAGCTTCAGATACGGACAGGGACTTCCCCAGGTCGTACCTGAAAGTTGCACACCCGGTCGTAACCTTGTTCCTATCTCGCTGATGTCAAGTGCCTGTGCCTTAGGTACATATGTACCTTGTCGAAGACGTCGATGTGGTATGGGCATCTTAGAGCCATGCTCATCATGACGTCCCACTAATAATTGTCTCCTGGGCTGTAACGAAGACCACGGAGAACTTAGCACGAGCACCAGAGACTCCAGTAACTTCGAGTAGGACATATGGAATGTCCTATAAAACAAACGAGGCTTACAGAAATACCACATCAATAATAGTTGGCGCAGGAGTCGCCTACAGGACAGTTGATTGAATGAAAGCTGGAAACAGAATCCGGCAGGCCGGTCCTGAACATTTTATCTACCTACAGTCCGTGTCCTCTAGCACCTGAAACAGATATCCCGCGCGTTTCCCAGGCCAATCCGGATTCTCGGTTACACATAATACCCTGAATACACCGACTTTGTCTCAAGCTCCTTATCGAGAACCCTCCGGTGTAACGGCCTACTATTCTACAGAGGACGGTGCTAATCTACTTACTGGGCTCCAAAAGATGCCATTATCCAGTTACAAATTGTCATGAAAATGTGAATACTAATATTAATCCAGATGGCAGTGACAATGCGAATAGCAGCCTTAATGACGGCGGTGGTCCCGGCACGAATGGTAAGGACTAACCTCGAGTAACGCAGAGGGCAATCGTGCAGCTCACCTGGGTCGTGGACCGAGTGAGACCCATCTAAGTCAAAGCGATAACGAAGACATCGAGTTCGAATTACGGTAAACTAATACCTACCTACCTAAGTTACCGAGCCTATAGCCTTATAAGCTACCAAAGCCTCACAAGAAAATGAGCGCCATAGCTAGAAGCATGAGTTTTGCCAACCGCATTCATATCTTAACCGTGACGCGGGAGGTCATCATGGCGACGATACAGACGGACTCGCGCATCGCACATTATATTATCTACTATTCATCAACCCTACAGAAGAACTACGGCATTCGATTCGTTCTTTTCTTATGTTTTCGACCCCCTATCTCGTCGGGTTGACGCATGTAGTTTCAAGCTCTCGAGTTTGATGTTAAACCTGCCACCAGAGGGAACGATTCGAGATCATACTTTTTCAACTTCCTTCTAGATCAGGGTTGGGCCGGGATAATACACCAACATACAATCCCTAATGAACACACGCAGTCGTTGGTTACTAGCAAAAGGGTTAAGTTATATTCATATTTGCGCCCCAAGGAGAGTATCCAAAAGGGGGTTTCAAGGCCATCGAGGTAATACCAGCCATACTTTCCAACGTAAACCATCAGACTACGTATTATAATTGGATGTTTAAGAGGGGATAAACTATATTCTTTCAAAAGCTCTTCGCGTTTGGATTTGTGACCCAACCCTTCCGGATAAACCATTGTTATAGCACGGCATTACGAAATATCTTCTACTGCAATTATATTGAACTAACAAGAGATAGCCCTAATAACTATAAAGGAGTTTGGGAAACATGCCATAATACAGGCAATGGACAGGTTAAAAAGCGGTCAGTTTACTGGTTTAAAGAGTGGGTGTGCTCACAGAGGGCTCGTCGATTGAAGTTTAAAGACCAGTTTCGATAGAACGAATCTCTTAAATTGGAGAGCGAGGAATTAGGAGGAATTAGCTCCTTTACTAGAATTACAAGATAGATGCAAGTATGTAGTTGATTTATATGTGTCCGTTGATATACCTTAGGTAGGTAACACACGTGAGAAGTCAGATATAAGTTCTGTGATAACATGACGATAGAGGGGCAAGGACCTATGACGGAGAGGGGCTACTAATTTGGTACTAATTTGGTAGCTGAAGGGCAAGTGACCAGGGCGGTGAATGATTAAGCTCGCTGGCTTGCAACCCGTTGTGGGGCATCGTACGCTAAACCAGCCCAACCGGTGCCTTGCGCCATTGCCTGAATGGATGAGGGATGGTACATGCATGATGTACACGCGACCTTGATAGCACATGCCTTTTTCAGTGTGTAGTGTGGACTGGAAAAACCCTTCTAAGCTATTCACAGCTTTCAGAACAGTCGCAGTAAACTGAGAGACAAAATTTATTCCTTCCATTTAATCAAGGCGTTCACTTGAGTATCTGCTGAATCTGCTGAAATTAATCACCATCGCGCCTTCAAATAAACCAACTCTGTCCGTCTCTAGCAACATAGCATTCGCGAGGCACCAGCCACATGCAGATAAGCGATAAGCCACCTGGCAGCTTCAGTTCATCAAGTGGGAAAGCTTGGCCTAGGAATAAAACCTCTTACCTAGTTTGTACATATTAGGGCCACCTCGATCGAAAAATTAAAACCTTATTAAAAAGGTCTGGAGCCTAGGGACGAAACACCGAGCCCCTCTTTCCGACGCGACGATTTCTCTGCCGTCCATCCACAAATCCATCGCCGATGACAGTCCGGATTTAACCAGCCTCGTCGTGACCCCATCTCGAATCACGGCGCTCCCCGAAGACGAAACACATACAACAGCCCTGGCCGAACGCCTCGCTAGCTCGGCGCGGCAGAAGCCACCACTAACGCGCCCATGTGGTGGTTCTTTCGCATCGTCTCCAGTTCCGTCTTCTTGCTGACCATCATCCTCTCCATACCCATATCCTTCGATGTAGGCGGACGTGATAGCGGGCTGGCTTACAGCCTTTCCCTCTTCGGCTTCTACCTCCTCTACAGCTCTGCCAAGCTCGCAACCCCCGAGAACTCGCGCGTACGTTGGGCCTTCACCAAGCTTCTCCAATCCTCCCAGTGGGTTGTGATTCCTACGCTTCTGATATGGTCCCTACACAACTTCGCCGTCGATGCCAACAGCACGGACTGGGTCTCCAGAACAATCGGTGGGCTAGGCACTCAAAAGGCTACCACCTGGACAGAGCGGGTTTTCGGCAATGGAGGTCTAGTAGAGTCCGTCACTCTCGGTGGTTGGGACAAGACGTTGCGCTATTCGAGCCCTGTCTTCCAGTTAGCCGAAGGTTTCTGCACGCTGCTGGTCATTCAAGCTGCAGGTTTGATCTCGAGAGCGCTAGTTAACAGGGGACGAAGCGATACTTGGGTCGTGAGTTATACTATTTGTTGTTACAGTTTTCCTCTCTTGCCAGCTACTAACCTGTTGCAGCTCATTCTCCTAATATTATCTGCTTCTATCATCGCCAGCTCTGTCTACTTCTTGTGGCGAGTCGCGTTATTTCCCTCTATCAACAATGTCGATGCGATACTTATTGGTGTGACGGTTACTTCGGCAATTTTCCTGGGTGCTATAGGAATTAGTACCGGCCGTGGAAATCCAGTCGAATCGTCGCTCTTATTCGCCTACGTGGTTCTCTGCGTTTACCAGATATTTACCGATTACGTTCAATCACCAGAAGCCCAGGCGGCTGCCGCAGAGCAAGCTGCCAACCAACCAGAATTTCCACCACTGCCACCTATCATTATGGCAAGCTATACGACTCTTCTCCACGTATTCAGCTTTTTGCCGTCAGCTGTGTATTCCTCGCTCAGTTTCCTCTATGCGGCATTCCAGACTATTGCGCCATCGGTCATGATTTCTCTAGTTTACCGACTGATCGTCTTCTATTGCGCAACCCGTATCATTCCCGCGGTGCGAGAATCAGGTGTTGGTGCTCTTGTAAACGAGCCTTCTTTCGACGACTCAGACGACGCAAATCGCCTTCTAGGGTTCCTTTCTTGGTTTTCACCCTCAATACTCATTGCGGTCTACACAAGTCTTCTCCTCCAGCACTTTTCTACCAGCGATAGCGAGGAAGGATGGACGCTACGACATGGAGATGCAGGAGGCAATACTTGGCGATGGGTCAATGTTGCTGCTACAATGATACTCTATGCCAATGAGTTATGGATAGGCAACGACCATCTCAAAACCGACTAGATATTATTAATTACGGGTCCTAGTACAGGAAGCTTGAGATATTTTCGCCTGGTGTGATCGTGCAGATCCGAGACAATAGGCGACGAAGACCTCTTAAAGGAAGCACAGATTCATGACGTTTGTCGATTATTGTCGTGATTGAGTGTTGGTAGAAGCATTGGGCAGGGTAGGTCGTCGGCTTGGGAAATGAAGGTTCACAGCACTTGGCGTTAAGGGGCATCAGGGACAGTATACCATTCCATTGAATTCGACCACATTTTATTTGTTGCGAAGGAGCAGCACTTACACCCGACCTAGTCAGGCGTACTGCGCATCTGCGGGGAGTTTACATCCAATCTAGGTACTAATGAAGTAAGGTGAAATTACGTACCAAAATCAGTAAGCCGTCCGAGGAGAATATGACACGTCTTATCGCAAAAAGAAAGAGAGAAAAAAAGCCTCTTACATGCAGCTTAGGCGGATCCCATCTACCTAGCCCCCATCTAACCCTTAATCGTCGGTATCTAAACATACCCCTCATGAATTGGGTCGTTCAGTTAATATGCCTCGAAGTTTCGAGGACCCCGGTGTGAAAGAACTCAGCCTCGGTCATTTGTGCAGCTGGCCTATAGCGTGCGATGTAACATCGAGAGCCTCGTCTATTGTGGCGCAGGATTGCTGGTCTTGCAGATGGAGGCCCGCTTAGCAAACATACAGACTGCGGCAGGCTCTGATACAATAGCTACTCAAGTCAAAATTTACTCTTTCATTTGCACTTCCCTCACATGGTTGTTCTTTCGTTCGTCAGTTCATTTTCATTGTGTAGAATATCGTCCTGTGCATAGCCTGAGATTGGATATTATTTGCATTTCCTATAGTCAAAGTCATGGAGCGGGTCACATACGATAGAGGTTCTGTGAACAGCGAGAGCAAGAATTCTTCAAACGATTGTCGGGACGAGCTAGACCTGAACGAGTTGATCCCAGATCGAAAACTCGAGCACGTTGGGGTGAAATACGACGATTATTTCAATGGAGATATATACGACGACGATCCAGTTTGTCGCTACGAACAGGATTGGGAAATCGATCCGTTTGTCTTCCCCAGGGAGCACATGAGTTCAACAGACTGATAGCTGACTAGCTTCAAGCAAGGAGAGGCCGTATCTTAAGCACATAAAATCCTCATCCAGGGCCTGGCCTCATCTGCGTTACTTAGCGCAGTGGATGGAGGTAACGACATCCCCTACCAAATGGCAGCTTCTTCGCAATTTATCTCAGCAGAAGCTGAGTGGAATCCGGGAAGAGAGGGCCAGGCGGACCGAAATTGCAGCCATTGATTTCATTTCAGGCCAACCAGCGCCAAGTGTACAGCACATCACCAGCCCCGAGGCTCTGGCTGCGTGTCTGGACAAGCCTGTGCCCCCGGGCGCCACCCGGTTATATGTTGTGGAAGACCTCTCTCGAGATGTTGTCGAGAACCTGGGCTTTAAGCTTGATATAGACCCCCTGTTCTTCCGCGAGCACATCAATGATTACACGTGGTATAACACCCGGGATCCCTGGGTCGAGCTCCCCGATCTCGATATTGTCTCGCGGTCTCGGCCGTACTTCCGACTGATGTACATGCAGCCACGCTACTTCAAAACTAGAAAGAGTTTTCAAAACGCGCAAAGGCAGGCTGGAATGTTCAATGTGCTTCGGCGGCTTGACGCTGACAACGAGCATAAGTCCCCATTTGACGATAAATCTGCAACGGTCGCTCTTGTTAGGAGCAAGGCGTCATTATGGATCAAGCCAGCTAGCAACAGTCAGCAGGCCGTTGGTAAGTTGCCCTTCCGCCATAACCTACACCCATTAGTACGCGTTGCTCACAACTTTAGGTGTTTTACTTATCGACCCTTCCATAACTGAAGGCTATCCTCTCTGGAGAGGGTACCGGCCTTTCAGGAATTCGCCGCTTCCCTCGGACCAGACCCGTTATGAGGTACCGCCGAGAACTACTCTCTTCAGGGATCTGCTATTTTGGATCCAGCAGACACCGCAGCAGGATATCGACTCGATCGAGAACAATCCTAGGGCGATGGCTTTCCGGATTCTAGAGATCATATGCTCAGAGGTAGGTCGCGTTGAATATTTTTTTTTCTCTTCATTTGGCGTGCCCCTAGGGTAATCGGGTCACGAGAAATCTGTCCGCGAAAAATGACAGGGAGTTCCAAAGCGAACACTGGATATTTGGAAATGTCAAGAGCTAATTCTTGATGCTTCAGTGGCTGACTCTAAGCCGTTATATTACCGCCCGGCTAGGTCAAATCGAGTGGGAAATTGAGAGGCCTGAGTGGTTTAGGATCGACAAGCAAGAGCTCCAGCGCGAATCCATGAACTTCAACATGTCACTCAAGAAGCTACACACATGGCGCCGTCGACTACCAGTCTATAGAGCCATGATTGCCGACACTCGGGCGAAGCTCTACCCCGATCACGCTCCCGGCTCCAGCCGCCAAGACTGCATCGCCAACTTGGAGAGAGATTTTGCCATTGTCGCAGGCCACTACGACGACCTCCTCTCGCGCACAGAGCGTATTGCCGCCGTAGCCACAGCTGTTACGGCGATCGAGGAGAGCCGGCGCGCCATCGAGCAGAATAAGACCCTGGGACGACTGACGTACTTGGCCGTGATCTTCGCTCCCCTCAGCTTCGTATCTAGCTTTTTCAGCATGTCGGCCGACCTTGCGTCACTGTCCCAGACGATATGGGTGTAAGTAATAGCAAGAATTCTTGTTTCCCTTTCTGGCCTATCTTAAGGGCTATAATATCCTAGTCAAAGATGACCGAGGAATTATCGCTCCTGAGACAAGCCTAAAACTCATATGTCCCTTTCCTAGAAAAGGAATTTACTGACTCGCGTTGCTGCAGCTACTTCTGTGTGGCCGTACCCATCAGCTTGCTCGTCTATCTCCTGGTAGACAAGAACTGGACGAATAATCTACAGGGAGCGTACAACAAAGCGAAAGAGGCAAGGCAAAGTATATTTGACTGGAAGCGTTGATGAGTTCCTCGCCGGCTGATCGATTTTACGTCATGGTGACAACTGTGAAAACTGCTATAGATAATGGGTGACTAGAGGGTAGGTCAAGGGACTATACCACACATAGGAACGTGGGAGTTATGACAGACATGAAATGACTATAGAGGCTTAGCATTACTCATTTCACTCTACTGGAGGAATCAGGTTAAATTGAATCCCGGCATTTCTGCTGCCCATGGTATCTTGTATAGGCTCTCGCCGCTCTCACATGTGGTTGCGCGACTCTATTTAGTCAAAGTTAAAGGGTTGATGCAAATCAAACTAGATGTCTTGAGCGTGGGTAGGCGAGGAGTAAGCCTGGACCTTATCGCCCTGGAATGACTCGCGCTCGAGCTATATACAGTACATCAAGTGCCCAAGGAACATCGAAGCGGTCTTATGAACCTACGTTCGAGTAATGATAACATTCAACTTCATAGATAAGGCTCAACTGTCCTAGTGGTCTGGTTTTTAGTGTTATGATGACATTCTAGAATGCCAATACTTTTATTTAGATTCGGCTGTACAGCTCACAAGAACCTCTCGCAAGTCTTGCCCAGGACATGTACATTGATGGAGTCGTCGCACACTAGCATATGCTCTATGGGCAGTCTGTTACGGATCATGGCCTCCCGACACTCATTAGTAAGACAATCGTTGACCAATGTGGCTGGCGCTGAATATCACCGTATTCCGCAACAACGACCGTGTGCGTGGAATAAGCACCTTTAGACATATCTAATAGTAATTATACCGCCATGATTCGTTGAGTCGTACTAAGCCTTCATCGTTGTTCGGCAATCACGGCTTGAGACGCAGACCGCGTCGACGCATATCAGTACTAAATCAAGGCTGCTGTGATAAGCTGTCTCCGATTATACTACAATTGGCATAGGTCCATTCGTTCATCGGGAAACGGCCAGCACATTTTCGGACCTCTCAATTGAGACAGCTAGTGACCGTTAATCCCGTATCTCACGGTCTAGGTACCTTTTAGCGTAATCGAACTCTACTTCTCTGCGTCCAGACGGACATCTAGCGACGTGCTATGATTAGAATGTAGTTCCAAACCAGCGTCAATATTTAGCTGGATGTAGGCTTACCACGACGCGTAATGGTTAGTGAAGGAAGTATTTGGAAGAATCGATGCCTCGAATCGGAGTCTCCTGAGGCTTACGTCTTATCGCCGAGCGCGGGAGTGGTAATAATTTCATTGGACATTACAAACAAGAGCTAAGAGAAACTCCGTTGATTCCTTTGGAAATAACCTTGGAAGGATGTCTCATCTTACATGCTTCCTCAGCAGCCTCTGTAGAAAAGAAAAAGCATTGTCTCTATCGACTTCAACAATGGGCCTCCTTCTCTCTGCTCAGGGGGAGCGTTCTTGCGATTTTCCAGAACCAAAGTTAAGCAAATAGCCATGTGGACAAGTTCCGGAAATAGGAGAAGATTGATTCGACCTAGAGGTTTGTTGACCATCCCGCTAAACCTGTTGTGGCTAGAATGGTTCCCGGGGATGGTACGGATCGTGGTCTGGGGTAATTTGGTTCGGTATTGTATATTATAGCTCCGCTTCTCAACGGATGAGTGGATAAGGGAATTTGTCGGTGAGGCAGCCCGACCCTGATTCCCTATTGGTTTTCCCATGATCTTCCGGTGGATGATGCGACGCTTTAACGATCTGCCAAATGCTGGTCATCCATTGTGGCACCCGTGGACCCATAGGCCCTTTCAGATGTTCATGTATTTCTTTACTATGAGCTTCTCTGTTCTGATGCTAGACTGACGCTGAATTTGTAGCATGGGCTTGTTGGATCGCCTACGAGCCCTAACTTGTTCGCCTAGAAATTCCATCTTGGCCGTTTTAAACTATTATAATAGTCTACTGCTATGACTCTTGGCAGACGACACCGCTGGTCTAATATTAGGAGCTATGGAGAGTAGGGTGCTGCGAAGCTAATGTATCGTAGATACATCATCCCATTAGAGCTACAAACAGACAGGTGGTCGCCTGATCATGAGCTTCCCTAGCATTACTAGTACCTCTTTGAAAGGGGTAAGGTGTAGCACCATCTGCCGCTCTTGGCTCTTTATATCCGAATCGTTTGAGTCGCCAGTGTCAATTCCGTGTTAGTAGTGTCGCACTGAGCGAATCAAGCTTCTAGATAAAGAAGTAGATCCATCCATCCCGCCAAGTTTCTGTGCATACGACAGCAGACAACCAGGTCCCTGTCGGTTCACCTCACCTTACCCTACCCCGGACATCCGATCCCTCTCAACAATACGGTACCTACAAAGCACCTATCTGCCTCCTATCATCCCATAATCCCCTCCCTCTTCCTTTCTTTCTTCTCGTTGATACTTGTATCAAGCCATCGAACTTTCCAACAATTGATATCGTCCGAGTCCTCCAAGTCCAGCTTCTGCCACGAGGTTTTGCGCTTGAAGCTTTGTACTATTCCATAGCTCCAACATGACTGCCGGTCCCCGCCTTACAGCTCCAGCTTCGAAGCTCGCCCGCTCTATTAGCACCAAATCTACCGCCTCGGTCCCCAAGACAACTACGTTACTTACGAGCTCCAAGAGCCCAGCTCCCATCTCGAGGAAATATGCAGACCTCCTCAAGGAGAAGAATATAGATCCGGATGTAAGACTAACAGATCTCGTACTACAGTAAATAGCTTAGAGCGTAGAGGAATAGATGTGAAAAAAGGATGAGTAACTAACGACGGCCATTAGCACCCCCGGCATCTCTACACCCGCTCGTCCAACCGCCCGCATCCCCCACCTCGCACAATGCGCCTGATGCAGACCTTCAACTCGAGTGCACCTCAAGCTACTCAAGCCAACGCTGCTACCATGGACAAGATCATCTTCCCGGGTTCGGCCGCTCTCGAAGGAGCATCTAACGACCCATTTGCTCATCTCCGTGTCCCCCTTCTACCCGACAATTTCGCCACACATCATACTCCCGACGTTGTTGATGGGCCCATCGCCCAACCCCAAATCAGCATCGTCGCTGCGAACCCCGAGCTCGTGTCCCCGTCCGCCCTGACCGAGGTCGAAGGCATGGGCATGGACGGCGTCGAGCTCAAGTTCGTCCACGAAGAAACCAAGCAGTCGGAGCAAGAACCAGGGATGCTCACGGATCTATGGAAGGGCCTTGTCGACGACGTATTAGGTGGCAGGAGTAAAAATCATGTTGCTCTTTAACACGCACTTCGCTTGTTGACGACCTTCATGAAGTCAATTGGGAACAGAAGAATGGTTTGGTATGGTTTCAATGGCTTGATTCGAGCTCTGTCGGGATTTGGCATTGAGCGGGCGGTTCTGGAAGTGCTTCGGACCGGTTTGATACGTGATTTAATGAATCGTTTTTGGTTTGTGTTTGTGAGAGCGAAAATTGCTCATTTTAAACATGGAGCTGGCCGTATCTAAGGATACTCGAATGAAATGAAACGCGACGCCATGGAGTCGCCGAAACGGGGAGATGCACTTACGAAATTATCGGTTTGCACATGTGCTTGCAGTTCAGTAACCAATTGACTCACAACGTCTGACGTATGCAAAGTGCCATCGTATTACGTGAAGACGTAGTGCTATGTGATGAGTACTCATTCAACGGTAATGTCATTCAATGTTGCCGAAGAGCTACACGCATGGACGCTCCGGTAAACGGACGACCGGAACACGGGGTATCCCGACGGAAGTATACGGACAGATGTGGCATGTTCCTACTTCAGAACTATACCTGGTAGGCATTGAGTAGTACGCAACTGTTAGTTGTGTACGCCTGCGTATCCAATTGAGCTCCTCGAGGCCCTCATTCTCACGATCAAAAGCTCACTCGCTATGCCCGTTCTCAACCACATCGTCGTCTGGTGGCAGCGGGCCTGCTCTTGATTAACAAAGTACTCCATCCATCTCACCCTGACAGAACTTCTGTAGATTCGGGCTAATAAAGCTATCGAGGTTCCGGCTGTGCCCGAGTAGAACTTGAGAAGCATGAAGTTGCTCGGTTTGATTTCCCACCATTTCAAAGAGTCAGCAAGGCTGTCTATTCGAATAGGAGCGAAGTGAGGATGGAGCTTATCAGATCACTTTTTTTTCTTTGGTAGACGTATAGTCTAAGTCTGCCATTATTCATCGGGCCTCAAGCGCGAATGGTTTAGGGTCCCGTTCCTGATATACTCCACTGATTAGGTCTCCTCATGGCTCAAGTAAGGCCCTCATCCTCAACTATTTGTAGTCCTGTTGGACGAGAGTCGCCTGTGCCGTCAAGTACTTCCCATTTGTTACGCTCAGTACGGCGGCCGGTGAGCCGGAAGTGCATGTATAATGCCATTACCCTGGTGAAATATTGTTCCCAAAGGTTTACCTACCTACCTACCTGCCTACCTACCGTAGTTGGTTGATTCCTGCTCTTGTTGATGTGTCTAGGTAGAGGAGAAGCTTGGTATCATCACGTGCCTTCAAGAGTCTACAAATCAAGATACTACATGTAGGCAGGTAGCTACCTTGGGTGCCTCATGTATACTCGCAGGCTTCCTCAATCAAGAGACGAGTGACCTAAAGAAAGTCGAAGAGAGTTTCTCTCCTTGTCTGCCTAGTCTCATTATAGACTCCAAGCATGCAGCCAACTTGATGGTTCCTACGCCAGCATTGACCAATACAATCCCACGGCGTAATATGCACGTTAAATGCCGGGAAGAGCGCCAAGCAAACTTATTCTTCCCATGTTCCCATGTTCCCAACCGTCGATCCACCACAGATCCAATCACCTAGTGTAGAGTATCATCGGGTACTACTACATAGTCCTTGGGATGAGTCAAGCCCAATTGGAGCTCGAAGACCACGCGCAGTATCGCATCAAAGAGTCTAGAAATGATCAAGGAATATAATCACGGGTTTAACCCAAAGCTCATTTCTTTCTAAGCTCGAGAGACATGACCCATTCTTTAGGTACTTTCTCAATAGATTGCCGCGGGGTCTGTTACTGATCGTGCGTCGGGACGATCCCGGGTGAATGGTAAGTTGAGCCTCTCTGATACGAGCTTGCTTCTACTTATAGCTCAATTAATAAGCTTGTCCATAAGCTTAAAGGGCACCAATGACATAACGTGTGCTTACGTACGATGCTACCTCACTTATACTAGTGGTGTAGGGCTAAAGACTCGTCAACGAGAACTGTCTCTACCACCCAGCCACCATGGTATTCCTGTACTCGCCACTGAAATGGATATAGAAATAAATCAACTAAAGGGGTTCCAACCGATTTATTCTGAAAACATCGGAAGATAACCTGTTTTTCTTCTACATGCGTGAAGCTGTGTAACTCGTAGGGTCAGACTCCATCCTGTTCAATATATCCCGAGATGGTGGTAGGGACGAATCAGCGAAGTTGGCTTGCAATCTGTGCAATTACATGCTAACGCTTCAACGGCCATAGTGGCAGCCTACTCTTACTTGATTGGCCTATAGATTATCAGCTTGTCAGATTGACGACTAGTTCTTGGCCGGACCAATCGAAAGGGGTATCCCACTGCAGCTTGAACGGCCATCCGCAAACTCGAGGGAACCTCAACCGGGATTTGGTCAGTCATGCTATACTTTGCGATGGTTACGTTGACGCGAGTAGCTTCTTATAGACAAGCGTGAGGGTAGCCCAAATGTAAGATATGCCAATGCCCAGCGGATATATGAGGAGAGATGCCGGTCAAATTCAAACCAGAAGTTGGTTCATATCGTACTTGAATTAAACCCGTGGGATACGATACTTAGCTAACTATGGCGTTGCAACTACCAGGAACTCTCTCTATTTCCTTGTTAATTCCCTTCGTGGCGGGCTTGTTGTTCCTCAGCCTAGTATATTCCGGGATCGTTGCATGGTACCGACTCCGGCACGTCGAGGGACCATGGTTTGCCTCCTGGTCATATCTCTATATGGTCTGGATCACGCTTAGCGGCCAACAGGCGGCTAGCTACCGGGCACTCAACCAAAAGTACGGATCCCTCGTACGTATCGGGCCAAACGATGTCATAACAGACGACCCTGAGATCATCCGGCGGATGAACGCCGCGCGATCGAAGTATCGACGCTCGTCGTGGTATAATGCGGCCCGCATGGATCCATACATCCCGTCGCTATTCAGCATCCTGGACACCGATGAACACGACAAATTAAAGGCACAGCTATCCTTCGGTTACGGGGGTAAGGAGAACCCCACCATCGAAGCCGACATCGACGACCAATTAGTTGGCCTTGTGGCCTTGATTCGACGCAAGTACCTGTCAACCGATGACCAACTACAGCCAATGGATTTCGCCCATAGGATCCAGTTCTTCACGCTCGATGTCATAACCAAGATTGCGTACGGACGAGCCTTCGGCTATCTAGCTACAGACTCGGATGTCCACGGCTATATCGCGAGCGCCGAAATGCAGGTGCCCGTCATCGTGGTGCTCGGTGACGTCCCCTGGCTGTGTCGGTTGCTTTACAACGAGACTGTGCTCAGACTATTCGGCCCCAAGCCTACGGATAAGAAGGGCCCGGGGAAGATGATGGCGTAAGTCTGCACAATAACCTATACTTCAGGAGGCGCTCACTTTCTCATTTTTTTTTTTCATTCCCAGTGTTGCCCAGGAAGTCGCCGCTGAGCGTTATGGACCCGACGCCAAGGATCGGCATGATATGCTGGTGAGGATTGTTCTCTTCCCTCTAGTCAGTGAAGACTACGGACCTGCTAATTTGGATGCCTAGGGGTCATTCGTGAGACACGGTGTCTCGCGCCGTCTATGCGAGTCTGAAATCCTCTTCCAGATCATAGCCGGTAGTGATACAACGGCGACCGCAATTCGTGGAACCATGCTTAGCTTGCTAGCATCGCCGTTTGCGTTTTTCAAACTACGCGAGGAGATCGATGCCGCTATAGCAGAAGGCCGAATCTCGTCGCCCATCACATCGGATGAGGCGAAGGGCTTAGAGTACTTACAGGTGGGCATAGAGTATAATTTGGATATTCGTAATTCTTTGCGCTAATAGTTGTACGTTAAGGCTGTGATATACGAAGGTCTTCGAATTAATATCCCCTTCTCCGGACTTACAATGAAGGAAGTTCCACCAGAGGGAGATACGAGTGAGTACGATTCGGTATTCTTCTTCTTGCAGCGTCCTCTAGTCGAGAGCGCGTGGGACTACCTGTCAAGCCTAATAGGGGCCTACAAATCCATGACATGGGCTTCGTCCATGTTTTCGGACCCGCTCCTATGGTCCTATATAGAGTGACAATAGCCCATGTTAATGCTCTGCAGTCAACGGAAAGTTCATCCCCGGTGGGACCCGCGTCGCACATAGCTTCCTATCTATACAGCGTTCAACAGCCATTTTTGGCCCTGACGCCGACCTATTCAGACCGGAGCGTTGGATAGGCATCGAGCCTCAGAAGCACCGTGAGATGACTCAGACGGTTGAGCTTGTCTTGTACGTGATATCACTGATCCCTATTACCCCTTTAGCTTGTCCCGGGCGCTAGGTTCGCCTACCAAGGCAATCAAACTCAGCTGAAGAGTTGTCGCTCTCGAGACATGCTAAGACCCCCAACCCCTTGTTTCTGAGGAATAAGTACTGATTCTCATTGTTGTAGTGGATACGGGCGATTTGGCTGTAGTGGGAAAAACGTTGCCTTCATAGAGTTAAACAAGGTGTATGTCGAAGTGAGTGAGCCCCTTTCCTGTTAGTCTATCTAGTTATCTATTTTTCCCTCGTTTATAGGATACATGAGAGCCTATAAAAAGGTACTTGGTATTCGTATGCTAACACATCGGCGTGCTCACCATAGTTACTGCGGAACTTCGATTTTCAGCTGATTGATCCCAAAAACCCCATGCACACTTCAAATCGAAATATGTTCTTCCAGAAGCATATGTGGGTAAAGATCACCGAGAGGACTTAAAGTGTATGGGAGCTGGGCAGATTTTGTATGCATCGGTGATCAAGGGAATACCTATGTGGTTAAACTGAAACTGGAAGGACGTTTGGAGTTAGGGAGTCGAACCCCCCTTACCACAGGACACAGCAATGACATTATACGCAATGACTTACACCAGGTGAGAAACTCGGCTATATATAGCGCTTATCCCGCTATGAATGTGATGAGTTGTTAATGGGCTGCAAGGGGAAGAGTCGATGCCTTTACTTTGGCAACAAAATCTCTAAATATGTCTGTTATATATCACCCCTCTCTAATAACTGAACTCGGTCTCAATTAATCTATCGCTTACTAAACCATACCTATATCTCATTATACAAATATTGAAGGTGGCTTAGATATTTGATTTGGAACTTGGTTGGGCTCCTTATAATTCGCCATAGGTAAGCGTGCTTGATGAAATGGGTATCACATCTTGAGCTGGAACAAAGATCATATCATAAAATGCCTCGATAAATAGTACTTGATTTCCTATTTGCAATCGTGACCCCGATGTATCTATACCTACATAGAAGGGTATCGTACCTGGACCAAGCCCAACCCGCTCAGGCCCACGAAGCCAGTCAAAGACTGGCTATTTTCGTTCTCAATAACAGGAATCGGCTGTTGGCGCTTCACAACTGCATGGCGCAAGAGTCTGCGTCCCTAACTTGTGTTACTGCTGGCTTGCACCTCCTGAACGTTGCTCATGGTTCGCGTATCGCCGTTTCACTTAGGTTTCTTTTTGCTTTACCCTCGGCCTGTGCGTGGCGTAGAGTTTTCATCACGAACTCGTATGTCATCATCGTGACTGTTGCCGCCGGAACAGCTCGCATCATGTTAACACCCATACCTGCATAGAACGCTCTCCAGCCTTCCTCGCGCAGAATAGTGCGGAACGTCATGATCACACCCCGATACTTAGGCTGGGGACAAATATGCCGTGCGCTATTTGGTACGTGACTTTGACTGCCAGGCGTGGATTCCGAAACTCCTAGCCCTTGCAGGTATTCACTTCCAGGAGTCGGCCGCCTCTGCGTCTGCAACCTTGTTCGGATCACCTCGTGAGGATATGTAGCTGAGCTGGCCATAATCTTCGACAAGATTGAAGCGGATAACACACCAAGCCAATGACTCTGCTCGCCATCGCCCATCTGACCCATAGACTGCCCTGTGAACTTCTTCCTCAGGAATTCGTACGCGGGGAATTGTACTGCGACATGCGTCAGACCAAGAAGAGCCGGAGTAAGTCCAGAATAGAACGACAAAATGCCTTCCGAAGAGTACATTTTACGCGCAGCATCGAGAGTCGACCGGTAATGCCAAGGCGAATCAATAGTCGGCCTTGACGTTGGGGTATTGCCAGAGCGTGGGAACATTGACATTTGTCTATTGTATCCTGTTGCGGATTGTGACATGAGTCGTGTTTTGATCACCCATATCGGATTTGTCACTATGGTGCTGCTGGCTCCGGCTATGATTGAAGACCAGAAATTAATGAAGAACTGGTTCTTCCCTACTATATCATGGACACTGTAATTAGCTAATTGCCCTCAGTGGATTTGGTATTGTGTGGAAATAACTTACGTTCGTGTTCAGCCATGAAGACTTTGCTCTTGTTGTAAACTGTGAACCAAACGGCCCAGGTCGGCAGGTAACCAAGAATGATAGGACCTAAGCCTCTATACATGCCGCGCACCCCTTCTTCCTTCCAGATGATCTTCGCTGTGCCTACCAAGCCGGAATAGGCTCTGTGGTGTCCAACATATCTTCCTTTATCTATTGGTACAAATCCTCCCTGAGCTTGTAACTTAGTCTTGATGACATCGAGCGGGCATGTAACGATGCCAGAGGTGAAGCCGCCTACAGCTCCCGACAGAGCATTAAATTGAGAGTCGGACGCATCTGCGGCCCACCTCTGTAACGGAGTCAGGCCTCGAGAGCCGTGCAGTTCCATGGCTGTCACCGCAGAAGCCAGGGAGCGGTGATTGTCTTGTTGAGGGGGATTCGCCGACGGCGCGGTGGAAGTAGCTGTGGGTGAGGAGGGATGGGAGAAAACCCCATATTCTGCGGGATTGTGTGAAGACCGTCCTGTCGGATGGCTCTGGGCTTCGTCGTGAGACATTCCCTTGTGCGTTGGTTGAGTCCAAAGAGGACGGGTATCGATTTCGGGGCCTCTGGAACTGTTCAGAGGCCCCGGAGAGCAAGGGCGTACTTAAGATAGGCGTCGCGGGCTAGGAAAACGACAATATGTATGGATATGAGGACCAGGCGGGAGAGGTCGGATCGTCTCGAAATCGGCGTAAAGGAGTCGTGATGGTGTGCGGTGTGCGGGGAATGCACCCTCGCAAATCCACCGTCCCGTCGACCCAGCAGCTACCGTTTGTCACATGCCATTGGCATCCGTAAGAGCGCCCGTCGAGCGGGTGGAATAAGGCGTCGAGTAGAAGAGGGTGCAGTGTTGGTGTAGGGAGGAGAATAAGATGAGGAAAAGGTGGTGGTGGGAGTTGACTCGAGTTGTCGTATCAAGTCCGAAGCAGGATATCTATCGGACTTTTACTAAACTGGAGCGAGGCCAAGCGGGTCGCTCTAATCGTCAAACGTGATTGGGATAAGATATGGATCAATCTAGAGAAGTCTACCTAGGTAGCTGGGTAGTTAACTACAATACACTAGATAGAATGCACCAGCTTTAGCGCGCGAGATTGAAGTGGACAAAATATCGCTTATCATCAGGCAAGAAAAAAAAAATTTAAAAAAGGGGACCAGGGGAACACAAGAATATTGCGGCAATTATAACTTTAACTCTAGTCAAAAATATGGCTTTGTTGAGTTTGAAAGTCACAGAGCGGACTTGCAGTGTTTAAGTAATGTAGGTCTTTATTGTCAGCAGGGAATCCAAGCTCCGGTTTCCCCAACTCTGACGTATTTTCCTCGAATGCCTTAACTATTTTCTTGTACCCCGTACCTGCTCCGTGCCTTCCTACATGTATGTACGCAATTGTAGATCTGAGGCGCGAGCTCGCCCTCTTTAATATGTACCACAGTTGGCACTGTGAAACAGATAGAGCATGAAATATCCAGGACGTACGTTTAATAAAATAGATCTCAATAATATATGATAAACAAGGTATGATGTGCCATCATGAGTTCCTGTTTTATCCTTCCCGAGTATGACAATGATATCAAGTCTCCTGAGTTGAATACACAGCGTCAGATGTCGGCTCTGGGATTGGGTACATGGCCACGATTTAAGCCCCATTTCCCATTTCCCGGCGAGCAGGTTAACAGGGGCTGAGGGGCTTGCACATCACGTGATGCGGCCCAATCCGAAGAGCCATTTTGGAACATTGAACTTCCAACCCGCAAACCAAGCTAACACCTCGGTCAAGGAATTACACATCGAGAGCTCCTCAATACTGCGACACCACACACCCGCCAATTGTCACAATGGCCGCGTCCTACCCGACCCTCGCGCCTTTCGTCTTGAAGCGACCGTGGCTGCGGAACTTGCTTAAGCCTGTCGCCAACTGGTATACCAATGCCGCCGGCTACCGCCAGCTTGGTCTCCGGTACGCCGACCCTTTCAATTAAAGCCTCGATGACGACGGACAATTGGAAATCACTAATTCATCCCTTTGCAGAGCCGATGACTTGATTGTCGAAGAGGACGAGAACGTCATCAAGGCGTTGAAGCGCCTGCCGCCGAAAGAGGCCTACGACCGCGTGTACCGACTTCGACGTGCATTCCAGGCCAGCGCTACGCACAAACTGTTGCCCAAGAATGAATGGACGAAGCCTGAGGAGGTAAGCCGAGATACCATTCTTCAAGAAATAGGGAATATATGACAATGCTTCAAAATCCAATGCTGACAGAATTGGTGAAATAGGATATCCCGTACCTCCAGCCGCTGATCAATCAAATTCATGCCGAAGAGAAGGAGAAGCAGGCGTTGGACTCTTTGACCGTCATCCGAAGCCATTAGACTGAGCCGGCGCGGACGATACTAGACAATCCGAATGGCAAACTTGTACAAATAAAAAGTGCGTCAACGAGAGAAGAATAGAATAATTGGACAGGTTCGCTCGCAAAAGCCCAGGTGTAGCAACAAGCACAACGTCCTAAGATATCATATCTGTATATACCTAAACCTCTTCGCCTCCCCCCAAGCCAATGCAAGCCAATGCCCTTCTAAGTCTGACCGCTTATAGTCCGTCTTGAGTCTTTGCGTTTGTTAATTATTAACTTTACAGGCTAGTTCTGGTGTTGGCACCGTGGCGCACATTTGCTAGCTAGGTACCTAGTATTTAGACAGCTTCAAGCTTGACGGCGTTCTCTGCTTCTACCTACAATTCTCACCAGTGTATTTCTACATCTGGAAATAAGCCCAATATCAATCTTTTACATGACGAAGGTCTTTTACAAGCAAGGTCGAGTAATCCACAGCCACAATTCATAAGTTCGCACGATAATAAGATGAGATATGCAACAGATTGTATATATTAGTTTGGCCTTGGTGTCCGCTGTGTCCCTTTCCGTTCCTACGGACTCTAAAACAACAGCACCCTGCGGCTGAAGTCCAATATCTGTACAAGTTATATTGCCAGTGAGATGTCACTACGGCAGCTGACCAACAAAACTCCGTACAACGCGCCTGATATGCGCCCCATCTGCGCGCCTTCGCCTGCCTCCAAATCCATATGGGGCAATATAAAGAACCAAGTTCTATTATAGCAGAAGTTCACAGACGCCCCGGTCATAACAATTGCCATCGTGCCCCTTCCTAAGCACGACAAAATATAGAAGCCCAACCAGCTTAACCAACCAAACCAAGGAATATGAGAGGCGCAGGGGACGTTGAGGTGGAGTGTAGATGACGAAGAGGCAGAGACGGTCTCGAAGCAGGGGTCAAGGCCAAGATTCTCAAGGAATAGGTTCGCATGCCAGTGTAAGGAGTCGGACCTCCACGTTGAGCGCTATGCCATAGAAAAGAAAAAGAAAACAAGGTCAACGACGTTAGAATTGAATCGGCCATCCATTCCCAACGCCCCTTTGCCCAACATATCTGACGATTCTGGTATTTCAGATGCGGTTAATGTGCGCGTGTCATGAGTTCCTCGTACAAGTATTATGTTCCCTGTCCCATCTGGACATCAAATGCCTATGTGGCAGACCAGTGCGGCACGCTGAAGGAATGCAGACATTTTAGACAGGAAAAATATGCATGAATTCCGAAAAGTCGAGCGTCGCTAGTCTATGCGTTCCCCGGCTTCTCTTCTGTATCGATATGCCAGACGACATAATTAGGGAGACCGATGACTTCGTAGCCTGCTCTCTTGGCCATTTTCGCGAAACCCTCTGTCTCGGCTTGATTTTCGAAAGCATAGCAAGGGAAGTTGATACCTGCAAAAGTTGGATTAGCCTTCACAGAGCATATCTCTTTAGGTTAGATATAGGACGAACCTGATCGGTGAACGTCAGCCTTAACTAGGATGTTGACGCCGCCAATGCCATCAAGCTCAATTTCCTCGTCCGGATCGTTTCGCCAGTCACCCATCTTCGCCATGTATGTTCTACCGGTGTCGTACTGCTTGTAACCTTTGAGATAACACGTTAGTAACTGAAGTCATAATCTACTGGGGTGAGCTGTTTACCTTCCGCTAGTACCACGTTCTTGTCTAGTTTAGACGCCAACTTCAGACCCTTTTCAGACTCAATCCAGGAATTGTAATCGACTACGCAGCTGGCGTTAGCTATGCCATTTCGATACCACTAGGACCGGGAAACGTACATCTGCCTTCAATATCATACTTGTTGTCTCCTTCACCCTCGTAACGATGGAACCATATATCTAGACTGAGTCAGCAAAGTATTGAAATCATCTGTACAGTGAGAAAATCATACTAGGAACTAATATATCGCGGTCGTGTGCGATAAAATCTTCTAGAATCCTTTTGGGGCTGTCCACAATGTCGACATCACGCCAGTATACCCATGAGTGCTCTGGCTTCAAAGCTGATGATAGCAAATAGTTCCTTGCACGACCCATGGCTTTTCGTCGGGGACCCTGAGCCTCGAAGCTATGCCGATCCTCAACAGATTGACTGACATGGACACCAAAGTCTTTTTCCACGACAATGACGCTATTGAACGGGATGTTATCCGGGCGCTTCTGGATGCGATCAAGCTCCATAGCCAACACACCTAAGGTATCATCAGTCGAGTCCCCAACAAGGAACCCGAGGTCGATGAGGCGATGAGGATAGGTTAATTCGGCAATGAGTTCGAAGTATTTCGAAAGGTACGGGGCGGCGTCCTTTAGGGGGGTAAGAAGGAGAACACGTTCCTCGTTGTCGATAGCTTGGCGCGTCGATCTAATTCCATTGAGATTGACATGAGTTATTGTAGATTCGTTGACGGTTATTGGAGCATGGTGGTTGAATATGACAGGAGTTTGTAAATGGGCATTCCATGCTTGTTGCTCGTTGAGGGTCATATCCATTGGTGGTTTTGAAGGACCCCAGCAGTAAAAGCTGTGCAAAAGGCCAGCAAGGTCAGCAAGATCCGCTTTTGGGACTATTAGTATAGAGATGAACTACCTTTGCATTTCACTTGCTGAAGTTCTGATACCGCGCCATAGTAATAAGATGATGCCAGCGACAGCAATGGAAAGGAGGACTCGGGTTCTTGTCAGGAACACCCATATCGCTCGTGTAGGTGGAAGTTGTGCCTTGGTAGACTTCCAAGTGATTCCGCCTTTAGGAAGAAGCATGGCGAGCTCTTCGGGTGGCCCTTGACACCACCCTAACGATGCGCTATAGCAAGCGAAGGACGGGAACGTCGGATTTCAAGATGCGAATAGCAGGCGGGCAGGCTCTTGCTCGTTTCTAGGCCGGCCTTGTTGGGATATAGGGCGGAGGTGGGATAATAGGGCGAACAGAAGGGCGGCTAAACAACGAAAATCTATCAGATTAACGAGCGTAGTTGTTAGGCCAGTCGGAGGCGCTGATTTAAAAAAATGAAACCGTCTGCCTCGTTCTATCGTGGTCCCTTGACGAGGATAGAAGAATCGGTACCAGGGATGAACGGGTGAATTGGCGCGGACGGACTCAAATCAGACGAACGGTTGTGTTGAAAAAAAGTCAAGATGGGGTGGTTGTGCAGCGGTAGGTTCGCAGTAAGGTTTGGTTGACACGAAAGCTGGCATGGGCCACTGGCGGCTTGAGATTTGAGATGCAGTGCACTGGGCTCCCCCGAAGTCAGACTTGGAAGGGCCCACGGGGCTGGCGGTTTTAGGGGTGGAGTACGGAGTACATTGCGATTTATGAGGGGGCAACACCTGACACTAACAGCAATGCCAATGCTGCCGGAGCAAAATTGCAAGCGAAATACAAAAATAGTAACTTAGGTACTTGAAGCACTGACGCGACTGGTACATGTAGTTTTACCAAGACGCCATCGCGTATAATGTTAGCAAGACCTGTGTCCTGCGAGGTTACACATTGCATGTGCCTGTTAAATGCACAAGTATCTACTCTTGGGAGGTCACAAGTTCTTGGTACTTATTTTCACACTCCTATTGTTCAAGATCTGGCGTGCTCAGCTCAGACCAGACTCCTGCATTGAAATTATAGGTCTGATTAAACGTCTGTCCGCTGATAGAATAATGAAAAAGGGAGTTCTTATCAAACATATGCATTCAAATTGCTGGGCAAAATCACATATAGGGTTGCATACTGCGACCATAATTTAACCATTTCTACTTCCGCAGTGACATGGACACTGGCCAATATGGAAAACTACATGTACAGGGCGCATAGAAAAATTCCATATGTGCTCCAGAGTTTACGACTCCGCCTGTAGCGTTAGAATTCCAACAGACCTGGAGCTTATGCCAGTCATCACTGCCAAATAAATGTGGCCATCCATGGTGGAACCGACAGAATGGATAGGGGATCTGAGTATCTCTATACTTAGGTAGCTTTAAGGGTAGGGCTGGAATTTCCGCCGATAAAGGATTCGATATCCTTGAAAAGAGAACGTCCAATATCTGCACACAAAAGTTCACTGAAGTCCTTGGTGCTTATCGAAAATATATATGGGTACTTACTAACTGTTATCTTGTTAATATGTCTCTTTAATTGGAAGCCGTCAAAAGTAACATTGACGACGAGGGTAGGACTCAAGTAAACAACATTCGTGGGAGACTTTTAAGAGACCACAATGGATTTGCCTATCTCCTACCACTTACATAAGGTGGCGTAGCACGACTACCTATGTAGGCAGCCATTATTATTAAGCTTATTCAAGGTGAGTCAGAAACGGGGTATTTGATTGGTCAATTTCGTACCTGGGTGACAAGGCAAAGGCGTAGGTTGGACTGCTCAAAAGACAGAAATACATTTCAAGTGTATTTCCTACAATATACAATCGTTTTCGTTGTCGTCCTATACTGCAGGTTCTCGATTGTTTTTTCGGCCTCCTTTCTTCTTATATCCTATATATACAGAGAACACAAGTTTCCTGTGCCTAATAATTGCTGCTTGTACTGCTAGCAGTCATTGATCCTCACTTAAAAACAGACAATTACAGCGGATCTGTCTTGCCACAACATATGAACCCTCCTAAGTCTGGTCCTGGAAAGGTTATACATAGGTATTCTACGGTCCTGCCTATGTACCACTTGAGCATGTCTCGAAACCGTAGAGACATCTGAAATCGCTAATTTCATATCACCCAGTTGATCTAGAGAGTAGACGGGACAATCACCCATCCCATGATACCAAGGCTTAGGGTTTCATGCAACAGACTCGGGGAACACTTGTTTAATACTTCTACAAGGATATCATACTCAGTTTTTACATATACTACATTGGGTAGGCACCAAACAGCAAACATGGCGACACGTAGGTCCGCGCGACTGAGCGCAGTATCAGCAGCTTCAAAAACTGCAATAGTTCCTCCACCTCCCCCAGCATCGAGCACCAAGGGACGAAAGAGGAAGGTTCCATCAGCTGGATCGGAACAAGAAGCCACCAATGGGGTTCTAGAAGCAAATACAACGGCGGCGGCACCTACAACACCCAAAAGACGCCGTGTTCAGAAACCTGTTAATCCTGCCCCTGCAACGCCCACACCAAGCAACGCGCAGCTCATGAGCGAACCCGTCACAGCCCATCAGACTCCGAAGCCGAAACCAGCGGTTGTGAGGCGACTGGCGGACCCAAACGCCACCAACGCAACGCTCCTCTCACCAGAGACATCGCGGATCGTAACTAGGGCTGTCTCCCCATCTCAGGCGCCGGTAGGTCAGCCTACGACGACAAAGATCCTCGAAGAGGCGTGCAAGCACCTCATCAAGATCGATGAGCGCATGAAACCGCTCATCGAGAAGCACCATTGCTCTATCTTCTCTGCGGAGGGACTGAGCGAGAAAATTGACCCCTTCGAGTCACTCTGCAGCGGTATCATCTCCCAGCAAGTTTCTGGCGCAGCAGCCAAGGCGATCAAGCAACGATTCATCGACTTATTCGATAACGATGGCAAGTTTCCCCACCCGTCTCAGGTAGCAGAATGCACCATTGAGCAGCTTCGTACGGCGGGCTTCTCACAACGCAAGGCTGAGTACGTAAAGGGGCTCGCGGAGAAGTTTACCAGCGGCGAGTTGAGCGCCCAGCTTCTCGTAGACGCACCGTATGAGGTCGTCGTAGAAAAGCTCATCGCGGTAAGAGGGCTAGGGCTTTGGTCCGTCGAGATGTTCGCATGCTTCGCTCTGAAGAGGATGGATGTCTTCTCCCTGGGCGATCTGGGTGTGCAGAGAGGGATGGCTGCGTTCGTCGGACGCGACGTCTCCAAGTTGAAGAACAAGGGCGGCAAATGGAAATACATGTCAGAAAATGAGATGAAAGAGATATCTGCCAAATTTGCGCCGTATAGAAGTGTCTTCATGTGGTATATGTGGAAAGCTGCGGAGACAGAGGTGGTCGCTCTGGAGTAGAGTCCTAGAATCGGGAATCGACTTGTACGATATGTGAAATACAGTACAAACCATGACCTAAACATCAAGAACAAACTGTCAAAACCTCATGGCATAATACATTTTCATCTTAGACTAGGAGATATCCTCTCGGCTCCCAAGTACATTCAGACTTAGATATAACAGTTCAGACTCAACACCGTCCTGCATATATAAAATGTAGTGACGTACTCAAGTAACCCTCTATAAGAAGGTTGGGAAGACGGCTCACTCCTTACGACAAGGTGCAAGCATTTTGGTAGATGAGAAACTATGGGAACCTGTTGACCTGTTATATCGAGACTATGCTTGATACTATAATTGCGATGTTGGAAATACATCTCTTAAGGAATCTGGGTACTTCCACGTGAACTTTCAATTCGTACATTTCGTGAAACCCGCACGCTGAGCTTTGTATACCTAATGTAATTATACGTATGAGGCTCGTTAATCTGGGATATGGTAATGGACCTAGCCCTAAGCGTCCGATAGTAAGTCATAGGGATTGGTCCCGAGCAACGATTGGTCACCCAGCAGTGATTACACTTTCGTTTGAAATAGTCATCTAGTCACGAGAATTGAATTTGAATATGTTCCGGTTGGTAGGATGGCTTCAATGTATAACATTTCAGATAAGTGTCCGAACATAACAAGTCTAGGGTCTGAAATAACGAGATCAAATTCAGAAGTAATAGGATGGTTCACAGTGAAAGCTGTCCACGTCACTAGCTCGGTATACTGAGAAACAAAAAAACAGTAGCGAGGGATGTAATGCAAGCATCCAGGCGGATTCGGATGTATTGTGAATGTAGCTACCCGTCAACGCAATGCTGTGATACATGTATGTAGATATACCTTCCCAAGGTTTCTAACGTATTAATATGTGCTGAAGAGTTCCTGTCTACTGGGAAACCAGCTCGTGGCTTTAGATAACCCAGGGCTTGGACGATCGATATGTTGAAACGTTAGCATATTGCAGATTTAGTACAAGCCAGGCATGCTGGCATGTTGCCGAATCTTGACATGTTCACGCTAGTGAAATTGCCGTTGTCGATCGGGTTCGGGTTTGGGGTGCCGGTCAATGACGCAGTTGGGACTAGGAGAGGTTGCTAGCTTGACAATTCTGTCGTAGACCATGGAATTTGGATGACGAGCGACAGAAGCGCGTGCAGGAGCAAATAGAATCGCGCCGGTCAATAGTCGCCACAACTTGGGTGTGCCTCACCTCTCCGTTAAATACGAAAAGGAATCCCAGCGTTTTTCTCGTGTTCAACCACCACCAAGTCAAGTGGGAGGTCCAAGTGACGCGTCAGCGCCGCCGCTGAGGAGATGGTGAGTGGTCGCAATTGGTCTTTTCTATCACAGATTTCATACTAATTGCGTTATTGCAGTTGTCAACGCGAGGACATGCCAAAAGCTAGGGAACAAGTGGAAAAGAGCATTACCACGGCAATAAATAGGGACATCCATATCCTCCCCAATGTGGCCTAGAGGATGGAGCGAAGCTTTTTAGCTTCCATTGCCGATGCATCTAATGCTGCTCCTTTACCGCATAAGGTGCCTAGACGATACGCTACCAGGATGAAGTGGACCCAGTTTAATTGATGCGTCCACGGTCTGATGGTGGGGTGGGGGTGCATTGATTAGCCAGGTACGTATTTAATATTGCTGGTATTATGGAATGGATGGCATTGGATGGATGCAGATTACAGTGCCCGCGGTCGCGCCGTTGGCTGGGAATCAGAATGGAGCTTCCGCGAAGAACTTGTTGACTCTAAATCGAGATTCTCCTAGAACGAAATGGAACAGCAGCCAATCATTAGTGTATCCTCCGCCGCGAATTAATGAAAGGAATTGAAAGACGAGATGATCAATAGATATATAACCTGTATAAATTCAGAGGAATAGTAATACCTAGACGTAGGTATTTTACCTAAGGTACACTGCATCCAAAGCGACTTGTCATGTTGTCTCTCGGGCTCGAAGTATTGTCTATCAAGCATCAAGCTACAGCACGGTACTGACCGAGCCAACCAATTTACATACCTACCAGGTATCAAGGTAACATTTAGTAAATTATGGCCATACTACCTTGGGCAGCTTGCATGTGAGCTGCTACCAACATTGTTGTTCGGTAATCTTTGGCGTGGATTGGGCCTGCAAGTTGCGCCGGAGATTGATACAGCGGTATGCATCAGTCCAGTTTGTACTTGTATAGGATTGGCATCATATACCGTCATCGCCTCTCGTGATACCGGCCTGCTGTGAGAAGCAGCTCGGCATATTACTTAAGACCACAAGCCCAAGCTGTCAAGTTTTGCGTCTCTGCGGCCCTGGGTCGAGCAGGTCGTGGACTTGGAAGAGTGTTACGTGAAACGATGCAGAAACACTTCTAGAATCATAGCGAGGTGAATGTGGATTATTTGGCCCGGCATTATGGGCAAATATGGCCATTGATCAGCCCAGCGGTCATCGTGGCGCAGATTGTACGTAAGACAAGTATCTTTCTAATGTTATGTACGGTCTTCTGAAGCGGATTCGTGAGGGAATGGACGCTCCAAAACCTTGCAGCTATTCCCTGCTTTTACCAAACTGGGCCATCGAAAATTAGGAGCCAATCTCGCCAATGGGACGACTTGATATGAAGACTGCCACACTGTGTTTCTTTTCCATACAGTGTTGTCCTTGCTACCTTGGTCGCCTTGAACACCTGTACGATGCAGACATCTGTATGTACGTCCGGCTGTCTGGCTCACAAAAGTCCGGAAAGTCTAGTTAGTCTTCCAATCGTATGAAAGACAGGTGTGCTGATAAAGGTGAAAAAAACCACCTCATGCATTGGTGACGACTAGAAATACGAAGGCGTGCGTATACACCATGGGGAGCTTGCCGAGGTGCATAGAACTAAAACAAAGATGGCTGTAGTCGGGTTACCTGGGTGGCCTGTCTTGATTTTGTGAAAAAGTGGTAAGAAAGAAAGCTAAAGGCGATTTAGCTCCGGATGGTTGCTCTTTCGTACCAGGCACCCCAGGGGCCATACTTGCCAAGTTTGCTTGCTTGCTTGAAATTGATGAAGATCACTTGGTCTGTGTTGCCGGCTTTATCTGCTAATAATTGGGTCTAATTGCTAAGTAATGCCTTGTCGGAACATGCGCACTGTGCAGTTACCCCTTAAAGAAGTCCACCCAATCCCCCTTCCCCCTTCCCTTTCTGCTCGCACCCCCCTCCCCCTAGGAAGCCACGCCATCCATCAAAAGTCGAATTCCAAAACGTTTCGGCCTTTTCTTGCCCTGATTTTCCCTCCAAATCCCTTTTCCTCCATCTTCCTCCTTCTTGTTCTTCGGATTCATTCGTTTGTCCATATTCCACGTAGCAGAGGAAGAGCACTCGCTCAATAGCTTCCTCCTCCCTTTAATACATACATACCGCGTCAGAGTCCATCTCGAGTTTCCCTCATACCACACTTTCTTGTCATAACTTCCAGCTGCCGATCAACAAAGCAACAGGCAGCATTCAACACACGTTCCATTTGCCTCGAAAGGTGCTTGGAACTGATTGATTACCTACACAAGTCTTGGGATTTCTGAAAATTGGATCTTGAGTATTAACAGGTTAGTCATCTATTTTCGTTTGGCAGTCGAACATGTTCATCCAGGACTACACGATTTTCATGTCATATCACGGACGATCCGGACTCAGTATCGACGCAATGCTTCCTCGGTTCCCTCCAATCGGGCCCTAGTTTACGTGACGCGCGTATGACTGAACACAACATGTTTTGATGGTGACCATCAACGCTGCTGCCAAGTCGGATCTCGGTTGCGTATCCGATATGCATTGGTGTCGCTGTTCTAGACGGGAGGAATGGAGGGTGGTGTCGGCTCATGCTTGTTATGGTTGTCTATTAAACCCACAAGATTACTGAATCAGCGAACGACGACGGACCGCAAGGGCTAGGGACGTTCGCAATTACCAAGTAGTTGATTGCATCTGCATCCATGTCAGGTCGACTGTCCGTGGCACCAACAGAAGATGGCAAGGTCATGCCTTCCTGATCGTGGGCCACCGTGGTTTCTTCCAGTTCAGAACCTGTTCCCTGAACTGGGTCAAATTGGCAACGTCGTACAATGGGTCGAGCGGACGTTTAAGATTCAACCGCGAAAGCTCCAGGATCCTTGAGGTTTCAACTTGCCGCGTACCTGATTCAGTCACTTCGGGGCCACTACCTTGGTTGTCTGCACGAATCAAAGCGTTGTCTTTATTTTTTATTCTCTAACATTTGTGTATACAATCAGACAACTGACCATCCCTCTCAACAGTTCGACAAAATGTTCAGCAAGCCGCTTCTCTCTGCCGCTACGGCACTCGGCCTGGTGTCTGGTAAGTTCCACGCCACTAATTTGAAGTTGTTCGTTTCTAACTTGGACTATTATAGGTGTTTTTGGTGTAGGCTGTGATGACGCGACTGCTACTATTAAATCCGCGGCCGATGCCACTCAAGTCGCCAACTGTGACTCGATTAAAGGCAGCGTGCTGATCGACAGTAATGCGGGACCGGATATCGACATTAGTGGAAGTTTGCAGGAAATTGGGGGCGATTTGACTGCCGAGAACAACGGTCTCCTTAACAGCCTGAGGAGTGATTCTCTGCAAACCATTGGCGGCACCTTCTCGCTAAAGAACGTCACCAAGTTGTCCACCCTCAGCTTCTCGGCCCTCGGAGAAGTTGGTACCATTGACTGGGCCACCTTGAACGCACTGCCTGAGCCCACTTTTGGAAACCCCGGTATCACGAAGGCGACGAGCGTTACGATCGCTGACACCTTCATCGAGAACATCAACGGTATTAATGTGCAGTCTCTTACCGACATGAACATCAACAACAACCGTCGATTGACCCAGTTCTCTACCAGCATCAAGAGCTTGAGCAACACTCTGATTATCCAAGCTAATGGTCTTAACCTTACCATGGAAATGCCCAACCTGGAGTGGATTGCCAACATGACGATCGCTAACGTCACCTCCTTCTCCGTTCCTTCTCTGCACACTGTCAATGGCTCTATGCGATTCGACTCGAACTACTTCACGACTTTCATCGCTGCCAACTTGACTGAGATTCAGGATGGTGATTTATCTTTTGTTAGCAACCCTGAACTCACCAACATTTCGATCCCTAGCTTGGAACGAGTTGGAGGTGGTTTTACTATTGCCAACAACACTGCTCTCGGAAAGCTTGACGGTTTCGGCGACCTCAATGAAATCGGTGGTGCTGTCAAGGTCCGAGGCTCTTTCACTGATATCCAGTTCCCCGCCTTGAAGGATGTCAAGGGAGCTTTCGAAGTTGTTAGCACTCAGAACATTACCAGCGCTTGCAACACCTTGAACAGCCTGCAGGGTAGCGTTGTCCAGGGCGACTTCAACTGCCACGGTGAGGATGCTAACGCCAACGACGACACATCTTCCGCTTCCAGCGATGGTTCCTCTGGCAATGGCACCAGCAACAAGAAGAGCGCAGCCTCTCCTGTCGCTACCAGCATGTCCACCCTCTACACTCTGGTCGCTCTTGGCTCTTTCGTTGCCGCCCTCCTGTAATAAGTGTATCTTTAGGACGGATCAAGGTTGAAGAATGCGGTGGATGATCATTGTGGCGTTGTCGACATTCCCTTTTCCAGTGTCATAAAACCTGTTGTCATTTCATGTGTCGCATCTTGCGACTAGGGCTACGTATAAGGAACCGCTAGACTTAATACTGATGCATGTGCTACTTGGAACATCTTGTCTTTAAATGTGACTTAACTGTCAACAGGGCCCCCCTTAGTCCGCGACCTGGCGTATCGCCGTCTTGAGTAAATAATTTTGAGATGCTCCCATGGTCTAGATTGAAGGTAGTCTGCGTTTCGTGGAAGTGATGGTACCTAATGTCCAATGCGGTGACACTGGTTGCTACTTGCAGGTATTCTAACTACAGTACTTGTTCCAGATCAGTCTATGTCAACTGGGAGTCAGCAGGAGGAGCTCACGTGTAGCAGCAAAGTCATAACGGGACGAATTTGTCTGAATGCACCACACCGAAGAGACATGCCTCTTATTATTCTCTGGTGTTCTGTACCTGGTATACACGGGAAGTCAGTTGCACTATCTGGTGTATGTCACTGGCTTGAGCACGTAGACCTATTGATATGCCTATACTAGACCTGGGTTACAAGTCAACTATGTTCTGGGTTCTGGTTACTAGTACCCCTTTGTGACATACGATGTATGGCAAATCTCGACTTCCTCGTAGCAGCAGATGTCGCCAGCCATCACCATGGCTTTTTTTACTTATTGGATACAACGTTTCCTGAAGCTGTCCCTCGCCTTCTTTAGCACCGTTTGGGATCAACCTTTCTGCCGCTGTCCCAATCCAGGCTCAAATTACTCGTAGATTCTCTGCTCG
Organism: Hypoxylon sp. FL0890; assembly: GCA_022497025.1. NCBI lineage: Eukaryota > Fungi > Ascomycota > Sordariomycetes > Xylariales > Hypoxylaceae > Hypoxylon > Hypoxylon sp. FL0890. Next base: position 59,911 of record MU386550.1, read on the forward strand.
AACTTGTCGACGTCGTAGAATTGTGGTTGGATGGTGTTGCCGGCGAATATGCGGCCATCCAGGGCATTTACTGCCTATAGCGTGGTTACGAACATTAGCACAACCCAACAGATCCTTGATGGATAGTTCGGCACAAGTGTGCAATCAGAGGAACATGTACCACCGACGTGGAGGAAAAGATGACAGAACTTACCCTCAAAGCGGACACTTGGTCCGTGAACTTGATGTAAACCCGGCGACCCTCGATATCAATGTATAGCCTCTCGACGCGACCGTACTTGTCACCACACTCCTCGCCAATCTCCTGTCCCAGCCCGGACTCGATCTCACCCTGGAGGTCTTCCATTCCTTCTAACATGTTCCGCAGCACAACAACGTTGCTCATGGCCCCGAACTTGCCGCCACTGCTCTCGGATTGGGTCCCGGTGCCTGTCTTGGAGCCGATGATGCGTCCACGGCCTCCGGGTTCGGCCCACCCGCCGCCTTCTGCATCTGATTTCTTCTTACGTTTCTCAACTTGCACTCGCAGTGGCTGCAAGATTCCGCTAGACTCGGCGCCCAGACCTTGACCTTTCGACCACCCATACTTAGCCATGAGGCGGGCCGCGAAGCCTTTCTGACCCGGCCGGTTGGTGCGCTCTTCAGGTGTTTCATCGGCGGTGGGTTCTGGAGGTACGTATTCGTCCTCGTCCTCGTCCATAGCATCTGGATCGGGTGGCGCGCGGGGCTCCGAGGGAGGCTCTGGTTGTGTATAGCGCACAGGTGCGCGGGATATGGTTGCGGCCTCTGGTTCAAGAGCAGCTGGAGGAGGAGGAGGCGGCGGCGGCGGCGGCGGCGGCGTTGGGTCGCGTGGTGGCGGAGGTGCGTCTCCTTGAGACATGGCTAATCGGCGAGCGTACGCATCGTCGCCAGTCTTGTCATCCGGTACCGAGGCGCGAGGGGGTGATGGCGGCGGGGGTGCGAAGGAGTAGGAATCTGGTGGTGCAAATTGGTCTGCCGAAGTTATGCATGTTAGCAAAACGCAAGCGCAGATAACATCCTATGCGACAGAGCTTACTCTGTGCTGGTCTGGAATCCTCCTCTTCGCTACTCCAGCTTCCACGTCTATCATCGTCATCGCGTCGTCTGTGTTTATAGAGCAAGTCCTTCCACTCCCGCACCTCACGTATTCGCTCGTCGCTTCGCAAGTACTCGTCCACATTCGTAGGCCTTGAAGGATCGTATATCTCATCCCAATCCGTCTCGGCGGGTATCTCTTCGGCCTTCTTCTTTTTCTTCCTGCGGCCGCCACGCGCTCTCTTTTCGCCAGTGCCATACATGTACTCATCCTCCTCCGTAGGTACCCAGTCGGCTAGCCTGCTTTTCGGGGGAGCTTGGGCTGCCGCGACTCCAGGGACTTGCGAAGCACTAGGAGGAGCAGCGGCCGCTTTTGGAAAGCTCGCTTTCGGTTTCTGGGTCTTCGGTTGCGGTCTTCGGATCTGTGGATGTGGCTGGAAGCGCAGAGCAGAGTCAAGAGGTTTCTTTCCAGCTTCTTGCTCTTTTACAGCCTCGAGCGCTTCTTTCGACACGACGGGAGCGCGGGATATAGAAGCAGCTGAATCGCCTTCAGGTTCGAGAAGGTTAGCATATAGGGACAAACCTGTCCGCGGCGGCTGTTGAGCAGCCATGCCTATGGTTCCTTCAAGCCACACAGTGACAGTATACTCAGGTCTTGAGGAAGGAATGCAAGTTGTTTAGTTTATATGTCGAACGCTTGAGAATCCCTTCAGCCTCTTCAATAGAAGGCTGAGATTTAGAGTAGAGTCGGGTGTACGTAAAAGCAAGTTTGAACGCTAAGAGCTCTTGAGTTACAAGGGTTTCATAACGCCATGTCCACTAATTATCAGGTCGTTTGGCACTAATTGGCTAGGGAGCTTCAGAGCTACCCGTTATTGTACGTAGCTCTTTCCCCAAGTCAGGGTAACAAATTGGTGGGGGAAGCCCCGGGATTGGACGGTTCGCCTGTACCCATCAACCGTTATGTAACGGCAAAAGCCTCAAACTTGCATTGACTTTGCCGGAGTCGCAGATCTCATTTATCATACGTTTCCTACAACATTTGATCTTTTCTTTCCCTTTCCCATTGCGAGTCGGGGTTTCTTTGAGTCTCGTGTTTATCTGACCTTTTTTATATTTTCCCTCTAGAGTTGCGTGGTTTCTTTTGTACCATAGACCTAGAATTGTTACCAGCAATCAGATACAAGATTCCTCGCTCTGGAAGACCTTGCACTGTATTAGTCGCGTAGAAGCTTCAACATGCCCACCCTCAAGGACTCCATCAATGGCGTAGACTCTTCTATCGCCATCATAATACCTTCCAAGCTGAACCCCTTAACAGTTACCTACAAAGACCTCATAGCCGAATGTTCCTCGTTCCAGCGCAAGCTCGCCGCGATCGGCATCACCAACCGCTCCCCTGTCTCGATAGCAACTGTGAACTCGTACGAGTTCATTGTCTCGTTCCTAGCTACGTCGTGGCAGCGCGGCATTGCGGCGCCCCTAAACCCAGCCTATAAGCAGGAGGAATTCGAATTTTACATCGAGGACATCAAGTCCGCCATCGTGCTTGTGCCAAAAGGAGCGTATGAAGCTAATGCGCCGTCTGTAAAGGCCGCGCGAAAGTTCAATGCTGCAATTGCCGAGTGTTACTGGGACGATGACAAGAGAGAGATCGCTTTAGATGTCAAGGACCTTGGTCAGCTAAAGGGGCATAAAAAGGAGAACGTGCTGGAACCACAGCCCGATGATGTCGCCTTGGTCCTGCATACGAGGTAGGTGCTCGTTAAGTAGCCTCATATTGTAGATGTAAGGTCTAACTTAACTTCTTGATAGCGGCACGACGTCGAGGCCTAAAGTCGTATGTAGAATCAACCTGGCGCGTTGTCCATAGCTTCTTTCTAACCCGTTAACTAGGTTCCGTTGACGCATCGCAACTTGACACGGACAATGAGTAAGTCACCAGCCCCGAGTTTAGAAACATCTCCTAAGGATCGCCCGTCCCTAAATCGAGTAGTATAATACTAACCCTTATTGTAGAGAATATTCAAGCGACTTATCAGCTGAACGCGAAAGATCGGACAATGCTGGTCATGCCGCTCTTCCATGTCCACGGCCTTCTCTGTGCTCTCTTGGCGACCCTCTACTCTGGTGGCTCAATGATCGTTCCAACCAAGTTTTCGGCTTCGGATTTCTGGCATGATTTCATCACCCATGGGGCGAACTGGTACACAGCTGTACCAACCATACACCAGATCCTCCTCAAGAATCCGGCCCCAAGTCCCTTGCCCAAGATTCGCTTCATCCGGTCCTGCTCCTCACCCCTTTCTCCAACGGTATTCCATCAGCTGGAAGAGAAGTTTAAGGCCCCCGTGCTTGAAGCATATGCGATGACAGAAGCCGCACACCAGATGACATCCAACCCCTTACCTCCGGGAAAGAGAAAGCCCGGAACAGTGGGACTGGGTCAAGGCGTAGAAGTCAAAATTCTGAACGACTCTGGAGACGAGGTACCCCAGGGCAGCGAGGGTGAAATCTGCATCCTAGGTGAGAACGTGACCAAGGGTTATCTGAACAACCCAGCCGCCAACGCTTCATCGTTCACCAAAGGCGGCTTCTTCCGCACCGGTGACCAAGGCAAGAAGGACGATGATGGCTATATCATCATTACCGGCCGTATCAAGGAGCTCATCAACAAAGGCGGTGAAAAAATCAGCCCAATTGAGCTGGACAACGTGCTGACAAGGCATCCATCTGTCTCGGAGGCCGTAAGCTTTGCCATCCCAGACGAGCTGTATGGCCAGGATATCGGCGTTGCTGTTGTGCTGAAGAGCGGCGCAAAACTAGAACAGGATGAACTGAGAGCATGGGTTAACGAGAAGTTGGCCAAATTCAAGGTGCCAAAGAAGGTGAGCTCCCGTTCTTCGGTTTCATGACCAAAAACGAGAGGCTAATCATTTCAGATTTACTTCACTGAGGTCATGCCTAAGACCGCAACAGGCAAGATCCAGAGGCGCATCGTAGCGGAAACGATGCAGAAGCAGGAATCGCCCAAAGCGAAACTTTAGAAGCATTGGCAAGTTGCTGGATTGTATATATTTCAGTGCATGTATCTTATCAGTCTCCGCTGCATAGTGTGAGGTCATCATTATGACGTTGAGATGAGGGTTGAGTGGTGGACATGTATCGCCATAGAAGACAGCAAGAACAAACGCATTAGCTAGATTTCATTAAGACATAGAAAGCGAGTTGGGGATCATGGAGAAGTAATGTAGATCAATGCCAATAGAATGATATGATACATATGATAGAGACGAGATGGCGTTGCTATCAGATTCCCGGGTATCTTGGTATTCGTTTCCTCAAATAAAAAAACAAATCAAAACAAGCAGCGGCCCATTCCAAACTTATACACGCCGCTCTGCGCTGCGTGCTTTTCTCATTCGCTCCCCGCTGCGACATTCCCTAAACGCCGTTCTCCTCTTGCTTGGCTCGCACATAAAAAGACAAAATCCCAATAATCCCAAGACTGCGCCAAGGTGTGCGTTGTCGCAACCCAAGTCAAACCAATCACAGCTTGGCGTTTCTTCTCCTTGTCGCTCTCAACCTGTCGCAACGACGCTGGGAGGCACGAGTTGGCTGAGGGCGCCCGCGTGGTGCCGAGACGTTATGTCGTCGACCCCCCGTGTATTCTCCACCTCAATAATCTCATCATCGTCCTCCTCGTTCTCGTACAGCTTGCCCGGTGTCACTAGTCGCCGCGGTCCTTCCGCCTCGACTCTCTGCGTGCTCTGCGTCACGGCCTGGTCCAGGGACGTGTACATGGTGATGGGTGCCCCGTTAAAGTCTCGGGGTTGGTCGAATGCGACGGGAGGTGCGGCATCCTCGGATGCCACGCTTGAGATGGAGGACCGCCGGGACCTGCTGCTGCTCCTCGAAAAGATGGACTCACAGTCGCTGTCTTCGTAGTCGGAACGGCTGCTAGTGTCGCTTTGGGAAGGGGCAGCGGGAGCGGGGTAGCTCTGTTGGTGTAGAGCTGCCCACCTTCGCGACTCGCTTTGAAGGTAGGCGGATAGCATTGTGGTTGGGTGAACTCGTATCAAGCAAAATTGTGAGGTAAAGTTACGAATTTACTTCAACGTAATAAGTATAGAAGCTGGTTGTCAACCAGATAGCTAAGGATGTATGTAGGCTACTGGCTAAGGATGGTTGTCTTTGTATTTGTATGGGAATGTGGCACTCTCTAAATGTCTCCCAGGTGGGAACGGGTCACGTTTAAAAGCCACGAACAAAATAGCTCATTGTCGCGCCGAGGCTTCCCAAGCTTTTTATTAATGAATGGTCATGATATCTTGAGAATTTTGGGGGTGCACCTGGACCAGCTAGCTTCTGCAGACCGCCGAAGCTCGGCAACATGTCCAATCTTTCAGGGTCCAGAGTGGCTATGGGGTCGAACGATGACGACAGAGCTGCAACGCCGATGATAACCCTGGCCTGCACTCCTGACCTTTGAAATTCGGCCTGCGCGTAAGAATTGCTTTTCCGAGGCGAGATCCTAGATCTCACTCGCCTTGGCATACTTGGCTGACCACGAAACACTACAAAAAGCAAACGCCTGCACTGATGATAAAATGTACCCACATAGCCGCCCAACCGAGTCTGTAGATAGCAATAAATGAGGCGACCTGTTCAGAACTCGGGCGATGTTTATTGTTTCCGAGCTAAGTGCGAGGCAATGGGAGGAGGCGGAAGAGGGCCGGAAAGCCAAGGAGAAAAGGACTCATCGATCCTTCATCGATCCTATCCCGCGTCTCGTGCCAGGGCATGTGAGAGAATGGGGAAAGTACACACGAGATGCAAGGAGGCTCTCATGCCAACAGGTCCAGGCTCCTGCAGTTCGCAATTGGCCGGAAAAGGTAAATGATGAAATTCGGGAATAAGCTGCACTTAAAGACAAGTTATGTCGTACAGATTCAATTGCATAATGTGTGTTATACGTATAATGTATTTGCATAGTCAGATGCATCGCAAGGGAAAGCGGGGCAACAGGGTGGAAGCGACAAAACATACATGTAGAGCGGTGTTAGTCGGGGGTGACACAAGTTATACTCCGCGAGAGGATAACATGCAGCTGCCGTGTGACACGGAACTACGATCTGAGTACCTCCTTCGTACACATAGCCCAAACACGGCACCTCTTTTGGTATGTGGATACATGCAGGTACTTCTCGCGCCCTATTGCTCCGCATGTACGCCTTTTAACAGCGAGACGGAGCATCGTACCTCGGGGTTGAAGATGCCGGCAGATATCAAGAGCACGACATCGGTCCAATCGAAGACATAGATATAGCCACCGGTCCAGCCCGTCCACCATTTATCTAGGCTTCCATGGCTTTTCGCTTCAGGATATCACAACGACTCTTCCAGCCAGTATCAGCCAGAGCTCAACCCGCCACCATCAGATTCACCCGCAACCCCGTCAAGACACAAATGGCTTCCATCTCGACTCCGCCGCCCGGCAAATACGAGTGGCTTGTTGTTGTACCCGATAAGCCCGGCACCACGCAGAAGAGGCTTGAAGTGCGCGCGTGAGTCGGGCGAATGTCTCTCACGAGCTTACCTGTTGGCTTACACGTATAATCCGACAACCAGTCAGCATTTCGAAGGCCTTAAGCCATACCTCGAGTCTCAGCAATTTAAGACAGGAGGTACGCCAAGCTCTCCGAATCATCCTTTCGTCCGGCAGGACTAAGTAGTTTTCATCTCGAAGGTGCTGTCTTGAAAGACAAGCCCGAGAGCGATGACCCCTCTACATTCGATTGGTATGGCAGCACATTGGTAGTTGTCGCTGAATCCAAGGAAGAAGTCAAGGCCATCCTTGAGAAGGACATTTATACTAAGTCTGGAGTATGGGATACCGAGAATGTAAGTCGGCTATCACGGACATAGTAGAAACTCACTAACAGTCAACGTCAGGCATTAATATTGGCCGTAAGTCTTCGTACCATTATCTCCCAGAGTTCTACTAAAATCACTTCCTTAGGCCAAGTTTGCCTTCAGATTCCCCTGATCAACTCAGATGTTGTGATATTGCGAACATTCAGACTAAATGTATTCCAAACACGGGTCGCCCCTGGTGTATTCAGTCATGTCAATAGTTTACACATAGTAAATACTGAAGGCCACCTCGTGGCGATTCCCTATTGTGTTCTTTAGATGCATACCACCCGCAATAAACGATACAGCATTGGTGCTTCCTTTAAGAATCGGACTCCAAGAAGGACTAAACCATAAAACACCGAATACATCAACTTCTCGGGCCAAAATTCTCCATGTACTCGAAAACTCCTAATATTGAAGAACCTCATGATCTTGATTCTGGCGTTGGCGTTTCGGCTGCTGCTTCTGCCGCTACCCGGAGCTCGTAGTTCAGGTCGAAGCACTCGGCAAGCAATTCAGCAACACTCCCTTGGCCTTCGGGGATGTCTTCTCCGACCATGAACTTGCCGTCGACTCTCATGTTGTCGATCGAGTTCAGTTTCATGCTATAAGGGTACAGTTCTCTCGCTGAAGTCACGCCACCACTATTCTTCACCTCGACGAGACAGCGCTTCAGGGTTTGCAGTTGATTGTAAATCGGCAGAAGAGCCTCAGAAACTGGCTCTGATGATATCATGAGATGGTAGATATAACCGTAGCTCCTTCGGATAAGGTAAAGAAGCGTCTAGATCTTTGTCAGTAGACTATGAGACTTGTCGTTGCAGCGAAGCGGGAACTTACCCGTTGAACGTAGAGTTCAGCTGATTGGCCTTGGTCATCAACCCAGTTGCCGTTTACTCTGCTCTCATCGATCCTATCAAGTTGCCGTTGGTAGTCATACAAGTCCGTTTCTCGGAGCGACCATGCCTGGGTTAATGATAGCTTGTCGAGTTCATTCCGAATGCTAACGAGCACATCATAGATTGGCCTCCACTTGTCCGGGAACTGGCCATTTCTAGGTATAGCGTTAGTGAACATGCTTGAATCAACGTGTTCTTCAATATACCTTTCAAGGAGAATTTTTGTGTACTCTAAACATCTGTCCAGTAGTTGCGATACACCTTCGCTACCTTTCAGAACGTTTCCATCCGTGTCAACGAACTGCCCATTCTTTCGCTTCTCTCCGATCTCTTTCAGTTCTGCCTCGCGCTTATGTATCTCAGAGGGCGAGAACTAGGTGGGATCGTCAGCAACAAGACATCACATATAAATGCCGAGTGAATACTATCTACCTTTGACTTAGTATTGATCACGGCCATCTGTCTCAGTATGGAGACGAGCCTATCCGCCGTCGGTCTCAATGGCTCGGCTATATCCTCAATTTTCTTCTGCAAGGCTAAGAGCGATGCCCGACATCGCTCTATTCGTTGCGCAATTAAGTCCTCGAGGAATTGGGCGGGCTCCGTGCTAGCAGAATTATGTACTATTTCCGATAAATGCTCAAGCGTATGGGACATGCTCTCGAGATCCTGAGCAGAGAATAAGTTGGCTTCGGTCAAGTGGTCCAGGAGTCGTTTGATGGTTGACGTCAGCGCATATGCCGCGGGAGCTTCATTGTTTCGGCCGATCGTCATGAAGAACAGCGATAGTAGCTGGAAGCAGCTGTCTACTACCCTATCCACTAGAGACGGTGTCAGTTACAGTTGCTCGATACGTAGCATATTAAATCTTCAATGGCCTAGCATTAGTACCTTGGTTCTCCTCAACCGGATTCCCTTTTCTGATTTCGTATAATATTCTGACTTGCTCGATAGTCTGGTCATAGAGGACCATGACATCTTGCGTTCGAACGTAGGTTGTCCGGTCGTGTTTACGTAGTAGCAATTGATCGCGGATAGCAATCAGCTTTTCGAGGACCTCTCGCTCCCCTTGGTCCTTTGGGGCAGGTATCTTTGGCGTGTCCATGTCAATGGTCCCGAATAAATTCTCTAGCTGTAAGCTCAGAATTATCTGGCGAAAGCCGTAAATATTTCCTTGTGAAGGAAGAAAGGATAAAGAAAAGAAATAGAGGACGGCCCCTCTTCTCTTACCCCCTTCTTTGTCCACTGATACCTAGCCGGTAGTCTTTCGAGAGCTTATAGATGGTGTTCATCAAATTGAAAGTTTTTTTATAATAGCAAAGTGTACAACTAGCCGGACATGCGCATGTAATCCTGGGATATGATATGCATGCGGCATCTGGGGGCCAATGACGTTTCGTTATTGATCAAGAACAGGATCTCCCAAACGCAGGGGAGTTGTCAGCAAGATTTCGAAACTGTCATGGAAGGTGAAGGCACATGTCCAAAGCCCAGCCTTAAAAGTGCCTCTGATTGGTACGTCCTACACAACCTTGGAAGTGAGAGCTCGACTGCTACAGTACTTGGTCGGAGGCGTCGGCAAGAGCGAGAGATACATACATGTACCCAAGGTGGGCTGAATGGGCATGGAAGTGGGTAGGTGGGGCATTACGCTCATTCACAAGCTTCCAGCAAGTGCTTGCATTTCGGGGTTGATCTTGCGGGGCGGAAGGTTTGAGTTTTGATTGGCTCTAATAGCCAGCCAATCAAGGTGAGAGCCGCCCAATCCGGAAAGCGGAAGCTTTATTTTCCTTCCGTGCTAGCCCTACCTTTCTCCCACCAAAAATTTCGCATTGCCAATTGAAAGTTGGCTTTGGTAATTAATTCACGAGCGCAAACCCAACACCAATCTTCATTTTCGAGGTGTCCTTCCGATCAACTCAACGCACCCAAACCACGCCTACACCCAGACAAATCTACGAAAATGTCGACTGCCGAACTTGCCTCGTCGTACGCGGCGCTCATCCTTGCCGATGATGGTGTTGAGATCACTGTGAGCCGCGCCTACCCCTCCAACAATTCCGTCGAGCTTGAAGTTCGGGAGGGACGAAATGACATAGTGCATATAAATACTAATACGATACCGATTCGCAGGCCGACAAGCTCCAGACCCTTCTCAAGGCTGCCAAGGTCACTGATGTCGAGCCCATCTGGACGCAACTCTTCGCCAAGGTACGACGAATAACTGAATGCTAGGGGAAAGGATATTGTTCGCTGATGCGCTGTCTAGGCTCTCGAGGGCAAGGATGTGAAGGATCTTCTGTCAAACGTTGGATCTGGCGGTGGTGCTGCCGCTGCCGGCCCCGCTGCCGCCGCCGGTGGCGCTGGTGCTGCTGCTGAGGAGACCAAGGAAGAAGAAAAGGAAGAGGGTACGTTCGATACCTGCCTACGCGCCCAAGCTCGTCTGCGACGGAATTATACTAACCTCAACCTTAGAGAAGGAAGAGTCGGACGAGGACATGGGCTTCGGTCTATTCGACTAAACACGTTCCGCGACCACGAATACTCACCTTCCCTTTGTACTTTCACTGCATGGTTCCGGGGTTCCATACACCATTGGTGTGGCGTGAAGGAGGCAACAATAGGATGCCATGGGCAAAGTTCACTTAGTCATAGGTTAATATGACGATGCGCTTTACAGATGAAGTGATTTAAGACCAAAATCAAGTGTCCATTACGCTGAAAAGTGGTCTTTACGTAACAAAGTCTAAGACGAAGTCATAGCTGAAATGTCTAGACTCTGGTAGAGCAAGATACATGCTTTCCTAGTGAAATCGTGTCTGTTTCTACCTCAATCATAGTCTCATGGAGTTCCCATTTTCTCAGCCCCGTAAACCAAGCCAAACGCCATGTCATGAATTCATGATCACAGAGCCTACCTCTGAGTAACTTATTGCACGATCAGGGCAGCACTTGGGACCAATCCAGCCTCCTTTAAGGTCTTTCCAAGATCGAGGTTGCCCTCAAAGACCTTTCTGGGGAAATTCTGGACGAACTTGGTGACTGTGACCCCATTCTCAGATTCCAGTAACTGCGCGACCTCAAAAAGAGTAGTATCCGCCGGGAATGTCTTCATGACGTTACCATTAGAGGTTTGTAGTCTCAGGCGGGCTTCGTTATGAGTAGCAGCGGGACGAGAGGGGGCCGGAGCAGGTACTGGAGCAGCAGGAGCAGGGATGGGTCTGCCCTCTCTAGCAGCCTTTGCCTCCTCCGCCTTGCGACGACGCTCCTCCTTGTCGGCTTCGATCTTGGCCTTGATACGTTTCTTAGCTTCCATGTCGTCAAGCTTTTCCTGACGCTTCTTGGCTGCCTCCTTGATCTGCTCCTTACGTTGGAGCTCTTCCTTCAGCTCATGAGATTCTCTGGTTGCCTTCTGGCGGATTTGCTAGAGAAACGTTAATATGCACGGCATGATTTAAGCGGTTAGTTCGACTCAAGCCTACCTCATTGCGCTTTTGCTCCTCCTTGTCTACTTCAGCCTGGCCGGCTCTCTTTGCCTTGATGCGCTCCCGGAGCTCCTCGAGTCTCTTCTTCTTCTCCTCCTCGGTGAGAGGGGCAATTTCCTCGGTAGACTCGGCAAAGTCGGTGTGACCGCTATTTGTACGGTCAGTTTGAGAATAGCCTCGAGAATTGGTGAGTAGAGCAATACTCACGATTTGTTGGCATGAAACTCGGCCTCGCCTTGGGTGCGGAACTTCTTGCCGCACTCATTACAAACGAGTGACATTGCAACCGTACCGTCTCCTACTTTGGCAATGTTGGTACCACTCTCTTCCTCCTCAAGAAGCTCCTCCAGGGGAGTGTCCTGAGTCTTCTCTAGCCAGTCCATGGCGTCCGGCACTGGGACACATCATCAGTAATTAATCACGACCAGTAACATTTTGTCAAACGAGGATACTTACATCCGTCCGACTTCTTTACGGCCAGTTCAGCACGTGATTTGTCGAACCCCATCTCTAGGAGTTGTTCTAGTACTGATTGTGACATCTTGGGCGATGTGTGTAATCGTAAGTTACCTCAAAGATTGGGCTTAAGTGAGAATGTGTTGCGAGTTGCTTCGTCGAAAAGAATGGGGCAAGGACAGTTATGTCGACCTAACTTGAACTTGCTTTATACTTGGTATATGTGTACGACGGAAGCTGGAAGGTGGAAAGGAATTCAAAGATGCTGCAGATGCTGCATATACGGTGGACAGTCAGCGTGATTGCCTGTTACTTTTAGTGGCACGTCATTCTAGATGCTGCCTCAAACGACGGGCATGCAGTGGGACTCCTCAGTGAGGTGCATGTACCTAGCCGGTTATACTTACATCTATGTACACCTGATGTAATGTTCTAGAGCTGCGACGAAGTGGCTCGTGCACCCTTTAACCTTTGATAGGTGCGTACCCGTTGGCGTGTGCGCTACTGTAATGACTAATATGGCGCTATACCGCATTCGCTATCCCACTACCCCTATGAACGAATACGTAGCTAAGTACCGTAGACTTGCCAGGGCTCCCAAAGCACTGGACAGGACCATTGCAGGTGAACCCAATGTCGTAACACGACGACAACACCACTGCCGCCCATGCTTTTTATCCTCATTGCAGCCAGATTTCCGTCTTCACATTTCCTGATCGCCGAGGTCCAACAAGCAACTTTTTCTATTCGTACTACAGCCTAGGCTTCAAGATTCTTTCGACAGCTATTGAAGCTATCGCTGAACTATTCCATTGATAATTTAATTTTCGAGTTAGCTACTTTCATACCGACCAGCTTAGCTTGCGACCGCATCCCAACATACCTCGGCGCCTTTGCAATTGCTCCAGTGGCTGCTTTTCACAACACAACGCCGACCCGATATCTTTCTAGGTGTATCTACACCGCAGAGAAATATTGCCGACATGTCTGTCGAAATCGATCCTCAGGAGCTCGGCTTCCATCGTGCGTTATGAACACCTCGCTGCTATTAAATTGCATATGCTTATGGGGTATTACAGGACCTTTCACGGCCGAAGTCTCGGAGGTGCTACGGATTCGAAACCCGAATACCCATCCGGTTGCTTTCAAGGTATGATGGCATATAGATCACCGTCCTCCGCGCACATGCTGATGACCCTTAACTAACAAATCGCAGGTGAAAACCACAGCGCCTAAGCAGTATGCCTCCCTTCCGACTATGTCGAACCCGATAGACTTTAGTACAATATACTGATGATGATCTCTACGTAAGGTACTGTGTCAGGCCAAACTCAGGTCGAGTCGAGCCCGGCAAGGAGGTCGAAGTTGCTGGTGCGCATTACTCAGCAAGTCCTACGCTTCTCCTACTAATAATTCGCAGTCATCCTCCAAGCCATGAAGCAAGAGCCTCCACCGGACACGAAATGTCGAGACAAGTTTTTGGTCCAGTCCGTCGCAATCACGGGTGATAAGGAATTCGCCAACCTCGCATCTATCGTGAGCAAACTACCACTAGGATATCTCTTGAATGAACATTTAACTGACATATAAAAGTGGGATGGCATTGAAAGATCGTCGGTACAAGAGAAGAAGATTCGCGTTGTTTTCTTGCCTCCTGCGGGTGCCTCGGGAACTGCCCACCTCGAGACACCTAGCAAGCCTACAACAGCCAATGGCGTAAGTTTCGCCGTTATGTAGTCATTTCTTTGTGCTAATATTCTTGGCAGGCCCAAGCAACGCCGGATGTCGCCCCTCCGGCTTACTCGTCTCCTGGTGAATACACCAGCAGCCAAGCAGAACCTAAGTCGTCGATAGAGGAGAAAGAGATTAAGCGCGAAGAAGTTCCGTCAGCCACAGGTGCAGCAGCAGTATCCTCCGCCCAGAGCAGCGATTCGGCCTTGGCAGAATTGAAACAACAACTCGCTCAAGCCGAGAAGAAGATCGCGCAATTCAAGCAAGACCAAGATGGCCTACGGCAACGAAAGTCTACGAATACAGATAATAAGCCGAGCTCTAAGGCTGGGGAGGTAGCCCAGACGGTGCGAGCTGGCACTGAGGGAGTTCCGGTCAAGCTCGTGGCGATTCTCTGCTTCTTGAGCTTCATGCTCGCTTATCTCTTCTTTTAGTCCGCGATGGCGACATATTTGGAAAGCTCCATATTGAAGAGTTGAGGGATACTTGTCACGATTCGGAGATTGGTTGGCAAGATCCCCCTACTAGGTGAAAGTATAAAGTGAGGAGGATACTATACCGAGGCGAAGAGAAGTAATAGGAGGCTGACGAGAAGCGCGGCTTCCCCCTATTCAGTTTGGCAGGAAGTGAAACGAAGTATCTGGACTCTAGTCTTCGTTGTGGCAAGCACTTTGTACTTTAACATGTATTCCCTTTTGTTTCTGTTGGTTGTTGAGTTGCGAGCATTCTGATATATATAATTTTTCTTTCGCATGACGTTTGATTGCGGCCCTTGTATGATCGCCATGGGATGTTAGGTATTGCATGATGGTTCGTCTCTCGTTTTCAGAACCTGACAAATAGCCTGCGTGCATAAAATCGTCTGGAGGTCTTGGTGATTTCTCAGTGATTATATATATCTAGGTAGTCAACTCATCACCCCGTGTCGCACGTTGCCTGATTCACATGCTAGCCACATAGGTGATGGTGTGCGCTATCCCTCCTCAGCCGGGAGAGTAGAACCATCCAGAGATGACAACTGGTTATCTCAAGGCAATTAAATACTAATATTGGCCAGTTGGCTCTAATTCTAATATATCGGCCGAACGCCAACCGGTAATCCAGACAAGAGATGCTTTAAGCATCAGATATACAGTGTTCGCTGTCAGTCAAGGTACCTCGTACCACTAACAGTATGCGGAACTCATGTGTAGCTTCGCGCAGGGTTCCTTCCATATCTTAAGCCTCGATCTCGTTCTCCTTCCAAGCGGCCTTCTGACCAACGAGCCGGCCACCCTCCTTGCGCTTAACTCTACATCGGATGCCCACGCTCTCGTCAAAGATAAAACGCCAGATAACATAGGTCCAGCTACGGTGGTACGGGAGGTCGTCGTAGAACTCGTGGGCTATTTGGTTTAACTTGGGTAACCGTGTCCAGGGGACAGCGGGGAAGTCGTGGTGCTCGTTATGCAGGCCGACGTTGTACGTGAGGAAGTTGAGCGGGCCGTAGTACGAGTACGTCTCTGGGACGGGTAACCGGTTGTCCGGGTTTGCCTGGGACGGAGTCACAGTCTCGTAGACGTAGTGTTCGGCGATGAAGTGGCCGGCTAGCGGATGCAGGCTACCAGCCAGGAAAGAGGAGAGTAGGAAGTATAGCATAGCTTGCTTTCCCATGGTCTTGAGAATTACCACATCGAAAGCTAGCTGTACGGCAACATTGACGGCGGAGACCCAAGTAAAGGGGACACGATAGACGCACATAGGGCGCACGGCGTAGAAGAAGATCTGGAAGGTGCAGAAGAAAGCTTTGCCAAGGATGGAGTCAAGAAAGACGGCCTCGAGGGCGGTTGGAAGGTCGGTATCGAGGCCATCGACGCCGAGCGACTTGTGATGCGTCAAGTGATAGGGGCGGAAGGAGGCGCTATAGGGGATGCCGATGGGTAGATTGGCGACAATAGCGAAGAGGCGGTTTGTGGTTGGGGAGCGGAAGGCCAGGTTGTGGCTGATTTCGTGGATGGCCAGGAATAGGTTCTGGTTGGCGGTAGCACCGACGATGTAGGCAAGGAGCCAGAACGGGACAGAGAAGAAAGGTGTATTACGAAGGACGTAGGCACATAGGATCTGTACAGCGACGACGCCGAGTACGACGTACTTGGTGAGGGGCTCGGGGCCGCAGAGTTTGGTTACTTCGGGGTGCGCCTTGATAATAGCTAATCGTCTCGTCCGATGCGGCTCTTCGGTATAGGTCCAGAAGAAGTCACGATACTTGACCTCAATCGGGTCTCGTTGGGGATCCGTTGATCCATCTGGGGCATGCTCCCCGCCTTTGCCGTTGAGTCGGATCGTCTTCTGCACCTTGGGAACGCTGGTCGTGGTTGAAGCTGATGAATGCGCCATTTTCTTTCCTTTTCCCCCCTTAGTTTCTTATCCTCTCTTTCCGGATTAAAAGAGAGAATGTAAGAAACTAATAGGACAAACTTCTTCAAGGTGGCACGACGATGGAAATTTGAAAGGAGATGGAAGTAGGAGTCTCCATATTTGCGGTGAAGATGTTTCCCCTGTCTCCTGCTGCAGTACAGTACTAAGTTGAGCACGGTATCCTAGCGATCTAAACCTAACACAGACTAATGGGCTGTTTTCAGGGGTCTTCAATTGACGATTATGGTCCAATCATTCTCAATGTTGGGACCACAAGGGCTGGAGCTACCGGCAAAAGGTCGAATGTCGTCACCCCACTTCGCGCCTGATGGTCCCCTAAACTTTTGTCCTTGTGTTACCTTAGGCTGCTTAGGTGACTTCCCAAAGCTGGCAGCCTAATGCCGGATACACGACTTCCATTTATTCAGCACGTCAGCAAATCGCTCTACTACTGCAGGAGTTGTGTCAGGTGGATAATGTTACCTAATACGTGTTATACATGTATATCTACTCACGTGACAGAGAGTGTGTGTCGACCCCTGCCAAGGAATTCGTCGACGGCACTTCCCTAAGAGGTTTACACTATCAAGCGATTTGTCGTTCGCCGATTAGTAAAGTCAAAACTACCATCTCAAGGACATGTTTCAATCCAGTTGTTCTTTTTTTACTGGTATTCAAAGAGTATAGTCATATTATGAATATTTATGGCAAGCTAAACATATATATAAGAACGAGAACCGTATTTGAAGCAAGCGCAAATACCTCAAACGTCGGCGGATGAACAAGGTATTTTGGGCGCAAGAGGTAGGCTATGGGAGTCAGACAATACTTTCCGCGTGGCGCCAGGGGGCTTCAATGTATCGACTCAACTACTACTAAGCCCGGTGTGAACTGGTACGTACACGACATCAACCGGAATCGAAAGCGTCCCAGCCGTCTCTACGATTCAGATCTGTGCCTAGCTCCTACTGCATATGCAGGGAGGCATCTCACACTCTCGGGCCCGAAACGTCAATTGGAATATTTGACTGAGACTCGCGGGCTCATCTAGTCCAAGATAATAGGAGAGATGGTCCTGGTTCCTCTTGAGCCTATTCAAATAATTGATTGGTGAAACTTTTCCATAAGGGGCATTTCTTGCATATGCTTTCAGGGCCTACACGTGCAGGTAGGCGCACGGCAGGCCACTCTTACTGAGTATCCCTATTCGCTACTCCTGACCGGCGAATCGAGATACACCGTTGGCGATCATAAAAAGTAGATCTGTGTATTTCGTACATCCCGATCTACCAATGAATTACCTGCCGGGAGTTGGTCCTTATTGGCCCCCGCGAGCCTCTTCTTATGACGTATTCTGGGTCTAATATAGGAGAAGGCAGAAAGGTATACTACACCTAATGGTGTGCTTTTTGTTGGAGGGCCATAGGGGAGAAACCCAAAAGGGTAGGCGTCTGATACGACCGTAAGTGGGAATCCCCGTATTAATCGAACACGTTTTTTCAGTCTTAACGTAGGTTGATATACTATTATCTTTTATCTTGGAATTTTGAACGAAGGGATTGCCTGGTGCCTCAATGTATTCCGATACCTGTAATGGAAGGTAGCTGTCGCAATGCGGCATGTTTCTAGCCATGAGAGCCAAATTCGAACACCTCTTCTCTTATCAGGCCCGACCTGTTTGTCATTTGAAATCGCAGCCTTGAATCGACGACAAGGCCTGTTGTAGAACTCTAGAAAGGTGGATGTGTATCTTTTCCTGTGCTAGCCGCCCGACAGAATTCTTTAGGCAATGGTTCCCAGGCAGAATTTTACTGTAGACATTTTTGTTTAATCCTTAGCGGTCCTTGGCTATTGTATATTGCCCTACTACGTTCGAGGGCAGTTGGGAGCAGGCTTTCAACGACAGTGCCGAGGGCCTCAGGGGGGAAAGAGCAGGCTAGCTTAACTCTGGCCGCTGTATCGCATTGACAGAGTCTGCCAGCATGAAGCAAGTTGTACATGGCTGACAGGAAAGGTAAGCTGCATCAAGTTTAGGCAGGTTGGTACAATTTGTTGGAACTTCACAAAAGGCAAGCCGCAGAAACTGCTTACTCCGTTTATCACCTAATGTCATCTAACATGGTCCTTTCCTCGGAAGCACCCGACTCCGCCATAGAAGGATTCAAGGTCTAAGGGTGATCTACCGGGTATCTACGCCTTATCATTTTGGATGCACGACGGATCTAGATGTGGAAAGCCTTAGCCGCCCTCCGTGGGTTCATCGCTATTCACATGGAGGGCTCGTGGACAGGGGTTAAGATCCCGGTGAGGCCGTTCTATAACCAAATGAAGTGGCTGCAATGCATTCCGAAGGGGGTCATAAGCGACTGGTCACATTGGTTCGCGCGAATATGTCAGGTGGCTATGGATATATGTGATAGGCACAGATGCCAAGTTCAGTGCTTATGGCCCTATCAGAAGCCGCATAAAACACCAATTAATGGGGTATGCATGAGGTCAGAGTGAGCGACATTTCCAAAGTCGTCAAGGAGATGACAGCAGCATTGCTAGCTTAGTTTGTTCACTGGAGCAGGGCGAACTGCCATACAAGGGCATAAAACTACCTATGCCCATACTCTAGTGGCTCACTGCAGTCGCTGGGGTAGCCTCTAGGTATATTGGTGAATACGGAGAAAATAGGTAATATATAGTAATCTATTAGTTAGGGGTACCTACCTGTAAGTATGTATAATAGGAGGCAACATATAACAAGAGGCTCCTGGTAATGCCAACTCCACCAACACCAAGTTTCTCTCATAAATTTTGCTGATAAGTAAAAAGGATCTTGGTTGCCACAGCCTGAGTCGCGCTCGACAACATATCAGGGGGTGTGACAGGTTAAACGATCCCGGATTAAACCTTCCTTTCGCCAACAGATAACTGCTTTCGTTCTGCATAACCTGGCTGCAGGGTAATACCTGAACCGCACGTGAATGCAACCCATGGAGACGAGAACGTGTCTCACTTGCATTGTGTTCCGCTGGATTCAATGGGCAAAAGTGAAGTTTTCCAATCCGAGGTACTGATGCATGGCCTTTTCGGCCCAGGCCCACGGCTTACAACCCTCACGAGGTGGCATTATTGTTGTATGCATGGGCGGAGACTCTGAGATGTAGGAGGGCAAAGGATGGCGAGAAATGTCACCAACAGCCTTACTTCTACCCTTAGCTTCGGACATGACATCCTCAGGGGGTAATGTTGTTTCCTCTTTGAAATGGTAGCCCCCAATATTGGCCGTTTCACCGCGTATGCTCGATATGTTCCGTTCCCCCAATATGTATTTTTCGCGTAACATGCCGACTAACCTCGCCGCTGGGTCAAAGCTAATGTATACCAAGGCCTTAAGTCCGTTTGTATCTTCCCCGGGGGTGTATACTAACGAACGTTCATCGCTAGAAGCTATGACACTGCCTCCCAGGTCGTCGGTAGGGTTCAGTATCTTATAAATCTTGTCCAAGAACGGATTGAAGTTTAACGAATCCTGTGCTGGTGGCCAGAAATAGATGTCGTTAGTAGTTTGCGACTTCCTGTGCCCGGTCCTTAGGCGTAGACGTCGGGGACCCATGATTCCGCTAGAAGTGTCATCGACCAAGTCTAAATACGTGCTAGAACATCGTTGGTAGGAACGCAGATGAGTCTGGCTACGTGTGAACATTGGCGTTGTAGAGCTGTCGTCTCCGGGATGCACATTCTCTAGGGATCGGAACCGTTCAGAGTTGTTATTGGGTTTATCCAAATATCCGATTGGTCTGCTTGATCTCCTATAAATTGGGCCACCCTCGACGATTGGGGGCCGATTGTCACCATCCGCCTCCTGGTCTTCGTTAAAATGCACCTTCGTGGTGTAGTACGTTCGTCGGCTACCGCTTTTCCCCGTGAGCCATTCCTTTCGCGACTCAATTATATTGATTGTGCCAGAAGTCTCGTCCTTCTCTAGCTTGAGAAAACCCCATCTGTCGTCTATAGGCCCCTCTGCATGCTGTCTTCTCCAGCTATCTTCCTTTTTCATAGTCTGTTTGTTCTTGGGATCCGGATCACAGAGTGGGAAGCGGAAGCAGTGGTAATAGGAAATCCAGTCGGTCTCCCTTATCTCAAAATCGGTCTGATTTGAAAGCCCGTAGAAGTAGTCGTCTATAATTTCGAAGCAGACTGTAGAACCAATATCATAACCGACAACATCTGCTAAGTGCATCTTCCGCGGGAACCAAGAGCGATTGCTAATGCTAAAGCCGGTGAGAACCCAATTCCTGAATCCATCTACGCCTTCTTCCGAGTGTGTCCCGAAATACAGATATTCACTGTTATTTCGGACGAATATCTTAGCCGTAGACTCCAGCCGGATCTTGCCCACAATATCCTGTTCCTCGGCTTTGAATATTAAAAGCCAGTTTTCTGTATTCGGCAGTGCGAAAGAAAACAAGCATGATGTGATACCATTTGCATGGTATAAGACTCGGAACTTGTATTTGCGACTCTTTGCTGACCTTGGCACAGCTTCACGGATTAAGGCTGGAATGTCTATGACGACTTCATCGCTCGCCGAAGCACGAAGGTTAAGAATCCGTAGCCACCGGTTGGGCCGTTCTTCAAGGACGTAACAAAGAATCCCATGAATATACTCAAAAGAGTCGGCAACGCCGACGGTTCCTACAAGGTATGGGGAAGCTTGGGAAAGCGCCTGACGTCTTTTCGCGACTCGCCGTAAAGCTCGTGAGAAAAGACCACTCTGCTGCGCCTCCTGCGCCTCCACTGTATAAGAAGCTTTGGCCTTTTCGGAGTTGTCAGCAAGTTGTACCGAGCATTTGGCTACGCTAGACTTTAGAGGGACGACTCACAGTAATGATGGCTTTGCAAAACCTTTCCTCTCTTACTAAGTACTGAAAGTGGCGACTACATAGTGACAGGTCAAAAACTTCATCTATGTCCAAGTACTTCACAATATAGGCTATTATTTCGTAAGGTAAGCGCTGCAGTCCTGATACTTTTTGAGATGTCATCACCTGGTTCCTCGATCTTGAAGGAGCCAATGCATCAAACTCGTTCGGATGATGCGTAGCTGAGTCGGGTGTGGATAGAATCAGTGGCCTCTGGTTGTACATAGCGTACGTTGAGAGATGAATTCAAGGCCATTGAACCGGCACCCAATACTAATATCCCGGGGGATTGCATTCTTGTATTGCGCCAACCGGTCCCAGTTTTGCAGAGCCGCATCGAATGTATACGCTATTCCCCACAAAGGGGTCATAATTGCGAAGGCTTTCTCGATATAGCTACGGCACTATTTCCTACTCTAGTCACGCCGCGTTCTAAGGCAGTGCAGATCTGATGCTACACAACCAGCCTTGTCCAAGTACCATTGCTGCTGGTCCATATTGCGGGAAAAGTGGGAGAGTAGCAGCTCATTCGGGTTCTAGCAAGGAACATGGACGCCGTATCAAGCCAAGATGAGGCTCTTTCAAGGGCAATGAACACCGTAAAACCAGGTCTACCTAGGTATATTCGGGAAACATGAAGCAGGATATTAGATATGGATGTGATGTTGAGAGGTCTATGGTCGGGAAAACCCTACGTAGTATACATGATAAAGGAGAATAACTGTAAATCTCGGCTAGAGTCATTTTCATGTAATTGGCCCATTGATTGTAATAGTCCGTGATAGAACCCTGCTGCACCACAAGTCTGGGCCCCATCTGCGGTGCGACCGCTAGCATCCCTGATTGCTGGGCTCAAGTTTGGAGCTGGACAGCAGAGCCTCAAGACCAATACGATCTGGGTTTGCCCGGAACCCCCAAATCCACACCCTGCAAGCTTCCCCTCTCCTCTTCAGCCTCCTAAATCTGTGAATTCCCTTGATTTCTCCTAAGTTCCCTTGCATTTTCTTGCTGGGCGCCTCAATGCAACATGAGCACCTATCCCGATATATTAGGCCCGTTACCTCGACCTGCGTTGGCATTATCTAGTTATAGTAGACAATATTGATAGGTTAGGTACATAAACTTGCATATTCGATCCGCAAAGAGCAACAATTACACGGAAGAACACCGCAATTTGCCGAAGAGGGGGCCGAAGAAACGACATATTTATGTGATCCCTGCTTGCGGACCCCAAATCAAGCAAGCCTCCTTGTACACTTCTTTCTCACCTTTTCCGAGTAGGAAGTCTGGGTAGACCATGGGAAAATCAATGTAGGCCTTCAAATTTCCTATGTCTAAATGACCCTGGTGGCTGGTAAGGCTGAGCTGCTTTTGGGTCGGATTAGGCAAAAATCTGCCCAGCTTCTAATAGACAATAGGAAATTTCCGAATCAATCACGTAAGAAAATAGCATCGGTCTCGTGATCGCGAACCTAAGCGGAGACTGAGCTATTGTAGCCTGCAGGATGGGGAATCACGGAAACAGTCCGCTTTCTCGTTCGATAGTGGCTTAACGAAGTTCCACTCGGGCAGAAACCGTTGCATGTTAGAGCAGGGCTGAAGAGTCTGGCAGAGATTCCCTTGCAACCCGATGTGTTGGAGATCATCGCCCTGCGTTACAATCTTAAGCCGAGGGGCAAAAGCCGTCCACTAAATAGGAGCAATCTAAGTCGAAGATATCTCAATATTCTTGTGTCTCGTATGAGGCCAAGATTCATCCCAAATGATCTGCTAGGCAATGGTAACTCGTGTAGAAGATTCAGCTCACCCCGACGGCTATTCACTTCTGATTTGCTGGGACCTACAGCAAAGTCACCTCGCAAAATAGGTCAGTCAAACCTACCTACCTACATAACATATCTTTGGCTGCAGCTGACGATCTAGCAGCACTACTCTATGTACCGACTGGGACTGTTCTCGATCGTTTGGCCTCCAACTGGTCACCTCGCTTAAACGGACCCTTTTCGTGTACGGGTTCTCTAAACGGCTTGTATTTCGCTATCCGGGGCAACAGCCGACCGTAGTTGCTCAGGGGCTGGGCTTCCTCAGATGTCACCCTTCATTCATTACCCGGCGGCCGAGTATCTTTCAGTTGACGTTTCATTTGGGGAACATTCAACAAAACGCCCCCATGCCTGAGCCTTACCATCCTCGGACAATTCAATGTCATCGGTTACTGTGTAGAGTAAATCGTCTCCTGCATGGTGCCGCTGGGTGGAGAATCGCATCTCTATGCCTCGTCCAGCTGGGCTAGGAACGCTCGCTGAAAGCTGAAGAAAATTATACCCTATGCTTATGTCCCCCGACGAATCGTTTGGATCAAGCTGCTCACACAGAGGGCGATCTGAGCGGGGTCAACATGCTCTGCTACATTGACACCAACATATTATGGCACCTATCCGACGGGATATCCGTTCGTTGGCAGTTCTACGGCAAGTATGGGCCTATAAAACCACTACCTCACGTAACTATCTAGGGGCCCTAGTTTTAGAGGTTCCGGGTAGTTAAGAGCCCGATGCTGTATGGTGCCCGAACGTCGAATAAAGAGCTATGTTGAGGTCTGGCCCTTTTCCCGTCATGATTCTAGACTGACCGATGTGTAGATCACACTGGTTCCAGATACCGATTACTACCGAGTTTCCTTCTCTCCGCTTTACTTCATACAGTAGCACATGAACTGGTGCAAACTAAAGCAGTGTCAGACATGGCTGCAGAACATCGATGAGGCCCAACCCTCCATCTACGTAAGTTCAGTCAGGTGAATGGTATCGGGTGCGGTCAGAAAAATCTGCACGACATATACTTGACTGGATCCATCCCCATGAACCTATGTCTCCGATGATTTTGATGAAAAGGGTGTGCATGAATAGGGACTGGCCTAGGCGTCCACTGAGACCTGGGCTGCGACCCCCTAAGCCTGCATAACGCGATCATTTGATCGTAAGATCTTTCCTAACAACAAAGTACTTCCGAAAATGCTTCATCACACGGAACAAGGAGCACAACGTATACAACGTGGACGCCCCCGGTGGCTAAGGGCTATCTGAGGAATTTGGCTCGACATTGCCACTGAGACGGTGAAGGTCTCACCACGTTATTCGGCTAGTAGCTGATGGATACCAAACGAGGAATGAAGGTTGCACTACATGCTCCATGTGGTAGAGAGAGGTATACAAAGCACAAGGTCTTATGGTTCTCAGAGTTCGATAAAGCAAGCGAATTGCTACGGTAGCTGCTTGTCCTGCTACTCTTAGAAGCTAGGTGGGCATAACCGTACCCAGTATCGCTAGCCTGCCTTCTATTGCGTCACTTCCTATTCCTGCCTGTGATTCTGCTACTCTGTCGTGGTATGTGCTTACAATATTTCAGTACATCTCCCTGGTTCTTTCGTGCCATCTAGCCGCAACACGTCAGCAACAGGCTCTCCGCCACGAGACCTACCCGATGCCGAGATGAGTCAGCAGCTAGGAGATAGAAACACAGCTAAACTATTGTCGATCGACCATAGATTGATCCTCCATTCAATGAGCCGCCGAAGTAGGCGATATCGGACCGTCGAGGCTCTGATCTCTACAGCAGAGTCAAGGACCTGGTAGCGGGATGCATGTCACCCAAAGGGATACCGACGTTGGTTTCTCCTGCATTATGAGGCGCCGTATCAGTAGGTACTCACTGGAGAGAAAGCGGAACATATCGGACGACACGCATCAGGCATGCTTGCATGAGGCTGACAGCAAAGAAGCTGGAGGTGGTTGTAAGTTGCTCAATGTAATACGCCCCCCAGGGCTTTTAGATTAGCCATTACGTTTTCTTTGGCTTCGTCGGCCTCGAAAAACTAAGTCTGTTGGCATGATATGCCAACCCCTTGACTTGTCCAACCAGCGTACAGCATGTCAAGATAGCCCCCATCAAGCCACTTGGCAAGGCTCTTGGGGTAGCGATGTCAACCGCCATCATCGATTTTAAACCGGGAGCAGAATAGGTATGCTTCTGGTATAGGGGCTTGCGGATAATGAGGTCGGGTCCTTGTAG
This sequence comes from Hypoxylon sp. FL0890, assembly GCA_022497025.1. Lineage (NCBI taxonomy): Eukaryota > Fungi > Ascomycota > Sordariomycetes > Xylariales > Hypoxylaceae > Hypoxylon > Hypoxylon sp. FL0890. Next base: position 84,838 of record MU386550.1, read on the forward strand.
CCTTTGAGCACGCCATCAGTTGTTGATTTATGATATACAATAATTATAGGAGGGCAGACGAACGCCTATATGCACTCTACTTGGCCTTGGTATGGTAACTAGGTCGCCTGCTTCTTTTCCTCCTATCGTACGTTTTCTGAACTGCATACAAATCAGTACTTTGAGCATAGTCTAAGGATGAGACACCCAATGTGATGAATGGATGATTATCTTGATTGCAAGGAGGCCAATTTTCTACGGGGCTTGATGTCCATGTCCTTCTACTTGGTTTCCCTCTCGATAGCGAGTACTACTGTTGTTCCCATTTCCCCGACGCCAGTTCAACCCCAACTCCTGGATTGATAGTCAAGAGCTGGACATGAATTTTCCACATTTACTCAAGCCCACTGTTCCTTCTGCTCTATTTTTTATGATTAGTTGCTAACCCTGGAGCTGGGAGATGCAAGATGACCGATATAGGAAAACAAGGGTTGAATTTGAAGGAAAATCGAAGTGTCTAGGATCTGAGGAGAGTTTTGACATGATTTAGACACACAAACTGATTTGCGCAGCCGTGGATGGAGCGCCCAGGATCCCGTCCATTATCGTACGATCAATCAATGGCTCGCACTGGCCGACAACTGGCAAGCTGATTTACTTCGCCTTTCATTTATTTCTCATTGAAGCTGAGGTACAAGTCCACCAACAAAACAGCACATAAGCGATTCCGTGTAGGTTTTTCTCATCCGCTGATGATATTAAACTAACCTTGGTAGGAAATAAGAATGGCTCCTAGGGGAAATATTACGCCACGGGTATGATTCAAATCTCTCCGCCATAGCGACGTGCTAATCTAAAACTCGCGGATCAAGACAATCATGGCTCCGGCGGCAGCCTTCACAATGGCTTGTGTTCTGTTCGTGTAAGTGTAATGCCACGTAATTCTTTTACACACCTAGGAAAATGAGATGAATATTATTTACCTAATCACGCAATGTTATTCAAGTCCGCACTAACTGAGTCATTGCTAGTTACACACGTTCTTCTATGAAAGAAGCTAAGCGCAATGCTGTACGCTCCTCAAGCCCTCTTCAGCTACATTCGTCGAGTATCTAGCTCACTTATTACAGCAATATGAACGAGAGCAGAGGAGGAACCAACCACATGGGAAACGCGGCGACGCCGAGTGAGAATAGCGATTCGACTGCTTGTTCACTACTCACCGCTTCTCTTTGCGCCACTTCATATATTACTTTGCCGCCGCAGGAGTCACAAGTGTCGACGAGATTTCATCATGCAGAATCCGTTGATGCGACCTATTGCTGAGACCATACCGGTGTCTGCGAGACTGGGCTTCTGAACCAACAGCTTTGGGAGGAGAGAATCTTCCCCAGGCCCAACTTCCAAGAGTCGGAGCACAGCAAGGATGATGCCATATAAGCCTTGTGAGGCATTGGGGCCCAAGGGATCACAGACCGAGGTTGTTGGTGTAGGATTGAGCAATCAGAAGCAGCATGGCCGCTGTTAGGAATGCCTCTAAAGTATCTCACTTGAATATCATAAATGACGATAATGCTCGCAGCCTCGGACTATGACGTTTATACGTAATCCAACCGCCAATTGACAGTAAGGACGTATGATATCCATAGTTTGGATTTTCAGTGACTAACCATCTATCTCGTAAGGAGACCTTGCGAATTACATAATTTAGTTATCGACTAGGAGCAAATACCTGCTAGTGTGAGACAGACTGTATTGTACTATGTACGGGTATTAACCCCCCTGTCATGTCCACCTAGTGGTGCCAAAAATAGGTCCTTTTAAGGTCAGGATTGCACACCTGTTCAGTACCTAAGGTACCTAGGTACTATACCTACTGTACCTCCTGCGAAGGACATTCAATGGTACATGTAGGTGGTAATGCGAGGTACATGTACCTATGAATGTACCCTACGTAATTCTGGCAACTGATGTCTCCAAAGCTTTTCAATTGATACTCAAAATAATCTTTACACATTATTCGCTACGTGTACTTACACCACTTTCTGCTCTCTTATGGAGTATCAACCGGATATTTCTATACTTCTTCAGCCATGATATAACCTACCTTACGGTTAGTAATACATTACAGAATAACCATTCATATGGCTGGCAATAATGTGCTCTCCCTATTGGGGTGGACATTCCTCCCAAACGTACGTCTTGCTGTCCCTTCCCGCCCTTCCCTCTCCTAGAGAATCTCATGAAGTCCCGAGACTAACAATACATAGCTCGTGACCGGCTTCGTCCAATCCATCTACTATGGCCTCACGATTCGCGCCGGCGACCGAAAACCTGCCCCGGGCACGCCCCGCCATGCCGAGCACCGTCGGCGCATCCACATACTCGTTGTATCGCTCTACCTGCTCTACACCATCTACGAGGCCGATTACGAGCTGCGACGGGCCTCTACTTACTACGCCGACCTGGGCGTGCCTTTCTCCGCCACCGAGCGTGACATCAAGAGCCGCTTCCGGCGCCTTGCCGCACTCCACCACCCGGACAAGTTAATGAGCTCTGGAGGAGTCGATAGCGCCGATGCCGACTACTTTATGCACCTCAAGACCGCGTCCGACACCCTCGTCGACCCCGCCCGCCGATTCGCCTACGAGCGCTTCGGCCCCGACATTGTGACCTGGAAGCACTGCGTCACCGTGCACGACTACGTCGCCCGCGGCGTCCAGATCTTAATACCATACTACGGCTTCGCCGCCCTCTTCATGTATGTTCTAGGTCTCTTAGGGTACCTGGACTGGGGGCGGTACTGGCGCTGGTTGACTTTAGTCGTGCTGTGCGTTTTCGAGCTGCACACCGTAACGCGCCCCTCGTTCCCGCGCTTTCTAGAGCATGTCATCAACCCGATCCTGACGCGCTTTACGTCGCACCCGCCTTATCTTCCCTTCCAGGCGATCAATCTTGCGCGCAAGTTGAGCATCACGCTATACATTGCATTCTCGCAGATCGGGCCGCTACTACAGCCACCGGACCAGCAGGGGACGAAGCCGGGCGAGAAATCGGAGAAGCACCTGTTGCAGAATCTGGATAGACTCGAACAGACAGCTCGGAGCATGGATATCGATGCGACGCGACTCATGGAGCTGGAGATGTCGCCCTTTGCTGGCGACCCTGAAGTGATCAACAGCATGCGATCAAAGCTCAAGGAATGGCTTGTTCAGAACACGATCCGGGCTGATCCCATGGTAAAGGACGCTTTAGGGCGGTCATTCCAGAAGCGAAGAGTAGACGCGCCTGCTGGAGCTAAAGGAAATAGGTGACGAGCTACTAATAGCGCGTATTGTATTCGGGTAGCGACACTTTGTATATAAATATACCGCGGTTGATTTACATTATTTTATCACTCTTGTTTGATCATGTATGGATAATACACAGGTGTTCATGTTATCCTATACAAATGTTACTCCTATATAACATTATTCCTGCTGTGACATATGTCCGAGACTTGACATATTTGTTAAAGTCGTTGCCGGCCCCTGGTCTCAATGGGAATCAACACAATACCCACAAAGGCAGCTAGGATTAGAATCGCTGACATGTAAATAGGAGCCGTGGTACCGTCTCCAGGTACGTTGGCTGCGAGGATCGGGGCGATGAGCCCCAAGACGCGGTTTAGGAAGCTGGCCACGCCGGTCCCGGCCCCTCGCACCGGTGCTGGGAAGATTTCCGGTGTAAAGGCATATAGAACTCCGTACATGATATTCTGGCAGAAGGCTTCAACGCAGGTAAAGAAGAGCTGCGAGTTAGGCGTCGTGCCGAAGATGACGAAGAAGAATAGGAATATCGCTGAAACTAGTGTGGAGATGGCGAGAGTTCCCTTCCGCCCAAGGAATGGTGACTTGTGATCGACGGTATATGCGGCGAGTAGACTTCCCGGCACGCCAACTACGGATATTATGGCGTAATTACGGTATGTTTCTGATGGAGCAGAGTTGTACGCCGCAACACTCTCGTCACTTGCTGGCCCGCCTGAACCGCCGTGCGAGAGATATTGAGGGAGGAACGCGTTGAAGAGCGGGTATCCTAGACCTATAGTACTCCAGCAGAACCAAATGAGGAGAGTTGCCGTACCAAGCTTGCGATTCTGGAAGAGTGGGCGTATGTGACCAATCGAAAACGACATGAGATTTTGCTTAATGATATTCGCCGCAGAAACCCGAGGCCGTATTCTTTCTCTGCTTTCCGTGTCCGCAACAGCGTCCAGAATTTCCTCGGTGAGCCAGGTCTTCTTTCCATTCCGGTAGGCAATGCCATGGACAACTGCGACGGCTTCAGGTTGTCGTCCCTGAGAGAGAAGGTATTTGGGTGACTCGAATAGATGGAAGATGCCAAACCGGATAAGGAACATGATAAATGTGATTACACCAATGGTGAAAACGAAGTAGCGCCATCCTTGTTCGACTGGCCACTTTGTGATGAAGTACCAGGCGAATATGGATGAAACAAGTTGCCCTATCGGCCACCACACGGAGAGCAGAGTTAATAAGGCACTCGACGAGTCGGGTAGAAACTCCAGAAAGAGGGCTCCGTCCACCGGTAAGTTCCCCCCGACTCCGGTTCCCAAACAAGCGAACAGAATGCAAAGAGACACCCAGCTTGATGCGTATGAAGCCCAAATACCAAAAATGCTCGTGATTAGCAGCGTGACATTGAAGGCGATACGTCTGCCTATGATATCGGACCCGAGTCCCCAGCAAAAACTCCCTATACAAAGCCCTACAAATAGAGAAGAGGTCGTATACCTAACCTGCTTTTCCGAGACGCCAAACTCCCCGGAAAGAGAGGGAAGAGTTAAAGAGACGCCCTATATATATGTGAGATAGTTGTGCTATAAAACCAGTCAGAAATAGCGATGCAGAGCTGCTACTCACCTGCATCCATAAACTGAGAAAACAAGTCAGTGAATATACATGGTCTAGCAGATATAAGAGCACTCACTTATCCGCAAACCACCCAAAACCACATAAAACGAACAGCTGCCAGTTATACCGGCCCATACCGATATCCTGAATAGCCTTATTGATGAGTTTAGATTTTACTGTAGCAGCTGATTAGGACCTGTTTCCCGCTCGTCCAGCCTCTTTTCGGGTCTATGGAGATACTTCATCGAATCTTACTTTCATACTCAGACCACTGGCGCCTGCTTTCACCCTTGCGGACTTCCCTCCTCAGACCTTCGATGGTATACTCAGCGGCACTCATCTGCAGCATGCCAGTATCCTCGTTGTCGCCATCTTTGGGCTGACCCGACTCAGGCTCATCGCTAACGGAGGCATCGGAACTATTGTTCGCCTCTTCAAACTCGCTCTTACCAGACCTAGCGGAATGGCTGTGCAGGTACGCTTCCTCGAGTGGGATCAAGACGCCGACATAGTCGTGGACAGACTCTTGGCGCCCGTAGAGTCGAAACGGTAGTCTCATAGTGAGAGGAAGGAAGCGAAGGCACAGATCACTACAGCCCCATTCATTCGGTTTGCAAGGCCGGCAGGACCTCGATAAAACTACAGTTATGTAGCAAGTTGGCGATGATTACTCCAAATAAATTTCGAAAGGCTACCGAAAACGGTCCAGAATAATGCCTTGCAGAGCCACGTGATGGCTGAGATGAGACAAGACTCGCCGACTTTCTCCAATAGGGAATCAACCCCTGCTGTCTCCCTTCTTTCTCCCGAATGTTCTAATTCCACCCCTTCGCTCGTATTTCGTACTAAGAAAAGAATTTGACACGAGCGGATAAGCAGCACAGCGATTTTACTCGATAATATAAGTGGGAAGAAATCGTTCAAAGAGATGAAAATGGTGAAGTACCTAATCCATGCCGAGTCAAAATGTCAAGGGTTTTAGGAAAAGTTGATGATCTTTATTCCCTGTGCCACATAAGCCACAAGCGCCCGAGGTTCATTGTTACAGGTCATTTGCTAAGCGCTACGCCCCTATCTCCCCGCCCAACATTGAGTGTAGAGTGATGCATGGGTAAGGTAAGTACCTCTATCCTCAGACCACCACAATTCACTTCCTCACGACTACGACCAAGACTGGATGTCAAAAAGAGGACATTATAAAACGAAGATGTATATATATATATATGAGATAAAAACATACAACACCAGGGAATCGCTGGTCATCACCGACCCAACTACTAGTCTAGCGGTGTCTCTAGAAGAGCAGACAGGATCCCGTTTTTTTCCAGATCCTATGGTCGTATGTGAGAGAATCATTGTACCATGGAAACTGATATACTCGTGACATCCTGTCTTGGGCCAAGTCTCACATTTCTCTCCTTAAGATCGACGGATGCGATCACATTATACAAGAAGCATATGCACCCATGATCATTATAGGTTTGTTCCCAATTCATTTTTATTTGGAAGTTTCAAGGTTACATCCAAGGAGAAAAAGAGAGGAATGCCATGCGCCTCTACGAAATGTCCACATTTACAGGATGAAAAATGAATGGAGCGGGATCCCGCCGTCGCCCATTCCATAAGAAAAGAATACCGAGGAGAACAAAACAAAACTCCCGCCCTACCTGAGGTACTTGTCGTATACAAATATAAGCATGATCGAAATTCGTTGTTTTTTCCAAGCGTACACCCCTAAGTCCTCAACGATCACAAGAGGAAAGTTACGCTCCTTTTCTCCAGCCCAGGGGATCTCATAGGTCCAGCCTCCGTGCTAGGGCTGGCACCTGGCGTAATGTCGAAGTATCCTGCCATGCTACTCCTCCTCGCTCCGATCGGATGTTCCGTCACAGTGCCTAGCCCACCGGGTGGCGTAGGGGGGAGGTCGAAATACCCTCCCCTCACTTTCGCGCCGGTCTCTAGCGAGCACCCCGGCGGCTCGAGCGCGTAATATAGCCCGTCATGCTCATGGTAATGCGACTCGTGGCTGATCTCGTTGCTCACTCCAGACTGCTTAGCGCCGTTCTGGAAACTCGCATGCGTGGTCTTCGGTTGCGTCATGGTGAACCCTGTGTCTCTAATCGTGCGTTGGGAGGCCGAACGGGCGACCCGCGGTCTACCGGCCGACGTGCTCCAGCTCCTGTGCAACGAGTTGAAGCGCCGTATGTGTGTGTGGTCCAGCCGCTCGTAGTGCCAGGCCTCGTTAGGATCGCTAGCCATAGGGGACTGAGAAGGCGATGGTTCTGAATTGGAATGAGGGCGAGTCTGCTTCTGCCGGCCGGTGAACGTCTTTTCCAGACTCATGTGCTTCTCCCACCAACCCTTCTCCTTAGTCCCGCACGTCGCAACATCACAGAGCGCCTCTTCGACGACCTGTTCCTGCTTTTTGGAAAGCCGTATCGGCGCCTTGTTTGCCGCAAGGTCTACTAGGGCCGCAGCGTCCCTTGCGTCGCGTTCTTTCTTTGCGGGATTAGATCGAAGCCCACTAGAATCGAGCTTAAATACGATGAGGTCTATGAGAGAGATATAGGGGATCTCGTCCTGTGATATATCTTGGACTTTCATGGCAGACTCCGGAAGGTACGGGGACTGCCGTAATCAGCTAACTGCGAATGTTCGTATCCGAGGTATGCAAAACTTACAAGCCACTCGGGACTGATATCAATCCGAATTTCTTTCCCATCTTGGCCTTTATAGAATAATGCTTGCGAACGTTGGAAGAAGGGTGAGTTCGGCTGTTCCAGCAGCCGCTTCTTGAGCGAGCTCGGTGACGTTGAGATGTTCGTTATAAAGTTGACATTCTTGAAATTTACTATCAGTTTCTGCTCAAAGGAGATTAGATGCTGGACTGCCTACGTCTGTCGTGCGGTATTCGGGGAGGTAGTGCCATAACGCCAAACCTCCGATGACCGAGAGCCTTGTGTGTCTAAGATCCTGGATCTGCTTAACGTGTTGGATAACATCACAGGCAGCACGCTCGAGGTCCTGAAATCGAGTCATATTGCTTGTAGTTCCGGTGGCTAGTGGAGCCTCGATGGGAAGAGGGCAGGAAGGGAAGGCTTTGGGTGAAAGTCCACGACGGTATCCAGTACGCCGTTAATGAGGGACGAGTCTAAGGAATGTCAAGTTTTTTTACAGTGGATAAGAGAGAGAATAGAGTTGGCACTGGTAAAGTATAATGATGTTTTCCCGATCTCATAGAGGCCAGGCATAGGCCTTTATACAGTTGTGGTTATAATAGAGACTGTCCCATAACCTGAAGGGCAGATAAGAAATTTTTAGCGATCCTAATATTGAACCAAAGTGCGCTCTTCAAGTGAGCAGTCTGGAAGGTTTACGACTCGCAAGTTATAAAAGTAGACTCCACAGTGTCGTGACTAGGTGGTTTGAAGTTAACAGACTAAAGCCCCTAGACCAAGACAAAGGGAAGAGATCATAGCCACACCAAGACATGAAACTCTAGGGTTTCCTAGGGAGAAGGCATGATAGCGGGTGGTAGCGGCTATATGTTGTGGATCGACTACTGGGAGTTGTTGACGCTATCTGTACCATCGTCCGCCATGTCGTCTAATCTTTCCCGCTGTCCTCAACTACGATTCCCTTTCTTATCTCAGTGGACCCCTAATGACTCGAAATGGCTGCCACCAAAGGAACACCCTAGGAGACAGAGACAGGTCTAGACACACGGAAGCTCCTTTCAATAACAAACTACAAAGGACGGTGGTTGTGCCTGACTAGGTACCAGTTTATCGAGTCACATCTTTTATAAGATTTAGACATTGATAGGAAAATTCTGCTGACTTGAGATGCGCAGGTATCTTCCAAATGGTGCTATAATGCAGAGGGTTCTGAAAGCGATAGTCTAACAAAGGACATAATCTAGGTCTTTTCATCTGGTGACCAGGTAAGTGGTCCTATTAAGGGGTTCGATCATCGGTACCTACTGCGTACATAGGCTGTAAGCGCCTTGACAATGTATCTGCGTCTCTTGAATCTTCGATATGAAACAGATCTAAAGGAGCTACCTAGGCACGAGCATATCTAGAAGACTGGAACTCGCCGAGCGGACTAAACTCTATCTCTAGAAGCCTAGGCTTCGTAGCCCTAACGGAAACTCTTGCCGACATCTACACGGAGCGAGTCCAAGTAGCTCATTGACCGAGTCATCTCCCAAGTAGCAAATCACCGTCACAAATGAGATTCATTTCGCTCACTTTTGTTGGATATTGCGAATCCATACTGGAATAAGACCGAGCTGTTAACAACACTCGAGCCCTAGACATTTAGATACTGGTCCTCTGCATCCAATCCAAGCACTCATTATGGGGCTTCGATTTCAGCTGACTGGGAATGCTCTTTGGATTTGAACACTAACTGTTTATGCGCCTAGGACCATATCATCCGCCGACACCTTTCCAGGCTATTTCGTATACTTTGATGAACTGTAGACAAAACACGACTAATTCCTAATATTCCCCATCCCAGTTCGAATTGCTTCAATGCTTTCCGGTTCTAACTCCAGCTTTTCAAATCATACTTACTCAACGGATGCCCTCTAAGGTTGAGCAGAATCATAAATTATACATGGGCGGTTTTGGGTGCAAATATATGCAATACAGCCGCTTATAATATCAACGGTGGTCCTTCCTTCAGTATCTCCCCAATAGACATGATTGTATCTACTGTACCATCTGAGCTGGTATGCCACCGCATCTGCCTTGGACCGAAGATTTCCACCTCTTCGGACGAAGATGTGCGCGTCTCGTGTGGCGTTATGTGGGGTGCTACACGGATAGATGAACCTTGCGAGTGACTCGATATTGTCCCGTCATTCCATATGATTTTAGACCACCGGGGCCATTTCCAGAATTTGAAGCGATCGGCCCTCGTCTTCCTGAGGCGACTGCGGCGGTCGTGGTGAATGCGAAGGAGAAGATTCTATACAAGAACTCCTTCGTCATCGCCATCTTTCTCGGCGCCTTCTTCTTCTTCCCAGTCCACCTCGCCAGCCATTGCCTCTGCTTTTCTCTGAACTTCAGCCAGACCACTGAGCTCAGCTACGTATTCCTTATCTTCAAGGGCACGCTTCACAAAATCCCACCCTTGAGTTCTGTAAGCTGAGATGATTGGTTTGCTACACGCGCTGCAGCATGGGTACGAATGGCCTTTGATAACGAGACTCTGGAACTTGTTCAAAAACCCCCGAATTTGATGTGGTACTATGCCAAGAGCATGCTCATCATTGGGATCGGTTTCAAAGGTTCCCGAAGAGGTACCCGTTGCGGGGGCTGGCGCATGCTGACCTAGGGGGTGCTGCAGGAGACTGGTTAAGAGCTCGACAAGAAGAGCTGACGCAATAGCAGCGATTCCGGGTCGTGTGACCGTGCACTGCTGATCAAGCGTCAAGTCTTTCTGTGACTAAACTAAGGTTAGCTGGGCAGTGGAATTCGAATCTACAACTTACGTCTCCAGGGGCTACCACATCGTTGCAGAAGTAGCAACCTAAAGTATCTTCGCTCCCATCTGTAGGTTCTGCACCATGTCTCATGACTACGTAAGTATCAAAGCCGAGAGCCGCGTTCATGACGATCTTCCCCGCCGCTTTTCCCATCACGGTAGGGAGCCACCTCGACTCTCTGCTATCCATCAAAAGGAAGATCGCGTCGTGCTCGTCGATTAGGGATTTCAGTTTTTCGAAGTCGCCTTGGGTTTTCTCTACTATGGGATGACCCAGCATGGGAACCGAAAGAACATGGCCCTCGCTGTCAACTCCTGGATATATCTCCTTCAGTACCTCCGCTGCACGAGTTGCCTTTGGAGCTCCTCCCTTTAAGCAGTCGTTGTAGGTGAACAGTGGCTGCCTCACAGGATTAGAGAATGATACCGCCCCGTAATCGACGAATGTGATCTTGCGCACACCCCATCCCATCAAGTTCCTTGAGATGTAGCTGCCGAGCGTACCAGCACCAAGGAGAAGGCATCTGGTATTCTTGATGATGTCAAGGTTGAGATTTGGTGAAATCCGCCACTTCATCAGTTTGAGGTTGAGGTCGACTGATTGATCTGCTAATCGAGTAGGGTCCATGGATTCTGCTAAGCTCACCGACCTCGCCATCAATTTCCCAGCGGGATTCCGCTCCCAACCGGTGGCTTTTGGCATCTCATTTGTTTCGATGTTCTCTACGGGATCCATGGCAAGGGGTAGGACTATGCTGCGAGCTTCATGCCTGCGCGCTTGTATATCTCGGTAACAGAGGATCTGAACTTTTGTTAGGTGGAATCGCTGTCTCACTAGCACTAATAGATTTCTCAGAGGCCATGCCGGATGCTCCTCATAAGTTGATGGGTCAACGAATGCCACGTATCGGTCTTCTTCGGGCACCCCACGGAAGAATCCGGTCTCAAATTCGCGGAGTGAACCAACTTCCCACCTGTATCCAATGTCTTCCGTCGGGGTTTCGAGTGAGGACGTGGCATTGGCTGTTCTTCTTCCCCGAATCTTTTTTGCAAGGAAGAAGCCATGCTCTCTAGCGTCGACAGTGTACCGCCAAGTTCCTACGCGGTCGACCAAGGCGGTGGCCTCATCTGAAGTAAAACGAAGAATGTCTCCCGTACGTTTCCACTGCGGGTCGGAATGCAGAGTTGGGAATCCAAACCAGTATGTCATTCGATATTTCTTAAGGTCCGCATAGGAGAGGATGATGTAATGGGAGAGGAGTGAAGGAACGGAGTATATGGTACCATCTTTGATGGCATCCCATATCTATATATTACAAGTTAGCCCTCGTCTGCTGAGGGTGGGTGGTTTGATTAGAGAGGACAAACCTGGCGTGCAGCGTTGTGGATCATCTCGGATTTATCTACTTGCTTAAAGGCTTCCAGAGTGTTTGTGTTTCTGATGATACCTTCGGCTCTAACAGCATTCAACGGCACGCTGCGAACGGTGTGATTAGATAAGGACTGTAGCTTATAGCTATGAACAGAGTGGTATAACACGAATACACACATACTTATTACTAGTAAGCGCGCTGGCCAATACCTGCATTCGCACGCTGTCGTCAGGAGCTGTGCCCGGGCGAGGCTCATAGAGACCCAACACTGGGCGGGCCGAGTCGCTAAGTTTGTCATGATCTAGCTTGGAAGCGAAAAAAGCCGTGTAGAAAGGAAGTTCAATCTCGGACGAGAATGGCGCAAATTTGAGTGCTGCCATATCGCCGAAGTAGTAGTCGACGATGAGGTAGTAGTGAATAGAGAGCCCTGATGGTGTGCTGAAGCTATGCAGTGAGAACTATCTTCCAGTAACCAGTCGTCGCAAACAAACGAATTATCATATATCACCACCAAATTTTAGAATAGGAGACTTCTCGTTCGACAACGCGTTGTGGGCATACGTATAATTGAGGAGGGGCGGGTGAAGTTGATCAATCGGCTGGGGGACGTTCGTGAGAGCGGGGCAACGTTTTTGAATTGCGAAGTGGGTTGTAGCTTCTAAGGGATGATGACGAAGTTCGACTTTACCACATCACTCTACTCATATCCATGAATAGACTTCAACATCGCATAAATCGCAAAGGATAAAATAAAGGAGCGTACAGCTGTGCCTTTATGTACAACGCCTAAAAGCTGTGCGCTGTGTATCATACCTTATTTATCATTTAGGGTCACATGTCCATATTCCAAGAGTCACGAACGTGACCATTAGTGAGATGTTGCTGATGTAAAAAAAAAAAGGAAACTGGCATCCCACGCGGACGGATTCGCAAGTAGGGCTGCAACAGTGCTGCAACACCGAGGTCTCCGCTGACGTGACCTTCCAGCCTGCCAGGGGCACCTGAGGGACGGATATCTGCAGGAGCCCATCCTAGGCTTCTCTTGGCATAAGGGACCTACATTATATGGAGCTGCGATGGAGTTAAAATACCTAATTGGAGGCGACGGACGGATTTGTACATAATGCAGTTTTATGAATTCCACCGGCTGAATTTCGGTAGTGTTATCTTCTCCAGAGTCTTGACGCGACGCGTTTTGATAAATCCCATCTCACTGGTTGCTAGGACCAGGTACGGTAGTCAATATCCGGCTTAAGATGCAGAATTTTTGGCTATTACTTCTTATAACTTGAAAATTTACATATAAAGTATAGCTGGCTTTCGAGGGAAGATGCTGATCGGGATTTGCGGTGGTAAGGTTCCAGTTATGCACGTAACCGCCTTGTGCTATTGAATCCTCACTTACATCAAATCCTAGCTAAATGCGCCGGTAAAAGCACTGTAGCTCAATACCTGATAGACCATCACGGCTTCAAGAAGTTGCACTTAGAGATACCAGCATCTCAAAACGGTGCTTCTTCAGGCGCTTCCGAGTCAGAGGTGGAAACAGATTTAGTTGTTCCTGGTGCCACAAAGACAAGTCTCCCTCTGCGTATAAAACAGACACATCCTTCTTATACCTTTCCTACGACTACGGCGCTTCTAGACTTCGTAACGAAGCACTGGCGCTCGCGGTGGGTTACGACAGACGTCCACAACGAGGCCGTCCTAGAGACTCTCAGCAGGAGACCATTCTTCATCTTGATCAGTGTCGACGCCCCGCTAACCGTACGCTGGCGGCGCTACCAGCAGCGGTATAGCGAGCGGCGAGATACGGATAGCGAAGAGCCCCTCAAGCTCGAAGAATTCGTAGCTGAATCTGATCAACATCTTTATGATGCCTCCACGGGTGTCCTCCCGCTCATGTCTCGGGCCGCAATCCGGTTGCTCAACACCTCTTCAGATCTGGCACACTTATATGCTACATTGGGGAAGCTGGATCTGACGAACCCTGACCGTCTGCGTCCCAGCTGGGATAGTTACTTCATGTCACTAGCATCACTGGCTGCACACAGGTGCAATTGCATGAAGCGGGCTGTAGGTTGCGTGTTAGTGGACTCGAAGCACCACGTCATCAGCACCGGCTACAACGGGACGCCGCGACATCTACTGAACTGTGGCGAGGGCGGGTGTCCACGGTGCAATGCGGGCGAGAGCAGTGGGGTTTCACTGTCGACCTGCCTCTGCCTTCATGCGGAAGAGAATGCGTTGCTGGAGGCTGGCCGTGAGAGAATTCGCGACGGAAGTATCTTGTACTGCAATACGTGCCCGTGTTTAACATGCAGTATCAAGATAGTGCAGGTGGGGATCAGCGAGGTAGTGTATAGCCAAGGCTATAGCATGGATACGGAGACAGCCCAAGTCTTTAGGAATGCTGGGATAAAGCTGCGACAGTTCTCTCCGGTGAGTAATGATGCTTTCTTCTGGTTCGATAGGCGAATTGGCGCTAATATATGTGTAGCCTGCGAATGGGCTAATTCATTTAGAGAAGATGGAGCTCTATTAGAGCCTGGGATGCTATTAAGGAGATACTGGCTGCTTCCAGGCTCGCTCATAGTAGCACAGCTGTAGCACGACGAAGCTAAGACAAATTCAAGATGACACCCTCGGAGAGCACATATAGAAATGCGTCGCGTGTAGCCCTCAGACAAATTCAGAACCAGACAAAACTTATTTAAACTAACTGGTATTAGAGAAAATTGGAGCATTTCGGACTCTATCGAGACTAACATCTCTTGATCAGAGATTGTCGAAAGTGACACGTTAAGCACGTAAGGCGAAACATGGCTAACATCCCTGGGCCATCGCCAACCTTCCCGGTCCTAGGTCCTCTCGCATACGAACATTGACCAACGTATCCGTAAAGGATGGACGTATTGTCAAGTCGAAATTGGTAGCACATTACTGATATATCTCGTTTCGTAGTTCGTGGCAATCTCCCCCCCAGAACTCCCACATGTTCTCATCCATATCGTTTATTAGTGTACGGTAGCCTTCTGGGCTCTTCGCTTGGCGATGCACTTGGATATCCATAAACCGACCAGACCGCACCCCACCACGAAGACAATGCAGAACACGACGACGACACCAGCTTCTTTTTGCTGTTATGCGTTAGCATTCTCATCTACGTAGTAGCATTATCCTCCTGGAACGTTCCCTCCGTGGGAGGCGAATGCCAACGAGGCAATGAAGGGTGGAATAGTCTGTACGTACAGCCCAGTTTTCACGGCGGGCGATGTGGCTGAAGCTGTCGCGAGCGACAATGGCGGTGTTAATTGCGGGCATATTGGCTGTCTATAAACATGTTTAGTAACAGTACTAGCAAAGGTGTGGCAACCATCAAAAGAAGCTGCTATGACCAATCGAATGGAGCCAATTGATAAAAACACAGTTCTTGTCTCCCGAACTACCCGCGTTGCAGCAAGCATCTTGACTAGGGAAAAGGCGCATCTGACAGTGCATTGGGCTCGAATCAACTCGAGTCGCGACTCTCAACAGCCTGTCCTGGAGACAATTGGCGTCACTGACGGGCTTGAGGCATATTTTGAAGTTGATGTAGGTGCGAGCGAGCTCTCTGGATTTCCAATTAACAAAAATGCGGCTTACCTTTCGGGCGGTGTTGCGGTTGCTATGTGGAGTGCAGACGGTTGACTGGTCGATTTGGTGGAGCTTAACTGTTGTTTGACGGTCAGAGAAGCTGAATCTGCGAACAACACAAGCCCTTGGATAGGATCGGGGTGGGAAAGTTCTTCGCAAGGACGAGTGAGTTGAGGAAAGAAGAACAAGAAGAGGTTTGAAAAGGTGGGAAAGGTTCGGGTCAAAAAGGAAATAATAAGATGGATATTCGGCGTTAGACCTGGAGACGAGGGAAAACAAAAAAGCTTGTTCCGGGGCGGAAGAGCTCGGTAAGTGTGCTGCAGGCCAGGGCGGTTTGAATTCTGCGCGATTTTGTAGGTGGAGGTTTACAGGCACCGGGGTCACCGGGTCCACAAGTGGGTAGCTTGTATTATTGTAATGCCGCAAATTGGGTATGGCAGAAGAACATCTGATCTGCACAATGGATAACGGGGAATGCGACGGGGGGTTTGAGTTTGCGAGCAGCGTGAATTGGGCACGCGATTGCAATTGTAATAATAATAGTATGTACCCAACGTATCAATTCGAAAGGGTATCCTTACTTGCTCTTGGATATTAGTATTGAAATGGCCCTATGTCGAATTTCAGAAGTTCTCGCGTCGCAAAAGGCGTTCGTTAGCTTGGGTTCTGGATAAGTCGGTATCGTAGGATTTTAAGAACTTGGAATTGCAGATGGAGAACTAGAGGAATAGATGTGGAGTCGCAAGGATATGTTTTCGTGCAAGTAGGAGTAATCGAGTGATGTCAGGCTTGCAGACGGTCCGGGCGTTGCCTGTTACAATACTAGCCCGCCTTCGGTCGACGGTGAACTAAGCCTTTTTCGTAACGGTCATGCAATAGTGAAAGGTACCTGTTCTTTACCGCCGGCATCTAGACTGAAAGCAAGTATTATTTACTTACGATCTACAGCTGGCTACGTGAAAACAGAAGACAAAAAAGGCCTCTTTTATTAAAGGGATTATTGCCTTCGACAATCCGAGACTTCCAATTTGTTCTACGGTAATAGAGCAAGGTAGCAGCAATGAGTGAATTTTCGTTTGAACCATTCAAAAACAGTACGTACCTAGTACAATACCCATTAAGACTTTCCTGGATCCCCGGCAAAGCCAAGGCGCAAATCGTCGATGGAGCTGAGTCTACGCAGCAGATGTGCACTACTGACGATTCAGTGACACTGGAGGCCATATAGACGACGCCTTGCTAGCTGAGAGCTCGCGAGTCGCAGGCGATTCATTTTAGTCTAGCATAATAGTAATTTAACGTATCGCGCTAAGAAATAGCTCCTGAGAAATTTCAATCGCGCATCGTCAACCCAACGCCGTTGTGGAGAATTCTTATCTTGGGAATAGCTCGGCTTTCCTTCTAGGGGTATTAAAAGTATTACCTACATCCAGGTACGGACGTATGTAGTAATAGCGAGCTGCACCGAATTTCTCTGAGGCTCTACTTATCATAGGACCCTTCCGCAGTCGTTACTAATATCCCCCAATTGCTCCTGTCTGATTCGTTATTTAAGCTAGATGGAGATGAATATGACAGGGCGACATTGGATAGAGCAAAATTACCAGATAAACATGAAGCTTTGTTAGGTACCTAGCTTGACTATTGCGATCTCTTCATTTGTACACAGTATCTTCATCTCTGTTTCTCCATGCGCAATGCTTCAAAGTAGGAACAAATGAGAAGACTGATGGGTGTCCATCATACACTAGTAATACAAAGCTGTAGCAAGACAAACAAACCTATTGTGGCCAATAGGATCCGCCAACGCGGCACGGTCATGGTGTGATTTTATCCCTGAGATCACTATAAGATCAGTATAATCACCATTTGAGCTTTTTCCTCTTCGATCGCAACTCTGACGATTACCTTATGAAGAAGTCGGGTACTAACTTAGCGAGCGGTTGAATCGTCGAAGACACCGAAATGGCTCTAAACTATGACCTCAAATGGGCAGCTAGCTTCCAGCCACTATTAGTCTTTGGTTTGATATCTTGCTATGTTTTTGCCCTCGGACTCTATCGCCTCTACCTGAGTCCACTGGCCAAAATTCCCGGCCCGAAACTCGCTGGTGAGGGGCATTTCTTGAAGCTGTTAAACGCGTACTGAGGACAATTACCAGCTCTCACGACTTGGTACAATGCCTACTATGATCTATGGCAGAGGGGCCAATACGTCTGGGTTGTGGAGGACATGCACCGCAAGTATGGCCCGATCGTTCGGATCAGGCCAGATGTGGTGCATATAAACGACCCCGCCTTCATCGAGAAATTATATTCACAGTCTCCTAAACAGAGGCGTGAGAGATACTGGACTGTCTTACAGACGCTTCAAGGCCCGGGATCCATTCTTGCAACCCAAGATCATGATCTCCATCGTAAACGTCGAGCAGTGCTCAACCCGTTCTTTTCCCAACAGAACGTGCGACGGCTGGAACCTGTCATCAATGACACACTCGCAAACTTGTTTTATAGAATGAATGGATGGGCTGACACCGGAGCACCCGTGCGCATGAATGTCGCATTTAGAGCTGCAACAAAGGACATTATCCAGGCTTACGCGTTTGGCGAAGGAGACAAGTGTCTCGATAAGGAAGATTGCAATACCGCCTTCTTCGATATTAGTAAGTATATTTGGCACTTATAGAGATATTTCTCCTCTACCCGCGGCCAAATAGCGACTACTGACTCCAGATACTGTAGTGGCACCAAGTCCCCTTGCCCATATGGGAACCCATTTCTACTGGTTGGCTACATTTTTGAGCAAGGTGCCTCCTAAAATAATGATGGCCCTGGTGCCAAAAATCGGGGCGTTTTTGAGCTTCGTCGAGGTAGGCGACATCGACATATAGATAAAACCCTTCGGTGTCACTGATAACATGTAATAGGAACTAGGTGCCCGGGTCGAGGAGGTTCGAAGAGCGAAGGATCTTCCCGAGAGACGGACAATTTTCCACGAGATCATCCGCAGTGACATACCAGAAGCCGAGAAGCAAACCAAGCGACTTACCGACGAGGCCATGATAATCGTCATTGCGGGCAGCGAGACTACGGCTTCGACACTAGCAGCAATCTTGTATCACATACTTACAGATAGGCAGCTATTTGCCAGGTTGAGGACTGAGCTGGAAACTGTCATGCCAGATCGTTACCAGCTTCCAGTCGCGTCCAAACTAGATGGGCTCCCTCTTCTAAATGCAATCATACAAGAAGCCATCAGGCTTTACCCTGGTGGAACTCATCGACAAGATCGCACGTGCCCCGACGAAGATCTCATCTACGAAGCTCCAAATGGTCAAACATACGTTATTCCAGCGGGCTCAGCTATGGGTATGGCAGCCCCCATTCTAAACCGTAACCCAGACTATTATGATCAGCCCGACGACTTTCGACCTGAACGTTATCTAGAGAATCCTAAACTTTTGAAATACCAAATGGCGTTCTCCAAAGGGACGAGGCAATGCATAGGAATAAACCTTGCTTACCAGGAGCTTCAGACCTTCACCGCTGGTATTGTCCGTCGGTACGATCTTTACGACCCAGCAAAGAAAGTTCAGAGCGGCCCGACGTTAGAGCTATACCAGACTAAAAGGGAAGACGTAGCAACGTATTCGGATTTTATAACGACGGCGCCGTACCCAGGGAGCTTGGGCCTAAGAGTGCTGATTCGCAACTGAACAGGTGAAATTGTTGACAGAAAAGGTATTTCAAGTTGGACTTGGACAAGGTTCTCATATATACCTATTGATGGCATATACACCTAGGCAGTAAGCAGATCAATGGTGTTTCCAACTAAGAAAGTGACATAGGACGTGGTTGTTGCTTCGGATAGGTGTATTCATTTATTAAGATTGAGAGTCTTGTAAACTGTATATATCTGTCCCAAGTGAAACTTCATAACTGAGTAATTGCAGAGCTTTAGTAGGCTCTACTAACAATAGCTAATAACGCTCTAACCGGTAGCAAGTGGATACCCTCCATCACTCTGTATGTGTGGATTTGATTCTGTCATCAATATAATATAATTGTCACGTCGCCGCTCCTGTATGTTGTAGTTGAATCGTCGTCGTAGTTCCGTCCTGGCGTAACGCGGCTCTCATAATTTTGCAGTCTCTTGCAACTCTCCGACCTTTAGCTTGCCGCCGTACTTGTCGAGGACATTCTTGCCGTGGTACTTCCAAAACTGTTTCGTCGCGTTCTTGCCGGCCATTCGCTTCAGAATCTTGGCCCCGCCCGGATGCTCGTCGAGGAAATCTGTGAGGACTGCTGTTAGCACCGAGTCGCAAACAATAAGTAGGACATATCAAAGTTGGTGGGCTTACTCGTTATATCGTATACGCCACTGTCGACAATTATATACATGCCGCTTTTCTCGTCCTTGTGCTCGGCAACATCTTTAGCTGTAAATGTTTTGGACATGGTGAACACTCGGGATTCGGTGGTCGACTGGGAGGATTCGGCTAACCCGGGACAGGATGGTTCTCTTGTGTGTATGTTATTTAGTATCGTACGAAGTGCGTTGTTAATAAAAGAGGTCAGTACAATGCTATCGAATTAACATATCCACGTTGCGACAAGTCTGAGACCTTTGAGGTCGTCAAGGAGGCAGAAACCGGGCTTTATCGCAATGTAAGCCGCGATTCAATTCAAGGAACCTCGGCACAAGAGACAAGAGCAAGCAAGTGACCCAATGATTTAATTACGCTTAACGCCATTGGTGCGCCATAAGCCGATGGGCATTACTAGATAAAGGTCTAGGACGCTTGCGGAATAGTGCCAATTGTCCAATGAAGGGATTACCTAAGAGTACCCCGAGTATCTAGGATCCATTATCCTCATTCCGTACATGTAACCCGTACCATTGTTCAAAATGACGGGCATTTGATATTTTGACTTCGTTCATGCTGGCGCCAATGGTACATATTAAACCTCCAGCTACGATCTAGTCATGCCTTTTGAAATCACATTTGTAATGATACGGATCTAGGCGGCGTGATACACATAAGTTATAATCCACCATCACCGGAGTCTCGCCAAAGCTCTATCATCCGCCTTGGTCTAACTCTCTACCTCTATCTCTGTCCCTATTCAATAAGGACGCCTCTCGCCATAGCCCTTCTAAATAAGTCAGCAAAAGCTGCAGTCCCCTGACAGTCACTCTCGCGCATCTTTTCCAGAGCCTTGGGCATCCACTCTCCTATTCTCTGTAATCGGTTAAAGTTCTGTATACTGTCAGCTTCTGTGACAACTACCATCGAGCCTGAGGCGATTAGCGGTTGGTGCTGCACGTACAGAGGGATGAGTATTCATCCATTCGGGTGGCTCTTCCTGCTGTGCTCTCTCCATACGCTTCCAAAACCCAAGTGCCTCGCGCGGATCGTAGCAAGCTTCCGCCATCATCATTAAGCCAATGTAGTCTGCCTCGCTTTCCTGCATGCGGCCCATTGGCCGCGAAAATAGGAGATCTAGAATGAAGCCCCCGATGAAGTGTGTGGCTAAGATTGCTATTCCGCCCGTAAGAAATATGAGGGAATAGAGGAAGATGTTTATTCCAATCTCTCCAGACATGCGCTCGGCCACGTGCCCAGCGAGGTTATGAGCGATTTCGTGGCCTAGCACCACCGCAAGGCCGTCTTCAGTCCTCGCTATCGGTATCAAGCCGCTGAAGACAAAGACTTTCCCGCCGGGAAGGACGAAGGCGTTCGCAGTGTCTATTCACAGTCGGCGCGTTAGTTCATAGTGGCACGTCTTCTACACTATCCAACTTGAGTTAACTCTTGGGTCTCACGTACGAGGATCGTCAATTACCCTGATCTCCCAGTTCGAATTTTCCATGCCGGATACGGGAATTAATCTCTTCATGACTCGCTTCACCATCGCCATCCGTGGATCCCAGTCGCTCAGAAATCGGCCGCCCGAACGTTCCACCTCCCATATCAGTCGCTTGACCTGTGCCTCACTCGCAGCCTCCACGGTCTCATCGCTGAAGCAATTAAAGCGCCGCCGCCCTGACACCGGCACGGTCTGAATATTGCTGAAGTAGAATATCACTGCGCCGAGGACGGAGAGAACGATGATTGTACGCGTGCTCGTCGAGCGGGCGACCCGTCTCAGACGTTCGGAAGTTATGAGAGGCTTAGCCTGGGAGAGTCGGTAGTGCGGATCATGATTGTAGATTCGCGTCTCGTGAGGGCGACGTGGCCAGTTATTCCTTTGGACGTACGTTTGCGAGAACGGTCGACTCCGTTGGGTAAGGCGGAGAATAGGAGAGGCAGAGGCAGGCGGGGGAGGTATCCTGATCGTTAAAGAGTGCCATAGAGGTCGTAGGAGCCGACGCGACTGCATCGTGGGGTGTTGCGCCGGCGCGCACGATGAGAGAGAGGAAACGGGCCGCGAGGCTTCGGAAGTTGGAACCAAACTACTTGCTAGGTATATCCACGCCCATCACTTCTAGAGACACTTTGTTAGAGATTGGAGTCAGGAACAGAAAAGATCTAAAGGAGATGGATGAATGCTGTATACCCGCATCATATACTGTAATACATATAATACATATAATACATATAAAAATACGGAGTACTCATACATACATGTAGATGACAGCCGAGGGGCCGTGAAGGAAGCAGCTATCGTAAGTTACTCTGAACCTAGTCAAAACTGACGTAACTATTTAGCATATTGCCGACGAAATTCCGCAAGTGGATTTTGCACTTATGGACCTATATCCATCGAACCACAACGCAGACAACAGACAACTCAAAAAAGACAAGGCCACCACATTCAGAAGAATATAACGATGGTTTAAATCATATAATTATAGTTAGGGGTACCTAAATAATCAAAATGTTTTCCCAAGCTACCAGGGAATTTCAAGAAATTCTCCGGCTTATACACCAGAAGTGCATATCTTAAGAAAATTCAGTTTTACCGTCTTATATCATCTAACAGGATCAGTCCCCAACATCCTCTCATTAATCTACATAGCGAGGAAGAAAAATGCTGCCAGGCTGGCGAGCGACAAGCTAGCGCCCAGCTTGATGCCTCCACTAATCTCCACGACATTGCAGCCGGCTCCGATACAGCCGCTGCCTGCGGACCCAGTTGCCGCAGCACTCCCAGCGGGAGACGCCATGGAGGTTGTGAGAGTCGCGTTGTAGCCCCCATTGACGCTGGTGACAGGGTAAACAGTAGCTGTCACAGCAACGTTGGTCTCACTGCTGCTGGCGCTGCTGTTACTACCAGTTGCCGACGGGGTAGCTGCGTTGTTGGTCGTTGCAACGTAGCCGGCCGAGGGTCCGCTCGGGGCAGTCGCACTCTCGGTCTCCGGCTTGCTTGCGGCACCAGTGCTTTCGACGGGGTAGCTTCCAGCACTGGTGTTTCCGACCGGGTTGCCAGAGCTTGAGACAGGGCTGGAGCTCGGGCTAACGTTGCCAATGGGGCATACGGTCGTTGTCACGCTGATTTCGGTAGTGACAGAGCCCACGGGGCAGTTGGTGACGGTGGGTTTGCACGAGGTGATGGTGTAGGTCTTGGTCACCTCGATAGTGCTCGTGGTGTAGCCCTCGGGGACACTAGCAGTTGTCGTTGGCTTGGGGGACGAGCCGCTTTCAGTCACGGGGCAGACGGTGGTGCCAATTGAGATAGTCTCAGTGGTAACGTAGCCGCCGGCCGGGCAGTTTGTAACTGTCGGAGCGCACGATGTGATGGTGTGGACGCTGGTGGTATAAATAGTCGAAGTGGTATACTGAGACGCCTCAGACGACGAGATGGATACGGCGGAGGAAGTTGCCGTAGTCTGTCCCAATGTAGGATAGCCGCTGCCAGTCACGAGAGAGCTGCTGGAGGAGCCGGTTGTGGTAACTGACAGGCTCGTGGTTGAAGACGC
Source organism: Hypoxylon sp. FL0890 (assembly GCA_022497025.1). Classification (NCBI taxonomy): domain Eukaryota; kingdom Fungi; phylum Ascomycota; class Sordariomycetes; order Xylariales; family Hypoxylaceae; genus Hypoxylon; species Hypoxylon sp. FL0890. The sequence continues at coordinate 108,161 of MU386550.1, forward strand.
CACATATGAGCTTGAGGTCTCGTCATTGTCGTCAGTGCAGGTATCATCGTCCTCCGAGGTGGTCGACGAGGTGGCCGCATAAGAGGCAGAGGAAGTTGCCGTGACCGAAGCACTGCTGCTGCTGGAGGTAACAGCGGATGAGGTGCTTGTGGTCGAAGTAGAGCTAGTAAACAAGGTTGATGACGGAGTAGTCGACATAGAGCTGGATGTGCTAGCTGTCGACGACGAGGTTGCACCTTGGGAGTCCTCTCCCAGTTGGTAAATCTTAATATCCTTAACCTTGAAGTTAGCTAAAGCGAAGTCGTCATTCTTCTTGGCGACATATTCTTGACAAGTGGCGTATCCAGTCTTAGCCTTGCAGCTTGCATCCCACTTATCGGCCTGACCGGCGACCGCGCAGAAATCAATGTTCAAGACCATCTTCATGTCCTTAAAGGCCTTATCAATATCGCATGTCTTGATGATATAAGCCGGCGTCCCCCAGAGGAGACTGGGCGCCGGCTTGCCAATCAAGACATCGGCAGGGGCAGTCAGTCTGGGCCAGTCCCAGATCTTCAAATAGTCCGATGTCCACTCCATTGCGAAAATGCCACCAGACGCGGACCCGAAGGTAGTTGTGTACTCTGAAGCAGAGCAACCTTGGTAGTCCGCTTGTCCTGCAGCAAAATCATAGCAGTTCGGGGAGTCGATCGTGGACGTCATGCCAGCAGATTCAAGTTCGCAGGTGCCAACAACGTCAGGTGAATCGACATGGGCAGTGTGACGGTTGAAGGTAAGGTCATTCCAGTTCTCATAAATGTCGATTTCTCCCTTTGTGGGCCATGGGTCACCGAAGAACCACTAACAAACTGATTAGTTGAAGCTATCTGGTAAGTATATACGTCTAGAATGCTGAAGGCTTAAAGCATAGAATAAGCTTCGGGGTTTGCAGGAAAGCTTGAAGGGCATGTGATACTATGAACGTATAAGGGGTTGGAAGTCTAGGATGAACTTACGAACGCAGGCCACGAGCCACACACGGGCTTGGGTAGATATGTGAAATCGGCGATAACCAGACCGTGGTTGTAGACATTCTTACTTTCCAGTCTAACACTCTTTCGTCCAACTCCCGAAGGATTGTAGTCACCCTCGGTGTGATCTACGCCAATGTACACCTCGTCGTTTGAAGTCTTGATAAGGCCAAGGTTTGTTGCGCTGGTCCGGCTTTGATATTGGACATAACCGCCATTAGGATCAGTACCCTAAGTAGAAAGTAAGCTCAAATGAATGAGTACTAATGCTTTTGTACTAAACACTTACTGTGACGAAGTCGAATTTGTCAAAGAAATTTGTCGAGTTATAGATCTCGGAAACCTTGTAGGATTGAGTAGCACTGGCTTGAGCAGCTAGAGCAACAGCGGCAGCGCCAACTGTTTGAAGGAGTGATGGAGCCATTGCTATGGATATAGTATTATGTATATGAATGAGTGACTGGGAACGATTAACGAAAGGACGACGTATGATACGTCAGGGGGTAAGTAAGTCCTCTAGCTCTGAACAGAGACTTGTCAACGGCAGGACGACGTAGGTAAGAAGAGAAGCTTTCCATACCTGGTCTGGGACTCTCAGCATATTTAAAGCTCCGACAAACGGAAGCTCCTGAATGAAGGGTATGAGGGCGGCTGACGACCGATGTCCGCAGGCATAGAATGGTGCGTAGGTGCTGCATACCAGCGGCGCCGTTGGCTAGCTTAAACATATCTAAGTCTCTTAATGGCATTGTGGGCACCTTTCCCTTAACGGGCGACGTTGCTATTGGGTAGGATTCCTCCATGTTATGGCCTATACTTGTGGTACAACGGAAACGAATTTCCATTTTTGGTAAAAGTCCGAGTGTTGGTAATTCTGGACTAGGTAGGTACTATGTTTTGTTCAGCGCCTACGTCGATATCACGATAGTACACGATATAGGAAGTTTAGGCGAAGCAGTGGCGCCAAAAGCTGACTATTAGGCTGGCTTGGCCTCTTCGGTTCGCGGTTAGCAAGGGGTAGCCGCTGTCAATGTGGCAGACTAAGATTCTGGTACCTGGGCTAACCAAGAAAGTGTTCCCAATGAAGGGACCGGCCATGCGGCGATTTACCATCTCAACCTTACGCAGCCCGCTACGTTGGATGATGGCTGTGAACAAAGATGAAATATTTCCACATTTAGGAGTGCATCCGTGAGATCAGTGTAAGAGAGGGGCGGAACTCATCCATCGAGATGCTGACAGCAGCGCCTGATCGTTCAAGGAGCTTGCGAATATAAATGCCTTTGGCTGGTCCAGTACTCCTAGCGTACCATGTTCTTCTCAAGTAGGATCCTAGTTCACGCCCAATTACCCGAGGTCCAATTAACCCTCTACATCAATTTATCTGTGGCTGTGCCATGTGCCGCAATTCATTGTTTATTGAAACCCGTAAGGAGCTAGCAATTCGTCGAATAGCGGCTAGGGTTCCCAAATAGAACGCCTCCCCTGTTTCGTATCACTTGATGGATTGAAAGTTCTGCTCTGCGCTGGTACTGGTAATTTGCTAGGCGCCTCCTATTATTCAGCAGATCTAGGAACGTAATAGTGTGAAGTTATTGAAGTTATCGTTGACCTGAATACATACGTGCTATCCATGCTGCCCAGAATCTAGACCCGATCCACCAGCATTTCGCTTGGCAGATGTTGGTAAGATGCTTCTAACCAATTTAATGCCATGATCAGCTCCTGATCAAGATCTCCAGCGGATCTCCGCTTATCCCGCTGTCGATCAGGTGTACAGAGAGAATTTCATGCATCTCATGTTAGCCCAAATGGGGTAATGATCTGTTAACAATCTACAGCCTCTTTCTACAAAAACGGGACTGCTTGATACAGGATTCAACTTCGATATCAATAAAGAGGGTGTTAAAAAAATAGTCAAGTTAAGATGAGGAAGGTTGCTTATCACGCCTGCAGGACATTCCGCGTAGTATGGAATTCCTATGTCCAGTATTGTTCATTAAATCCAACCTATTCGCCGCGTTCTAACCGACTGAGTGGTACCAAGATGCAAGACGTCTAATTATTTTCCTTTCTTTCTCTTTCTTTTTCCCACGCTACAGTCGTTGTGCCGCTTGATGTTAGTTCAAACTCAGACTCGCAACTTACTACATGTACCTATCCGAGATTCGAGCCCCAAATCCTGTGTCTCGTAACAATTCCTTCTAGCCACTATCTAAGCCACACACCCAATGTCATGTCGTATCAGATGATCCTCTCAATTTCTACAGGTCGAGCGTGCTTCTGACCGCCGTAACTCGGGGTCGTGTCATTATTATCCCTTGCCCTCTGTGCATCATGGCTGATCCATCTCGATTACAGAACCAATTTCCGACGAAATATATCCGCTCCGCTCGTCTTGCATCTGCACATTGATGGCGGGGCCGAATAAGGCATATGACGCCTTCTGAAGGATTACGAGGTAGAGGACCAGGGACCTGATTTGCTATCCCGTTCTCGGCCCCTGTGACCTAAAAGTTGCTTGTGGTGGTGGCTCTTGGTATTTGCATTGAAGAGGTATCCGCAGCAGTCTCTCCAAAGGGAAGAGATAGGAATCACCTGCGATCAAGTGCGGGACGGTGCCAAATTGGCCAGCTTCCAGTAGCTTGTTTGAAACGCATCGACATGGAGTCTTGATGTTGCGGACGGAGGCTACCTTCAATTGCATTGCATTCAGTCGATGTAGAGTTCTTCCCTCTGCTTCCTTTTCTCCTCAAGGATTCTCTTCTGTCGCTGTTGCATCGAAACAAACCCGAAGACTGCGAGTATGACGACGACGGGCACTACCAGCCCAGCTGCAATTGCGGTGTTATTGCTAACTCTAGCATTAGAACTTGGCTGGTTGGTCGGCTTGGAGGGTATTATTGTTGTTCCATCGAAGGGCTATATCTTCTATAAGCGCCTGCAGATATCGCAGAGACGGACAACAGTCAAGGAATCTCGGTTCTTACCGCCCCTGAGCTATCCGTGTTCACGTCCCCCTCCAAATCGGAAATAGTGAAATACGGCGAAGACGCAAAGGCTGCTACCGAGGATTTCGGCCCTACCCAGTTTTGAGGCCGTATTTCTACCTCATACTTTGCTGTTTCGAGATAAGGGAGCGGATATGGCACACTCTTCCAGGGGAACGAAGAAGCGTTAAGCCCATCTGGCACGATGTGTGAGATACTACTTTTGTACGCAAAGGCGAAGTGAGATTCCTTACTTATGATATTCACCTCCAGCAAATTCGCGCCGTAGTCACTCGTCTGGTTGATAAGTCTGCAGCATATCGTGAGCGGGTAGTCGTTCGAGTCTACTGGGTCCCACTGCAATAAGAGATCAGATCCGCGGGTAGTATTCTCAAATTTATTTCGAAATTCTGCTACCACCGCCACCCACAGCTGGCTGCATATCAAGAAGATCGAGTATTCTTGTAGCGTCATTTCGGGCTTTTCTTAGGTATAAGGTTACTGATGGTGTATCATGCGTAGTCAAAACAAGGAGCTCCATACAGACACCATGGGAAATGGATGTCTAGAGTTAGCCGGAATATATTCATGGGGCCCCCTGAGATTTGATTACAATATGCGTACCATGGGATGTTCCGAGCTGGAGGAAAAGAGGTAAGTACGTAGCCAAGAAAGATCCAGAATAGGCAATTGAGGATACAGTGCCATACGAATTTCATAAAACGGATAACTAATCCCAATTTTCATCATTTATCCACTTTCCTTCTCGGTTGGATCTATACATCTTGTATGGTATATCGATAGTCTATGTATGATTAAGATCTGTCTTTCTTGCTAATCTGTCTCGCAGCTTTGAGAAGCGCACCATAATCCAGTTTGTATTCATGCCTCCTGGCGGGCTCTTTTCTCAAAGTCTGGTCTCATGAGCCCCATAGGAGCAAGTATCTGCAGCAGGGTTGTATTATCACTATAGAAGTATTTCAAGATCTTCCGGCTCGTTACTCATTATGGTTATAAAGTGGAGTTATTCAGTGTAGGTCATCTATAATGTGCATGGTTGAGACTCTGGCTAAATTGGGTAGGGTATTGCCTACCAATCACCATACTATCACAAATAAGAGCTTTTCTTCTCTCGGAGCCCTAGAGAGTGCTGATCAATTAACATAGAAAATGATGTAGCACGTTCATACGTATATAGGATCGTGATGGCTGTGGCAGCCCCTATGTCTTCAGGGGTAAAATCTTAGGTTAAGGGTAACCATGAGCTAACTACCTAGGTAGAGTTGAAGTTCAAACTAGGAGTAATCTGAGAGAATTCCAAGGTCCTTTGAAACTGCGAAAATGATATCGAGAAAGACATGGGTTCTAGAGGTGTGAGATAGAATGTCAATGGATGTCAGTAGTTAATGTGAGATTAGATACTTAGAACTATCGACTCCTGTGCTGCTTTTCATAGCCTAGTCGCTGGTTCTCAATCTACAATTGAGGAACTTCGCTTGTTGAATCCTCAGCTGGACAATATATACGGAGTATGAAGTTATTAAAATTTTATGTTTTCCTTGAGAGGTGGCTTGCATTATTCAACTCTTGAACGAGTAGGTACGCATCCGATTCTCCTGAGACATCACCACGTCAAGTATGCCACTGCGTTCATGCGACGAGTTGGGGACTGTTCAAATGGGCGAAGTCAATTGGTCTCACCGCCATGCTTTATAGGGTATAATAGGTACCTTATATTAGGTACCTATGTACCGTATGTTGCTGAAGAGTATCAACTGGCAATAGCAACCTAATGCTTAAACTCTCTCTCTCTCTTCCTAAGCCCGTAGTGTTCGAGGGCCTCTTTCCTGTTGAAGTAACATTAAAGTATTTACCTGAAGTATCTAAATACCCAGGAAAGAGTTAGATGTCAGGGGCGTGCTTTCTGTATTAGGTAGTTGATCATACGACGTTGAAATTCCAAGGCTGAGAATGCGTACAAAAGGAAAGTGCTGGTGCTAGCTGACTAGTGCCTGACAATGTCCTTGACTGATCAAAATCTCTCGCACTTAGTCTCCCCTCCTCTCTTTATCTCTGTTCCTGTTGTTAACTTGCATGTCTTCTTTGAAGTCAGCACTTCGATGGCGGGACAGAAAAACAATTATTAAATCTTTAGTCCACGAGGACGAGGCCAATGTCAGGCTTCTAATATGGCATCGCTGTGTCCTTATGTAGCGTTAAAAAAGGCCGCCTGCTGACGCGGAGTCCAGCCGTGGAGGAAACCACGCAACAAACGCCGTCCGCTGGCCCGCGGCTTCAAGGGCAGCCGTGGAGACAAGACACGTAAAAATAACCGCTGAACTGTCACAGCACCAGCGTATAATCGGTGACAAATATGGAGGCTTAATAAGTCTTCCAAGCTTATATCTTATCGCAAGTTGCTGCCAACCCGCGCAACTACAAGATCCACTAGGTCTTGAATGCAGCATGTTGGTGTCAGGCGCTCAATATTGGGTTAACAACCTGATAGAGTTTGACACCAATCGAACGGACCAACCTACCCGTCCCGGTTCGGGCTCCTGAGGCATTTCGCTCTTCGGTGGGGAAGCATCTATAAGCTACCTGACCTGCAGTTCAAGTGCAGCGCGAGGATTAAACTTTACTTGGCTTAGGCTGGCGCATCGAACCCAGGAAGACGTCAATGATCGAAAGTCGGGTTCCTTCGATTGGACAGCCTTTGGCTCTTTCATTCTTATGACTTCCAAAATCTGAAGCTGCTGCATTCTATCTACATCACGATTGGAGTTAGACTAATGTTGATCAGACCTTAGCCGCCCGTCATCAATGACAATAAATACGACAGGGCACCACTAAAGTGAAAACAGGATGATCTAATGTCGATGGTTAGAATGATATTTGGTAGGGCTTCCCATGTAGGAAATTACAGCCTAGCTCCCCCCCTTCACGCCTTTAACCGTCTGTATTCCTAGACAGGTTGCTTCCTATTGGTCGTCATATGGTCGTAATCAGAGTTAAACCAAAGCCTTACCAACGATTCCGCACAATTCAAGCCTAAAGCAGCTTGCCAAAACCCTCCTTCGAATACCGAGGATAGCTGTAAAGTTGCGGAAACGCAAGTCGATCGTTATCCAGTCGCACGGGAGGTAGAAATCTGTGTTTCGAGTCCTGGTCGATCGCACTCGTCTATATTGCCGTCTAAGCTTTTACGCTATTGAGTAACCCTGGGTGGGCTACGTGCCAATGCCAAGCATCGTTTTCCGAGTTGAAAACCACGGCAGTGCTTATGTTCATGAGATTTGTCGTCGTGAATGGTTCGAGAGCGGCAATAAAACCGGTCCGAGCAGGAGAGACCGACGCTGCTGTCGTTCGAGTTTCTAATGGTTACGAGGTATCTTAGTCTATTAGAATGAGCCGATCCGCTCTCTGGTCTACATGGAATAACTTGTTGGGCCATTGTAGAGAAATATGTCCATGTCACCAGATGCCGAGCTCATGGTTGGGTCGTATACCAGGCCAGCCTGTTGGTAACTGTCTGCGGACTCTTGGTCGCGTTTCAACCTGATGTACTCTGCTTGTAGATTTGAATAGGCCTGGCTGAGGACGTCGTTCTTCTTCTGAGCCTCGGTGAGCAGAACTTCAAGGTCCTTGATGCGTTGGTCCTTGCGTTCTCGGTAAGCTCGTTGTGATGCGCGATTCTGAGCCCTTCGACGCTACAAGGAATCATTCTTAGTGGCTCCGTTCATAATGATGCTTCTGAGGCGAGCTTCTCAGCTTACAGATAGGACAGAAGGTGGTGCGTTCTTGTATCTGTTCTCGCGTTTCCTCTTCGCTGCAGGTTTAGAAGTAGGCTGCTGTGACTCGGGTTGAGCCGCATCCCGCGGTCCATCTATATGCTCAGGATTCGGGTACATCCCTTGAAATGTTATGTCATACTGTAACTATACGGTTAGCTACAATTGCAAGAAGTTGCCAATATGAACCCCCGCGTACCGGCGAATCCATCGGGCTGGAAGATGTCGATGCATTTGAAGAATCGAGATAAAAGTCTGCATCACCGTATATATACGACGTTGATTTGGAAGGAGACGAGAGGTTAGCGACAGTGTCGATTTCGTCCATATTTATGCGTATATAAACCCTTTCCTTCTTGTTTGTTGCAAGTCTTATTTGGGATAAAGCGATAGTAGATTAAAAAAATTGGAGTTCCTGAAGTCTGGTCTTCAAGGAGGGTAGGGATTTTCTTACACCAGAGGAGATGGTATCGAGGATATATCTTGCGTTCCTCTCTCTGGCTTGGACCTGAGAGTTTGGCGTGCATCATTCGTAACTGGTCAACCAAGCATCACAAGATATGTACCTAAGTCTCACCTACTTACAAGAATCCCTGCAGAGAGCTTGCCGAGTCCGAGTGGGCAAAGTGTCGCGTCGTCAACGTACATCGTTGCAAAAGACGCTCTGATTTGGCATGTATTCACAAGTACCTCATCATCCCTGAACGTGCAGGCGGGAATTCCGTCTAACCGCATACGGGGCAACTACCCAAGCTACATGTAAGTGCTATAATAAGTCAGGACATGGACTTGAGAACTGGATGCGTCGTAGGAAAGGAGAACCCGAAAGCCGGCATGCTTGAGATCGAGGTGGGGTTCTTATTCGGAGAATAGGCCCTCTTCGGACACAGGAAACTCGGAAAGGAGGGCTTATCTAATCTCCTAAAAGTCAGCTCACGTGGCGTGGCGTGGCTGTCCTTTGCGGTTTTTTGCTGGTCTTCTGTGGTCTTTGCGGAGTGCAGACCACGAACATTAGGTACCTATCATATTTTCCTATCTTAGGTACAGATATCATTTTTCTCTCTCGTCGGGAGCAGATGCCGAGGAGTCATAAGACAGTTCCGACACCCCTTTTACCTCGACATGGCAGTAGACCTTCCTCAGAGATTTCCCTTTTGAACCACCATTTTGGGCAGATGTCACGTTTGACGTCAAAATAAAAGCGCCTCTTCATGCAAATGTCAGACTCGATAGGCACGATCGCATATACCTGCCCGCAACATTAGATATGCGGAGTGTTCGCAGTCGATTCTGGCTTCGATACCGGTCTCGATCGCACGTCGAATTTGGTTGCCGCATAGCCCCGTCAATATCTTACTACTAGCATATATATCTCGGGCGAGTAACCGATTGGAGAAGTAGTCGCTTTTTATTAGAACCTAGTCGGTTGTCGGCCGTCGTGGCTAGTCGCCAATCCCACGCGAATCTCTGCTAAATCGGTAGACTACATTCCCTCTACTAGAGATGCAGCATGTAACTTTACCTCTATTAGAGCCATTGATGTGCTCAGCTTTACGTGATATCCGCGCAGCCGCAGCCGCAGCGCTGAAAATAGTCGTATTACGATTCTATGGTCCCTCCACATTTGAAGCTACCTAGGTAAAGCTTAAGAGCGCTACCCCGGAATCAGGGGAAAATATTCACTATCGTGAATATTTACTTTTCTCATATCTAGTAGCACATAGTAGATTATGGGGAATGGTGAGATTTTGGCGTCTGGCTTAAGGCCTTTGACATCAACCCGGGCTTTGACATAGTTGAGAATTGCACCTCGGGATATAGTTGCGTTGCTGGTAAAGTGGCTAGGTGGGCATTTGCTCCTTCGTGTAGTTGTGTCCAACAGCTGCGGACCCAGGCGAGCAGTGTCACAAATGGCACCTTCGGTTTGTACGATGGCAATTCACTGGGTGAATTAGCAACACGCTAACATGCATTCATCATAAGCATCTAAATCGTGACTTACTGATAAATGTCGAGGCATAGATCAAGTCCCTACAAATTTGCGTGGCGTTGCATCTAACGAACCCCACGGGCCGGGAGCCCACCGTGGGGAAAAGCGCTTCTGCAACTGTTTATGTACGACAACATAGATGGTACATTATATGGGTATAAATTGTACAGGTTGCTAATTCTTTGATTGTAAGTCGCTGAAACCGAGTCTCGTATTAACTTTCGAGGGCTGAAACTCGGGACATGGAGAACACCCCACGAACGCTGCGGCAGCCATGCTGGATTCACAATGACGGATCTATCCCGAATGTAGCAATATCATGATTCTAGAATAAACTATGGGAGCTTCATGTTCAACGCATTTCTACTCGAATTGGCTTATGTCTTGAGTGGAATCCTCACGACCCTGGCTTCAAGTCTGACTGCGTGTTCGCCATCGATCTCTCGGCGTGTCAGCATGCTTGCAGAGATCGACGTATCCAACCCCACGAGGCTGGGTAGGGTTGCGCTCGCTGGCTCGGTACTTTTGAAGCTGTCTACAATACAGTACCTAGTCGGAATGACTAATATTAGTCATCTAGACGTTTAAAATAGCCGCGTACTCCTATCTGTGTGACTGGTTCAAAGCATGCCCCAAATACTAAACGTGACCATTCCCGGATCTTACATAAGACACAACGTGCTCCGTCTATGGGACCAGGAGACCCTTTTCTGATTACTTATCAGGGCCCTTGGGCATCCACTTCAGGTCTTTCTGCGGTAGCCGGAATTAGACTCCCGGAAATAAAGAAAACGTGTAACGTGTCCAGCGCCGTTTTGCGCTATACAGCAGACTTCCAAGTATGGTATACGATGAGTATCATATCTCCTTAACCAGAGAATTATAGCGTAGCGGGGATATGAGACCGCATTGAGTGAATTTGTAAACCTCATACAAGAAACGCTATCCGGCCGGAGACTTCATTCCAGCTACAGACTGCAAAATTCCCTTGGAGCAGAGCTATAAGAATATTCCCAAACATAAAGACGGTCATTCCCGATGTTTGTTATAGGTTGGGACGAGTAGCTACGCCAGACATCTTGAACGATGTCCCGCCATAGATCTCTTTAGTGAAGCTGGGGCTATCCGTACGGCCAATTGGGACTACAGGGCGAGTTTCATAGAAAATTTGATAGTTGATATGCCATGAAGCCAGTCCATAGTGGTCTCTGATAGCGATTTGAAGACCTTCCATAGCGCATGTCCTCCGCCACTGCCAAGATGTCCCTGAAAGAGGTTCGAGAAGCGTGGATTTAAGCGAGGGGGGGAAAAAAAGCCTGTGCACTTCTTGGGCCCCGTAGTGCTGCAATACCATCGTATTGGACCACTTAATGCTGCCAAGTAATAACCTTAAGCATCATGTATGTCAGATTAAAGTTGCAGGATCAGTAGAATATTCGAAAATTGGGATCAAGTACTGTTCGCTGCTTGTGCTTAGGGTTGATAGAAAAACCAATGATTTCAACCCTGTCGGCGAGTGGGTAGCATTTGCTGCTTGGATATATGGCCTAGTCCAGGGTCCTGAGAGGTCCAGCGGACATGCACTCCGCCCTTCCCCGCGGCCCTACTGCTAATCGCGGAGAGGAGAGCGCAAGCGAATGCTGTACCAATGTGTACAGTCGTGTGATTCTAGAACATAGAATCCATCTGGAATTGAGATTGCAGTTCACAGCAAGTGTTAATTCCGTGGACACGGACCCGGATCCTAGAGTACCGACAGATGTGTATAGATAAGTCAACGGGAAACGCCTAATCCGCATTCCTATAAGGATATCATGTTAATTGCTAGGGTGCAAAGCGACTATCCGGCTTGCCTCGGAAACGCCATCATGCCGAAACCCGAAGCAATGCCAGCGAATGTAGCATATGCGCTGTGATCAGAGCCCCGACGGACGAGCTTCTCGTGCTGTCCATCAACCTCCCGGCGCCTTCTTTAATCCCGCCTTGTCCGCTTCCGTTCCGCATCATGGCTTCCGTCGGCCTCGGGCTTCGAAATTGATGTCATACAGCATGTGTGCGAGGAATCCCCGAACTTTCTACTTTGGCACTTTACTATTCGCGAAAACCTCTCTCGACCTTGGTAATAGCCTCTTCTACTCGTGATATACGAACGCGAACTATAGCCACATTTGCAACAACCACCATGGGAGCCTCTGCTCGTTGGTTACATCCCTCCCGGAAAGGCATTATCTTCCGGCGTGGCTCTGGGAATATCCCATCAATGACTGAATTTTGACCGTGCAGCAAAACAACAAAGCCCCCGTGCGCCAGTGGAGAATCCGGCTCAATCAAGTTATGCGTGTGGTTCTTCTGAACAATATCCAAGATAATTCTATGTCTTGGCCTCGTTCGTCTATGTGTGTTGAAGTTCCTGCCTCGAGAAACGGGCAAGATTATCTATAGTGTGGTTGGCGCTTGGTCACGTAGATTCGGTTGATGACTTCGTAGATAGGCGCTGTAAACCCTCCTGAGCTTGAACGGTACCCGGTTCAAAAGCAATTCTTCTACTCAAACTCAGACTTTCGTTAAACCTGCGTCTGGCTTCCTCAATGTCCCCAGCCATGGCTGCGATGTCTCCAAGATTGCAGAGTGCCACAGCACAAGCTTCGTCGCATTCCTCGGTCCGGTCTTCGCCTTGAATTTTCTCTGCTGTCTTCTGAGCCTGGAGAGCCCAAGAGCGGGCACTGGCTAGTAGAGTAGACCGCGTCGGACGGGCGGCCACATTAGATCCACCAGCTTGAGAGATCTTGCTGGTATCTAACGGCCCCTGGACGGGTTGCTGCGCTAGGGAAATAGCTAGATTGTTCACTTTTCATGGATCTTGAGTTAGCACAGGGTTAACAAAACACATTGGCGATAAGACAGAATTAAGGAGATACAATCTCGAGTGTGGCATAGATTATGTCTGTACTTACTCAAGACAGCAGTATGGCAGCTGTTCGGAGGTGAAAGTGAAATCGCCTGGAGAAAAAGCGGTGCCGAGAGATAGAACTGTGATTTGGACTCATAGTGATTTCCTAACGCTGTTTCTGGTCAGCGCTTTTCTTGGCCCAAATTCGAGGTGGATCAGGTGAGAGTCGACTTACCCTCGAGTGCACCCCCGATTTGCTCTGGGGTCATCCAATCACCTTCACCCTCCTTCACGCCCTCAACCTGACGCCTTTGCAATTCTTTCAAAACAGTCTCGACTGCCCATACCAAATGCTCGCCGGCAGAGTCACCTTGGAGGACATGTTCATCAGAATAAAGCTCTCCAAGCTTGACACTAATCCCGACTGATTTTCCCAAGATTCTCGTCCTCTTGCCCCACAGGTTCTCTGGGTTCGTATTCGTTTCAGGTTCATCGCCCTCTTCTGTGGTTGGGGGTTGTGGCTTAGGCGCGCCTACCAGCCTCCCCGCCTTATCAACGAGTCCATCTCGAACGCTCTTTTCCATCACTTCAACCCATTTCTTGCAATCTCGAAGAAGCGCTTCCAAAACATCAATTGAATTTCTGTAACTACCAATTTTCTCGAACCACGCAGCCAGTTGGATCTTAAGTCCCATAACCTCGTCAGAGAATGGATCAAGACCAGCCTCCGAACATTGCTCCAAGGCGATTTTGTAATATTTAAGGGCTAGTTTCGGATCTGGGGCGTAATTGCTGTAGTATAGTGCACGGCGAAGAGACTTTGCGATATGTGGTGGGAATCGAGTGAACTGTCTGGACTGGAAGTAAGTGAAATAGGCGTATGCTACATATACGGATATGCCAGCCACGACACATAAACTTTGGAAGCGCCAATGGTATCAGTATCTCATACTGAAAATCGGTAATGGAATTGGAGTGCCTTACAGAATGATAGCAATAACAAGTTCCTCGGGGCTTTGTCGAAATAGTGAGCGGAGGCTTTGGCCACGAAATGCGCTGAGTATTGGACGGAGACTTAAACCCTGTCTCAGCGCGCGAAAGAGCAATTTTGATGGTGGTAGTGGCGGTGTTTGTTCATTTGGCTCACGTGCAGTGGACAGGTATCGCCGCTGTTGATGCCGCCATTGTTGGAGACTATGAATTATAGCTGCGTTGGAGTATGACACTTGAGCATGCCCTACTCGTGTCGAGAATAGAGCGAGCCGTGTCAGCGACCTCTGACAGACGCATCGAGGGTGCAGAATACCGCTGCCAGAAGACAGTGTCGTAGTAGTGCGCGAAGCCAACATCGTAGATAGCCGTTCTAATTTAGGTATTGAGGCGGATATTAAACAGAGGCGCCAACTCTCTATTCTACCCTAGCTTATAAGGCGAGATTTGAGGGTGGCAGGGTGGTCAACTTCGTATAAGTTGATGACGTTCTGTTGAAGTAGTTTTTACTGGGATGGATAATTTTAACTGGGGCCTATCCGACCCTGCAGCTTCAATGAATCCCTAGATGTACAGGTATCACCCAATGATAAGGCTCAAGACCCCACTATCTTCAACATGTCGGGTACTATGTACATGAGGTACGTTAGTGGTGCCTCGGCTGCGAACGTTCATGCCGCACTGACCACTTCTGTATCCTCATGACGATGTACCTAATCCGCACTTCGCATCACGTAATAAAGATCCCAACTTCACTTTCCATAACGACAACTCCCAAGTTCCATACATAGCCTTAGAACTACTCTTCCTTCTATATCACTAGCGTCGACACTACCAACAGGGCTCTTCTGACCAACACAATGGCGGGCAAGTTCGAGCCTAAGGTGCCTGTGAATCTGGATCCTCCAAAGGACGACCCTATCTCTGCCGAGGAGTTGGCGAAAGCTGATGGTAAGTTGCCCTTCGTCCGTTGGCTCGACATATACGTGGCTGGATATATATCCGACGGGAAATCTATGCATGTTCAGTCGTATATGTCTCATCCTCGCACTGTTCCTTGTCAGAACTATGCTTCTCCTAATAATATTGAAACACTGCTAAGCTTTCAACATAGGCACCGAGGGACAAAAGGCTTATGTGGCAATCAAAGTACGTCAGCCAATTCTTCCCGACTGAACTACCATGAGCCAACCCCTTTGAACCCCTTTGCAAATTTGGACCAAGCTAGCCTCGGTCCTCACTCATCTTTAACCTTACGTATTCTGACGTTAAACTATCAGGGCAAGGTCTATGATGTTAGCGGAAACAAGGCTTATCGAGAGGGAGGCTCATACCATGGTATGTGACGAAATCTTATTTCATCGCGTTGGAGGTGATGCAACACGGCGTGTCACTGCTCCTCCCGAAACGCCAATGCTGTGTGGAAATATAACTTTCCTTGTTTGTTGCTCAGTGAGCTGTCCGCCGGAGTCTGTGTCCCACGTTGAACTGCAGCTTCATTAAACTTCTTGACTCCATGCCTCAATGGCAGAAAACAACATGTTTGCTAACTGCTTCAGTCTTCGCGGGGAAGGATGCTTCTCGTGCATTGGCAAAGACGTCAACAAAGCCAGAAGACGTAAGGCCAGAATGGCAGGATCTCGATGAAAAGGAAAAGCAAACATTGGATGACTGGAACACTTTCTTCTCCAATCGCTACAACGTCGTCGGTGTCGTTCAAGGTGCAACGAACTTGGCATAGTCAACATAAACTGTTGAGTTGAATGGAGTATTGATCGGAAATGGCAAGCTTTCTTCGAAGAGGTTTGACTTGAAATGGTCCCATATTGTCGGCTGGAGTTTTTTTTCGCTGAGGGAAAATAGAGCCGAAACCTGGTTTTCTCTTAGACAGATCAATATTTTCACGCCATCCGCTACGAGAACACGTATGCTTCAACGTTGAAATATTATATGGACTACTAGATCTTAACCGCAAGTTGCGGCTTACTCGTCTCTGAGATTATCCGCATTGAGATACGCACGGGCCGGCTGCTAAGCTTCTATTGTTTGCAATACGGAGAGGACGTTTTGGTTCATCAGTGCAGACGTTTTATCTACTTCGTTACACATAGAGCATATCACTGTGACAAGTCGTGGTGATGAGCACGACGTCTTCTCACGAATCCAATAGTCCCGTCTTTCGAAATCTTAAGTCGTCTTGTTATAAGGTTATCAGAGCAAAAGGTGACAGCAGAAGTTGCTGTAAAGTACTATATGTCGAGTGGCATCAGGTCACTCTGCTTTAGAGCTGCTCCTTACGTTTCTTCAAAAACACCCTAGGGCAGCCGCCTCTGTCATACGAATCAAGTTACCTCTATAGAAGGATCAAGTAGATAAGGATAAGAAAAGCACCTAGCACTTCGAGCTTTAGGGCATTGTTAGGGTGAGTCTTGCATCATGGTGTCGAAACCTGGATCTGACTCCGCCACGCACGCTTCCAATAATTAGGTTGCCCGCAGCTTTTCAAAGCGCCAACACGAGCCCATGACATGGCTTGGATTGGATATGAATTTGTCTTGGTGCTAGTATCATGCGAACATGGCTACTCCATCCAGGAGACTAGCCCACGAGGGAACGGATTGTGGATCTCTACCGTTCCAAATCCTCTAGTATTAAGCCAAGTATTGATTGATGCCTTGAATAGTAGGTACCTACTTATAGCGTCACCAGTAAGCCTTCAGATAGAAACCACTCGTCAAACACCAATACCTTTTTTAAGTTAATTCGAGATATTTCTTTACTCAATTTATTCAAGGGCAGTTCGAAGCTTCTCGGTAGGGAAAGGCGGTTACATCTCATTCATGATAACTTGAAGTCCTGTAATTTAAACGTACCTGAACGATGAAATACGAATACGTTATAATATCCAGGTAGTGGTTGGGCATGCTAATGTGTACAACAGATTCATAGGCAAATCTTCAAATATATAGAAAGGTCCCACAGACAGCTGTCTTGCATACTTGTCCCCCCTTTCGAAACACTTCATCAGAATTCGTAACAGCTCGTAGGCAACGTACAAAGTCTGCTAACTCACTGCATCCTCTACTCGAGCTACCAAACTGCGTCTCCTAAACTGCATGTGAACAGCTCAACCGAGGTGGACTAGACTTCTGCCGGGAGTTTTATCGAGCCTCGAAGCTTTTTTGGTAGAGGATGGTTGATATCCTAACCGAATGCACACTGTATCATTCAGAACTCGGACCACGTCTTCCCCATGCTTGTACAGAGTTCATCGGACCCTATGTGGAGGTGCCCATATCTTCCCATTCACCAAGCGGAACCCGTCTTCTTTGCATTTCTCGCATAGCTGCCCAGCCTGAAGCCAAGAGTCCCGGAGCTTCTTGACTCCAAGGCATATATGATTTGGGTCGTTACGTGCGAAGTGACAGTAAGACTTCAAGCGACACACAGAGTGGTTGCATTCAAATCGGAATTCATCATAGTCGCACATTGTTGCCGTTTAGAAAAGGCTCTAAGCGAGTTAGCCAATATAGAGTCTCTATTAGAACCATCAAACTATCTTCGAGATGCCAAACACTTACCAATACGGTATTCGGTTGCTCGGTGCAGAATACGAAGCTACATGGGGTCAGAAGATCGATATAGAAAATGAAGCGTTCGGCCCATACCTCTAGGTGTAGAAGAGGAAACAATAAGTAGTGTTATAACGGCGTAAAATGGCGACCGGAAGCAACAGAGATCATGAATGTAGCTTAAGGAATGGTGTCCATGCTTTATAGTACCTAGGTAGTCATGTTTGCTCCATTCCAGGAGATAACCCAACCACTGGTAACCTGACGACAGGGGCAAACAAGCCGTCCTGGTATTTAAGAGGCTCTCTCTAATTGCGACGATGAGCTTTAAGCTGTTCTACTTCACGCAGCTTGCCTCCGAGGGAGGGAACTCGCATGGGGCTGGCCACATAGATTCTAATATTATTTCCTTATCCAAACCTGGAGACTCTGATATGTCATATTTCCTCATCTCCGTAAGGTCAACAGATTAAAGCAGGGTTATGTAGTACTACTTGTGGCTAGTAGGAAACAAGTACATGTATGTTAAAGTCAGAGCCGCGTGGTCTCTTTGACGTAAATGGTGACGAAATGCTATTGGTGGCCAATTTGAGGAGCCTGCTCGGGTGTTATCCAAAGCCGTTAAGAGTGGAGGTGAGCAGGGAGTTCGAGACGCAGTAGAACCCATGTCAGAGATAGTCTAGGCTGTATTGAAGAGGCATCGCAAGCGTGAGGAACTCGTAGAGAAGCGACGGCCATGTGCCTTGATCCTTCATCGTGGTATCGGGCTTTGAAGATGTCTCTTACCGTAGACCCTGACCGCATACAAAAACTTCCTGCTTGACGAAACGGATAGTGGCTGTAGGTAACGGGGTCGGGTAGATCGTCCCGGATAACTGGTGTAACATTATAATAGAGCCTCGAAACCCGCTTGGAAAGACACCTAACGGCGCGGCCCGAAGAGCAAGGACTTCTAGTAAAGTCTCAAGCAAACAATCCATCGTCAAATGTATATGATACCAGAAAACTGGACTGCATTAGACACATCCACGTTGCGAGCACAACCGCGGGTCGTTACCGAGATTGCGATCTCGGGAGTGTCTGATACTGATCATACCCAACAAACTTGCCTGAAAGCCACGGGAGCACGAGAAGTGTCATCGAAGATAGATCGGACAATACAATTGACAACCTTGTTGCGCAGAACTAGCCTCTGACTACTAGCCGTTACTGCAAGGATCCGAGCTCCTTGTGCATTAGAGGCAAAACGCTCTGCACTTGCACTTGTCCTACCTACCTAATGATAATGAAATGCTAGCGCCCTTGGTGAATGAGACATGTGTGACAAATTCAGAGACATCTTAGGAGCTGCTTAATGGTTATCAGAGTGGTTGAATCTAAGGACTTCTGAGGATGGGGCTATTAACTAGGTACATACTCACCTATGTATCCCGCGAACCCAAACCATGTGCTAGGACGTTAGAAAAAAAAGACTTATAAGTCTCGCATGACTAGCATAATAGGCCGGAAATATCGGATATGAGAACTAAATACGTATGAATAGAGCTGAGCGCTTCAATTTGTCGTTTGTTTGCAATGAGTTACCTAGTAGGGTGGTAGGTAATGATTTATGACAGTCGGCAATTTATGGCGTTGAAGAAGCGGCTGATACGTGTATCCACACACTTTAGGTACAAAGGTACTTAATGTGCATGCACCATGGTACATCTGCACACCGAAAATTGGGTAGGACACCAGGGCAAGTAGGTGGGATGGAACCTGAATGAGCGCTAAAAGGTAGGACAAAGACTGTGGCTGTGTATTGTACAGATATGAAGGTACTTAGATAAGAGTTAGAATTAGGTTGACCTTAAAAGTACTCTCTTAATCCGCACTACCTAGATACGCTCCGTATTACCGTCAATGTTGTCCTGCGAATGTGCATTTGCCCGCCTCACTTTCATTTTTTTTTCCCTCCAGGCCTTGTCTTGACCGAAACGTACATGTAGGTAAGGTATAACCCTATGGTAGGAACCTAATTGACTGATGGTTGCCTTCCATCTCATATGGGCTCGCACCACCGCATATTTTCCTCCTGTCAATCTCATCCCTCAACTATTAGGCATATTTCGTCTCGCCGTTTGACTTAAAATGTCGGGCACATTTATCGACAAATAAGCTGGACTCCTTTCAAGCGACTCCCTCCGTTTCGTACACACTTGAGCCCAGTTTTCATCGCTACTCGGATTTAATCAAGCTATAACTCCGCTTAATAAGAGCCCCGACAGTGTTCAGCTCCCCGAGCTAATCCGGCTCAACCGCTCCAACTGCCAGACTACTAGGAGGCAATCTGCCCGGGTAACTTGGAATACCGCCTAGCCAAGTTCAAATATTATTCTTATATTTGTTAGTTAGTCCTTTGATAGTACTTATAAGTCCCGGTGCCATTCTGTGGCATCCGTGTGCGTGCGCTATTGCGGAGTGCGGCCCTTCCGTCCTGCCACGCGCTTGCATGCCTGGACATCCAAGGTCACACCCGTCGTGAAGATACATGGAACATATACTCCTCAACTGTCGATACTAACCTATCCGTCAAAGCTTCCCCGACTCCACGGGTGTTGAACGAAGATATTTCGAGCCCATATTGCTATATGTTCCTCTACCTAGAGGGACTGGACGAGCAGGTGCCAACCTGAGTCTCACACCCTCATTTTCTTAGTATATCTTTCTCTCTATGTCTCTTCGCATCGGGATCATATAAGTGGTTGGATTCTTTCCTGTGATCTGTCTCCCAAGATGGCCGATCAGTTGCCGTTGACTTCCGGATCTTCGGACACTACAATGGAAGGGCCTTCGCGGCCCGCCAAGATGGCCTCGCTCAATTTCCCTCATCCCCAGAATCTTGCTGCCTTGGATCATATGGGTATGAGTATTCCATTTCCCGCAGGTCGGCATCCGGCCGACTCTTATAGGCCGGGACGTATTGAGAATCGCCTTGCGTTATGGTACCATAGGAATGATGGGCCTTGGACACCACCTGGCTTGACATCTCCCCAAGGTGATATCAGGACTCCGGCTCTCTTAGGCAACTTGCGCACCAATCCGCTTATATTTTCTAGTCATCAATATCGGGAAAGTGTAGTGCCGTCTGAATGCGATACGGTTCCACCGGGAGTAATACCCTCGGATTCCGGATACGGTGGGAGCTATGGAACCAAGCGGAGCGTTGCCAACGGCTCAATCTGTGACGAGTCACTCGATCGAAACCCAGAGACTCAAAGCCTTATTGGACACATAGGTGAATTGAACTTCCAGTCTTATAACCAGGACATGATCCCCAAAGGTGGGACAAATGCAGAAACTCCTTGGCCCCAGTCTCAACCGCCGCCACCGTCCCCCTCGTCCGCATTTGACCACCAGGTCAACGCCGAGGGGAGTAGGACATGTGATATCTGCAACAAGCTCCTAAAGACCAAGTCCGAGTTCAAGTAAGCCCTAACATCTAAAAGTTAATCGCTTGCCGTGAGGATTGTTGCTGAAACATGTCATCTCTAGGAAGCACAAACAGAGGCATGAGAAGCCTTTCAAATGTAACGTGAAGAATTGTACTCGTCGTGAGGGCTTCAGCACGCCGAATGATCTTGATAGGCACATAAGAAGCCTACATCCAGATGAAACTGCCACTGGTAACCGTTATCGATGTCATATTGGAGCTTGCAGAAACAAAGACAAGATTTGGCCCCGGGCAGATAATTTTCGAGCTCACATGAAGCGCGTTCACCAGAAAGAAGTAACAACAGACGAAGATTTAGATCAATACAAGTTCAGGTATTGGGACAGCCGTTCAATTTATACCGGAAGAGATATCTAATCATTTTCATAGTCCAGTAGCTCCGTCTAAAGGGACTTCAGACCTGCCTCGCGATGGAACAGCCTCGGAGTTCGATAGATATAATATGTTTCCAATTGGAAACACTAGCTATGCCTCGGGGAACTGGAAACTACCCCGGAACCCAGTTATTGATTTATCTACTGAAACAAGTCCAATGGAACCTCCAACTCACATCCAAATGGAGGATGTACCACTAGTGAATCAATCAGGCGACGAACACCCCTTGAGTGTGTCCAATGGCGTTTCCACACAGGAGGCTCACCCTGAGAGAGACAATATACCGCTTGAAAAGCAGATGGAAATACCTAAGTCGCCCTCGACCCGGCCTAGTCCCACTGGCGACGACGCTGAATCTGTGAAGCTCAGGCAATCAAAGGAGAGCGGTTCTTGTCTCTATTCCGAGGACCCGGATGCTAAATTAGCTGACATCCACCCCCCGAGTCGTTACGAGTCAAAAAGGTCTGATGAGTGTCAAGACCGTCCTAGCAGCCCATCATTTGAAAGCACCTCACACAGCAAGCAAGCGGATGAGCTCACAAAGATTGGCGAGAATGCACACGGATCCCTCGAACCCAATGATCTTGAAATGGAGCTAGACTTAAATAACCGTGACAAGGTGTTGAAGTTGGTGGAGAAGCTTCAAAGTAGTGGTGTCCTTGGGGAACTCGGATATAAAAAAGATGATCCACCGGAGCTAGAGCCGACGAAAGAAGAGCCAGCCAGTCATACCGTTTCCGAGCAGGCTCATGCTTGCTCCCAGTGTCCGAAAAGTTTCGGCCGACGATGTGAATTAAAGTAAGGTGTCGCTGTATTAGCTCTTTTCCTTTCTTCTACCTTCTTCTCCTAGCATGTCCAAAAGGCTGACTCATATCATCCAGAAAGCACGAAAAACGGCATTTGAAGCCGTACGGTTGTACGTTCGCGGATTGCAACAAGAAGTTTGGCAGCAAGAATGACTGGAAACGCCATGAGAATAGTCAACACTATATGTTAGAGCACTGGAGGTGCAATGAGAAGCAGACTGATAGTTCTTCCGACGTCTGTGGGAGAGTCATCTACCGGCGAGAATTTTTCAAACAGCACCTCAGTACATCGCATAACATCAAGGACCAGGCAACATTGGAAATCAAGCTTGAGACATGCCGCGTAGGACGAAATTGCGAAGCCCGCTTTTGGTGCGGATTCTGCCAGGAAATAGTCGAGATCAAGAAGAAAGGAATAGAGGCCTGGACGGAGCGATTCAACCACATTGACGATCATTTTCACGGCCGTCACAACCAGACGAAGATGGAGATCAGCGACTGGAAGAATGAGTATTCCCATAATCCAAGACCAGACTCGCCAGACAATGATTCCGAAGACTCTAGCATCACATCATTGACAGCAGCTTCTTCTGCCGACAGTTCCAACGCACGTGGTCATACCGTGCTTGAAAAGCAGCGATTGCCAACGACGAAGCAAAAGAGAAAAAGAGAAGACAGGTACGACAGATACGACGAGTCTGCTAAGCGTGTGGAAACAATGGACCGATTCTTTTGTGTATGTTGTCCCTCGCCTTAGTTGTGACAATGTTCTAACATGGCTCTATAGTGTCAATGCAGTGAGCCGATGCCTTTGACGAGCAGGCAGTGCACTAATTACCCCTGCGAGCATTTGTTATGTGTGGATTGTGATTGATATTATATCGCGATAGTGTTGGCGAGCCATGAGTTTGGTCAAGGTTACGAACTATCACTGCTGTTTTCCTTTTCGTTGGGCAGAAGTTAAACGGACATTGTATTATTCGCGAGAAAGTGATACAGGCTTTCTCCATTATATATCATAGATACCTTAGTCGACACCCACTGTCGAAATAATGAAGTGATGGCATGTATCGCTACGAGCACATATATGGTATTCACTAAGAACCGAACTCTGAATCCTTACATTGACTTCGGTGTACAAGACGATATTCTCTTGTGAATGTTTCGTTGTCGCCGTACGCAGTCAAGGCATATTCCTCGCGTATCCAGTGTTATGCGTCGGTCGGCAGATAGTTTTTCGAAGGAACATATATCTCAGTCTCGGCTGTTCGTCTGTCTTACGTACAGTTAGCAACAAACAATTTTCCTGGAAGAAAAGCAGCACAATGTACACGATTGGAAGAGCGAAATTGGGAGATTCTTCTTTTCAAGATATTGCAATGGCAAGTGCCTACCTAGGTACACTTCAACTTGCATGATACATTTCTCCCCTGATCCGGAGTGTCGGCCCAAAGCCAAACGGAAATTTACTGCACTATCCCTTTGCTAGTTTTGGCGATTCCTAGCATAAGTCTTCGAAGGGGGTTGGATTTCGTGCTTTATTCGTGGAAGAGATTTAGTTCTTCTGAAGGGATAGGTGTCGTGGGAGATCGGTACGTTGATCCAACGAATCATGTATGGCAGGAAAGTTGTGACATAATTCCTGCATCACGTCCAAAGCGAGGGACAAAATGGTTTAATCAGAGTATATAGTACTAGAACATCATTGTAGCCGAAGTATACATTTTGGTCGTTGTTTGACACTCGAGCATCGGTATGTTGTAGGTAAGAAAGAGATTGCCTCTAAGTCCTACCATGATATGGTATACAACCAGCCCTGTCCCGCTGAGAATGATATAAAGGGGCAGTATTTACGAAGTTGTGATACTGTACGTAGGAGACGGTTCTCCGTGGGAAACATTATGATTAGCTACGTACCTAATCTACCCACCTATGTAGGTACCTGGGAAGCCAGCAGATTACGTGGGAGCCCCAGTGTTCAGATCTCGGTTAGCCTTAGTATTTTCGAAGGCCTAGATGATCCGTCGCCTAATTTAATATTTCAGGGGTGGGTGGGCAATCATCATGTCTAGTAGCCACAAAGAAATTCTGGCGATCCAATCCAGAAGCTGGGATAATGAAAAATGTAGTTTGAACAATGATGGCCTACATATTTGTTGAAACAACTATTATCAACTTGGCAGGCTTTATGCCGTTCTTAAGACCAACAGGGGCGCTTCGGCAGGGTTAACGGATCGTAGGCAAGATCATAGTAGGTAGTATTGTTGGTAGTAGTTCCAATCTACTTCAAACGGCTTAAAGTCCTACGCCACATACCCTCGATGGCGCTTAAGCTGAATGGACATAAGCCCAAGTAAATACCAGCTTTCGGTGGTGTGGAGTCCATTTCCTCGGATGGCATCTTGGAATTCACCGCGAAACGATTTGACAACGTACCTGGAGAGGTTAGCGAGGGGGAATCCTGCAACCATTTCAAGATACTTGCTATCTTGCAGAGAACGGAGAGGTGAGGGATGCGAAGGTATCCTCAACTGAGTCGAATTTGGTAAGCTAGGTTTGACAGTCTTCCTAATGAAACGACAAGCGGGATTTGGTCTAGCTGAGTATTGACGATTGCTAATGACCTGTCGAGAACTAAAATAAAGAACCTTGCTAGTGGAGTCGTATTCGCTGGATCGTCGTGTCATCCGTTGGTAGCTAGAAGGTCTCGGGTCCTATAATACCAAAACACTTGGTTGACACGCTTCACATGCAAGAATAATGATGAGGTTATTGTTGACAATACAATCTCGGATTCTAAATGAACATGGTGTATATGATAAAAGATGTAGATGCTGTCCCCTGTGGAGGGAGGAGTAGTAATTGCGGGTGGTAGCAACAGGTCAGGGGTAAGATTGCATTTTCAAGTCCCAACAGAAACCAAAATCCTGGCCAGTTTACCGGTTCATGTGACGGTACATCCACATGCGGCCTATTGCGCTTTACATTAAGGACAAGGGCTCACGTCCGCACAACTGTCCCCGACGGAGGCTATCACCATTGTACAATTTACTGGCGAGATACCCTTCCTGAACGGACCTTAGCGTATGAGCTACCGCTCCTAAGGAAAGTTCGTGTATTCTTCTCATAGTGTGATAACGTCTTACATTCGGCCCATCCCCTACCATCACGGTGACCCGGAAACCGGTGAGAAGAAGATCGTCCTCCATCGGCCGCGTGTCTGAGCCACTCAGGTCTGTGTAACACACTTTGCGCGCTTAACGTGGGGACCGTCTACGCAAGGAACAAATCTTCAAGTTCTGAGACACTTGCAGATGCATCACAGAGGCTCAGCTCTTTAAGTTCTGAGCTTCGTCTAGTCTCGGGCGACATATTCCGGAATATAGAAACATGACTGGTCCGGACCGGGGGTCTCCCTACCAGGTCTTCGAATTAGAGTAAATGTTGTTGGCCGGCATATTAGATTGTGCCCAAAACAAGCCCTATATGTGTCCGAATTCATCCATGTTTATTGGACTCAGAAATCCTTCTAAGGGGTAGGACCTTGCTCATCCATATTCAAGGATAGCTGTTTATCGACCTAACTAGTCCTTAAAAGAGCGAGACTTGGGTAAAACAAGCCTCATGGGTCTCCTTTGGGGCCGTACACGTGTACGTGAGCCATGAATCATGCGGCTCTCTTCGGTAAGGATAACAAAGGATGAATCAATTAGGCGCCTAGAAATCAAAAGCCCATGCGTCCGAATTTGAAATGGTTACTCTATGACACCACCTACGATCTTACTTGCAGATGCCCCGGCATTTGGAGAAGGGGAAGGGGAAGGGGAAGGGAAAAAAATAGAAGCGTTGGATTGGGGATGTGAAAATGAAAATTCGGCATCCATCGAAGTCAGCTACATATCCTACCTATTCGCGGGTCGCCTCGTTTGAGAACACCTACATATACATACATACATCCATTCATACAACCAGACCTACATTGTATGTATGTACGTATATGTACCTGGGTAGGTACCTGTGTAAGCTTGTGGTTGCCTTGTTTGGTTGCCTTCTTTTTATGGAGCCCGTAAAATGCGACGATTTTGTTCAAGCACTATATACTAGTGGGTAGTATACCTTATACTATGGGTACGTACAATTGGACCCTCAAGTTCTAAAATAGCCCCCAAATGTGGATACATTCGGTGACGCACAGCCCACCTGATGTCCCGTCCTCCGTGCCTCTCAAGCACGTTGGTGACCCACTGTTCCAATTGGGTCTGGCGTTTTCTGACTGTCTGGGCACAGCCCCCACAAGTAAACAAGAAAAGTTTAGCTGCCGTCATATCTCGCATATTTGTTCCCTTGATTGTTCTTGTCCTCAATTGTCCTTGATGGTCCTTGGTGTCCTTGGTGTCCTTGGTGTCCTTGGGCCTCATACGTACATCTGACTAGACATGCAAGACAACTGTAATATCCAAGATTCCTTGCCTGCCACCCATCGTCGTTCGATGGTCAGTCACTCCTGAATGGTTGTGTAGTTGCTACAACATGCGTCGATGCCGTCGATAGCATAACCAGAACTTTATGAGGTATAGACAATCAACTGTCCGCCCTTTGCACACAGGGATGTCTCCTCCAACCGAAGCATTCCCATTGGTAACCTTCTTTGCGCGTGGTAGCCGCCGGCGCTTGCATTCAGCTTCCTTTTGTTGGTCCGAATCTGGAAGGCCGCTTGACAGAGATTGGTCTCAGTAGATGAGGGAGGGTGGGGGCTGGCCCGGTGTGTTGGTCGGATTCGATACTCTCTGCAAGCAAGTACCATCGGATTACGTGCTCGAGTCTTGGATACTTGGGCAGCCCGACATTTGAAAATCGTGACGAGGTCCCTGGTACATCTGTTCCAGCTCACTCGAGCCCCAAAGTCATTGTCCTAGGTTCTTATCTTCTTCCTGTCTTGTGGCGGTCAACCAACTGCTATACCTAAACCTCAGGATTCGGAATGCGATCGCCCAAGTTACCCCCATACGACACTATTAGTCGATCTTTCTAAGTGGTCTGGTCCGAATCCTCCCCTGCAACCAGCTCATCAAAAGGGAAAAACTCTTCGCTCCAACAGTGGTCGGGCGAACTTCCTATGAGCCAATATCAGGGTCCGACGGCGAAAATTTAATCTTTGGCCATGTTACGAGACGCCCCAGGACGCAAAGTAGCATGCGCGCAAACTAAAACCTGGTGCAGACAGGATTAATCTATGCTTGATTGCCGTTTATGGCGGATTGAACGTTTCTGCCTTGGTGCTATCGACTGTTATGCCTAGGTAGACGCCTTACTAAAGGACGCCGCAAGCCTCTACGACTGTTCTGCGTTCAACTCAATCTCTTCTGCGGGTAGGTTGATACACAAGCTCAGTTATTATGCCTTATATACGGTGCAATCGGCATCTTGATGGAGTATAAGCCCTTTTCTTCCTCTTTTGAACGAGTTTGACTTCATTTCGTCGGCATCCTAGCGATACTGGCAAAGTTATGAGCCTCTTCGATGGACCGCGAACTACTGTAGATAAATGGTTCGCACGCCTGTCCATGTACAAAGTCGCAGGTACTTTTCCTCTCCCCTGCTCTTCGCTTCTCGCTCCAACGGCTAGGAGATCAGCTTGATCCGCATACACTCACAGAGCCGGGGTCTTATGCATACTGTGTATGTCCCGTCAATACTACAGTACCACAATAGACGCTGCAGGGGGGTTGTGCCAAGCAATCGAAATGACCGCAATGAACTTCAGCCACGCCTGCCCCCTACACCTCCATGATAAGTGCTTGCGGCTCCGCGTGGGTCAGTTCCTTCAGATTTCGAGGGGAGTAAGATGCCCAAAACGTGTGCGACCGAGTGCAAGCGGGAACATATTAGTTAAGTCGATTCTTCTCCATGGGGGCCTTTCAATTCCTTGGAAGCAAGTTGCTTCATACTTCTTGCTTCGCCCCGTTGTTGCCTGAGGAGCATGCGTTGTACCATATGGAAGATCAGGTTTCCCTCCATAAGTCTGATTCTCTAAAGGTCCTCGCTTGCGAGTCTGCCTTAGAACGTTTCTCGTCTCTTTTAATATTAAACCTTTTCTCTCTCCATGGTCACTACTTTCAAGACCTTCTCTTCGAAAGGAGGTCTCGACCAAGACCCTACGCCGCAGGGTTAGATTTTTCATTTCTTGCATTCCAATAAGCACTTTAAGTGATTCGAAAAGAATCCGGCGCACCGCCGCATATTACACAGCTACTACCCACCAGGCAACCTCGTACGAGGGTACTTGACCAAGATGGACTTCCAACATTTCTCATATTCGGAGCCCATGCACCTTCCAGTCTACGTGGAACCTTCGTCAATAGACCCGTCTATCGATGGCATGATTGATCCTATTCTCAAGCCTTCTGCCTCTGCTTGGGCTCCTCCGCCGATGCGACGTTACTTGACAGAAAATGACAAATCTTCGCTATTCAGCTACCAAGGAGTTGACTCTATCTATTCTGACATGACTACTCGAGGAGATGGCGGCGTAGCACCACTCCCATCTAGTTTACTTCAACATCGAGACTCACCGTCATTTTCTCATACATCATCGACGAGTAGTGGCATGTTAAGCCCGCCTGGGGAGGGTGACTACTACCAAGCACATTCCCCGCCAACGCCCTCTGATACGACGATCCTATCTCCTTTCTTCATTCAATATGAGAGCGCCAGCTCTCGTGCTCAGATATGCCAATACACCGGCCTCGCCGATGATTGTGTGAAGCCAATCGATATCAACCCCTACCAAGAGACGCCTGAAAGTTATTGCGATGACAGTAACCCTCGGTCAGAATTTCCTCCGAGGGGGTTTAGCATGTCGAGCGACGATAGTTGCAGCCGTATGAACATGTGTAGTGGACGGGAGCAGACTGAATATGCTCGGCCTATGAGCCCCGAGGGACTTACACCAAATGTGAAAGAGGAAATTCACATCTCAGAACCTATTGGAACTTACCGTGCATTTGAATCAGAGGATGAAATAACTTCTGGCGAGGAAGCAGAGCCTCTCAAATTGAAACACGAAGACAGAGACGACGACGAATACAAGCCAAATCAGAGATACAAGCGATCAAAGCCCAGTACAGGCCGTAATACCAGGAACCGCAAGCGACGCGGCAGTTCAGGCTCTGCCCCGGAAACGAAACGGCCTAAGATTGAACTCAACAGCTCCAACACGATAAGCAGGACGACTACTAAACCTGTAATTCAAGGGACAAAGGGCAATTTCTGCTGTACCGAATGCACGAAAAAGGTCTACTTCAAGGATGAGAATGGCCTACAGAATCACATCAAGAAGCAGCATACTCGACCGTTTGTTTGTGTTTTTGGTTTCGCGGGTTGCACTTCGACCTTTGCCAGTAAGAATGAATGGAAACGGCACTGTACTTCCCAGCATCTTGTTCTGAATTACTGGATCTGTCAACAGGACCAATGTTCCAGGGTTTCGAGCAAAGCTGCTCCGGCCCGCAACCGATCCACCCTCCCTTGTGCTCAGAGCACCTCGTTATCGACTCTTCCTCGTGGGACTATATTCAACCGTAAAGACCTTTATACTCAACATCTTCGCCGCATGCATATTCCGCCGAGTCTCAAGAAACAAGTCAAACAACGGAAACCTTCTCCGGAATGGGAGGCCCGCGAGCGCCAACATCAAGACCAGGCGAAAAGGACACGTTGTGACCTACCATCACATATGCGATGTCCGGCATTTGGCTGCAGCGCTCGCTTCGATGGCCCGAATGCATGGGACGACCGGATGGAACACGTAGCTAAGCATCTTGAGAAAGCCGTCACCGGCTCGGAGCGACCAATCGAATTCGGTGGAGAACATGATGTGACCCTCATTGACTGGGCTACCCGGCCGGATATCGCCATTATCGAGAGAGGAGAAAACGGGAATTGGAGATTGCGCAATCCTCTAAAGTCCAGCAACTGCCCGAGGGTTGGGGCCATTGTGGACGAAGAGGGGGACGAAGACGCCGAGGGCGAAGAGATTGACGAGTGAACGACAGCGATGAACACGCCCGTCTCGTCACTTACCTACGTCTATGTCTCTAACGGTGAGGAGACCTGGTAGGCAGATGTGTGTGCTACTGCTTCACTACGCAGACACGCTCCCTTAAGGAAGGAGTGATTCTGGATATCCAAGGGACTTGTAATGATTATGGAAATCATCTATTCGACAGATGTATAAGAAGGGACACAGGGTTATTAGAGCTGTCAAGTTCGAAGGCGTCTATACTAGGTATCTATGATGTTACGATACAATAATCCTAGCTATTGAAATGGGACCTGAACCCGGTTCGCCGTATAACTGTGATAAGTGTCTGGATTGCCCTGCAATGAAATGATTAATCTAAGTACTGGTGATGTCTTGTGTCCATCGCTGAATCTAGCCAGCGAGCTTAGGCATTCGAATGTCTGTCACTAGGTACCCGCGGCTTCGTTGGGCAGACGGGTAGGCTTTCTCTCAATCTCGATGCTTGACCGGTTGAAGAGACAGATGCTTGATTACGTAGGTGTCTATTCTTTGGCTCGGGGCCGAGATCTACACTGCATGAAAAGTCTTCAGGAAAGCGTGGCGTTCTCTTTCTAAGCTTTCTACCTTAATGGAGTAGGGTGACCGTCTTACTCACATATGCCCCCATGGCGACAAAACGCACTTTGACGGCACGTACCTAGGCACTGCGGGTGCTCGATTAGGCACATGCAGGAGAGGTATAACTCGTGTAAATATACGTGCATCGGACATATTACACAGTAGACAACAGGTATTCAAGGCATACTTGGATGAATGTTCAGGGTTGTACTTGGTTACTGTGAAGCTGTAGGGATAATACCTAGGTACCTACATCCACAATGGTAGGCGGGGTATTTCCGCCCGTGTGTCTTAGGTAGTGTAGGTACCTACTTTACACGCTAGCTTCCCGCGAATAGCGCCGAAGATGCTGACATGGCGGCCCCCAACCTGGATCTCTCTCCACCGTTCCTACGTTCCTTCGTGAAGGGAATGTCTTGGCCGTGGCGCTAGCACGTGTACTCCAGAGTATGGATAGTGTCTATCAACATAACGTAAGGGCCCGAAGTAAGCACGGAAATATATGCTGGGACTGTGTTGCACAAGCTTCAGCCGCAATCTTCGGCATTTTTTCCCTCCTCCGGCACTGGAATACAGGAAACACACACACTTCTTTCGGCCCTTCTCCGATTCTATAATTAAAATTCTTACCTTGAACTGACGTAACATCGTCGATCTGTGTCCCTTGAGGGTCTCTCCACGGCTCGAAGTTTCTCGCGGAAGCCGGATACGACCCACCGCCCCGGAATGGCTGGTCTGGAACGAGATCTGATCGATAGAGACCTAAGATCTTCGATCGACGATAATGTTGCGGGTTTGCTTACATCGATTAACCACGGTTCCTCTAGTCTAAATATAGATTCTGGAAACCTTTCTCACGAGGGAGACGAGAATGCGCCTGTGCAGTCAGCAGCCTCCGATGTACCTGCACATTCTGGGGAGGGAACCTTGCGAGAGCAAATGAGCTTACTAGCGATCGAAAGCAGCAGCCATATTGATGACGGGGAATATCATCAGTCAATACCTAGTTCGAGAGATAAGGGCAAAGCTCCCGTTAGGGCGAGCGATGACCCCCCTGATAAAACACATCCCGATGGTGTGGAGGTTTTCGATGGAGACGTGCATTCCTTGACTCACACTACGAACGCCCCAAGTACAACTGAGAATTGGGAGACGCCCAAACTGCATACTGCGTCTAGCACGGATACTACGGGTTGTATAAGTCCTGATGAAGCCTCATCTGAACACAATCTTCAATTTGAGGTACGGCCGGCGTCTCCCGGAACCAGTTCCAAAAACACGAGTGTAAGATCCGAAGATGAACCCCATGCAACATCATCAACGGATAGAAAGCAAAAGCAAAAACAACAGGCCGAGCCAGAGCCGGAGCCGGAGCCGCGGCCTATTTTCCCAGCATCGAGCCTCAACAACAACGGGGGAAATGAAGCACAGACCTTCCGGCCACTTCAATACGGAGAGCCTGGCTGGGAGAGGTCCGCGGATCGACCACCGAAGAAGCTGCCTATTCGATTTAAAGACGCCGTGGGGCGCAAGTTTGTCTTCCCCTGGGAGAAGGCCAATACTTGGGCGGTAAGTAAGATGTGTCTACTATTTTAGTTGATTCGGGATGGTGTCAAGTCTCAGTTTGAAGAGGTAAGCATAATAATAATAATAACTGTACAAAGAGCCTGGCATCGGAGCGAGAACGCTATGTTCCCTACAATTTTCCTAGCCGGCATTTCGTAACTAATCGTGTTTAGGGTATGGAACGCTTGATTCGAAGTTGCTTTGCTCATGTGGACGTGATCGGACCTCACGTTGACGCGGGGCACTACGATCTTCTTTCTAACCTTCCCTTTTCAACGCCGGATGTTGGGGTTGGAACGCCATTTCAGACAGGATCACAGAATTCATCTTCTACAGCACCACCAGCGGCAGGGCCTGTAGAACCTCCTATTGATGGTACACCAAACGAGCCACCGATCCCGCAAGCCCCAACTCCACCACCAGCTGTCCCGTCTACGCCTGCGCAACAACAATCACCCGTCGTTATTCTACCTGAGCTTTGGGATGACTTGATAGAGCCAGGCATGTTTGTATCGATGCACATGTGGCCCATGGATCATCCACCGCCGCCGCCGCCACCACCACCATTACATCATACTAGCGCGCCGTTGGCTCCAGGTTTTGCTGGTGGTAGAGGTCGCGGCAGAGGCCGTGGTGGAGGAAGAGGTATGGGGCCGATCCTACCTCAGAGGCCACCCGGGTGGATAGTACTTGAGCTTAAGCCGAGAGGCAAGACGCGGAAGCGACGAGAGGGTCCTCCTAGGATCAGATGAGTTTTTATAGTTTTATGAACTGCATAAAGGTACCTGTGTCACGCCTCACTTTATTAAGACTTACCACGCTTTTCTTAGTTAAAGTTAATGTTAATTAATAATTTAATTATATTAATAATTTTAATTATTTTTTTAACGTAATATATTAAAAACGTCGTAAATATTTATATTTTTTATTAAACTTATATATAATTATTAGTTTAAGTTTTTTAATAATTTTTTAATTACGAGTTATTTTTACGGCTTTAAAAAACGACTTTTTAAGCGAGTTTTTTACTTTCGCGTCGGCGGCTTTTATTAATTTACGAGCTTTTTTAACTTAATTTAACTTTTTTTAACGTATTATTTCTTTACTTTAAGCGACCGTTAATATTTTTTTTAATTATAATAGTGTATTTTTTATTACTTTATGTAATTTTTAAATTTTTTTAACGTGTTTAATTTTTTAAAAATTACGTTTTACTTAAAAAAGTTTAATAATATTAATAACGTTATTTTTAATAAAACGTAAAATATTTATAACTACTTTAAATATAACGATAAAACTTAATAAAGTTATTTTTTAACTTTATTAACGATTTATATAATTTAACGAAACGTTATTAATGTTTTTAAAAATAATAAATTAAATAAAAACGTATAATTTAAAAGTAATAATGTTATTTATATTAAACGTTGCTTAATTTTTTTTAATATTATTTATAAGTTATATAAATATATATTAATTTTTTTAAATGTTTTTTAAATAATATATTTTTTAAAAACGTTACGGCGTACGTTTTATATATAAAAAAAAAATTTAATTTTTATGATATTTATTAAGTTATTACGAATTATTATATTAATTATTTTAATATAATAATGTTTTAATAATTAAAAGATTATAATGTTTAATAATTATAAAATATATATAAAATATAAAAATATATTAAAAAAATAATATTATAATTATTATTAAAGGATTATAAATGGTTATATATTTATAACATATGTTAAGCTGGTTTTTATTAAGTTTAATTTCACATACTTTTACTTTATTTATAAGATATAGCTTTACACCTCCTTCGTAAAAAAGTAAAAAAGGTAAACGTTAATAATTATTTTTATATATACACTTTTAACAGTATTTATGTAATATTCCTCTACTAATCACTTTATATTTAAATTATATTATAAAAAAACCTTTAATAATTTAACATTTTTTACTTATTTATATAAACCGTTTAATAAAAAATAACGTAGCTTCGATTTTTCATTATACCCGTTATAACTTGTAAACATTTAATTACTTCCTCTCATAAAAAAAGCGGAATAATATTAAACAACTAAGATAATAATACCAATTTAAATAACGCTTAAATTAATAATAAAAACTTAAAACTAAAAAATTTTAAAAAATTATCTTATAAAGAATTTAAAGTTAAACTTACTACGTTAAAATAAAAATAAAAAAAAAGAAAACTAATAAAAAAAGTAAAAGTTTTAAAAGAAAAAAAAAATATTAATATTAAAAATCACGATTCTATAAAATAAACTTGTAATAAAAACCTTAAAAAAACAAATAATTTACGTTAAAACTTTCTTATAAAAAAAATAAAAATAATATTAAGATAAAACTTATAACCTTTTTAAATATTCTTTAAAAACGTTTTTTTATTTATAATTATATAATTAATTAAGATAAAATTTTATTAGTTAATAATTATTTAATAAATTTAACGTAGTAATAATAATATCGCTTTTTTAATAAGTTTAAAAAGTTAAAAAAAAATTTAATATAAAACGAGATAAAATAATAACTTCGTAGCTTAATTAAAAACTTAAAATCACGAAAGTTTAACGTTATAATAGCTTTAAAAAATATTTATTAATAACTTAATAAATTATTTAACGCTTTCTTAAAAAATTTAAAAACGTTAAAGCCGGAGATATTAACGTTCGTATTAAAAATTTGAAAATAAATAACCTTTTAACTTCCTTTGGTATTAAGTATTAAAATAAAATATTTAAGGGTAATATATTAAACATTTGTAAAAACCTCAAGATAAAGCTTTAATTGTTTAAAACATTTTGAAAATCGTCTTATTAAGATAACGTTAATATTCCGAAGAAATATGCTAACATCCCGAAAGAAAACGTTAAAAGAAAAAACTCGAATTAATAATAATTCCGTTGACCCTATAACAAACCGTTAAAAATTAAAGAAGGTTTAAACTTTAAACGTTATAATAATAATAATATAAAATCTTTACACCCTTTTAAAAATATTAAGGTATATTTTAAATATAAAGAATAAAATTATTGCATCGCTACTTATTTAAAGGTTTAATGCTTTAAATATAAAAATTATAAACATTTAATTAATAAATATTAAAAAGTAAAAAAGCTAATAGTAAATTTAAATATTATTCCTTTTAAAGCACGTTTAGCTACTTAAAATAAAACACCTTTAAATAAATATATTAAAACTATAATACGTTTACGATTAAAAAGACGATAAGTAAAATTAAAAACGTTAATTAATATTAAATTAAATTATAAAATAATTTATACACGTTATCTCTTTTTAATATAATTATTTACCTTAAAATTAAATTAATTTATTAATAACTTTTATAAAAAAAAACGTACTTTAAATTAATTATATATTATTATTAAAGCTATAAATTTTTAAAAAGCTTAATAATAATTTTATAATAATATTAAAGTAATCGATTAAAACTTTAACTATAATATTATTTTAAACTTACCGTAAGCTTATAAAATTAATGTTATCTTAAACTTAAAATTTAACCGTTAATATTATTAATTAAATAATTAAAATATTAACTTAATTTATAATAAGAAAATAATAAAATAAATAATATAAAATTTATAATATATATTTATACTCATTATAACCGTAATATAAAAAAATCTATTAAAATTAAAGTAATATTTCATAATATAAAATAACCTTAATAATAAAAACGTTATTATACCATTAACGTATAAAAACTTTAAAAATATATTTAATATTATTTTAACATTAATTCTTTTAAAACATTAAGATTAAAACTATTGCATTAATCTTAAAAAAGGAAAACAACCTTTTTATAACTTAATATACGTATTAATAAAATTAAAATAAATTATACTTTATAAATATATTTATATAACCTTTTAATAAGGCTAAATATAACCTTTAAAAAGCCCTGCTAAATCTTTGATATTATTTATTTTTAAATTAAAAAAAAAGCTATAACTTTATATTAATTATCGCATATTAAATCATATTATAAAGAAAGATTATATAGCTTTACCTCTTATTAATAAAATATTAAATAAACTTTTAAATGCTTAAAAATATATTAAATTAAACCTTAAAAACGTATATCACCGGCTATATATTTATAAAGGCGATAAATAAAAGACGACATTTTATATTAAATATAATTATTTTAAATATTTAATAATACTATTTGAATTAATAAATACCTTAACTACGTTTTAAAATTATATAAATCACGCCTTTATTAAATTAATTAATATTATATATATTATTTATTTAAATAATATCTTTATTTACTCCGTTAATAAAAAACTATATATACACTATATTTATAATATACTTACACGTTTTAAAAAATAAAGATTATATATAAACCTATAAAAATATACATTTAATATTATCATTATTACCTTCTTAAGATTTATTATTACTTTAAAAAAAATTTAAATAAACTTAAATAAAATTAAAATAATTATAAAATAATTAATTTTATACTATGTTTACAACATTTAAATATTTAATAATTTTATAAGGTTTTATAAACGTTTTATTAAAAGTTATTTAAAGATAATAATATCCCTTATTAACTTATTATAAATAAAAACGTAATAAACTTTTATCTTTATACTTAAATATTTAAAAGCTTTTTAATATCTTAAAGATTGTTTTTTTAAAGCTTTTATTTTAAAATATTATAACTTATAACTTCCTACTTATGTAAAAATAAACGCTTTATAATAAATAATAA
The DNA here is from genome assembly GCA_022497025.1 of Hypoxylon sp. FL0890. Taxonomy (NCBI): domain Eukaryota; kingdom Fungi; phylum Ascomycota; class Sordariomycetes; order Xylariales; family Hypoxylaceae; genus Hypoxylon; species Hypoxylon sp. FL0890. Next base: position 145,046 of record MU386550.1, read on the forward strand.
ACGTTATCCTTTCTTAATTATATAATTTAATATAATATTTAATAACCTTCTTTTTAAAAAAGTTATATAAAACTAAAATTAATTATATTACACCTAACGCTAAAATATTAACGATAATAAACGTATTTAAAAAGTGGCGATATTATTTATTTTACTTAAAATATACCGTTAAAATATTAACAAATTATTTTAATTTTTAATATATTATATTAAAACTAAAATTAAATAATAAATAAGTAAAATAAATATAAAATTTAACTTTTTTTAACTTTTAAATTATTTATAAATTAAAGAAGTTTAACCCCACCGATAAAATCTCCCAGCAATTAAACTATAAAAATAAAACAAAGAAAAGTAAAGCTAAATATAATATTTTACCACTTTTTTAAAAGCAATTCTTAAAATAAGAAAAAATCTTATAACATAACAATAAAAAAATATTATACACCATAAATAAAAAACTTAATAACTTTACTTTTAATGTTTAAAAGATAAATTCTACCTTACTAAACAATCCTAATAAACAAGCCACATATATATTTCCACCGCTATTTATTAATATTATAAAAAAATATAACATATTACTTAAATTTTTAAATAAGTTTTAAAGTTCATCTTATTTATTTAATCTTAATAATTTTATTAATAAACAACAACAAAATAACTATAAAAACTCCTTCGTTAAAATAATAATTAAAGATAAAAAAACGTTAAATTTACCATTATTATAACAGCTTAAAATAAAATAACAATAAAATAACTTCGTAACTAATAAAGACTAAATAAAAAAAAACCGCGATAAAACAATTACAGCTTAACATTAATAAATAAATTAAAACAAAATCTTACAATTTAAAAAACAAATATACGTCTTTAAAATATTATAAACGAAGCTTTTTCATAATTACTATAATATTACCTTCACCGGTTATTAAGAAATCTTTAAGATAATTTAACGTCTTATAAATTATTATTATTAAAATACATTAAAACGGGATATTAAACACTATATCACCATATACGTAATTTATTAAAAAACTAAAATAAAGACGCATCTACCTTATAAGCTTTTAATATTTTTACTAATACTTAATAACCTTAATAAAGAAATATTTATAAACTTTATTACCAACTTACTTAATAACATATCGGCATAAGATTAAATTTATAATAATATATTAATAATAGTTAATTATTTTTTTAAATATACTTTTTATATTTTCATTATAATAAACTTATAAGCCCCCAGCTTAATAAAAATTTTCTTCCACTTTATATTCCTTAAATTTAAACTATTATAAAGAATTATTTTAAATAAAAAGTCCCTATTTATAAATAAATTTTAAAAAACCTTTTATAATAAACTCGCTATAAAACAAAGGTTATCTATAACATACCACCCATAAAACAACGGTTAAATAAAACGATAAAATTAAAATTTAAAACATTATTTATAAACCTTTTATAAATTTAAATAAATAAATTAAGTAATAAAGCTTATTTTAATTAAATAAATTTATAATACGTTAATATATTTAACATATAAATAAATATTAACATACTTTTATTATAATTTTATATTAAAAAAACCTGTTAATCTTATAACCACATTACTAATAAACGTAATAAAAAATATAATTAATAAAACCGAAGCTTTATTAAAAAATTATAAATAAGTTATAAACTTATTATAAAAATTTAATATTATATACGTAAAATAATATAATAAAAGTCGTTTTAATAAATTTTTTAAGAAAAAATAACTTATATTAATATTAATAAAATATATAAATTAATAATAACTTAATCATAAATTATTTAATAAATACTTTAATCCTTTTAAAGTAAAAGCTCCTATTAAATACTATAATTTAACTTATAAAATTTAACTTCTTCTTCAATATAAAATATATAACATTTTCAACATTAATTATTTTAAACCTTTCATTTCATAGCTTAATAAAATGTCAGTAAAATAATAAATCTAACTTATAAATAATAATATATATAATATTAAAACTATTTTAAATTATAAAAATAAAAAACATAAAAAGAAATATTTAATTAAATAATTAAGTTATAATAATAATAAGAATTTATAAAAACCAACTTTAATTATATTTAAATTTATTAAAATAAGATATAAATAATCTTTATATCTTTAACGTTAAGAAATTATTATGTCGTAATAATTTTATTACTTTAATTAACTAGCTTATCTTATTTATTGTTACTTATATTATTATTATCATTATTATTCTTATCGTCATTATTATTACTTAACACGTTAAAAACATTATCATCGTTATTAATACCTACCTTATATTATTCTTAAAACTATTTATTTATTTATTAACCATTTATTAAATAAAAAAATCACCATTACTTACATCCATTATATATATGTTAATAACTTTAATATAGTTTAAAAAATTATTAAGATTTTATATCTTTATCGATATTAAATTAAATACTTTAACGATACCCTTTATAACTTCCACACTACGTTCCTTTTAATCCTTCGCAATATTTTAACAACGTTTAACTACCTTTTCTTCACTTTTTATAACTTTATTTTTAATTTCTTATAATATTTTTCACAACTTAATTTAAACGTTAACAATTTATTATAATCGCATTAAAAAATCGCCTATACCACACATTAAATCTTTAACATAATTTATAATAACCCACGTTTAACATAAAAGCTACTTAACACTTAATTCATCGTTTTAATAATAAAGATTATTTACTTACTTAAACATAACCTTTCTTTAAGTTTTAACAACGTTAACACTTTAAAAACATATTTATATAAATTAACAATTATTTCTTCCTTTAAATTATAATAATACATACTTATTATTATAATACATTTAAAATCCACATAATCATTATCCTTCTAATTCGCCATAACATAATAACAACGTTAACACGCATAAAGATAAATATTAACTATAATATTAAAGTTATTTTTTTAAATATAATTTAAATTAAAGCTATTAAAAAAAAAGGTTAAAACGATACGAAAAAATAACTTACCTTCATTATATATACCTTAAATTAAAAGATTTTTATTTTTAATAAGTAAAAAATTATAACGTAATAAAGCCATTCACAACGATTTATAACATAAAGCACACGTTATAATAATCCTTACAACATTTTAACACGCACTTATAACTACTTATATATAAAGTCGTAATAACTTTTTACTCTTAAAAACAAAAGCATAAAGAAAAAAAATAACTCTATTAAAAGATTATAAATGATTATATATTTATAACATATATTAAGTTAATTTTTATTAAGTTTAATTTTACATATTTTTACTTTATTTATAAAATATAACCTTACACCTCCCTTATAAAAAAGCAAAAAAGGTAAGCGTTAATAATCATTTTTATATATACACTTTTAACAATATTTACGCAATGTTCCTCTATTAATCACTTTATATTTAAATTATATCACGGGAAGACTTTTAACAATTATCGTAATATTAAATAAATTATATTATATAATAAAAGTTATAATTATTTAATATAAAAAGCCGTTTTACGTTAACGCTTTTATATATATATTTTTTAAAGTGTTTTAATTATTTAAAAAAAACTTTATCGTTTATATATTTAAAAATATTAAAACATATAATTATTTTTTTTAAAAGCTTTAATTATACGTATTAATTAATTATATACATTATATTTAAAAGTATTAAAAAAATTAATATATATTAATTAATAACGTTAATAACTTTAATATTTATTAAAAACTTACGATTTTTAAATATAATAAAATAATAAACACGTTTTCGCTTAATAATTATAAGTTAATTTTTTTAACCAATTTAAAAATTAATTTCGTTTATATTTTAAATGTTTTTTAATATAATATTATACTTTTTTATTACCGTTTTTAACTTTAAAAAATATTCGTTTATTTAAAGTAAATTTTAAAACGTATTATAATTTATATCGAAGGTTTTTTAAAACTATCGTTTATAATCGTAGCGTTTTATAAACCTTATAGTTTAATGTTTTTTAACTTTTTTTAACTTTTCGTTAAAAAAAGCTTAAATTTTAAAAAAGTAATTTATAACGTTTATAATAAACTTTACACGTATAATAAAATTTATTTAATTTAATTAATTAATATATTTATAAAAAGCTGTTTTTTTAATTATTAATAACTTTATTTATAATATTTTTATACTTTTTTTATTATAATTAACATTTATACGTATATAAAGCCGTTAACGCGTTACATTAAATTTTTTTATAACGGTAAAAAGTTTTATATTAAAGTTATTTTTTATATATTTATACGCGTTTTTTAATAAAAATAACATATTATTTAAATTAATACGATTTAATTTTATTAAAATATAAATTTTTAAATATATTACGTTAAAAAATAATTAAAATTATTAATATAATTAAATTATTAATTAACATTAACTTTAATTAAAAAAAGCGTGGTAAGTTTTAATAAAATAAAGCGTAATATAAATATATAATAATAAAACGAAAATTTTTATACGATATATTTAAGTTTTTAATAATTATTATAATTATTATTTTTTTAAAAAGTATAAATTTATTAAGGAAATTTAAATAAAGTTAATAAATATAACATATATATAAACATAATGTTATAAGTTTTAATCATTTATTTTAACGAAGTTTATAAATTATAAATTATAACTTATAAGTAAGCGTACATTAAATGAAAAAGTAATATAATCTTTAATAACTGTAATATCTTGCTCCCGACCAGCATATACGAATATGTCTATTTGTCTATTATTGACATCACGTATTCGAAGCGGGCACCAGCAGGGCCCAGCTCATGTGACGGTAACCTCATTGGTTCATGTTTACGGGTACGTAAGGGACCCGTCGTAAGGGTAAGGGACCCGACCCCGCATGCTTGCACTGAGCTCAGCCCTGGTACGACTCTAGCAAGTCAATTAGAGTACTTCTTAGCTGTAACCGTCAAGCTGTCTACGGCTGTTATCTAAACTCTATCTATGTAGGTCTCTTCGCCTCCTTCCGAGATTGTTATTCCTCAATTTGCATCGTGTTTTACAATAACCTATTAACAATAAATACCTGTTAGATACATGTAGCTGCTAGAATCTCTTCTCGTCTTAATACGAGGTACCCGCGCTATTGTACTTCATTTGACACCCCTCACCCCATCACCTTACGTCACATTTCGGGATCCCAGGAACAACCCCACAAACAACCAACATACGACTACAAACCAAACTCTATTATTTTCAAAGTTATCTAGAGCTCTATCTAGCCTATCTAGCCTCAGTTTTCCTATCGGAAATAGCAGTGCTCTTATAATCCATTACACGGAATCGCAACACCCGTCACAATGGAATCCTTCGCAAAGCTCAAGCGCCGTGGCACCGACCTGCTAAGTTCCCTTCCGCACAACCTACCCTCTATGCCTCACCTACAGCGTCCTGGAGGAGGTAGCTCAACAATGAAGGGCACGTGGCAGCATATCTCAATTCCGCCTCTACCACGATCTTCGCATTCACTCGATATCGTCGCCGGCAACGCATATATCTTCGGTGGCGAGGTCGAGCCTCGCAAGCCTGTCGACAATGACATGCACGTCATAGTCCTTCCCTCTAGCAGCGCTTCTGCAGACTACTACGCCGTCAAGGCCAAACCCTCTCCTAAGCAGCAAATCTCCGGCAAGACTTCTGCGCCGATTACCGAGGAGGATGAAAATGAAGCTCAGCTCAAAGACCCTCTATCCGATGTTGACCTTAGTTCTCCACCCCCAGCCGAGGCCGAAGAGCCGTCATCAGCCACGTCCAACAAGAGCAAGACCAAGGGCCTTGACTCGCAAGTCCCCTGCCCGCGAATGGGCCACGCCACCGCCGTTATCGGCTCCCGCATCTTCCTCTTCGGCGGCCGCTCCGCCGAGTCCTCGTCCGAGCCCCTAGACGAAGGCGGACGCGTATGGGTCTTCGAGACCAAGACGCAGACATGGTCGTACCTGGACCCGTACCGCAACAGCCCCGTGCCCCCTGCCCGCAGCTACTTCGCCGCCGTGGCTACCGACAAGCCGCGCGACTTCGCCATCAAGCCCCTGCGCCGCGCCTCTAGCTGGAAGGAATGGGCCGAGGGCGACTCGGCAGAGGTCGGCATCCCGCAGCGTCCGATCGCTGGCAATGTCGCCGCCCACGCGACCGACGAGGAGGACGCCGGCTTCGGCACGTTTATTATCCATGGAGGTTGCACGGCGGGCGGCGGACGCACGCGCGACGTGTGGGCCTTTGACGTGCGCAGCTGTACCTGGAAAGAATTGCCCTCGGCTCCGGGCCCTGCCCGTGGCGGCGCAGCCCTGGCTATCGCGAAGAGCAGGCTATACCGCTTCGGTGGGTACGACGGTACACAGGAGCTCGGCGGCCAGCTAGACGTGCTGGAACTCGCCCTGGACGAGTTCGACGACCGCGTCAGCAAGGGCGAGATCGGCGTCTTCGCGCGGGGCGAGTGGCAGATGCTCGTCCCACCTGTAACCTCCGCTCCACCTCCAAGCGCAGAGGAGACGGCCAAACTCGTCCCGACCGAGGAATGGCCCGGAAATCGTAGCGTAAGCTCTTTGGAGCTCGTGCTCGGCGGTGGCGGTCGCGAGTACCTAGTCCTCATGTTAGGCGAGAAGAGCCCAAGCTCCGAAGGCCACGCGGGCGCCGGTCGCTTCTGGGACGACGTCTGGGCCTTCCAGATCCCGCCCGTCGGCATGACTGCGGCCAGCGTCACGGATGCTTTCCTACAAGCTGTGGGCCGTAAGACGGGCGAGGGTAAGTGGACGACGGTCGCTCCCGGACCGTATGAGGAAGAGAGTACACTGGACGCTCAGGGTCCAGGCCCCAGAGGATGGATCGCGAGTGCGCCTTTAGGCGACTTGGAGGAGAATGCCATTTTGGTTTTTGGCGGGTTGACCGAGGATAACACAAGACTGGGAGATGGTTGGATCTTTAGGCTGGAGTAAGGTGAGAGGTGAAATTCTTTTTTGGGTGTGAGGGGTGTTCGATAATATTTTTTTCTATCTGGGTATCTAGGCTTGGTCGGCTTGAAATTACGAAACGGTCTGAAAAGGTTATGTCAGTATATGAATAAGCAATGTTACGCTCAAATCAAACTATCAAGATAACGGTTATAACGTAAATTGACGAGAAAAGGCAAGGGTAGGCTTTCTTTCGTGAATCAATACAAATATGGCGTATGTACAGTGTCTAATTCCAGCCCATGCTCTGAAATTCTCCCCACGGTCGTAATCACAGGTCTTTTCTCGTAGTCTCAATGCCCCATGGCTCACTCGTCAAGCTTGTTTGGCCGGCGCTGTTCTCGCAAGTTTGGCGTCCGCTCAAGGGGCCGGGTGGCGGTACTTTGACCTTGGAGCCGGGTGATGTGGCGCTTTCCTTAAGCGCTGATAGTAGCTGCTTGGTGGTCTCGGGAGTTAAGTCCTCGTAGTAGTCGTCGTTGATCTGGATCATGGGGGCGTTGACACAGGCGCCCAAGCACTCCACCTCGATGAATGTGAAAAGTCCGTCTGGTGTCGTCTCGCCCTGCTTGATGCCAAGTTGCTCTTTGATCGCCTTTACAATTGCGTCACTGCCGCAGCCGCCGAGTTGGCAGGGTGTCTAGCCCAGTTTTCTATTAGCATGTGATTGCATTTCATGGAGACTTTATGCAGTTGTGATATCCCTGGACATCCTGGTTACGGACAGCGAAATCCTCCTTATCCTGTTGGGATCGCCGCTGTCCTGCTACCGCCTTGGTGCAGTAGAGGGGGGGAAATACGAGGAGCAATGAACCCAATGCAAACTCACCGTAGTACAGGCCTGGACGAAGAACTTGCCGACCGGTGTTCGGTTGTACATGGTGTAGAAAGAGGCAACTTCATAAACACGTGTGGGCGGCATTTCGAGGATCCGCGCGACCTCGTTCATGACTGATATGGACGTAAAGCCGTGCTGGCGCTGGCCTAAATCTAGTAGCGGCATTACGGCTGCCTTCTTATACTGCGGAGGATAACGTTTGAGAATCTGAGCGATGAGCTCCTCATTCTGGGCCGAGAACTTGAATGGTATATCGGGGTTGTTGTCGGGCGTGTTTCGGTGCTGTTGTCGTGAGGCAATCTAAGCGTTAGCAACAGAGCTTCTAGAAATGAGGCACATTGAATAAGGTTCCAAGCTTCATAAAATATTCGGGCGAGTACAAATCGGGGAAGCAAGCAAGGCCAAGAACTAAACTTGACTGCTGGCTTGCGGAATACCCGTCCAGCTTAGGAACCACTATTGAAGAGCTTCGGGTCGATGTGGAGGAACAAGACGAAGGTTGCGTACCACTGCGAGAGAGTCACTTCTCCTAGAGCTACCGGCTGTGAAAGCTCGGAATTGTGTTCGAGGGGTTCGGCGTACCGAGCGGGCTGCCGTTCTGAGGAGGACCGGGGCGAGTTTCGACGCCATGGCGAATGTGTTGTAGATTCAATTGACGAGGAACGGCGAAGCTCGGCAGGATTAAGGTCTTCGATCGTTATGAGGTTTCAATTGGCGATGATGGACTTTCGGATCCAATCAGATTAATCGCGTTGGTCAAATCGGTCCCACACGGTTAATTTTCGGCAAGCTGTGACTCCACTGTTCGTTACTTCATACAAATTCGCCCCGAGTCAATTGAATGGATCACGATAAACCTTGATACAGTAATGCGGGATGCAGGTAATTTTATCAACCAGCGATGGAACAAGAGAAAAAGGGTATCGCATCAGAAAGCCCGGCGCATATGCCTAATTCAATTCATTGTTATCATCAATTTAGGTCACTATCGACAAGCAAGTTCCCAGCATAACATCAAAACCGTTGTTTGCGACCGGAGACCAGATATTCAATCCATAGGCAAAATAACAGGCAGGCAAGGAATATTTCTCTATTACTCGGCTGCTCCATCGGCCTTCTTCTCCTCGGCGGCCTCACCATTGGTAGGCTTAGCCTCTTCTTCAGACTTCTCTGCAGATTTCTCTTCGATCGTCTCTTCCTTTGCAGCTCCGTCGCTCTCAGCGACCAGCTTCTTGACAGCTTCAACCGTTGCAGCAGGCCCACCAGGCTCGGCAATGAGGACCTTGCCAGCTTTGTCAACAGCGAAGACACCGCGAGTGATACCCTTGGGTGCTTTCTTGAGCCCAATGGCATCAATCAAGGTGGCGCTGGGGTCGCATAGAAGTGGGTATGGTAGGTTCTGCTTGGTCTTGAACGTGGTGTTGGCCTTGGGCGAGTCAGACGAGAGGCCGTAGATGGCGAGACCACCTTTGGTCAAGGGCTCATAAGAGTCTCGGAAGAGACATGCTTGAGTGGTACCTATGTATCAAGTCAGACACAGCAATCGCCAATTCATGGCCGCGCGGGATTGAGCTTACAGCCTGGGGTAGAGGCCTTCGGGTATGTGAAGATGACAACTCCAGATTTACTCTCGTCGACGAGAGCCTTCAAGGTAGTCTTCTTGCTGTCATTAGTCTCGACTTCGCCACCAAAGCCGTCGAGAGCGATAGTGTCACCGACGACGGGCTTTGCGGGCTTAGATGAGCCATTGGCAGCGGCAGGCTTGGCCGACTTTGCAGACTTGCCCTTGACAGCCTCCTTGACCTTGGTAGCTACCTTTGAAGCTTTGGATTGCTTCTTGGCCGGAGGCTCTGGAGCCGGCGCAGGCGCTTTGCGCTTACGAAGCTCAACAGGCATGGTGATGGGGTGATGCACCTAAATAACGTAATAGGCGCAGTGCGGAATCAAATAAAAAGTATCCAGCGACAATCGCTAGATGACGGCGATCATAGGAAAGTAATAACAGAGAAGTTTTGGGTGAAGATTGATGAAAAGCTGATGGAAACAAAGACGAGAGGTGGTGAGGTTGAAGGTTGAGGTCGACGAGGTTGCAGGTAAACAGGAGGTTGCGACGAAATCCGACCAATGAGAGAGGACTATTGCGACAGCTTTCCTGACTGCGACAGGGGGTGCAAAGATAGTTGTGTCACAGGGATATTTCGCTGCCGAACAATTTAAAACCCTTTGCTAATGATGAGGCTAACGTGATCGAGCCAATTCCTGTTAAGAGTTCCAGGCGCAGGTCGGACGGGTTTGGTCGGGGGTGTGGCAGCTACCAGAGACGGGGAACATCTGGAGAGGCGGGAGGGGAAAGGTACCTAGCTTCCATACTGGAGCTCGCGACATGGTAAATGGGCATATGGTATGGAGGGAGGAAGGATGGTAAAGGTCACTACGGTAACTTCTCCAGACCAAGAAAGGTACTTGACCAAAATACGTAATATCCCTATGTCCTACATGTAGAAAATTGTACCTGATGTTTGGCAGCTTAATAGACCTGCATACATGTATGAAGAGCCAAAGAGCTAACTTTAGCATGAAGGGGAAACCTTACAAATCCGCTGTCAGGGGCTCCCAGAAGGGGAAATGACAGCAGTTACCAGGTGGCCATGGCGCAACATCGCACAGACCCGGAGCCAAACATTGGAACTCTCATTTTCGTCCTCTCACGCCGCCACACATTCTTCCTTCACTACTGCGAACGCATTAATGGGGGCATTTGTTATTCTTTTCCCTTCTTCCCCCTACAAATTACTATTGACCTAGTCTCAGTTCTCTCTTGTAGGAACAGGAAAAGGCGCAGAATGCTCAATATAATTCCGACATGTTGTTTCAATATCTATATCAAGGTCTTCACCACCTACCCTTTTTAAACGATATGCAGGCGCCAGGAAACCCAAACCTGGCATTTCGCGACACCCCTTCTTTAATGTTTCCCCCCCCCCCTACCTTATGACTTTCGACCACGTAAGCATTCGTTCATGCCGCATCGATCCCCTCACCAATGGTGATCCATAACATCTAGTTAATGAAAGCAATGACGATCATAGATGAACCGGTCTGTGTGAGCCTGTCTAGGACTACTTTGGGATGCTTGCCTTATGTCCACCGAGAAATCAGATTTACCTACCTCCATATTTCTTAGTCCCTGCACACGATTTGACAATTTACCACAAGCAGGATCATCAATAGCACAGAGTTGGAGACCTGCGTCGAGGAATTAACAGCACCCGAGATTCCCTTTAAATCATCCAAGCTCCTTATCCCTCTTTTCATGATGGATGGAGGGTACGCCGGATTTGCCAAGCCACCAGCGATTAAGATCTAGGTACCCTACCTGCTATTGCCACTCCTCGTATTGGAAGCGGCTAAGCCTGAATCTCAATAATACGGACCCAATAGCAGATGCCCTCTTTATTTCATTCGGGTGAAGACAAGGAGCGTCTCTACTCACAGTCTGGACCAATAGGAACTGATGATATTGCATTTACACGTGTTTTAACACATTGATGTCGCGAATTTATATAACTAAGAGAAACGCGGTTCAAGGGTAATCATGATGAATCCAGCATTTATGAATGCCGTGGAGGGAAAAGGTACACTGCTTGACATTAGCCCAGATATCTGACATATGCCGACCGAGTATTCTTTACCAAGGCCCGGCTAAGATGACGGGGAGTCAGGCACTGGAAAGTGGAATACCAATATATTCCAATAATTGCCATCTTGTCTATGAGCTGTAATATTTGTATTCTTGCATCTCGCGGAATGAGGAACTTAACTACAATGTCTAGTTGCGATTCATCAGCTATCAGTCCACCCATTTTTGAAGGTGCCGTGGTCCTATCACTCTCTGCGCAGCTAGTGGCCAACTACAGCCGCGAGATTACGCCTGTATATTACCCCAACCACGGTGGCCTAGAAGTCAAGAATGCTAGTTTCTGCAATATTACTGTTTCCTACAGCCACCCGGACCAAAACGATCTCGTGAGCGTGGAAACATGGTTGCCGGTCGATAATTGGAATGGCCGTTTCCAAGCAGCCGGAGGTAGTGGGCTTGGCCCGGGACGATTCGACTTGAGCTACGGCAACATGGCTGGAGCCATTGCAGAAGGCTATGCCACCACCAGTACGGATGCCGGAATTACCAACCCTTTAGATCCGTACTCATGGGTACTGGAGAGTCCGGGTAAGATCAATGAAGTCTTAATTCGGCACTGGGGTGGTGATATCTTGAACGAGATGGTATTATAAGTCGAAATGTACCCGAGAATAAGGGTCTAATACTAAGCTCAGACAATCATTGCGAAGAGCGTCATCGAAGACTTCTATGGGAGACCACCAGAATACTCCTATTTTAACGGCTGCTCTCAAGGGGGTCGCCAAGGCTTCGAACTAGCACAGAAGTACCCTGCTGCATACGACGGCATCGCAGCTTCGGCTCCAGCAATTCACTGGGCTCAATGGGCTCCTGCCATGTTTTGGCCACAAATGCTGATGAATACTATGGTTGGTTATTCCCATGGCTGCGAGCTGGACCATCTTACCGCTCTGGCCGTACGGGAATGCGATGGTCTTGACGGAGTAGTTGACGGTATTATATCAAGTCCCAAAGCATGCTCATTTGATCCTTTTCCATATGTCGGAACCAATTTCACCTGTGTAACAGAGCATAGGTCTATGGAGTTGAGCAGAGCTGCAGCGGTCATTGCGAATGCTAGTTGGTCCGGTCCAACTGACTCTGCTGGCAACTTCATCTGGTACGGCCTCAACCATGGCACCGACCTCAGCAGTGACACGACAGGTACAGGTATTGCCGCGACATCATGTAATAATAGCGCGTGCAAGGGCAATCCAGTACCCCTTGCATATCAGTGGATTCAGTTGTTTGTCCAGAAGGACCCAAACTTCGACTATACTACCCTAACACGGCAGGGTTATGATGACATAATGCTTCGGTCAGGAGCCGAGTATGATCCCATCGTCTCAAGCAGCAATCCAGACCTCAGTAAGTTCTATAAGGCTGGTGGTAAAATGATGACATATCACGGATTGGTTCGTGTCCTCTCCTTTCATCATTCATCCTAGGCTCACCATTCCGCTTGATTCGTACAGTACGACCAAGTTATCCCAATACAGGCTACTGAGCGGTACTACGACGACATCGCGAAATACGTTCCCGATGTTCACGAATTTTATCGCTTCTACGAAGTACCCGGGCTTCCGCACTGCTTCGGCAACGGGCAGCCAACTACAGTCTTTGATGCCCTGCGAGCATGGGTGGAGAACGAAATAGTTCCCGGATCTCTATCCACGGTTTTAACAGACGCCTACGGAAAGAAGAATAATAGGATATTATGCCCCTATCCTGAAAGAGCTGTTTATCTCGAAGAGTGTGGGGACTCGGCCGATGCGGCTTGCTTCGCTTGCGCTGCTGATTGAGAACAAGCTACCTGTACAGAAGAGTGTTAAAGCAGTTGTTGGTTCGAAAATATATCAGACTAGTTAAATTCTAAGATTTTAGGTGATAAGAATCTGACTCGCAAGCCGAGCATGTCTGACAATGATTACGTTTCAGTAACATTGAGAAAACGGCAAGGAGACTTACAATGCTAACATACTGACCCTTTTCAGACATTTGCAAAGACAGTCACAATCCTATTTCAGATAGATTCTCAATGTACTACTTTCATTTTGCTCACAATCTGAGTAGCGTCCAAACCATCCTCAAACTAATTTCTGCAATGGAAAATCCAACATCCTAATTTGCGAAATGCCAATTTTTAAGATATCCGGTTTGTTATCCTGGCTAATACATGATTTTCTCGAGTTTCTGTATCCAATTTTGGAAAAAGTGTAGGGAGGCCGAAGCAGTGCACACCTCAAGGGACTGGGATTTTTGGATTGGCCTTCAAGAATCACAGTACCTTCTTGACTTATTTAGAGTCTATCTAGTCGTCGTTGAGCGTTCGGCCTTCTCCCACCTAGCCTACTGTCAATAAACTTGGAAAACGTACCTAATATAGGTACTTAAGGGGTGAGACTTACGCGAATAACGCCCTCGTGCGAGAGGCCATGGGCCCAAAATCCATCAATTGATGGCATTGTCCGAGCCAACATATCATGAGTTAGGAGCAGCCAGAATCCGAATACCCCTTTTGCGAAGATATCTAGAACGGCGTATGCAATGATCTCGCCGTCAACGTTGATGCGGCGAGCGCCACCAGCGATACCCCATATACTAAGAATGATTAGCAATAACTCCCGGCCGATAACAATTGTCACTTACACTGGGTATGCAGTCCATATGAGGAGGGTAAAGAGAGAAATAGATGCGAACAAGGTTCTCGTTCTATTGTCTTTGGAGGATATTGCGTGGCGTCCTTTATATCCAACCTGATAGACGACGTTGAGGTAGGCTATACAAGCGATGGCGTACCATCCCCATCCCTGAGCCTTATGCCTCGAGAAAGCAGCAAACAGGCCGGACAAGATCATGATCACATCCGATACTACAGTCACCAAGATGCTTGCACCGTCGAGGCCGGCAAGAAGGCACAAGTCTAGGAGAATGAGAGGTGTAGTAAGTGACCACTAGGACCATTAGTCAGTTATTCGCGGTGGGTAAGGTCCCGAACGGGTCGTATGGCACTCACATCAACGTAGCGAGCCCAATATACATCACGCATAACAATATCCGTGACTACTCCGTGCTTTGATCTCCCAGCTATATATGCGTGTGGAGTTATGCCATCCCCAGTAGCCATGGCATAGTAAGACAAGAAACCAAAGGTCGTTACTAAAGCCGTTATGATATGGAAGTACCGTTTTTGCTGCAGATGGTAAATATTCCACTCGTCCAAGACGATCAAGGGGGCTTATTCACCACAGGAACTCTCATAGCCATTATGTAGAAGGCCAACGAAGATAGCCCCATTAGAGCACAGACGACCCTAGTATGGAAAATGTAAGTGACTAGAACAAGCTAGCTTCCTGGCAAAGTACTGACCATAATGTTCTGTGTCCTACCTCACTCGAGGTTTGGAAATATATTCGGGGAATATCTGGAATCACGGTTGGCAGTGGGGTGTGACTAGTCTCAGGGGGTGGTAAGATGGTAGCCGCTTGCGTGGCAGCATCATATATCTGTTGTGGGAGAATCATCGTAATACAATTCGCCTGAAGCTGACGATGTTCGAGGATTTCAAACTGGAAACTTCAAGTAGGTAGGATAGGGTACCTCAGTGATCTCAAAAGCTGATGGCGCTGAGAGGGAAAATGTGTAGGTGAGAAGAGAGGGGCTAGGCAGCATTTTTGCAGGGCCAGATACCTAGCCATATAAGAGGCCATGATTAAGGTGCGAGCAATGGTGTCGTCACTCCGGATAGCTGGTGTAGGAACGCAACCAATCAGATATTAAGGTCATTCTCGAACTAGGCATTCGATTGCGTCCTTGTCTTACGTTGCCGTGAACCTTCTGACCAGACGAATTTCCATTACGAAATAAGGTAAATGATCCGTTAGATCACTACTCGTAATCATCGTGTGTATTGCTATACCTAAGCGACCAAGCTTTAAGGGCTGTATATGAACAAACTTGTGGGCAGCTGAACCGTGTTTAAAGGCTCCTTTGGGCAAGTAACGATGACCAACCGATTTACGCACATTCTAGAGGCAGTGGGACGGATATGATGGCATCTAGGTAGCTAGAGTTCCGCAGAGTCGTGATACAGTGGCTGGTGCCGTAAGAGGCTAAGAGGATAGTTTGAAATATCCTCTGGATATCGACTGCTCCGAAGCTCGAGAAAGGACCTGGAGCTTAGTGAAGTTTTTGATCTAGGATATAAGCATAACTTTATGATTGTATTTTATCCATAATAGGGGCTTTGCCAATAACTTCACGATATATTGCGCTGTAAGGTTCTTTGCTACAGGGGCATCATAGGCAATGGAATGCACATGCATGTAATAGCCGGAGCTTTTTAAGTACATAGATCAGGTACCTTACAGGACCCCACCCCCAGAGAAACCAGACGGCGCAATGCGGCGGATTAAAACCCCCAGTGGATAACGTTAAATGCCCCGCAGAGCCGCGTCAAATTAGGTACCCAGTAGGTACGGGCACGATTAGTGCAAGGAACTATCAGCTTGCAATTCCCACGACAATCACTCGATAAAAATGTCATAGGATCTTTTTCCCGTTCCTGCACCGAGATTTTAGTCACCCTGGAAGACGTTTCGTATCTTATGTTTTGTACAAAAAAAACTGCTTCTGCAGTAATCTGCAACGTCGGGACAAGCACCTTGGTACCTAGGTACCAGTACCCCACCCATCTAGGTACCAATTGATTGACGCCTTGTCGCGCCCCGCCGCAAGGCAAACAGCTTCGCCGATAGAAGCTCCCCCGTCACATCCCACGGCGTGAGCCAACTTCACAGAATCAACAACAAAATTGGTATTCGGAAACATTTTCAACGTCAGACTCCAGGGTATCCGATACTATCACGATATCATTTTCTCAAGGCCGCTCTCGCTGAGTGCTTGTCGCCATGGATCAGCTTGCGTCCACGCTCTTATCATATCCGCCAGAAGCTGGCCTTGATCACGACGTGGACCGCGACTCAGATATCAAGGCCCATGTTAACAGGCTCTCTAAATTACTCAAGGAAAAGGATGCCGACATAGTTGCCCATGGTCCTGAACTCCTCGAACTGCTCAACCCGGCAGTGAATTCACTATCTTATCTCGCCGTCCTCCACACTCTTATTATTCCAGGAATAGCATCTTCCGTGCCCCGCGACCTCATTCTCGACAAGTTCGTACTGTTTCTCATTACATTTGATGCCCGGCAATGTAGATATGCTAGAGGCCATTTGCATGACGTCTTTCTGGCAGCTGGGAGCGGCCAATTCCTGCCTGTACGTTTCCCAAACCCCACGTCTTCCTATACGTGCTGACTAATGTCTGCCTTAGCCTTCAGCTGCTGTTGAAGCGCTCTCGACGGCCATATTGAGACTCGATCCAACCGGTAGCCTGCTCACCCCCTCCCATATCCTACTCGCAAAGCTCGCCTACAATACCGACAACATTGAACCTGCCCTACAAGTGATCGATAAGAACATCGTATATTTCCCCGGTATGTCCAACTACGGCGAGCCTAAAAATCTTGGCGACCTCTCTCTACCACCTCCAGTCTACATTTCTCGAGAAACAGGGCTTACCGGCACCCTGAAATCCACCTCAGTCTTGGAGTATGACTTGCTTCGTGGCATGATGTACTGCTCCAGAAGAGATTGGGCGAAAGCATATGACGCGTTTGAGAAAGTCGTCGCCTACCCTACCCGCGAAGGCTCCACGAGCAAGATCATGATCGAGGCTTACAAGAAGTGGGTGTTAGTCAGCTTGCTCTTCAAGGGGAAGATTGTGGAACCGCAATCGTACACGGGAACCTTAGCGAGTAAGCTCTATGCAAATCTCGCAAAGCCGTACACAGCGGTCGCGGTGCTTTTCTCGACCGACAACGCGCAAGCATTGAAGGCAGAAGTTGAGAAGAACACTCAGACGTGGCTAGAAGACGGAAACACAGGTTTAACTCAAGAGGTTCTTGCTCACTACCAGAAGTGGCGGGTATTGGGGCTGGAACGGATCTACTCCAAAATCTCGCTTTCCGAAATCCGACAGCAGACCATAAGTGCCGAGACAGGCAAGGTGCTCGAGAAGAACAAGGACGTAGAGACGCTCATCCAGAACATGATAATATCCGGCATGCTCAGCGGTGTTATCGAGAAGAACGACGACGGAACAAGATTCCTTACATTCTTATCCCCATCTACGCAACTCTCGGAACAGGACTTCGCCAAGGAGCTCGCCAACACGGCGCTGCGCTTGAAGCAACTGCACCCGATCTTTAAGACGACAAAGGAGCGCCTAGGCACCAGTAAGGAATACATCAAGCATGTGGTCAAGGAGGAGAAACGAGCCGAGAAGAACGAGCCGGATCCCACCTTAGCTTTTGACGCTCACGTGGATGACGAGGACTTGATGGGCGGTGTGGTAGCTACCGGCTGAGCAAGCGGAAGTCCCATGCTGTCTATTGAGTCCGTTTTGCAAGGCTGTCCTTACCTGTGATTAGGGGCCGACCGAAAGTATGAGCAGGAGCCTTCTTTGAACTTTTTCCAAGACTGTCCGAACAGTTAGTCAGAAACAGTCAAACACTAAACATGACACGGCTTGCATACCCCAGTGACGGCGTTCAGAGGAGGAATATTTGCATCTCTAGGCGATGATGCCTAGGCGGGTAATGAGGCGAGAGTTGCTATTCAGCTAGAGATAGATAGTAGCTAAGAACCGTCAAGACTCACGACCTCCTTGTTAGACAGTACCAGAAACCCCAAAAATAAAAGACAGTGATATCCCATATTGTCAATGGCCTTTCATTATTAAGCTATATCATAAGCTCAGTTCCTCGTAGCATACAGCATGTATCTGACCCTTCCTTGATTAGGCCTCCCAGCTCCTCTAGTGCTAGGTACCAAAATCCCTTTGCTGTCATTTAAGAGATGCCATGTCTGCCAGTAATTCATATGCCATAAGCCTAGGCTTCAGATATCTGATGTGGGTGGCTTGCTTCCCAGATAATTGGGAGACCAGTAAGCTAAGGTTCAGGACCAAGTATTATACCATCTTGATCCCTTCATAGAACTAACTCGAGGATAATACGAACCGCCTGGCCCCCCTTTGCTCCGTTAATTTTGTGCCATTCCGACAAGCGCCTATACGGTTGCATTCCAACATGAGCTAGCAGTTATGATCACGAACCAACAGAAAGTTGCTTGATCATGTCGGATAGCTTCGTAGCTTCGGTTCGGTAGTCAATCTGGCTTGCGCTCATCACCTGGTATCGTACACTGCACACGTCGTTAGTAATCATATTTCTCAGTTACACGGGGAATCACGTTAGATCACGTACCGTTGGTTTTCACCGTACGTATCCATCTTAGCACGGCATTTGAAATGTAGCTTGGTGCAGTTGGCAGCGTCGAATATAGCTGGGAAGCGGTCCTCATCGTTCTCTTTGATCTCCATGAGCTCGTCGGCAGTCATTCCCATGATGACACGCCCAACGTCGTCGAAACATGATAGCCACATTTGACCAGTGTGGTCAGTCACGTTCACACTCATAATGTACCTGTATTGGGGCCGCGCGTGTGCGATATCGCACTTCTCGCACCGCCACGTGCCATCACCCTGGTCGACTACCTTCTTGTTGCATTGTTCGCTACTACACGCCGGGTATGCGAAATTATCTTGCTTGATGAAGACGATTGTGGCCTTCAGGTTGAAATAGTCTGTGTTCTCCATTCCGAGGTTTTCATCCTTCACCTGGGAGATGACCTTAGTCTGGTCGACACGGCCTGTTGCGGAACCCATAGATGCCATGTTGTTGTGAGTAGCAAAGCTGTCGGTACGGCCTTGAGAGTCATACCAGCCCTTCAGACGATGAGCCTCTTCAATATCGGGGTCGACGGACAGGGAGCCCGAAGCTAGCAGTGAGAGCGATCGTCCACCAAAGTCAGACACCTTCAAGCCCTTGAAAGCGACAATTGATTCCGGCTGGGTTGAAAATGAATTGGCCGTCTTGCCCCATATTGTAACGCGAACAGAGAATTGCGAGTCGTCGACTAAGGTCAACTCGCGCTTATCAAACGGCTTGCCTGTATTTTTCGAAGTGATCTGATTGACGTCGCCGACCTCTTTCAGAACACCAATCACATCGACGGTGGCATCCTTCTCCACGGATTGAAGTTCTTGGATATTGACAAAGTTGAAGCGGACTTGAGGCACGCTGGACTGATCCTCAGCCTTCTCGATAACTGTATCCCGCTCGAATGTGAGCTCATAGTCGTTCGGCAGGTTTGTGAATTGCTTTTTCGCGAGGGTAACACGACACGGGTAGCTGATATAGTAGACCTGGCCTTCCTGTAACAGGTCATAGAACTGATCAACTTGTTCGTTGAACCCGGTTGCCCTGATCTCGCCACTTTCGTCTAGAAGGTTGACGGAGAAGAGCTTGCCTTCGCCAGATGCTTTATGCCAAGTCTTAATATCGGACTTTTGTGTTACACGCGCCTTGATAGTCCACTTGTGTGTATAAGGAGAGAGCGCCTCGATCGGATAAACGACATTGTTCCCGTGGCTATGAGGTGCAGCGTTGATGCCTCCACCTCCACCCATGCGCGACGACATCGGTTCCGACTTGATTGGTGCTTGGGACTCAGTCTTTGCACCGTAGAAGTTCGAGCCACCAATAGCGGTATTTGTAGCAGGCTCCGACTTAGCTTCAAATGCTTGTGGCTCCCCAATTCGATCATGGACACCGAGTTCTGAAGCAACTTCGAGATCAAGGATGATTAAGATGCTGTGTGCTGTCAGCTACCGCGATCTATACACTGCAAGGCTTCACTCGATACTCACTTTTTCCCCTTAACCATGTTTGCTTGGTACGATTTGACACGGACAAGAGCTCCCCGTACAAGGGAGCCATCATGAATGACATGGTTCGTCTCTGAGAATTTCGTAAGCACCATCCTATTACCGCCGGGTCGTGTAGGCTATAATACGTACGAGTTGCCAACATGCATTGGACATAGTTGCGGATGTCGCTTAGAACTATACGATACCGCTCAGGCTGCTGGCCACCAGCATTTTGTTGTGCAGCAAGAGGCTTAATCTGTAAGCATTGCAGGACAGGAACCGGGAATCGCTGGTCGACGTGGTCGGGATCGTTGAAGATGGCACTGGCACCTTGATTAGCTTGTATAGTCCTTACTACCCAATGTAAACGTTAGTTGCGTGCATACTCTAAAGCCCCTTGAGTGATGGCATGTTGCGCCGCCGCGACCGACATGGTGGATATGATTGTGCCTTTGCGAAATTGTATCTTGAAAGGCAGCAGAATATCTGTGTCGGAGGCAAAAGTTGGGTGGGATCTTGAAAACGCGTCGGGTCTGAAAAGTCGCGTCCAACTTAAAGTGGTAAATTGGATCTAGCGTGTTACGCCCCTCAGTGCGGGGCTATAGGTACCTACCCTTAAGGCTGTTTGGAGCCCAGCTGTAACAGCTGCAACAGATGCAGCCAATCATATGCCGACCAGCTGCGTTTGTGGCAGCTGGCAATTAATCGTACGTCATGCCCCCCCAGACGTCAGCCCACCTTATTGTACCTAGCATATCGCCAAGCGCATGCATGCTTCAAATCCATACATGTATCCTACAACTTCAGCTCTTCGTCCTTTCGACCCAACTCCCTGTTTAAATTCTGATAGACCTCAATAACGGCCAAAAATTCCCATCGCCATGGCAGAAGCGGACGTCGCGACGAAAGCTCCCGAGAGCGATGCTCAAGAGACCGTAATCCCGGGTGATACACCTGCGCAGACCGGCCCTACGATGGGTGAACATTGCACAAGTGATAGACCGACTCGTAAGTCGCCCTCAACGCTTCAAATTAACTAGTATGGATATTAATATTGGCTACATAGCTGCTGGTCTGGCGCCAAAGGGGGAACTCAGGAAACTTGGTGGAGTGGATGTCAGTAATATAGCCCTATTGACCATCGTTCACTTGCGAATGCGCGCTAACAGTGTAGTAGGTCTACCTTTCGAAGCCAGAGTCATACCCGACGAATCCTTCCAAGCTGCTCCTTCTCCTCTCAAGCGGCACGGGCATCAAATCGACGAACAACCAGATTCAGGCCGACAAATTTGCGGATGAAGGTTTGTGAGTATATCCCCAAATGTTACAAGCCCTCCTTGTGCTTATTTCAAGTCGCATATCACTCTCTAAGCTTATTTGAATAATTTCAGAAATTAAGAATATTAACGCTACGTGCAGTGTTGTTGTGATG
This sequence comes from Hypoxylon sp. FL0890, assembly GCA_022497025.1. Taxonomy (NCBI): domain Eukaryota; kingdom Fungi; phylum Ascomycota; class Sordariomycetes; order Xylariales; family Hypoxylaceae; genus Hypoxylon; species Hypoxylon sp. FL0890. The sequence goes on from MU386550.1 coordinate 166,862, forward strand.
CCCGACCTCTTTGAAGGCAACCCAGCGCCGAACTCAAATTCTCCAGTCCCCGAAGCCGAAATACAAGGGACCTCATTTCTCGATAAGATCAAGCTGAAAGCCGCCGAGCTTGCAAAGTCATTCGTAATAGATGAATGGTTAGCACGCCATACTGAAGAAAAAGTAATGCCCATATTAGAGAAAGTCATCGAAGCGTGTAAGGGCGAGTTCGCCGATGCTGTGGGGAACGGAGGTGGCATCTACGCTGTGGGCTACTGTTTCGGAGGACGATATGTTCTGCTTTTGGCCAGTGAGCGTGGCCAGGTCCAGACTGGCTGGGGCGGCACCCAGAAACCAGCTGACGAGGAAGCGGGCGATGGCGCCAATACAACAAAGAAGGGCCCATATATCAGGGCAGGTGCGTTGGCGCACGCGACGTTGGTGTCCCCAGATGACTTCCGAGGTTTGAAAGTCCCAGTGACGCTCGTCTGTGTAGAGAGCGACCCGATGTTTCCTGATGAGGTTCGAGAGGCCGGGGAAAAGATAATGTCCGCGGAGAATGTGGAGCACGAGGTCAGCGTTTACCCAGGGGTTCCCCATGGATTTGCCGTTATCGGGGACTACGATGATGCAAATATCAAGGACGCACAAGTGACAGCTTTTGAGCAGATGCTCCGCTGGATCAAGGAGCATTAGTGAAGGGGCAAATGGATCTGACTGCATGGCGTTATCTGGTTGTTACCTTGCTAGGAGGGCGTGGCGATTAGGTTTCGACTTTCATAGTTGCGCGCGCGTTTCGGCCATGAATACCTAGACATTTGAGGGTTCTTCCTCCCATATACCTAGTTCCTCTATGGGACAGTACAGATGATCTTCCCCGTAGTCTTATTTTCTTCCATCAACTGGTGTGCCTTGACGATTTCATCCATCGGAAGCACCGTATCCACTAGGACCTTCAGTTTACCGCTTTCAAAATGTGGAATGTACTCGGCCAGCTTATCCCTCAGCCGACCTTGGTAGTCGAGGTCCCTACTACGTAGCGTGCTACCCTCAAGCCTGATTCGCTTATAGAGCAGCAAACCGATATCAACGCCGTCTAATCTACTACCGCCCATCATGGCTAGTGAAACCCACCTAGCATCCCTAGCCGCAACGGAGAGGTTCTTTTGGAAATAACTCGCACCGATAAAGTCGACAATGAGATCCACACCTTTACCACCCGTCGCCTCGAGGATCTCCTTCGCCCAGTCCTGGGTCTTGTAGTTGAAGGCCTTGGTGGCGCCGAGCTCGCGCTCAACAAACCGGCACTTCTCATCCGTGCCGGCGGTGGCATAGATGGCACTAGCGCCGCTCTGGCGGCTGAGTTGGATCCCGGCGATGCTGACACCGCTAGCCTTCATACGAAGCTTGGTTAGTTAAGCGGGATAGAGGTAGGCGGAGGGGATTAAACCTACACCTGCATGCCATAAAACGGTCTTTCCCGGCGCGAATTCGCCCACTAGATACAGCGCCTGCGTGGCCGTGATCCACGTTTCCGGAATGCCGGCCGCAGCTTCCCAGCTCAGGCTGTCGGGCTTGTGCAACAACATCTTGGAGTTCACGGCGATATACTCCGCGTAAGCACCGCCGTACGCGAGGCCGAAAACGGCGTCACCGACATTGAAGTTGCCGTGGGAACCAGGCCCGAAAGACTCGATGGTTCCGCTGAACTCGACGCCCAGAGTCGCCGGAGCCTGCGGCGGCAGCGGGTATCTCCCTTCGCGTTGGAGAAGGTCCATGCGGTTTAGCCCGAAGGCTTTGATGCGGACAAGAGCCTCGCCTTCATTAGGCTCGGGTTTAGGCGTTTGATCATTAATGAAGAGAGCGGTGGCAGGTCCTTTACCGCCTTTGATGTCTGTGTTGGAGTATCATTAGCATAGAATCTCAAAACTAAGCAGGATTCACATACCAACAGCTTTCATAACGCTGTCTTTTTTTTTTTTTTTTTTTTTTTTGAGGGAGGGTCAGATCTTTAGGTATTACTATCACAGGAGCTTGAAGACAAGAGACTTGAAGAAGGCCCTTACAATTTTCAGAATGGAGAGAGGTGGTTCGGTAGATACTATTTATCACCTAATCGAAGTTATTCATGACAGTTATTGAGGATATGTAGGTACCTTAGTCACTTTTATATAATCGGTATAGAAGTTGCGCTTTGAAATCAACGGTCACTTGCTTATTTTGGTACTGGGCTTAAACCAAAACTAGAGAATGACTATCAAGTTTAGCCTTCGAATCGAGTTCGCCCGAACCCCGATTCCCGCTTCGCAACATGAGTAAGCAACCAAATACTTGGGCAGGTTGTCAGAAGCCTCACCAACGGCAGCCATATGAAAGAAAATATTCCCTGTCATTCTTGACCATTTGTCGAAAGAGATGGGGACTTTGGGAAACCAGGCCTTGCACACTGCATGTTTTCCTAAACCGTGGCTCGGGATTCGGCGACAATCGAACATTTAGAAGGTCGAAATTGTGATAGAGCTCACGGTGCAATTGCGACTCCGATTCTATCAACTTCCTTCGCCTTCCAACCTGTTCAGAAAATCAAATCGGGCCTGCCGTTGTTTTCATCAGTCGTCCAGATGCATATTAGCTAAGCGAAAGCGAATTGCACCTGTTTCGAGATATCTGTCGGCATGTTAAACCTATCCATGCCTTTCTAGTGGATGTAGAGCCTTCTTTCTTGTCCAGCATTGCCCGTAACATAAGCACGCAAGGAATACTGGTGAACGAACGGCTTCGAGGCGTACCCTAGGTAGGATATCTTAACTGCAAAGGCTCAAGACCTCCATGAAAGAGAAAGAAAAGACGAGGACACGGTACAACGCGCAACGCGTATTGGCCGGTAATCTCGCGTTATTAAACAACATCTCGTATGCATTTGATTACCACAAGAGCGGTTGCATCGGTGATCCATTATGGGCATAGCAGAAATTGGTTTCCTCCATGCCGTCCATGCAGCCATATTACCCCAATATTGACCTCGCTAAATAATAACGGGCGTTCACCAACTCCGGAACTTCACACATGAGATTCCGGGAAACCCCATGGGCGAGCCTCACTGATTATTGCCAGTTCTTGGCACAGCAATCCTGTTACGGTACCAAGCGGCGATAATCATAGCGTTGTATGATTTTGCCTGTCATTTATCGAAAGTCCCTCATGAGCATGCGTTATCCAGTATCATGTTCACTTCGAAATATGAAATAGAGGGCCAGAGAACTCGGAAGTCGATCATTTTCGGCCACGACAACGCTGGTCGAATCCCATGAGTAGATCATCAAGTCTATTTAAGACATCCAGATTACAGCAAGCTAGATAAATTCAACTCCAATGCCTATACAGGTGAGATCCATTACCATGAACGGCGCCAATCACTGGATCTAGTAGATCACGGTGGGACCTAATCGCGATGATCGAAAGGACCCATCGTAACGCAGGTTTTAGCTTCACACTTCGGGAAATACTTCATATCGTTCGATACGAGGCATCATCAATGAAATATCAGCTTCTACCAACGCATATACAAAATCCACAGCCCGGTAAGGAATATTAAATGAGCCGACTACCTTACCTACCTATCTAAGACGCTCTGTCTCCTCTGGCGGTTATCATAGCATTGATTTTTCTTCTTATCTAAGTGCTTGATCGATTGACACGAGGAGCCAATTTTGCGTATACTAGGTATGTAGCGTTGTCGTCCGATGCGATCATGCCCTACTGCCAGATCTAGACTGGAGGTATTAAGAAGACTTATCAGTTCCACAGGCAGGCCAACTTCCAGAAGGCTTCAAGGAACGCTGGTAATTTCCGCCTAAAGTCGAAAGAGCCAATCCAGATTCTGGAGATGGCCGAGCGGTTGTCGGTCGCGACCTGTCAGTCAGGGGGCATTCAGGGGTTAACCCCAGTCGTGACTGTACATACATAGTGTACAAGCAGCCCTACAACAATGCCTCCGGATTACAGGTGTCGAGCACGGTCATGGAACTTCCAATTACATGCGCATGCTTAATTGTATTCCCCTTTATTGATCAAATTTCAAATTAGATGGCTCGAAGCGGCATCTGCATCTTCTCCGGATTCGGAGTTTAGGCCAAGATCCGTCGACCTCATAGGACACTCGAACCCTTGGATGAGCCACTAAATAAGGGATAGATTTATCGCTGCTTTTTCCGAGAATACTTTTCCCTCTCCAGTTTAAATTCAAAATCTGAGAAGCCAGTTAGTCTCTGTACGAGGAACTGCCTAAGGAGGATAAGTATTGGTTGTTTTATACACCCAAGTACACGGATGTGATGGGTTGCTGTGCCGTTCAATGTTGGTAAGATTGAATTTTCTGCTGACAGTGTCAGCCGTTAATTGGTCGTGATTGGTCGTGATTGGACGTTCCTGCAGAAGCGCAATCTGTTCCTGCATCTGCAACTGGCAAGTGCTAATTTGAACCGACTAAAATTCTTGAGAGCGGCCCCTCCGTTTTGTGTTCAAGGTTGTTAACAGCGTTATCTTGAAGAGCTGTTGGACCAGCTGAGCGAAGCCACTTGACCACGACTAACATTCATGCGTAGCGACTCGGCCAATAGGGACATGTTCTCTAATTCGCCCAAAAAAGACAACTCAGATCAGCTACAACATATCATCAATAGTTCAAGGACAACCTCAGAATAAGTTCCAAGGTTGATACGGTAGCTCATTCACCAAGTGTCATTTTCCTAGTCCGTTTAAAGGCTACTGCGGTCCTTTAGCCAAGAAAGAAACGGCGCTAGTGGCGTTCCAATTTCCGCATCTCCAAACTTGTCGCTGACCTCTCAATCCCCCGGTCGCCTCGCTCTGTTCCTTGCAGGATGCTGCTTGATGCTACGCTACCGTATACAGAACCCCGGCTCGCATCGTCCAACGAGCGACCAGATCCAAAATAGTACCGAACTATTGCCCCAAGACCCATCTCGTGTTCCTGGTAATGCTACATGATAATGAGCCATCACACCTCTTGTATTCGACCACACAAAACTGCTTTTGAAGATACTTCTCTTTTATTATACCTCAAGTATAATCCTAGCAGCTGTACATAATCCCAACGAGAGAATACTCTCCCCTTTCGGTCGGTACCTTTGGAGTGTACCCATTTTGGCTCACAGCGGCGAACAAAGTCACTCGGGCAATCCACACTTCACCCCTTTTTCGGGTCGATTTGGCGCTCATCACCCGCTGAACAAGAGTCCCCCTGAGGACCCCCTTTTTGGGGGCAAGTTATACTACACAGGTGTGCATACATTAACATATAGAGACACGCATAGGTAATCTATACAGTACACCTCAGCTACTTTATTCCTCGGAATGGCGGCCTATGATTGGGCAGCAAAGCGAAATAAGATGTGGAAAAAATAAATATGGAGAATTAGATGGATGGAGACCTAGTCGACCCTGCTCGTCCTAGCGCCGCGGACCCGTCATCTGTTACCCATGCTGCCCATGGCAAGCCAGGGTTAGGCTATCAACAAGCAGGTGAAGTTCACGTTGCGTTGTGCAGCCGGAAGCCACCTCCCCCATGCTATCTGCTCTGTATATAAATCGACTCTTCCAAAGACCGACAATCCTTCCTTTCTTTTCCTCCTCACCCACACACAATCACTGCAAATATCACCCTGACTTTTCAGTCAATTTCATTCGTTAACAAGCATACCTAATTGCTCAACCTATAAACCTAATAATCCTCGATTAAACGCTCTCACGAGTCACTTAATACCAGACAATCAAAATGAAGTTCTCCGTTGCCGCTGTTGCCTTCGCCGCTGGCGTCTCTGCCACTTACCCGGCTGCCAATGCCACTCAGTACACCACTGAGGTCGTTACCTCTTACGAGACCTACTGCCCTGGCCCTACCCAGATCACCTACGGCACCAACACCTACACTGTCACTGAGGTATGAGGATCGAAATGCTTGGATCTCATGCGGCAACTAACAAGACTTGATAGGCCACTACCCTGACCATCACTGACTGCCCTTGCACTATCAGCAAGCCCGTCTACACTACTTCGTCAGTTTCCTGCGCTACTTGGTAAGGAAGGGGGATTATGAACCAAAACAATGAATGAACTAACATGATACAGCGCCCCCAGCGCCCCCAGCGTCCCTAGCTCCGCCCCGGTCTACCCTACCTCGGCCCCTGCTGTCCCGGTCTACTCTAACAGCACTGCTCCCGTCAACACCCCTACCTCGGTCTACCCCACTGGCGGTGCTCCCGGCACTCAGACCTCCGCCACCAGCATCCCCACTGCTGGTGCTGGCAAGGCTGCTGCCCTCTCGGGCGCTGGCCTTGCTGGCCTGCTCGGTCTCGCTGTTGCCGCCCTATAAGGGAATCAGCTCAGTTTCGCGTTCGCGTCTATGACCTACGATTCTCCTTTGTTCGATAGTACCTAATCAGGGATCGAGAGGAAATGCTTTCAACGCTCATGACGGGAAGCAAGCTGGAGTTGTAATGGGATGATGGAAGTGTTTAGACTGGGAACTATTAACGGCACACGGAGTTCTGCATTGCACTATGGAGTATTATAACGGCCACGCATGCAGGATCTTATTTTGATTCTTGTAATTTCTTGTCTCGGTGTTTCGGACGAACAATCAATCTCGCCACGGAGGATTACGATGTGTGAGGTCTTCTGGTAGTTGGAACGGGTCAGGAGGGTATTCTTGGATCTGGAGCAGATTTCCTGCCGACACTTGGATGGGAATATTGCTTCGTCATCGGGAAGCCCTTGACAAAATCAAACCATTTCAATCTACCGAACCTGTCTCTTCGCCCAAGAAGTTTTCGATTCTCGTGCTCCTGCTCCTTGTTGGCTTCTCGTTCTTGTACAAACTTTGAGAGTCAATGGCAATGGTAAATATTTTGGCAAGAGTGGCAGGCTTTTCGCAGTCTTAGCTGGATGTTTTATTGGTCTCTAGACAACTTTCTCCTGTGCTTGCGGGGTCTTGTTCATTAGTTCAATGGCAACGCAGACACAGCTGAGAGGCCAAGTTTTGGTCCGGCACTTTACATTCTACCTTTTCTATCTGCGAATCGTGATCGGACTGAATGTTTACTATCTTGAAGACCTGTTTAACTCCTAATGTAATCAACCTGTTTCTATTTAGACTTTAGGTAGCTCTTCAAACATTCCTCCTAACCCACCAAATGGAGTACCGTCCTGTAGTTTCTGTTGGAAGCGTCTAGTTAGACAAAATGGAATGTTTGTTCCCAATTCTCTGATTACGCGTACTTCCTCTGCCTTGATAATACCGCAGTGCCTCTTTCGCTATGTATTACGTAGGGATATATTAGTGGCCTGATAGGGCAGTGCGATCTTCCTGTAGTGCGTTTAGATTGGATCGACGATCATGGATTGATTGCGCAAGCAAACTTGTTAGTTACTGGCGATCCTATTGTCTAGACAATAGGACGGGTTCTACAGAGCTGTAGATCAACTACCAACGTCCAGTGACCTGTTGTCGCATTTAACTCTGTAGGCCTCTTTGGCTAATAATAGCTAATAGTCAAGGTGTTAGACAGGTCTCACTGTGTGTGTGGGACACAAGAACTACCTAGGTAGGTTACTGCCTATGTCCGAGACAGTACGCGTGTTTTAATTTCTGGCCCTTATCAATACACGTACCCAAGCGGGTACTTAATGTATCCGACACTGACGTTAGCAGGTTTTAGAGAAGGCCTTTGTTGGAGTCCCCTCGCAGATCTCTTCGGTAACCTTTATTATTAGAACGTTGAATTAGCTCATAACACCTATGTTGCTTACTATGTAGAGCACGCGGTCCTGGCAACGATCTTTCGTGGGTTAGTAGGCTACCTCTTGCAACATTACTTTCGTTTTAACTCTGGGCGCAACGTGACGGATGGATACCTAAGGTATGTGGCATTCATCTTGGTACGGTTCCACCCGACTCCGGGGAAAGGGTTACCTGCCTATCCGATCTCAAGATGCGACCGCGCATGGACCCCTACGAATTCAATACATTCGTACCGTAGACACATGAGACGAAACTAATGAAGCCGTAAATATAAATGACGCAAACTGGTATTGCGTGTGGCCATAAAAAGATTTGTTCCGTGATATTGTACTCGCCGAGATCCCTTACTTAAAGGAAGCTTATGTCAACCGTGTATCTAGCAAAGTTGTCGGCCCGAAAGGCTTGCTAAGATGAGTGGCATCCGACTCTACGGCGTTTAATATCTTCCGAGCTACACCCTTCCATCTTCACATGGCTGCTCATGTATCGATATCTGTTTATGATCGACTTGCAAACCCTCCCTGCCTCTTTTCTAGAAACCTTACGTTTCCAGACATCTCTCACTAGCAGGAGACGGCCAACGTTATACGTCGCATAACGTCAGGTAGACATCTCTATTATTCTTGGATACCTTATTTGGAGGGGCCCATTAAATAGCCATCTACCTCGTAGACTTGCCAACATCCATAGTTCTCGCTACCCCAACCAATTGACCACTAAGGATAGATGCTATGTAACTCTACTACAGGTACCCATAGCGGTTGTTGTTGCGACTCGTTCGCACTCAACACTATCAAGCATCTCTACAAAGAAGTATAGCTGATTACGGAATTTCCATCTGATTGGTTGTACCCCGGACCTCCATGTTTGACGTCGCCACTCAAATGGCTCGTTATCAGTGTAGATGGCGGACGATCAGTATCATGGCTCTTGAACCGCTTTTCCGCTTTCAGTCAAACCACTATCTCCAATCTTGAACTCAATCAACCCCTCATTGTTTACCGCGGCTCTTAAAGGTTGCACAATCATCAAGCATCATGGCTGAGGTCAAGGAAATGTCTGCGACGGCTTCATCAGCTGATCTTGAGAAAGCAGCTGATGCTTCACCTAAAGCTCCCGGCGTTAGTCCTATGGGCAAGCATGTCGACAGCAATGATCCCGACGAGGCGTTGAAACTCGTAACTGGAGAAGTTGTGATTTTGACTCCGGAGGATGAGAAGAGATTGTTAAGAAAGATCGATCGCCACTTGATGCCCTTACTCTGCATCGTTTACGGGTTGAATTACCTAGACAAGACCACTCTATCATATGCCTCCATTATGGGAATCAAAGTGAGATTCTTCATTCTCAGTCCGGAACGCAGGTTTACTAAGTGTCCCATTTGCAGACAGATCTCAATCTCAAAGGTGAGTTTTCTGAGGCCTAGTAGCACGGACTGAAGAGTTTCTGATATACCTTTTATTTAGGCCAGGATTATTCTGTGAGTGATCTCCCATTGGCCTATGAAATGTCAACATGTCCTTTCTGCCCCTTGACTCGTAATATGAGATAGAATTCGAAAGCCTCCAATCACTTCCCACGAAATTCTAGAATAACACTGACTTGTACTGTAGTGGATAGCATCCGTGTTTTATTTTGGTTATCTCTTCTGGGAATGGCCGACGAATCGCCTTCTGCAGCGGTTACCATTGGCAAAATATTCAGCCTTCAACGTGATAATGTGGGGTCTGGTCCTCTGCTGTTTAGCAGCCGTGAAGGACTTCGCCGGGGCAATGACAGTGAGGTTCTTCCTCGGCGCTTTCGAGGCAGCCGTCAGTCCTGGGTTCGCACTTTTCACGTCTCAGTGGTACACCAAAAAGGAACAAGGCACAAGAGTAGGGTGGTGGTTTAGTTTCAATGGATGGGGCCAGATAGTTGGAGGTTGTGTGGCTTACGGCATTGCCGTGGGCACAGAGGCTCATCCTATTGCCATCAAGTCGTGGCAATTGGTTTTCCTCGTAACCGGTCTCTTCACAGCTTTCATGGGCGTCTTATTCCTATACGTTATGCCCGACAGCCAACTGAATGCTCGGTTTCTAACACAACAGGAGCGAGTTATGGCAGTTGAGCGTATCCGAATCAATCAACAGGGGGTGGGGAACAAGCATTTCAAGTGGTATCAGTGTAAAGAGGCACTTACAGACCCAATGATTTGGGCCTTCGTACTTTACAGTGTCATTTCCTCGATCCCTAACGGTAAGCAGCTTGACCTCCTTGACACAGTAGTTTTTAGTTGACACTATCGGCTAGGTGGTATGTCTAACTACTTCTCCCAACTCATTGTTTCATTCGGATTCTCCGAAAACCAGTCTCTACTCTTAGGCGTTCCCGGAGGTGCCGTTCAGATCGCGAGCTTGCTCATCGCAGGCCATTTTGGCGATCGATTCAAGAACCGCATAGTAAGGCCCCTTTTCCTGTATACTATACCCAAACCTAACAGTGCCTTTACAGTTGTTTGGTGCTGGTGGCGTGCTGGTTTCTGTGCTCGGTCTGTTCCTCATTTTGCTCCTACCGGACAGTAACAGTGGCGGGCGGCTTGCGGGATACTATCTCTATCAGTGTGTCTCGACCGGTTTCGTGGCCTTACTAGGTCTCATCTCAACGAATGTGGCAGGATGGACGAAAAAGACCACCTCTGCGGCAATGTATCTGATTGCTTACTGCGTTGGCAATATCATCGGACCACAGGTTTTCCAGTCGACGGATGCCCCGCGGTACCGTAACGCAAACATAACCGTCCTTGTGTGCATGGCCGTCTCATTCGCCATTTTGATATTTATCAATTTTTGGTGCAGGCGTCAGAATAAGGCTAAGGCTGCTATACGAGCAAGTCCAGGTTATACCAAAGTGGACGGACAGGAGTTCCTTGATTTAACTGACAGGGAGAATCCCGAGTTTATCTACAGTCTGTGATGTACCCACTATAGGGAAAAGGAGATATGTTGAGACTATGTGATAGTATCGGCAAGTTTTAAGACCTATTAGCCTGCCAACCTACATTATAACAAGTACTTTTCTCCTAAATATACTGTCTACGTAAGGCATATAAATTGCTACTGCGGGATAAGTGTGCTTTGGTCTAGATCTCGGTCGCCTACCTGGCTACCTACCTATCTGGGGCTCATTGCCTACCCCTAATGCATTCTTACTTGTGAGTCAGCCTTGGTGCATTTGGGATATATTAGTAACGGTATAGCTAATTTCAACATCACTCTGATGGCATATTCGACGACACTATTCTACCCTATTACCAAGCCATCAATCTGTGTCATTCACTATATTGACTATATGATCGGCCGTTAGCTTACCACGCGCAGTTTGATCCCAGGTCAGTCTATCTAATTTCATATCTATATTCTATGTCTATTTTGTATTTACTAATCCTCTAATGTAGTAAATGAAATAAACTCCTGGTAGTAAAAGAGTGACTAAAAACAAGCCATTTCGAGCTATACAAGAAGAAAAAAGGAACAAGGGGATCAGTGTATGTAATTCCGCTTTAGCGAATTGAGTACCTGACTTCCTTCCTTACCTCCGTTGCTATTTCGAGTGCTTCCTTTCTTGACGTGGAGAAGACATTGAAATATGCTATGAAAGTGTTTGATCCTGAACTGGGATGCGGAATCTTCTGGCCCCTTTTTGCGAGACAGCCGTAGCGATTGACTGTAGTACTCAGAGTCAGTTTTTCTCCTCCTTAGTAGCCTTGAGAATGTGTGATATCATTGCAACGACCTTGGGCGCCTCGGGGAAATGATTCAGGGTATCACTCACTATTCTGCGCTAGATCCGGCCTTCTGGCAAGCAGTTCTTCGCAGATATCATCTGAATCGAATATTCCTTCACAGGCCTCATGAAATTCAGCGCCAATCAATGTCATCGCTCCGGTATACTGAGCACCGTTCAGAAACGGGCGACACAACGCTTTGACCCGCTCTTTGTCGTCGATGGCTAAGGCTAGTGCAACCCCGAAATAATCAATTCCGTAAACCGATTCAACGATGCGGCTAGCAGTCAAACCGGGAGGCCGCGGGTTGATCTCCAGGACCCAAGGAACAGGTGGACCGGTTCTGGCCACTTTCTCAGTCGATCGTAAATCCTGGATGCCATCGACGCACCGGTATTCGACTGAAGACCCGTCGACTCGAGCCTCTACATGCATAATGCCGCTAGTAAACCCGAGCCGCCGGATGGTGGAACTAATAGATTCTCGTAACACCCTCAACTCATTAGTTGGCAGTGCGGAGGGGTGTACGAGATAGGTCTCTAAGAAGTTCTTCTGCGAGGCGGGGATTCCTACATCCCTCTTGTCTCCGGACTTGGGAAAGTCGTCAGAAATTTCGCAGAAGAGTATTTCGCCATCCAGAAGGACGATATTGACGTCAACTTCTGGTCCGCCGCAGTATTTCTCCATCGTAAACGATTTGAAGAAAGTCTTTTGTATCATCTCTACGGCCGGCGGGATCCCTGCTGCGTCATCCACTCGTACGACCCCCTCCGAGTTCAAACCTAGACGCGGCTTGATGATTAGGGGATACGATAAGTTCTCCCTCGCGGCGAAGCTCAGAGCCTCCTCGGTTGTAGAGCCGGAGAACGGCTTGCGACCTTCGAAAACTGCCAGCTTGTACTTGTCGGTTGCATTCTCGTATGATTCGGCCGGTTGGCAAGGAAGGCCAAGTTGGTGAGCTGCCCGGCTGACTGTAGCGAGAAACGGTTCCAAGAAGGCCACAATTCCATCAACCTTCTTGCCATATGATTTGACCATAGCGACAATATGGTCTGCCATGTCGTCCCCTGGAGGATTCGACCACCAAGAACCGGCGGGAAGAAGTTCTTCATACCAATCTGAGTACTCAATTCGCTCGATCCAACATCCAGCCTTCTCAATAATGAGCAGGTCGATTCCAAGAGCACGGGCAGCGTCACACGCATACGTCGTCCACGCACCTGATGATGGATCGCGAGCACTGCAACCAACGAGCACAATCCGCTTGCGACTAGCTGGTGCCGGTATAACCCAGGGTATTGACAGCTTATTCTCAAAATCTGCCTCGAATGCTGCAGGGACAACAGACTTCCATTGAGTTGATTCTCCTGAAGGCAAGTTTTGAAGCAATATTCCTCCCGCAGACAAGCGAAATAGTCCGGGGAGTGAAATGATGTCTAAATCTAAAGCATCACCGGTAAAATACTGAAGCGGTGTCGCGAAGGACGCCACCTGGTCAACACCTAAGGCATCCCTGAGTCGAAGAGAAATTATGTCTGACCTGGTGATTGACCCTCTCTGGAGCGGAAAGACCAGTCTAACAAGTCTGCCCCCAGACAATTTAGTAGCTTCAAGGCTGCTCAGGAGGAACCGGAGAGCTTCATGAGAACCAAATGCCTCCACGCTGGCAGGCTCAGGTTTTCCACCGTTGCCGAGAAGCCATATTGCATCGTTCTCTGTAAATTGGACGGTCGTGTAATTTGTGGGTGAGAGTATCTTCGTTAAGTGTAAGTCGACTATTTGTGAAGTTGTGCTATCGTTTGCGTCAAACTTGACGACCCGTGTAGTAACCCAGCTACAACGAACGACACCTCATAAATGTCAGTACGAATATAAGAAATTCCTCTGTGGCTATTATTTTTTGTTCTCACGAGAACTTACTCTGGTTCGCCCATATTATCGTTATCTCTTTTTCCGCCATCGTGAAGAGCGCCGTCTACTCAGCTCAAGAACACACTCGTTGTCTTTGTTGTCTTCAACAATTGCAGATTTCATTATATCTAGTAAGAGGAGCCTATTTAAATGATTTGTTTAATGATTGAATACACTTGATTTCTATTGAAGTTGAAGTCCTATATCGTTGAGGCTATATACATGTGTAGGTGAATTTCCCAATTAAGCAATTTCTCGCGGAATCTTAACGACAACAACATTATATAAGCTGAGTCATTCACTATAAAACCGCAAGGCGGTTCAGTAATAACTCTAGTCGTAGAAGATGATATCTGCGGAAAAGGAATGTCTATGTTAGCGGAATATAGCAACGCGGACACGCCGTCCCGTACTCGAGTCTCTTCCGGGCGAAATGCCTAAGGCATATTTTTTCGCCACCATATCGTATACCTTACTTAAGACCTATGCCTGATAAGCCCAAGCCTTGGTGAATCGAATTCTTCCCGAAATGACATTTTCGGGCGAACACACTTTGATGTGTTGGACATCGTGATTGCAATTGGTGGACCAAAATTCCTGTACGAGCCGAGGACCTAGCTTCATGTCCGAGTCTCGGGATCCTTAAGCGGGGACAATAGACAGATGACGACAAATGTGAGGAAAAGGAGTGACCCAATATCTCGACGCTGGAATTTAAGACGCCTTATCAAAGTCCTATATCCCCATCGGCCTTTGGACGAAGGCTGTTTGGGCAAAGACGTAACGGTCGTCGTAATCGGAGTATCTGCCCTTCTTGACACGAGATCATAGAGACGAAAATAGAGCACCGGTAAGAATCTGCGGAGCTAGGGCTTTTTCAGGAGAAAGGACCTATAGCTTCGCTTTCGCCTCAATGGCTTTATGCGCGTTTCCCCTGCGCTTAAAATATTCTGCGACCTTGGATCTTGCGACGTCGATCACTGATGCATCCTCGATGGTCGCTGGGTATTGTACTTCATTCTCCAGCTCATCGTGAACAGCATTCTCGACCAGCTCTCTAAGCACTCTCCGTAATGTCTTGCCGGATCGCGTCTTGGGGATCATTCCCTTGCCTTGTATGATACCACCAAGCGTTGCAATGCCACCGATTTGCTCTCGGACTCGACTTTGGATCTCATTCGATAGAGCTTCGTCCGGCACGGCGGAAATAGGATGCTCAGGTACTGACAGCGTAATAAAGGCGAAAGGAAGTTGGCCTTTCAAAGAGTCTGGAATGCCGACAACGCTGGCTTCGGCGACCAGGGGATGGCTTGTTATTGCTTGCTCAATAGAGCCTATTTCTTTTGTATTAACAGAAGCGGTTGATCAATTGAAGGTGTTGGTCTTAACCTACCAGTTGAAAGACGATGACCAGCTGTATTGATCAAGTCGTCGCTCCGGCTCATGATACTGATATACCCTTGGGCATCTACCATGCCGGCATCTGTTGCGAATTTGTTAAAACGTGTAACACTTCAGCATGAGTAAGACTCACCACCAGTGTCAATCCATTTCCCGCCAAACCTCTTAAGGTACCCATTGTAGAACCTCTCTTCGTCCTTCCACAAGGTGGTGAACCCCGTTGGGGCTAGCGGTATTGCCAGCACGATATTGCCCATTTTCCCTCTCTTCACTTCGTTACCATTATCGTCCACTACTCTAACATCAAAGCCCGGCATCGCTTTGCCAGCACTTCCTGGCTTGATCGGTAATGGCTTGTGGTCTTTATCTCCTCCCTCACTGGGGTCTGCCGCATGGGGAGCTATACTAATGCCTGATATCGGCGAACCAGATTCCGACGACCACCAGTTATCTACCACAGTGGCATGAGGAGCACCATACTGCTGAATAAGCTCTTGGTACATTGTGATGATAGATGGTTCCGACCTCTCTCCAGCAAGGAAAAGGGCCCTTAGACTTTTCAGGCCGCCCTGTTTACCTATCTGTTTGAGGAACTTGTTATCTGGATTGTCTCTCTTGATTGCTCTCAAAGCAGCTAGAACCATTAGCTTGAAGGGCCCGCCTGAGTTTTAAGCGATACTCACTCGGAGCGGTGAACAGGCTGGTTACTTTGTAATCATTTACGATACGCCATAAGGTTGAGCTGTCAGGCGTTCCAACAGGCTTTCCTTCAAAAAGAACCGTCGCTGCCCCGACAAGGAGAGGAGCGTATATAATGAAAGAATGGCCGACTACCCAGCCTATATCGCTTCTCTGGGGTTAGTACTTTCTCTACGTTCGAGTGTGGATTACACATTTACCTCGCCGTAAATATCACATCTCCAGGCCCATGAACTCCGAATAGGTATCTTATTGAAAGATGTAATCCAACCGCGTGGCCACCTGCTTGGCGAACAACGCCCTTTGGAGAGCCCGTTGTCCCACTGGTGTAGATGATGTAAATTTCATCAGCGGCCCCAACGGGCACACAGTCAGCTTTTACACCTCTTGATCTACAGCTGCGCACCATCTTGAACCAATCGCGCTCACCAGCCGCTTTGCCCAGCGGGTTCCATCGCAGTTCATCTCGCTGCCAGATTATGATGCGACTTGGCTTATGGGAAGATAATCGAATGGCTTCCGAGATCAAAGGCCTATAACTCATGGGTGGCTTAGACCCATCAATACCACATGAAGCCGTTAGAATAGCCACGGGCTTGGATGCCTCGATGCGCTGAGCCAAGGAGGCAGCGGCGAACCCGCCAAACACGACAGCATGGATTGCGCCGAGCCGATTGATGGCAAGAATACCAATTAGAGCAGCCGGTATCATCGGCACTACATACCGTCAGCTACGTTACTGCTCTGGTGAGAAGATCGTCATAGAGGAGGCTGACTGTAAACCAACACAACGTCCCCCTTCTTAACGCCTTCTTCCCTCAGAACGCCAGCTGTGACCTCGACTTCACCGAGTAGTTGGGCGTACGTGATGGACCTCTTCGTTTTGGTAACGGGGCTATCGTAGAAGATTGCAGGCTGGTTGCCATTGCCAGCAAGGACATGTCGATCAACGCAGTTGAAACATGTTGATATTTCACCACCTGTGAACCATTCCCAATGTGGATACTCGATGCCA
Organism: Hypoxylon sp. FL0890; assembly: GCA_022497025.1. Taxonomy (NCBI): domain Eukaryota; kingdom Fungi; phylum Ascomycota; class Sordariomycetes; order Xylariales; family Hypoxylaceae; genus Hypoxylon; species Hypoxylon sp. FL0890. The sequence continues at coordinate 183,449 of MU386550.1, forward strand.
CTCTCGAGTTTCTTCGTGGTCCTCGTTAAGACGGACTTAGGCTGCTTATGCCAGTGTAGGTTTCCAGCATGGTGGGCCCAGAACAACTCTGGCTTCTCCATAGAGTACTGTTGGATTTCATCTTGAGGATGGCTCATCGTCGTAGGTTGACCGCAAAAGCTCTAGCACTTGATTACGAGATTAATTACTTCTTGGTGAGCGAATCCGATCCCTTAAACGAGATCAAATTAAGTCTAAATAGATCTTTTGTTTAATTAAAAGAGTACCGTATCTATTCAGTTTTATGAAGCGAATGTATTCGTTGGTAGAATGTGCTTCACTCGCAGCTTAGATGAAAAGGAGGCCCTTGTCTAGTAAGACAGGTAATAAGATTTCCCCGCGGGGAACGTTGGCGGTACCTGCATACCTGCATAGCTACATGTAGGTGACATCCTCGGTAAGCTCTGGCCAACTCCATGCACCGAAATCAGTAAAACTTCATCCCTAATGACGCCTGCCAATGATGTCACATATATTAGTGGCCCTCTCTTAACAGATGTAATGCAATTGAGCTTGGCTGTACCGTCTACGATGCGAATCAAGGTTATACCATAGAGAAGATGTCTCTAGTCTGTGTTGTCTATAGAATTGTATTTGAATAGAGGCGCACCTTTTGTATTAGGGAGAGTATGATTTGAATTGCACTGAAGAAAACATCAATTTTCCCGACTCCATGCAACCAGAGAGAGACGCCTGGTGGCCTGCCCAATACCGACCACCTATGCAATTCATGCTCCATGCCGATGTATCATGCAAAGTAACCACCCCCATGTATCTTATAATGCAATGCCGTAAACCCTGAATGCAACCCGTTGTATGCTAGTAAGTGGCGTCGTGAGCTCATCGACATAGACGAATTCACGCTCGCCTACCGGGAGTCGGATTGCTCCGTAACAGCCTTGGATCTGGAATATAAGCCATAAACACTCCGTTGGCCCTTGTGAGCGATTTTCAGATTGCCGAATCTCGCTTCCGGGAGTCGTTTACCGGCCTTGATGCTCTCAAGAACCCATTCAACACCCACGAACTTCACGCTGCAACCGCCAACCTTTTGAATCTCTTTCTGCATTTTCCCTCCCGCCAGACCTCCACCAGCACCACCTAAGCCACCAGCATGTCTACCTAGAATGACATGAGTTACCTGTCGCCGTCCTAGGTGGATGGAGCTTCGTGCGCCGTGTTCTGCTAGAACGTGCTTGAGCTTGTGATCTGATATCAAGGGGTGCGTGCTACCATTGATGTAGACCACAACGCCATCGAAGATACCCCTTGATCGCGCTCCGTCTGCTTCTCGTACTTCGTCTTCGGCTTTGCGCTGAGCCATGAGCTTCTCCTCAGCTGTCACATCGCTGCGGTTTTCATTGTTCACGTTGGATTTCGCACTCGGTGTTGTTGAAGTAGACGACATCATACTCGTCGCCATAGTTCCTGGCTTCGTCAACATGTCCATGACGGAGCATTTGGCGCGTGACCGCAGCGCAGGCGTGACGAGCGCCTTCAACTTGGGGTCCCAGTCTTTCGATCCGGAGCCGACTGTGTCTGATACTCGCTGTCCGCCACCCGAACCCCCTTTGAATTGGCTTGTGAGTTTCAAGTTCCGAGACTGACGCCATCCAGTGGTCCTCGCCAGATGATTTTCGGCACGCTGGTGGCCGGTGGCCGATGAGTTCCAGGCATCAAATGACTGTCCATATTTGGGCTCCGCCGGTTTCGTTATCGCTGGTTTCGATTCGGTTAATGGTGGCGACATGGTAAGTGAAGAGCGGTGACACGAAGGTAGGGATGAAGAAGTTGGAATTGACACCGCGTGATTGCTACGTCATGGCGAAGGCAAATAAATAAAATATTACCCACTCTGCCACTCTCGCACGACAACCTTCCTTTGACTGAGACATTCCTATGTTCAAGTGTGTTCAAGTGCATACAATGGCGACTCGACGCTAGCGGAAACCCAAAACTTGAGCTACTAGGAGCTGCTAAGGCACAACAGAGAACATGCCGGCAGTGACACGTGACGGCCCATTTATTTACCTAAGGTACTAAACTTGAACGTACATATACATAGGTAACGTTATGTACATAATGTAGAGAAGGAGCAGAATGAAGTACTTCCCCGAGATACATTGCACTTTGCTTCACGTCGTTCGAGTAATCAATATACAGAGTAGGCGCTATGTAAGCACAGGATTAAGTAGAGTAAGAATTGTATGGTAGACCTGTTGCTACATAAACTAATCCTTCCGCCCGCGTCTTCGCAACAGAAAAAACAACCTCGGTGCGAATTAGCATCTTACGCCAAGCCCGCATACGATATCGCGCGAGCCGTTCTATCACAAAACGGCTACGAGATTCGCCCGCTAACGGGATATCATATCACGACATCTGACGGAGGCGCCCAACAGACCAATCGGGTGCGCGCGTTTCGAAACCAAAAAGCCCGAGCCAGACCTGTTTTGGCGCCCAGCGCGGGTTGCAGTCGTAGGGATGGATTTATTAGGAGCATGGGGAGCATGGGGAGCATGGGAAATTGTCAGATTGAGGTGAAGGATTCCCAGTCACGAGGGCGGCAATTTGGTTGTTGGTTGGCACACGGACCCTTTAAGCAAGACCGGGCCTGGCCTGGCCTGGCGAAGATGCAACAGACATCTGAAGAGCCACCTTGCTTGTCTCGCAATGGAATCGGTCCCGGTTCGATTCCTGTCCCCCGCACATTTTCATGCAAGTAGCCCACCACATCTCCCGTCATCGTCTCTTATGCAACCCTCTCTCGTCGCACTTCTGGCCCAGCTGAGCTGAGGTACGATGGATGTACCCCTTCTGAGCCCTCGCAACCAAGTTATTTGTAGTTGATGCACATCATTGGGCCAGGGGACGGGTCCTCCACCAACTTGACACCATAACGTCCTGAAATGCTGATAGCTCACATTTCATCATGTCATCGGAGGCTGATGATACGCCCCGATTGTCACCTGCACAACGGGCAGCCCACAGGGCGGGAGCTCCCTCCATGCTTCGCTTCCTACATCATGTACGTACCTACCTATCTATGCATATACATGCCGAATCTTAGGTCTGCCAGACCGTTGATTACTGCTTACGGGCTTGGAATCGAGGCTTCGAATCCTTCAGGAGCCGGGGATACATGCCTTCAATCTAAGAGCTCGGATTCATGTATATGCCTGCTAGTGTGTAGGCTCGGCGGCGCAAGCTGCCTAGGTGCTCCCCATGCTAGGCGTTCATGCAGCCTGGCAATTGGGGCCGTCTTTCTTCTTGTATCTGTATTTGCTATGCTGTGCTGCTTATCCACTCTAGGGTCACAATGGATGGGGTGCCATAACTCAACACTATCGAGTCGGGTTGCATTCCCGACCCGTGCCTCTTCTTTCCTGTGCAGCCGCAGCGTTTTTATGTTTTACCGGCATGAGCAATTGCCACCCTCTGCTTCTAAGACTTTGCGAGCTTGCTCTTCACCTCCCTGCTACTCCGGCTACGTTGCAGTGGCCTTCCTGTTGGGTCGCGACCAATGTCTGGTTATGTTTTAGAGAAATTGACCTGTGCGTCTAGCGATTGGAGGGCAAAGATCCGATATAGGGTCGCCGTCATGGTTAGGAATTCCTCGAGAAGATGGGCTTGCCTAAACTCGAGCCGAGCCCGGCTACGTTACGACCCGGAGTTAAATATTCACCCCTCAAGATAGAAACACAGATTCACCTCATACAGTAATCATTTCAATTCATTCACCCTTGACTCCGTCGAACCCCCTGGAACTTTGTTGGTCTCGGGGACGTTTGGCGGATTCAATAACCAGTAACAGTGATCGGGCGACGGGGCAGACACTCCCAGATCTGGCCATGTTTTTTTTTTTTTTTCCCCTCTCGCTCTGCTGGTTCTCGACTCCATTATGAGTTCTGTTACGAGATACTTGGGCTGTAGTGTAAAGAGGATATGCATTTGGTTTGGAAAAGTCACTGAAAACGAAGATGGTATGCTGGTGGGGGTTGAAGCTCTCCACAACAATGGGGGTGGCACAATTGTCGATGCGACATGGGTAGCGGGAATATCGAGTCGAGGCCAGACCTTCAAATATTCATAAATAGAGCACGTTTGTGCATTGGAAGGTATACAGACAGGCATCAGGAGATTGTCACTGGGCTACATATGCGGATCATACTTGCTTATGCTCCCTGTTTGGTTGGCACCGCCTGTGCTGCGGCGGCAGCGGAGGCGGATGCTCCTCACGCGTGCCCGCTTGCTTGCTTGCTTGCCTCTCGCTGCTTGTTACGTGGGGTGGCAGGGTGGCTGGCCTAGTTGTAACTCGGAAAAGGGGCCTGGGCGATTTGACCACACATACCGGGGTGAATCGCCTCTCATTTTACGACTGTGGGAAGATGAACCTCGAATAGCTGACGGACACGGGGCAGCTAAAGAGGACCTTCCCGCCCATACCATCATCTTGAACAATGCAACGTGGGCCGTAAATGCGGCTTTTTGGAATTCCTCGGCTCTTGTTCCGCTCCCCGTCTTTTTGTTTTGTTGCCGAGAAGATCTGTTCTGGAAAACTAAGCAGTGGAAGAGGATAAGCATTGTCAGCAATAACGGCAGCAATTGCTCGTCCATATCCCCCCCTGTTCACTTTTCCCGCTAGATATGTGAGTGCGGTTATGTGCTGTAAGTCGTACCATGCCGCGCCGCATATACTACGCACCTAATGTACTCTACAGTACATAATGCTACGTACATGAACAATACTTACTATCTATGTAGGCATCCATAGTATGGTAGGTAGCTGAAAGTGATCCCCCCCTCTTAAGTATTTAATATGTAAGTAGGAGTATAGTGCAGGGTGTGGTCCACGGTGCATGCACGATGTAAGATTGATTTTCAGATCAACGGTGGCCCCTCAGAGAGATAGAGATAGTCTTTTCGCATGTACTATGTATCATTCGTGCGGCGTACATGGATTTACGTACATGGAAATCTATAGCAGACGAGCCACGCTTGACGGATTATAAGAATAGAGATAGACACAAGCGAACTCTGACAAAATCCTTGTCGGCGATCAGATTCTGTAGACTACTACCCTTTTACACGATAGTTAAACTTAGACGCTTCATAGAGAGATCAACCTTTCGGCGACCGCTAACTGTGTCGCATGTACTTAAGTACCTAGCCATGCGAGAAAGACGCAGATAAGGGCTGGGGAAGAGATCTGCAGAGACACCTGTATTTACCGTATTCATCCTTCGTATCGTACAGTATAGGAGCTGTGTTGCACAAGTAACAAGGTTTGGTTAGCCATAATAACTCGAGTTCTTGGTCTTGTTGCTCCTGTGACAGGTATATGCGTCCGGCCTTGAGGAAGCGCTTGTGGAGAGGGACGAGAAAGGCAGGTTGAAGAAAAGTTTCAAGGTCTAAACTGGCAGACCGATGAGAAGCTCGGAAAACCTTGTGGACCCGTCCCCAATCAGATCACACCGGTCAAGGTTCGCAGAGCCAAGGCCGCTTCGAAAAGACGAGACTCGAGACTAGGTATTTTGCTTCAAACCAGCCACCGCCACGTGAATGCCATGTCATGTAAAACGGGCTATGATTTGGATAATAGTAATAGAAAAAGCCCTGTATCTAAAGTTCCTTAAGGGTAAGAAGATAGCAAAACTAATAACCGGCGATCATCGGACAAGCGCAATGGAGCATCGGCAAGGATTTGCGGCGACAAGGATGACAAGTGAGAGTGGGAAGTTAAGAAGAAGAGGGGGCGTTTGGTTAAGATCTGGACATGGGGACATGGACCTCCTGGCGAAATAGCGGTGAGGTGACAACTTACATACAGTAACTACTACAAGTAGAAAGGAGCTTGGGCCTATCGTTTTGTGGAGTATCTGAAAACTTCTCATACGGTGTGGCTATTAATTTTCTATTTCTCTAATAATGGGAAAGCTCATCACCAACCTCATCGAGTAACACCAGGGACCTTTGAAATATGTATGCGTCGACAACCCACCGTCCCATGTCGGCGATGTTGCTCGAAACCTAAAATATCTAGGTGGATTAAATAAAGTTGTCAGTTGCTTATTACCTTGAATAAGGTACTTTGCCAACTTGGCCAGGTCTCGCGGAATTTGGGGTTTGACTGCCGGTTTCATTTTGACGGGTTTAATCCATGATAATGGAATGAATAGGGTGGCGGTATTAGAAGGGACCCATAGTAGTAGTTCTACTATAGAGGGAAACTTGTTGGAGCTATGTGGTTTAGTTTAACCACGTTCTAATTCCTTATTGGACCCGCGGATAGTCGACACGATATAACGATTGGACTTTATGTGTGAAAAAAGCTCGTGAGCTTTGAGGCATCTCGATGCCGTAGTTTAACGCCTCTCCCAACCTTTAACTTTATACCCACTCCCGCTGACCTTATGGTTCGTTTCCATCGGCTTACCGATTTTAGGCAAGCCAGGTGGCTCGCTTTAGAAGGGGTAACAATTGTGTGGAAGCCCTCTCACGCCAGCAATAGCTTACGGGAGCTTCTATATCCATGTAGCTATGTAATTAAGACATCCGACTAATTAAGAACTTGAGTCTAGCTTTCGTGATATGAGGCAAAGTTTTCTCGGATTACGACGACCAATTCTCTTCTCATCTCTTCTCAAACCTAATCTTGACGTGACTACGCTTTGCAGGCCGCTATTTAATCTTCCGACTGCTGAGAATGTGGGAATTAAAAAATTACAGATTTTCTCGGCTCGGTGATCACTAACGGGCTTTTCAATAGCTTCGGTCACTCCACTGGTGCTTGTTTAGTTTAGTCTTCTCTCTCCAAGGAAGATTTCCTTCCCCTCACAGTGAAATAAAATGGTGGTGCTTGTCGACGTGGACACGCTTGATTGGACACAAGGAAAAGACGGTGGGGAGTCTTGGTCAACACCATGGGAGGGTCGCAAAAGGGGCTTGCGCAACACAAAGCTAATGTTAGGCTGTTCCTAGAATACCCCCTCTCGATGTGACGATGTGCGATCCCTTTCAGCAGCTAGATAATGGTCAAGTTGGAGCACCGATAGCCCCGACGGAATTCTAAAAGTTCCTCTGGCTTCCGAGTTGAATCAATTTATCGGTCAGTCGTCACCATTGGATTGTTTTCATCCTTCACGTGCTCCACATCTTCGCTGTACAAGTACAGGCATATGGAGAAGATTGGATGTTTGCTTGCTGGAAATATGTGTCGTTGGTTGTAACAGGGTTAAGGCATTGGGATAAGCTAGAGTGGCTCAGTTTCCACGCCTTCGGAACGGCCGCCATCTCGACGCAGGCTACTACATAGCTTATGATCTGTACCGGTGGGAATCGGGATCGTAATGACCATGGTGATGCAAATCGTAGATATACAAGCAGATGGACTAAGTCGTTACGAGAGATCACGGCAATAGCCTGGTGAAACGCCTTCGTACTATGAGTAAGGCCAAGCAAGGCTAGTCGATCTAAAATTCTTCGCATTTTACGCATGGGATTTTGGGGGTCCCTCCAGCGGCAGCATGGGGTAACGCAGGCATGATTGGATACATCGCAGATGTGAGATTTGCATAGCCGCTGCCCGCTGTGCGTTAGACTGCTTCTGGGTCATGCAAGTGCTCAAGCCATCTTGATGGATTCCCCTGTCATCTTACGAGATTTCCATGAGCCTTTTCTGACGACTGCTCCTACGGTAGAAGGCCTGGTCTCTTCTCTGCGATATGAGACGACGGGAAATGACTGAAGGCTGTTGATAGCAATGTGCCTCGACGTGAGATTTTGGGTTTTGGCTTTTCACGAATTGAATTGCCGTGACGCGTCGTCCGTACTCCGTATAAGCGACGAAAGGGATGAAGGAACTGTCAAGTGTAAGCGAGATCCTGAACCTACAGTAATTAAGCAACTTATACCCCCCTCTTGTACCTTACTTTTCTCGAGTTCGGCTCGAGTATGAGCCGACGCAGCGAATCCGGACGATTTGGTATATGGTACGTATCAAATCAGTGGTGCTGGATCAGCCACACGGATTTACCGCCTTCAAGACACTTTGGTAACGATGGATTAGGTAGGTCTGCGTTTAGTACTTCAACCCTGTCCGGAGTGAGAGATGCCAAGATGAGATCTCCCAGCCTCAGGGTTGAAGGGAGAAGGGCGAGAACTTTCAACGTTGCGACTGACAACTCGCAAATTAGGTTGAGAACACGACGACCTCGGTTTTAATTAGCCGTCACTCATTTTCTGGGACAGCCTAGGTTCAACCACGCACTGTTCCTCTGTGCCGTGTTTCAAACTGTCTTGCCTTCGAACCGTACTCACAACAGTGCACTTATACCTATATCCATCTTGATTCATATGTAAACGTAATCTCACATGCCATACCTTTGAGGGGTCTGTACATTCTACCACTTTGGATGGACGGATGCCATGCATGGCATTAGCATGGCACAGCATTGCAGTGAGCCTTGAGGCTCTCTTCCACAACATGCCGTCACCTTATTAGGTATCCACAGTAAGCCGCTTCGTTGGGAATCAACCCGACAGTAACGATAGCACGAGATTTATGTGCTTCTCGGTGCGCAGAGTATGTGAGGGGAATGACTGAAGAACGAAAATAATACAGGCTGCATAGAATCATGCATCTCTCCGGAGCCTCGCAGGTGGTGAACCTCTAAGCAACTAAATGGTTCACGAATTTGGAGCGAGTCCATCCTTCAAAACTGATGATCCCCTGGAAGTTCCAACGACGTGGATTTTGACTTCCGTCGCCCTGCGTCGATCTACTGGCGCACGGAGGTACGTGCAGCTTAACAGCAATGCCGGTATACCTAACGCTTAGTCCAAGTGACCAATATACGTATCTTAGCTAGTTGGTATGTATCCCGCTACATGATCGTCTTATCATGGCGGAGTATTTAGATCTGGTGCGATGAGCGGACATTTTGGCAATCCATCTAGACTCACCCGACACTACACTATAGTACACGTAGATATACACTATCGTATGCGAATGTTCTCGTCTCGTCCTCTTGTACGTGACTGTTGGTGAAGGCCCACTGACTGAAACAGGACCCTGGAAATTAGGCAAGGCGATCATTCCTTAACCATGTGGCTGACCGCGAATCAATCTAGGGCTAGCTTCCAGATCTGCCAGCATTTTCTCAACCATTTGAGCCATTGGTGGATTAGCCAGTAAGCTCAGGCCACGAAAGGGTCGAGACTAAATAAGTTGCTTACAGGGCCACGCTGTCAAGCCATCCCTTTATCGAAGGATGATGATCCTATGCCGTGATTGGTTAGCTGCGCCAATGCCTGCCACAGGCTTTTATTATTTGCTACTTTTAACGTTCATCTGACTCTGGTCAGTCTTCCCCCACCAGAACAGGGTGAGCATTTGATGAGTGTTGCTGGTCTTGTATGACCAGAATACATTAGGTACTTAGATAGGTTTGGACGTAACACAATAGGCCTCAGGCTCTGACAATCGGAAGACTCCATTGTCTTCAGTAGGATATACCTGGACGGGGATTTGCCGCTATGACAATACACGTAGAAACGGATACTTCAAGATCCGGACTGAGGGATCGTCGTTATGATTTGGCGAACTACAAAATGCTTTAAACCAGAAATCAACCGTTACTGGTAGGCTGTGCCGCGCCGGAGCAGATGCAATGTACTGTATAATCGGAGTCGAAATGGTACGGTTGTACTCGCGGAGAATGTACTGCAGTGGGTCGATAAATATCTACATGTACTATGGTACATATGTAAGCTACATGGCGTCTACGTACCTGAATACAATAGGTGGGCTGGGCCAAGGGTAAGCATGCAAGAGACGGGCTTGGCGATTTTCAGTGTGGATTTTAGGTTATGTAAGGCCAGATATCAACGCACATACATGAGGTACATAGGTACTAGGTAGGCACTAGGTAGCTTTAACTAGACGGGTGTTGAGATTTCGCGGAATCTTGCATTGGGATACGTAAGTGCTGCAGAGAGGCACTACCATATGTATCTCAGGTGGTGCGGCGTCTTTTAGTGTCCTGCAAGCCCCACCTCCAAGAAGCCCGGGCTCCCGTCTTACACATCCCTCCCACGGGCAAGTACGCAGTACTTGTGCATACCGTACCTACATACATGCACATATGCAAGCAGGTATATGTATGTCGTTTACCTATCATACCTATGTATACACTTACTTACATATTACATACCTACCTTACACGTAACTCTGTCGGTGCCATTGAAGCAAGAAAGAGAGAGTAATATACTAGCTATATTATCTCTTGTTAAATGGAAAAATAAAAATAAAAATAAAAGCCAGTCACTATTTGGCTTTGCTAGATAGGGAGGATATAGTGCGTATCTTCAATATTGTAACGAACAGAATCATTACCGTATTAAATGAGCCGAGGCTCGGGTTCGGGCTTACAGGTTCAAAGATAGATAGACATCGAGCAAATTGGGGCTGTCTGGTTTTAAAACACGAAACCAGCAGTCTCGACGAGGACCCTTTTACTTAGCCTGTTGCAGGATCATAAACGGTAACATTACCAATTCTATATCCTGTCGCCATGCCATAAGGTAGGTCGCATGCAGAAGGCGGCTAGTCATGTACACATGTTGGCTATTACAGGAAACATGTAGATCCCCTCTAGTCTGATAGAGATGTATCGTACATGCTACCCCATGAAGCAGGTGTAACGGACCTGCTTCTGCTGCGTAGGACAACGATTAGCCACTGCCGTACATTCCCTGGCGTAACAGAGGGGAACGTAAATTTGAGAGGACGTTGACCATAGTACAGAGCCATGCCTTGCTGTGGAGTTCGTTGCTGTGTATGTGCTGCATCTCACAAGGCTTGACGGGGTTCTTAATGGATACGATAGACATGGTCTGCATGAGCATCCAATCGTGCATGCAGCAGAGGCTCTGAGAATATAGTCGACGAGCGGCCACAAAAGTGTCAAGGCTCGACGGAAGCTTCTGACAATAATATCATCGTCTCGAAATGTTCTGTCGCATCTTCTTCGAACGGCGACTTGACTAGACGATGCGTCTCTTTAAGCTCGCAGCATGCCACATCTGCCATACATACATGCACATCCGCATATTGGGTCCTGACCGAATGCATGCATTGGCTGCCGTCCCTAGCTGGACGCCTCTCTACCTTAGCTACTATAGTAGTTGCATGGCTGGCGAACAACTGCAATTAAACAGCCGCATCGGAACCCGTTGAACTGTCCCTATACAACCAGAATCAGAAAAGAAGATTGTGGTTACGTGAATGTGCTTGTCGGCACTCACTAACATGATTTGACGCAAATACCTATGTGAGCAATACCATGGCACAATGAATTGAGTTCAAGCCGTCCAAGGTTCGTCGGAGCCACCAGCTAGATCTGGCTTCGGTCCGTAAGGAGTCAGGACGAGGATGACGATGGGGTATGTTGGCTGAATCCGCCAGTCCTAGTCGAGTCTACGTTGCAACCTTGACAGGCCCACCAAGGCGACCAGGATGCTGATTACCAACAAGAAAGCTTGGCCCTTGTCCAGCGAAGGAAATGGCTTCAAAAGACAAAAAGGAGGGGAAATAAGGAAGAGCCAAGGACCGGTTTGAAGGGGGGTGCGTAGAGCAGACGCTCGATGGCGACGCCAACCTTGTTGCAGACACGCCTTTGGCGAGAAACGAAACGGTCTATTTTCCATATTAACACTCTATTGGACGCTTCAACAAATCCCAACCGCCCGTTATTACTTCCTCTTGTCACAATGAATAGGAGTGTTGATAATAACCCGGCAATGATCACCTTTCGTGAACTCCCCACCGACTAGTTGTTACGACGACAATAAAGTGACATTAAAATCGGCTCAATTCCAAGGGGCCTATTTGAATCTAAGCGTAGGTGACCCTACGGCTATTTAATATAAGTGGTCAAAAAAAGAATCTCCCCCATACTACGTAAAATAGGCCGATATCGATGCGGAGATAAGTGGTGATGCGGAGCACCGGTTCAAGGAATAGGACCACGCCAAGCCGACCAACCATCCGAGCCCTTGAGAATGACCGAGCAAATCTTTCTCTTTCTTGATGAAGCTTTTTCTCGAGTTAGGCGTGTCGAAACGAAACTAGATTTTGTCTTAGAGAGCACATTTAGGGATGATGGCCTGCAAATCTATTCAAGCCACAAGGTCCGGTAAACCCGCGAAGACCCGGAGAAGGCTAGGCTAGACCCGAGAAACCAACAGCCTCTGTATTGACGCTTGTACCGTCTCGAGATACAGAGCACAAAGGGAGGGTCCCGCGTCTTACTCGGAATTACATAAGATCAGTAGGACACGAGGATTGTATTCGCGCAAAACATTCGTACCTACCTTAGAACAGCCACACACGCCGCCAGCGTCTCAGAAGCCCAGTACGCCATATATTAACAAGGTACTTTTGTGACACCGCGCCATATTATGCTCGGACTTGGTCGGTTGCGAGAGAGAATTGTCTTTGGACAGATAGGACTTTAAGGGCTGTAAGTCTTCGTGCGGTCCGGATGACGATCTATACCCTTTTCCTTCAATTATATCCTGTTGATGCCACTCCCGGCATAATCTGTTCACACGCCCTGTAAGTAACATTACCTACACTGTCCTATGCTTATTCGCTACACATGCACCGGCTTTTTCGAGCTTTATTATTTAGGTCTGAAAATAAGTTTACGGGTAGGTTAATCATGTAAATCTAACGGTGAACGCACGCGAGATTGTTTAAGCTTTTACTAATCCGAATAGATCGATGACAAGTAAGAGTATAAACAATTTCAATTTAGCTTATCTTTATTAGCTGGCGCGGTGTACGGCTATATGTTAAAGCTAAGTACCTATGTTTGCTACTTGTAAGAATAGAAACTTGAGAGCGTTCGTTAATTTACATCAGGAACAAGCCGAATTTAAGTCACGAAGTAGGTAATATAATTGACAATTCTAAAATCACGATATATGTAGTATGATACCTCGAAAAGATAAGACCTTAAAGCTTGCTGTCGGCCGTTATTTATTATAGTAAGGATGGATGGGTTGCTTAAGGACTTATGTATGGTATATTCTTACGCTTACGGTATATTTGTGATCTTGCATCGCGAGAATCTGTCGAGCAAAATGTGGGGTCGTTAATCGCCCCGGACGTGGCACTTAGAATAGCAGAAAAGCTGACATGCACAATCTAGATAGTGTCTTTCATAAAACATACGAAGATGGTCGAGACGTGACTATTCATTCATATTACTCCGATGGACAGTAACATGGCACCTTTTTGAGAAATCTCGAGAGGTTAGAGGTTCGACCATGGCACCATGGCCTGTGATATGTACTCTACTCATTTCGGGGTGGGAATTGTCCAATGATCAATACCTTGCCTCCACAACTTGCGCTACGGGCGTTCTGACTTGTCGCCCCAGGTCTCGTGTAGAGAAGCTCCATTCATTCGGATACTCGTGTGTCTACAGCTTTTGATGGAATTCACTGACTGAAGGGACCCAAATGTGGTCAATTCTCTTAATGGAGACGGGAGATGGAATAAGGCTTTGCGGATTTGGGGGAGCGTTTGGGAGGATGAGATCTTACTTACAGTACCTTGTCAATCTGTCGGCATTCCACTTAGTTCGTACTGTGTAGCTCATCCGTACCCGCTGGCTCAGGGGACAAGCACGGCAGCCCGGGGTTAAAAACCGAAAGAGAGAAAGAAAGGGGGCAAAAAGCCCTCACTGCTTTCGTATATTCGATGGCTAATTCGAACAATGGTATTTCTTCATTGGTCTCTGCCATCAATTAGTTTTGACAGATAAGCACTAGCTGAGTAAATGGACGTCTCTGACGTCCCTATGTTTGATACCAGTTAATTGTGTCGAGTCGAAGCAATACATACCGATCTAGGTAGGTAGGAAATCCATTTGTCCAATCCGTCCGCTTCTTACCGTTCGCAAGCCGGCAATTCATACTGTGCGTACGATTTTACAAGACTAGCCCCTCATCCCGGTAGACACAACCCTGATGATTACACGCCACCGAAAAGGAGCCACACTGAGAGCCCTGGTGTTAGTTGTACAACCCTAGGCCGCTAAAGACAAGACCCCATGCGACGTCCAGGAAGGCACGGTCTATCCGGTACGTACCAAAGACCTTGCAAGGAAAAGAGCGAAGGAGAAAAAAAAAAGTGTTCTGACCTGAACCCCCCCCGGACCACCAACCTCGCCAGCCCAATTCGCTATCCTTATCCACTATTCATCCTTCCCCCTCCACCCCCCCGGCTCAACAACAAACCCCAGTAGGCGCACCACACCCGGACCCATCTAGTGCTAGCGGCTTCGCTGCTACTAATCCCTACCGCTCATGTACATACATACAGTCCACGGTTCACAAGTCCAAAGTCCACAGTCCACAGTCCACAGTCCACATCCTAAAAAGCAGCAGCAACCTATTCTAACCTGGCCCTGCCTACTAGTAACCCTGCTCTCCCTGCTACCCTTGCTAACCCACCTTACTAGTTACCGTCTAGTCCCGTCTGCAAGTCTGTGTCCCGTCTCTTCTGACCTTGACCTCTCTTAACTTTCGTACCTCCACTATCTATCTATTTTCCTGCCTCCTCACCACCACCACAAGAGGAAAACCTTGGGACTTTCTTCTCCCTTTCCCCCTCTATCTTTCTTCTCTTCTCTCTTTTGGTGCCGACCCGACCTCCTTAATTACGACCAGCGAAGGCCATTGAGGTCCGGAGAGAAGGTACGTGTTCGTCCTATTCCCAATTCCTACTTGCGCAAACTCTGCCACCTCCACTTTCCTTTTCCTGCCTTGCATTACGCCCTGCGCATCTGGGACCTGATGTTCCTGCATTAGAGTTGAGAGACAGCCTCGCCTAAGAGGGAGAAGAGAGGAAAGCAAAAGAGGAGAGGAAGAAGAAAAAATTAAGGAAGAAATACTTCGATGTGTGCTTCTGTGTGTGTCCGTTCGTGCGAGAGACCTCAATTTGTTCAAACGACCAACGACGACGACTTGTAACCGCCGCTGTGCTGTTCCTTCCCTCCTACATCTTTCTTTCATACATACTACTACGCCGCCATCAGCCCATCCCTTTCGAAACCGGCGATTCCAGTGCAGGAACTTTAGCATAATCACTCAAAAGATTGCCTTCCGAGCCTGACTTAATTCTCTAGACCACGCGGGTACGATATAATTGACGGATCCATCAGACCTTTACGACCTGTCACGATCACGCCGTACGAATAGATTCTTCCCTGACGAGGAAACACATTCGCTGTCCGTTTCCCCGCAAGTGTAAAACTAGAGCCCGTCGAATTTTCTCGTACGCGCTCAGCAACTGTGACACCGGCCAGATCACATCCTAAGCACGTCGATTAATTTGCCGACTAATCAATTGGCTCGTCCACCTCGTCTTATCGTGGCTCACTCCCGTCTGGACAGGATTTCGGTGCCCAATTGTAGTGTTGGTCTCCTCTGCTCAAGAATAACTCGGGTCTGATCGACCTGTATTTGAGCCTCGCTCCATTTAGCCCGTCGTGGCTTTATCGTCGAACGTCGTAAAACTGGATCTTCCGCCGATTTCCCAGCCGCAAACCCGGGGCACGTCCGACGTACCACCATACTACGGTGCTTCTATTCCCCAGCGCCCGCCGTATGTAAGTGAGAGGTTGCCTTCGCTCCCCTTGCCGCAGGCGCCATTGGCATATTCCTCGAGTACATCGTCTCCCCGGGTTAGCTCTATTGCGTCTTCAGCGAGTTCCAACGGAGACTCGCAGTCGTCCTTCACTTCAGCTCCGTCTTCCAACGGTCCCAAGACGCCGTCCCCGAGTCTCCCGGTGACAACGGCAATATCTGGGCCTCCTTCGCAGGCCATTGGTGGGTACGATCAATATTCCGCGATGAATTCGGCCCCGCCAGACATGTACTATCAGGCTCCTCACATGTCTGCTGGTCCGGCACCACAACCTCAGACGGTAACCTCAAATGCGTTGCCTCAATATGGCCATCAGCAGCCAACTTTACTACAGCCCGGTCCAGCGCAATACTCTGCTCCACCATATCAGTATGGCTACGCAAATGGGTTGACTTCTCCTCAGTCTGCACCACCAGTCACAGGTTCTATGGGTGCCCAAAATGTCCTACCCCTTCCGGGAGTCCCCAATCAGGGAGGTATGCAGAATCAGTACCAAGGCTTTGATACAACCGGTCAAATTGCGCCACCGGGGATGAAACCCCGTGTTACTGCTACGCTTTGGGAAGATGAAGGCAGCCTGTGCTTCCAAGTTGAGGCGAGGGGAATTTGTGTTGCGCGTCGTGAAGGTAGGAATTCAGCAGCGCAAAGTTGTAAAAAACTATGGAATGAGCTTACAATTTTGGCAGACAATCACATGATAAATGGGACAAAATTGCTAAACGTTGCCGGAATGACTCGTGGCAGAAGAGATGGAATTCTGAAGAGCGAAAAAGTACGGCATGTTGTCAAGATTGGACCAATGCACCTCAAGGGAGTTTGGTAAGCTTCAAATTTGATCGACGGCTGGGACCAATTACCAATATTAACTTTCTTTTAGGATCCCATTCGAGAGAGCATTGGATTTTGCCAATAAAGAAAAGATCACCGAGCTATTGTATCCGCTGTTCGTTCACAACATTGGGGCTCTATTATACCATCCCACCAACCAGAACAGGACGAACCAGGTCATGGCTGCGGCCGAGCGACGAAAACAAGAGCAAAACCAGATGCGAAATGGTCCAGGTCCGGCACCTCCTGGCGGCGTCTTGCCGTCAATACAGCAACACCATCACCACATGGGTTTACCCGGACCGCAACCCTCACTCCCGTCGCATAACAATGCGGGACGGCCATCCCTCGATAGGGCCCACACATTCCCAACACCGCCTACTAGCGCGTCAAGCGTAATGGGAAGCATGGGTGCTTCCGAGAATTTCCAATGGAGCCAGCAAGGGATGAGTGGCGCTCAAGGCGCCAATCCTATGTCTATCGATACTGGCCTCAGCAATGCAGCGCGTTCGATGCCAGCGACACCAGCCACAACCCCTCCTGGGAACACTCTGCAAAGCATGCAGTCCTATTCTCAAGGTAGCCAACCTTACGACAGTTCTCGCGGAGTGTATAATGGCCAAGCTCCTCAGCAATCTCCCTATCCTCCCTCAAATAGTAGCCCCCAAGACCGGAATATTTATGGTCAAACAAGTTCTTATATGAAGAGTGAGATGGGACCGCCGTCGGGACGACCAGCTGGTGCGGGACCGACTGAACCACCTGATGTCAAGCCGTCAAATGGGATGTTGCAACATAGCGACGGTGTTCCTCACCCGTCTGGCGAAGACGAAGCTGAGCACGAGGCGGAATACACCCACGACAGCGGAGCTTACGACGCCAACAGAACATCGTATAGCTACAATGCGCCGCCCGTTGCTTCGTTACCCGGCGACCATCAACATATCCCTCCGGAAATGACTGGGTCGCCGAACCATCAAGCTGGTTCTGGTCGTGCTACGCCTAGAACCGCTGCACCGCCACAACCATATTACACTCAACAAACCGGATACAGCACGCCACCACGTGTGCCGCCATCCAGTAACCTCTATAATGTAATGAGCGGCGACAGGGCGCCCACTAATGGTGCGCCGGCGCCGGATGTTTATAGCTCACAAAATGATATGGGCGCCCCGATGCAGAACGGTTATGCTGCTCAGCCAGTAATGAACGGCGCACCTGGCCCCTTGAAGCGAGGCCGAGATGATGAGGACGACTTACCCCGACCTTCGAGTGGTGGGTTAGACTTGAAGCGTCGGAAAACTATGGTTGATGGCCCCATGCCCGCACCTGGGTACGATACGATGAACCGTCCTGCGTCTGCAGTGGCCCGACGGCGATAACGCCGCCCCGGTGGTTATTCGATTTGTCATTTTTGACGGCTGCTTTTCTACGCATTAATCACATGTATTGGGGCACTCGGGCGAAACCTGATTCCACTAGGACGAATCGATTTCGCATCACAGAGTGCAATGCCGACGACGAGATACACTCCTTTATTTATTCCCTTCCGAATCTTCTTGTATTCGCTGCGACGATTCATCATCGGCATGTTTGGGCCCATCCACCAGAAGATACGATGACGAAAATTACGACTTCATTCTTGATTGTTATTAACTGCCGCTGAAGGCCGTGTAAATGCTTCACGAATTGACGCGTCGCATGGTGGACCTTAATTTTCTTGAGATGATCGACTACTTTTTTTTTTCTTTTCATGCTGAGGACGAGACACTCGAGCAACGCAAAATTCCCGCCTATCACGACTTCTAGGCGAGTAATGTTCATGACCGAGGCTGCTATTTGTTTTACTTTGTTCATCACATCCATCAGTCTCGTAGAGAACGAGAGGCTGGTAGCACAATTATTTTCCTATTGACGAAATGATGACGACCCGATTTTCTTCTATTCACCAAAAGGATGTGGTGTCACTGTGGGCGTGTGTTGGAAATGTCTTTTCTGGTATCAATGGTCATGAACTCGACGATGGAATTAAAAGCTATTGCCTGATACACAGCGAACTTAGATTCTAAGCTACATACAACTGTCCCAGCCAATCGTATCACATATTGGGCTGTAAGGAATTGAGCAGAAAATTCGTGACCACCGTTTCCGAGGTTATACTGGTATTATGGGATGCCTCAATAAGACATTCTCAACTCGCCCTCTGAATTGCTAATGCCCAGTTGAACTCTGCATTGCCATTGCATTTATATCGTGACTGGAAACCATCCGTTCGGCTTTCTCTCTGTGTGACGCTCGCAGCTCAGATACTGAGATTGCCCCTCCAGTCCCGTCCGTACTCGTACCAAGTCGTGTGCTACATGACACTTTCTCAACAATTACAGACATTCTTGTATCCAGTCACCATCCCCATCTACTGTACAGAGATAGGAAATCCGACTTCGTGAAACGGCTTACGATCAAGCTCCCTCGCCAAGATCATGTTGTGATGGCTGAGAAAGTCTCCCACCTCACTTTGTGAGCCTACGTTTCCGACATTATTGGCGGAAGAGAAAGAGGGGCATTAGTGACACCTCGAAAGAAGGAAGGCGAGGGACATGAAACGTTTTTTTTTTTATGTCGATGAGAGTGGCCTGTCGCACCTCGACGCAGCAGCCCGAATTTTATGTAGAACCTTCATGCATGGTGTTTATTTCATGGCGACGACGAGAAATCGGATAACTAACGGCATCCCTCCCTCTTGTCGTTTCTGTTTGTATCGTCTCTATGGAGCAGACCTCGTCATGTCCACCGATAGTTGCCCACCTAATAGATGAACATTCTATGAGACCAAGTAATGGTCTCACGCCGCTGAGTTTCCACAAATAAGAATATGAAGACCCGATTAGGCGGCCTGCTTATACGGCCTCTGTTTGTTCGCAGATCTTTCAAGTTGTGCTTGAGCTTTGCAAACTTCTGAACTGTAGCGAGCATACAAAGTTCTACCCTTAGTAAGTGAACGTATCTTCGTGGCACATAAGATATTGTGGCCTTTGACCACATCACCCGATCCTAGCCGGTAATTCATACAGCGTGCTAACACACTATCATGCGCTTGCTTATAAGCCGTGTTATATAAACTGATTAAGTTGGTTAAACATATAATTATGAGGGAGAATTCTACTGTAATAGTATGCAGCTATGATGCGGCGTCAAGAAAATAATTGCTTCCAATATCTCCTCCCTTGATGATAGTATGGCTTAAGATAGGCAGTTAGGCAGTATAGAAACCAAGGAAGCATTTCCATTCATAGAAACCCGAACGTCTGAAGTACGTAACCTCTCCGCGAGCGTCCATCACCCGCAAGAATGCTGGCTGATACATACGGCTTTGAGAACGATGTTAGTTTTATATCGCACAACCAACTAGAATCCAAATATGGAATCGAGGGATATTAGGAAAAGGAAAAATCGTACCGCAACTATATATCAAGCGAGGGTTAGCATGTAATGATATAGCTATGAGAAGGGTCCATTTTGACTCACGCAATAAACGCAAAAGGAATAGCCCATAGCGAACAAACCACTTCACAATCGAAACAAGCCATTCGCTGGTAGGCCGTGAGCGGTGAGCTATTACGTCCCGCCACGTCCCAGGAGAGGGTGCCTTCAACACCACTGCCCTCGGGGAAGGTATAGTTTCCGCTAGAGCTGGTGGGGAAAATCTCCGAGTGGCGACCTAGCTTATCGATGTCGAGTCCGATCTCGTTCTTGAAGTATTCCAGAGTCTGGTCTGGGTGGAGAGTGAGAGTGCCGCTGAAGCCGCTCTCAGGGTGGAAAGTGTGGGTCACGAGTTCGTCCCTCGACACAGGGCTTCCGTTTCCAGTAGTGGAACCGGATAGCATCATGCCGGTGGCAAGAACGAGAAGAGAGTGGATAGAATGCATTGCTAGAGGAAGGGCTGATATATTCGCGTAAATCTGAACAATGAGGAACCGCTGACTCTTCCGTGTCCAAGGAATGGAACGCGTTTACGGGATCCCTTTATATACCTAGGTAACTTTATAAGTTGGCGACATCGCAAACTTATCATCATGCCGTTCATCTTCATTCATAGACCGGTAAATGAGCCATTAGCCAATCCCCACACTTGAGACACAAAAGAACTGGCGTACTAAGAACATACCGAACGATCACTGAGCTGGTGGGTACTGGCAGCAATCCTCTTTCACATCTTCGATTGCTTCGAGAAGAGGCATGGAAGTCCCGAGGACATGGTTGAGTACCTACCTACCTCTCTAGTGCAATCGATCTGATTGATACTGGGTCGTCACTCATTAGTTACCGAATACGTGAGCAAACACGGGTTGAGAGAATTATCCAAGTGTCTGGAAACTGACTAACAAGATGGCCTTCTGTTTTTTTCCCTCCTTTCGGCTCTACCGAACTTCTTTAATGATACTGAGTTGAGGCAATCTTATGGTTCTGAAAAGGAGCATAAGGTCATCCTGCGGCGTGTTTGTCGACCGCCAAGTGATGTTCGTGATACGAGCTCAAAATCTCTAGACACGTTAGGTCCTGTGCCGTAAAGTCGATAGGAGACAATAAAGATACTGGCTGTGTTGACCACAGTGAACTGCAAGGTTTCAGGGGAAGAAGCCACAACTGTCTGTATGTTTGATTTCAGGGAGAAATCGTTTACTCATTTGGTCCATCTGCCTAGACATGTAAGTAAATATGTTTTAACAGGTCACCGATGGTGCGACTCGCGAGCCATGATGTATACGGGCCCTTTGGACGCAGCTATGAGGGCAGAGTAAAATTGTGATTTCCAACAAGCTAGCTATACGGGCATCTTTTGGCCTCGTAGAGCTTGTCGTTTAAATTGAGATCGAGGAATACGAACACATAGCCGGTATGCATAGACACTACTGAAGCATTACGTCTAACCCGACAACTCCGTTCGGAATTATAGACCAGCGTCTAGAATGCAATCAGCTTCGGTTAGGTAGACATTAGTCGGATTTGCTGGCTAGCTAGGAAAATCCAGGTACAATACATGAAATGCAGGGGACCTAGACTGTGAAGAGAAGCACTAATCAAGTCTTTGCGAGTGAGCTGATGCCAAGAGGTTAGCAGCTCTGGATAGACTCAAGAGAGCGATGGGTATGGGTATCAAATAGAAGTGACCGACGATCCTGCAGTAAAACAAGCCAACCGAAAAAAGCGAAACCCGACCACTTGGTGCCTACGAACCATGGTAGTGCAATCAGACGCAACCTTTTTTCCAGTAGTCTGATCTCGACTAGGCTCCTAACCCCCCTTCTAGCCACTACCAACGGGAAGTGGGATGTTGGGGAGGTAGCCACTTGGAAACTCTCGAGGGTAGTACCTAACGAGTGTTCCCATGGCGTATGAACGCCTAGTCCGAATCCTCGTCCTCCTCGCTAGTCGCCTCGATGTTGGCCTTTGCCTTCTTCTCATCCGACTTGGCCTTCTTCGCCGGCTTTGTCTTCTCTGGGGAGTCGGGAGCATCTTCTGCAGGCGCAACCGAGGAGAGAGCTGGAGTTCCATGTCCCTTGTCTCCTAGTTCGGCGTTGATAGAAGGAATTGCTTCGAGGAGTTTGTTGTATTGTTCGGGAGTTAACATGATGCCCTAGAGTGGTAATTGGTCAGCTTCGCGAAAATGGCAGTTCGTCTTATCTAGCCGCGATAGCTTACCTTCTTTCCTGGCTTGAGATCACCGGCGGCATCTGTGTAGTACTCGCGGATGTTGATGAACGTCTTGCCCTTGAAGGTACTGACAGTAGCTCGGCGGGTGCCACCCAGCTTTGCGAGAACATATTAGCATTAGCCACGAGACGTGAATTGATGCGATAACTCACACTCCAGAAAGAATTGCCTTCGTCGTCCTTGCCGGAATCAGTGGCGCGGCTCGTCTTGGCCTTCTTGGCCGACTTGCTGGACTTGCTGGTCGACTTTACTTCCTGGTCGCTCAATACATCCTCGTTCTCGTCGTCATCGCGACGCGATCGCTTGAGGTTCTTGGTTCGACCCATTTTGGGCGATTGTGTGGTTTTCTTTACTCGAAACGAGAGATACGCGGTCTTGGAAGATTGAAGATGGCAAGTTGGCCTGGAACGGATCCAAGTGAGGGAAGAGTAGGTATGTACTAAAGGAAACAAGAACGTATGTGGTGATGAATTCAGAGAGGGCAATGTGGGGTTGTGACCTGTCGCGTCAATTGCTTTGAAAGACGCGCCTTCTACTGTAGTAAGGATCTCTTAGACAACCTTATCGAGACTGTAGCACTAAGCCCCTTGTAAATTAGGGTGGGGTCTAGGCGGAAGCTACATGTAGTGGATGGCGTTAGATTGATCAAGTACCAAGATTAGGTTATTAAGTACATGTACATGCAAGTAAACCTGCCCTAATGTCTTAGGCTGTACAGTACCTACATGTACCTATTTGCGGGAGTGTTGGAGGAATCTGGAGCACTAGACCCCTGAATGCAATGGACTCTATGTTACTAAAATTATCGTCCATGAATGCCCTCGAATATGAAATCTAGGATGACTTCGTACCCGTACCTAGTCTACGACATAATAGGGGCTATATTCTGATTTCACCTTTCCTCTCTATATACTTGATCTCTCTAATTGATGCTTTTCGATTCTAACCTCCGAAAAGAAATACGATGTGCCTGTTACCGTTACTATTGCCCTAAACCGAAAGTAGCTTTCAATAGTTCCGCCTAGCGAGTCCTGATGAATACCGCCGACGATGCGCAACTCGGCGCATCTCCCGTCCCCTTCCAAGACGAAACAAAAGCAAACTCGAGCGCCGTAACATTTAGATCCGATGATGACATCCAATACTACCCGACGAATCCGAAGGAGCAAGATTTACCCACGACGTCAAGCACGCAACAAGATATCGTGTCCAAAGCACTGCAATTCCTTTCCACAGCGACCCCTGGCACGCTTGGGGCCATCGCAGTTGCGCTTGCTGCTATAACATACTTCATTCTCGGCCAGGTTGGCCTGCTATTGATCGGAGTTGTTACTGGAATTACGCTGTTCGCAACATGGGAGTCTCGGAATCCCGAGGTGTCGCGTGCTGTCCGGGGTGAAAGGGGCTACGATTTGCTGGATCGCATCTTGGAAACTACACATACTAAATCGAACTTCGAGGCCGAACGAGACGATGAGAAGGACGCTCAGGCATTAGCTCGAACATTCGATGACTTCCAACCAGAGACGCGGCAAGCGCTAAACGCTCTAGTTGACGCAGTCATTCGCGACTATGTGGATTGGTGGTATGGGCCTATTGTACCAACAGACAAGTCCTTTCCTCTCTCCTGTAGAAAGGTATTAGTTAACTTCGTACTGTCTGTCTCGAATCGATTGAGCCGCAAACGACCCGCCGATGCCTTCGTCGATTTCCTTACTCACACCTGTTCCATCATCATCGTTTTCTTATCCGAGATGGCATCTGCTTACTCTGAGCTTCCTTCCGATACGAACTTAACCGCGGCAGATGCTATATATAACTACCTGGCCTCGAATACAGAAGCACCATTGTCAAACTTACTCAACCAGAGACAGCAGACGGGGAAATTCAAGATAGTAGCTGAAGACTTACTCAGCTTTCTAGAGAAATCTACATACGACTGTGATCCTGCTAGGGTCTTTTTGAGGGAAATCCTTGCAACGATCATCCTCGAGGGCACGTTGCAAACTTGTTCGAAAGCAGAATGGATCAATGGTTGGATCGTGTATCTCCTCGAGTCTGGAGAAACAGACTTGTCGCAAGCTATCGACGAAGCCATCCAAGACCAAAAGGCCTTCGGAGATGTCGACGGGAATGTCGGAAACATTGGCCTTTCTAGGGGAAATCGCAATTCGTATGAAATGGACCGAGCGCGTCGCAAGGAAGCAACCCATAAGAAACAGCTGTCAAAGGCCGATGAGGAGATGGAGAAAGCTATGGAAGAAATGAAAAGGATTAACCAGATGATTGCAGAGGCCGAGAAAGCGAAAGCGGCGCCAGGCGAACACGGCACCGAAGCTTCTGGCCTCCTTAATGGCGCTCTGGAGAAAAATGCCAAGGAGCTTAATCTGAAGATTGACGAAAGGCCGAATGAAGTCCCCCTAGAGAAACCTAAAGAATCTGATTCAAATCCTAGAGCAGGATCTCGAGAGGCACTTCCAGAGAAAGCCGAAGAGAAAGAAGACTCGTTTAAGTCACCTATCTCACCAAGGTCACCTATGGACACCTCTACTCGTAATTCATCATCAGCCACCGGACAA
Organism: Hypoxylon sp. FL0890; assembly: GCA_022497025.1. Taxonomy (NCBI): domain Eukaryota; kingdom Fungi; phylum Ascomycota; class Sordariomycetes; order Xylariales; family Hypoxylaceae; genus Hypoxylon; species Hypoxylon sp. FL0890. The sequence goes on from MU386550.1 coordinate 208,328, forward strand.
GGCGGGCGACCTACTCGCCGCTTTACAAGCTTTGATCAAATAGTTCCACCAGCAAGAGAAGAACCTGAGGAGGGTGAATCTCGCAATCCCCCACCCCTCACACTCTACAACGCTACTATCACCATTCACGACGATGCTGGGAATGACAAAGGCCGACTGCGTGGTAAGCCTTCCTGGGAGTATCTTCTTCAGATTGAGCCTGCGACTTCTCACTATCCCGGCTGGATGATAATGAAGACATATGCTCAATTCGAGAGTCTCCATGAGAGTCTGCGGCGAATTGCGACAATCTCGGGCTCAACAGCTTTTCTGGAGGCCTTCGCTACTTTCCCAAGCTGGAAAATTCACACAAGAACGTCCTTACGCGGCGAGATTGAGAGATACATGCGGACAGCATGCTCCGAGAAGGCCTTGGCCGAGTCGGAAGCTTTTAAGCGTTTCCTTGACAAAGGACAAGAAACACGAATGGGCGCTAGCAGAGGATTCTCTTTCGAATCGGTAGGAAAAGGTGTGCTTGATGTCATTCAGAATGCGCCGAAAGGCGCCTTAGACGGTGGAAAAGTTGTAGTTGGCGGAGTTACTGGTGTCTTTGGTAACATCGGGCTGGGGCCAAGGAAATCAACCAATTCTTCCTTGAACGAGCAGCAAAGCAAGGAGACTACTAAGACGCAGAGCCCTACAACGAGCACACGGCCACTGTCAATGTCAGCTCTCCCGAGGATGGATAGTGTCTCATCAATGACCGGATCAGGGAAGTCTAGAGACAGTCTTGATAGCCAAAGATCATCTGTGATTTCGGCACAACCGGGTAAAATAGCGCCTATGGAACGGCGCCCTAGCTACCAAGTAGATATTGACCAAGACAACAGTCTGCATCCTGCAAGGGCAGACCGTTGGGAACGGACTTCGATTAGTGCAACAAGTAGCAGAGGACATAGCCGCGCGTCGAGCGCTGCTGCGCTGCGGTCTCCTTTACGATCACCATCCGAATTGAGCTTCACTAATATCAAACTGCCACCACCACCAGATGAGATAACGGACGACTACGACTCCCCAACAAGTACTCGTCTGAGTGTTGATGGGAACCGAGTTATACCTGGTCTAAATGGGACCTCACCGACTCGATCATTTGGCTCATCTCAAGAAAAGCTGCCGCAGGGTGGTGTGTCTGTCAAGCGACCGAGCAAGCAATACGCTCCACTCTCGGAGCAAGAGACTCGTGTTGCAGTCGAATTGCTTTTCGCCGTGATCAACGAGCTCTATACCCTATCCTCGGCTTGGAATATTCGGAGAACACTATTAACAGCAGCGAAATCCTTCCTCCTCCGACCAGGGAACCCCTCGCTCATATCCATCCAATCCTTAGTTCAGGAGTCGGTTTTGGAGGCGAACACGTCAGATGCAGGCATTGCCGCACACTTGCGCAAGCTCCGAGAGAATTCCCTGCCTACTGAGGAAGAGCGGAAAGCTTGGCCAAAGGAACTGACAACGGAAGAGAAAGAAGAGCTGAGAGTTAAGGCGAGGAAGCTGTTTATACAAAGCGGAGTCCCAACTGCATTGATGGGAATCATGGGACAGTCGGCTACTAGTGAAGCACTTGGTCGAATATTTGACTGCCTCCAGATCGAAGAGGTTGCCAGGGGTCTCTTCTTTGGGATTATGTTACAAGCAGTGCGAATCATTACACACTAATATCGATTACTATCGGCGTTTTGCAACCAGAGAGGCGCATGAGTCATAAACGAGACAGGGATATCGGAAACGTTCGGCAGAAGTTATAGGTATGTACGATTGAGGCGCCTACATTCCCAGCAGCGGTGACCGGTGCATATTTGGGATGGGTTTAGTCATTGGGTGTGTATGAGTATTATTTGACATGCTGTACGGCTACTACGAGGTCTTCAGGAGGCGTGGGGAGCTTTCAAACGAGGCTTCAGGGGTCGACGAGCTACCTACGAAGTTTACAAGTTATAATGAAGGGACGAGACTAATTAATCTACCGACGAACGAACGTCTTACTATCCACTTGGCCGGCTCAAACTGTGCATCGGATAAAGCCTTCATACCCATTTTGTTGATTCACCATCTGGACATGTTCCAAGATTGTCTTGCTCTTTTAAGGTTACCGCATAAGTCAGTTCCTACACATCATCTCATTACTAAGCATAACTGAAAGAAGATCTCCTGGATCGTTTAATGGTCAGCAGATTGTCGCAAACACCGTCTTCGAATCCCATCCTCCATCCTGGCCGCGTTAACGTAAGCGGCACCTGAAGGAAGTCACTGCATATGGAAGGTAACTTGCGCTGTCGTAGGTATCATTGTGAAGTAATTTTGAAGCCCACTGCGGGGTAGCTAATTAGCTTAGCTATAACGCTGCGGGGTCTTTGTTTTCCGTGATATCCCGGTGACGACATCGGCGCTTTGTAGGACAGTGAGCCCCAAACGACCTGAACAAGCCTCAAAAGTTTGTATGTGCTCTTTATAGGCTGACAAATCGACTATTGATACCATAGATCTCGGGTTCAGCATCATCGTCGACTGCTATCCTGCTCCGACTTAGGACTATTCAGAGTAAGTTGAGTCAGAAGGATCACCGACGTAGTTCGGCAAGCTGGTTAACACAATTTGCATTAGGTCTAGGTACTTTCTTACAAGGTAAGATTACGCGGTAAATACGGCGTATATGTCAACTATAAAGTTGAGCTCAAAATACCTACGATAATCTGGAGTTGAACATATCCTATTCCTACAATCAGACTCGAGTCGGAGCATTTTCTTGGAGGAAACTGGGACGGCGCCACATTCTATCTTTTAGCGTTTGAGACGGGGCAGGATACCCCCGACTTTACGCCAAGTAGTTCGGCCCTCACATCGTTGACGAAACTCCAGAGCACAGCTCGTCATCTTTTCAGATCAACCCATTTCCCTCACGTGCGATGGCTTCTACCGAGCACAAAGATCGCGGTGTCCGTATCGCCATTGACCGCGGCGGCACCTTCACTGACTGTGTTGGCACATTGAACGGGAAAGATGTGGTAATCAAGCTACTTTCTGAGGACCCAGCCAACTACGAGGATGCACCGCTGGAAGGTATCCGGCGCATCATGAGTCACTTCGAGGGGCGCGAGATTCCTCGGGGTGAGGCCCTGGACACCTCTAAGATCGATAGCATACGTATGGGAACCACGGTGGCCACCAATGCGCTGCTAGAACGCAAGGGTGAGAAGATGGCATTGGTTGTGACCAAGGGCTTCCGGGACTGTCTTGTTATCGGTAACCAGAGCCGTCCCAAGATCTTTGACCTCGCCATCAAGAAGCCTGATGTCCTATATGAGGACGTTCTCGAGATAGACGAGAGAGTTACGCTCGAAGAATATGCCGAAGACCCGGAGAGGAAGGTTACCAAGGTTGATGTAAAAGCTGGAACTCCGGAAGCTGCCAAAGCAACTCTAGTGATGGGTCTCTCCGGGGAAGCGGTACGTATCCTTCAAAGACCGGAGGAATCCAAGATTAGGGAACAATTGAAGAGCATACGCGGTAAGGGCATCAAGAGTATAGCTGTATGTCTGATGCACGGCTACACTTTCCCGGACCATGAAGCATTGATCGGAAAGATCGCGAGGGAGGTCGGCTTTGAACATATCTCGCTCAGCCATGAACTCATGCCCATGATCAAGCTGGTCCCGAGGGCCACGAGCGTCTGTGCCGATGCGTACCTGACCCCCGCAATTAAAAAGTACATCGCCGGGTTTCAAAAGGGGTTTGAAGGTGGTCTAGGAACGCAAAGTGTCAAGCGACAAGAGGGCAACAAAGGCGCCAGGTGTGAGTTTATGCAGAGCGACGGCGGATTGGTAGACGTAGAGAAGTTCACTGGGTTAAAGGCTATCCTATCTGGTCCTGCAGGTGGTGTGGTGGGCTACGCTATCACGAGCTACGACGACGAAACCAAGATTCCAGTCATTGGCTTCGACATGGGTGGTACCAGTACTGATGTTTCACGATACGGAGAGGGCCGATATGAGCACGTCTTTGAGACAACAACAGCGGGTGTCACGATCCAGTCGCCTCAGCTGGATATCAATACTGTTGCTGCTGGAGGTGGAAGCAGGCTCTTCTTTAAGAACGGTCTCTTCGTGGTCGGACCCGAGTCAGTAGGGGCTCATCCTGGCCCTGCTTGCTACCGGAAGGGTGGTCCGGCTGCGGTAACTGATGCGAACTTGTTCCTAGGTCGTCTGCTGCCCGATTTCTTCCCGAAAATCTTCGGCAAGAACGAGGATGAAGGCCTGGACTTTGAGGCAAGCAAGAAAGTAATACAGGATCTCACTGACCAGGTCAATAAAGAGACTGGCAAGAATATGAGTTTAGACGAGGTTGCATATGGCTTCTTGACGATAGCGAATGAGGCCATGACGAGACCGATTCGGTCTATCACCGAAGCAAAAGGTCATGATTCCTCAAAACACCGATTGGCAACTTTTGGTGGCGCAGGTGGCCAGCACGCTGTTGCGATCGCAGAGGCTCTAGGTATCAAGCAAATCCTAATTCACAGATATTCTTCAGTCTTATCGGCATATGGTATGGCCTTAGCGGACGTTGTTGACGAGAGACAAGAGCCGGACTCGACTGTCTGGCAAGACAAGGGCGATGTAGTTGAAGAGCTGAAGGCCAAAATGGCAAGACTTAGGGAACAGTCTCGCAAAGCCCTACATGACCAAGGTTTCGAAGACAGTGATATTGTCTTCGAAGAGTATCTCAACATGAGATATCGTGGAACGGAATCGGCTCTTATGATTGTCAAGCCTAGCGAGGAGGAGGCGAAGGCATCTTACGGCGGTGAGGACTGGGCATTTGGCAAGTCTTTCGTGGATCACCACCGCTACGAATTCGGGTTCACCTTGGATGACAGAGACATTATTGTGGACGATGTTCGAGTCCGTGGTATTGGAAAGAGCTTCAGATACCAAGACAAACCCGTTGATCAGCAACTGAGGGAAGTCAAGCGGCAAGCTGTTGGCGACAAGAAAGCATATGGCAAATCCCAGGTCTACTTTGAAGGCGGACGCTTAGAGACACCAATATATAAACTAGAAGATTTGTCGGTCGGCGACGAAATCAATGGTCCAGCTGTACTCGCAGATGGTACACAGACTATTGTAGTAACTCCAAAGGCGAAGGCACTGATTCTTGAGACGCACGTCATCATTGACCTAGAGAAGGAGAGCAAGGATGAGTAAGCTATACACCTTTAAGCTCATGAATTCCATATCACAGCTAACGTCCAAAACAGCTCACAGAAAAAGGACCCGTCTGAACGGGAAGCGGACCCTATTATGTTGAGTGTCTTTGGCCACCGTTTCATGGCCATTGCAGAACAGATGGGTAGAGCGCTCCAAAAGACGAGTGTCAGTACGAATGTCAAAGAGCGTCTCGACTTTTCATGTGCTATATTTGATGCTACAGGTGGGCTGGTCGCGAACGCACCGCATCTACCTGTCCATCTAGGATCTATGTCAACATGTGTTAGGACTCAAGCTAAGATCTGGGAGGGAAAACTGAAAAAGGGAGATGTCATCATTTCAAACCACCCATCTTACGGAGGCACACATCTACCAGATATCACCCTCATCATGCCCGCCTTCAATCAAAAGGGGGACAAGATCCTGTTCTACGCGGCTTCGCGTGCACATCACGCGGATATCGGCGGAATTACTGCGGGCAGCATGCCTCCGCACTCACGTGAACTGTTCCAAGAGGGCGCGGCGATCAAGAGCGAGAAGATCGTCAGCGAGGGCAAATTCGATGAAAAGAGAATCACGGAGCTACTCTATAATGAACCAGCGCAGTATCCTGGATGTAGCGGTACTCGGTGCTTAGCAGACAACCTCAATGATCTCCGAGCTCAAGTCTCTGCAAACCAGAAAGGCATCTCCCTCATCGAAGGGTTGATACATGAATATGGAGAAGAGACGGTACAGTTCTACATGCTGAATATTCAAAAGAATGCAGAGCTCTGTGTCCGACAGCTGCTAAAGAAAGTCTATAAGAGGTTTGAGGGAAGAGATCTGACCGCGGTAGAGTACATGGACAACGGAACTCCGATTCAATTACGCGTTACTATTGACCCGGAGAAAGGCGAGGCAGACTTCGACTTTGAAGGCACGGGCCCCGAAGTCTACGCTAATGTCAATGCACCCGAAGCCATCACGTATAGTGCTATCATCTACTGCTTACGCTGTCTCATCTCTGAAGATATCCCCCTGAATCAGGGGTGCCTGAGACCCATCAACGTTAAGATTCCTCCCAGGTCGCTTCTGTCCCCGTCGACGGGTGCCGCCGTAGTAGGAGGTAACGTATTGACTAGCCAGCGGATCACGGACGTCATCTTCAAGGCCTTCCAGGCGTGTGCTGCTAGCCAAGGCTGCTGTAACAACCTAACATTCGGCTTCGGCGGCAACGTATCGGGCCAGGAAGAAGTCAAGGGCTTTGGCTACTACGAGACCATTGCTGGTGGCAGCGGTGCGGGACCTGACTGGGAAGGTACCAGCGGCGTCCACGTCCACATGACGAACACTCGCATTACGGACTCGGAAGTGTTCGAGCGGCGATACCCCGTGATCCTGCACGAATTCTCCATACGCAAGGGCTCAGGCGGTAACGGCCAGCACCGTGGTGGTGATGGCGTCGTCCGTGACATCGAGTTCCGAATCCCGCTACAAGTGTCCATCCTCAGCGAGCGCCGGGTGTATCGGCCGTACGGCCTAGCTGGCGGCGAGGATGCCCAGTGCGGACTTAACATCTGGGTACGCCGCGTGCAAAAGAAAAACCTGGAGCAGGACCTAGCGACACAAGGCGAGCATCTACAGCAGCAACAAGGCAAGAGTGGTGACGACATCGAGTACGAGGAACGCTATATCAACATGGGTGGTAAGAACAGTGCTCCCATGAAGCCCGGTGACCGGATCATCGTCAAGACCCCTGGCGGTGGAGGCTGGGGCAAGGTCGGAGATGAGAAGGTAGAGAGAAAGCGAAAGGATCATACCGAGGCCTGGAGGAAAGGCAGCCATGCTGCTAGAGAAGAAACTGCTTTGCAGGCCTAAGGATATCTCGTAATTTTGTGCGCAGGGGCGAGGCGCGATGTTCTTTTCTCTGCACATTGTAACGGGGTGTATGTATCACGATGCCTTCAACAGCCCTACGACTATATTGCAGCTATAATGCGAGATTACGTAGTAAAAAAACCTGTTACCATAAGCTTGCCAACTTGGGGAATACCCTATGAGTAAGACGGCCCTAGAAACATTCCACCTGAAACAACGCCGCCGATCCCCATCGGCACAGTAATTCGGATTTGGATGATTAGCGGATTGGGGGGTTTAATGAGGTCTATTAGCGGGCGGCCTATCAGATCTGTCCAACGTCTTGCTGATAAAACCGAACAACCCAACCCAACGGCTTGGGACCCGCTAATGTCGGCGGCGAGGTACGAGACGCGTGGCAGCGGCATTCTTAGTCTCGAGAATGGTAAGTGATGCGGGAAGGAAGCGGAAAAGCTTAGAGGTTGGTCGGGAGTTCATGATGTAGGAAGGATTCAGGAAGGAGGAAATGCGGTGAGATGGTTGGGGGTTAAACGTGATTATAGCCAAGCGCCTATGATGGTGATACAGCCCCCGATTGGCCCCCAATCCCAGCCAGTTGGTAACCAGTCACTGTGCAATTCCTCTGCGGCACATGGATGTGAGTTTGTACTGAAGATGCCCCTTAAACTGACCTCTCAGGTCGAGAACTCAATGGTCCTGTGGTGCTTCTCTCCTTGGTGGATCTGGATACTCCGGGACCGAGGTCCCTCTCACATGGGCCTGATGGATGTAATGAGACTCTTAAGATGACTCCTAATATATTCGGATATTGCAAGGTCGTTCGGGTTGAATTAGAGATCCGCTCTCCCTGACTAATACAGCAAGTTCTCGCGAGCATCTTTTTTCGCGAGAGTAAAATTTTCTGTCACACCAAAGATTGAGGCTCAACGGCCACGTAAAGGAGGGTATACTCGTCCAGCAGCGTTACCTCTAGGTGAACCTTGCATCGGAGATTAGACAATACGGGCCGCATTACTTGTGACCTCGTAGATGGAACTAAGATTTCTAGTAAATGGGAAATTATCCGAGAGGAAAACTACCTACCTAGCTCGGTAGTTTCTCCGGCCATGCGCATACTGAGATTTGTCAGAACAGCTCATGTCTTACATCGCTCTAAGGAAATGGCCCCTGCTCTCGAAGGACTTATACTCTCATAAGCGTAGTTATGAATACCCTTTCTTTCGTTGTCGATATTTTGGTAAGCCGCTTATCTCCGTAGTGAAATTGAGTCTTAGGGTAGCTTCCCGCTGACGTCTGGTCTGAAGCACTTTGCCTTTGCTACCCATACCATGTTAGACGTTGTAGATATACTGCTCTCATTAGTGCTATGCCTTAAAATGTCCTTGCTGCCAAGTAAGAACTTCGAGAATGTTTGGCTTGAAACGTATTAATGTCATACTCGGTGATTTAAACAGATAACATTTTCATGTTCTGTGCCATCTATCCACTAGGACTTCAGCATACGCTCAATAAAGCCATGGGCTTCCAATGAAATCTGAAATGAAAGACACAGGAACAAGTTCCACAGGTATTTAAGAAAGATAGTAAGAATGTCTTCATGAAGAGCTAGTAAGAAAATATGCGTAACAGTGTATTCGTAAGGATGTAATTTGTCTTGAGACGAATTGGATAAAACCGCAACAAGTACCAAAGGCAAACTAGGAAATGTAAAGAGGATAGATACGGAGACCCTATTCACACATGTATTTTCTGAAATAAGTTATAGTAGGTTGATCTCGTGCTAGGTCTTTGGAAACCGATCCGGATTCGACCCGACGATCTCCGGCGGCGTTGGAACTACCGGGAGGGGAGGACGCCCTATTGCTTAGCCCATTTGACATGTAAGGACGGAATGCCGTATCTGCAACCGTGTCACTGCAGCTTTACTACTGCTTTGGACTTTCGGGATAGCTCTTGATTGGGACAGATGGACGATGCCGGCATAGAGAAGCTGAGAAGCTGAGAAGCTGAGAAGCTGAAAACCCGAGAGGACGATAGAAGGAGGAGATAGAAGAAGGAGCTAAAAGCCGAATGAGTCAGTGGGACTTTGTAGCACAAACCGGTCCGCTAGAATCCGAATTTGCGGGGCTTAATTGGCGGGGTTAATGGGGCAAGATAGCGTTCGACGGGCATCAACACGGGAGCGTCCCAGCTCTCCAACTTCCAATTCAGGTACTAACTGGCATGTCTTGGGCATAGTCTAGCTCGTACATTGTCTTCGATAATTTTCAAGGCCCAGACATTTAAGCTCGGCCTTTCCTGCCTGTTCATACATTTCGGTTGTGCTCATCTTACCTTTGTTTACTCGAAGAAATGACCTAGTCAACTATCAGCTACAGAAGTACCCTTTCAACTTAGAAACCTAGACAAGATGGACTTTGGACCTTCATATACCGATGAGGAGTGGGAGGAGATCTCCCAAGACATCCCCAAAGAGAGCGACCCTTTCATGCAGAAGTATGTCCAGGGTCGTGAGGCACTCATAGAGCAAGAGAATAATCAACGCAGCGGTTCGCATAAAGTATCCCTATAGGTACTTAATTAGTTACCCTTTTCTCACTCATTGACACAGATGCCTCATTTAAGAAGAATCTCTCCCCCATCGCAAAACTCGCCTGCGATATCGTAGCGCGTATTCGGGAAGAGGAGCAGAACACAGTGTGGACGCCACAGCTGGAAGACTCGCTCGCCCAGGAGGCTGAGAACATTATCGTTCATCCGGGAATGATGTTCTCGCTGTCTAAAGAGCGGATGGAAAGCACTAGACTATGGAAAATCATACGAAAGATGCCCAAGGGCGCTCTCTTGCATGCCCACTTGGATGCCATGGTTGATTTCAACTACCTACTCGAGGTGCTCTTCGCCACGCCGGGAATGCACTTGGCAGCTGACCAGCCGCTTACAACTGCCAAAGCAAGGGAAGCAGCGAAATTAACATTCCGCTTCTTCAAGGAACCACGTACCGAGGGCAACATCTGGAGTCAGGATTACAAAGGAGAGACATTCATTCTACTAACGCAAGCTGCGGATACTTTCCCCGATGGCGGTAAGGATGGGTTTCTAAAATGGTTATACGGACGCTGCACAATCTCACGCACGGACGCCGTCTCACAGCATCATGGTGTCGATCACATATGGCAAAAGTTCTACAAGTGCTTCCGGGTCGTCGGCTCTATGATACACTACGAGCCGATCTTCCGCATGTTCCTACGGCGTCTCATGAGCTTACTAAAAGCGGACGGTATCAACTGGTGTGAGATACGGTTCTCGTGGGCACTAGACTACTACAAGCAGGACAGTGAGACACCCGAGCCCGACTACAGCGCCATGATGACCGTCATAGACGAGGAGGTGGCGCGGTTCCAGAAGTCTGAGGAAGGCAAAGGATTTTGGGGGCTACGGACAATTTGGTCTTCGCTACGGTTTTTCCCCACGCGCGATATCGTGCAGAACATGGAACACTGCATTAACACTAAGATCACACATCCGCATTTGGTGGCAGGGTACGACCTCGTCGGCCAAGAAGACGGTGGGCGGCCACTGCGCGACCTGCTTCCTGAGCTCTTTTGGTTCCGCAAGCAGTGCGCTGAGGAGGATTTGAATATCCCCTTCTTCTTCCACGCCGGCGAGTGTCTCGGGTCCGGCAGCGATACCGACCACAACTTATTCGATGCGGTGCTTCTTGGTACGAGACGCATTGGCCACGGATTTAGCTTGTACAAACACCCGCTCCTGATCGATCTCGTCAAGGAGAAGAAAATCTTAGTGGAGAGTTGCCCAATCTCTAATGAGGTTCTCCGTCTCTGCGGTTCCGTCATGAGCCACCCTCTTCCCGCCCTTTTGGCGCGTGGCGTGCCATGTTCATTGAACAATGACGATCCAGCAATGCTCGGACAGGACACGGCCGGATCCACGCACGACTTCTGGCAAGCGCTGCAGGGTTGGGAAAATCTAGGGTTGGCAGGACTGGGCAGCCTGGCCGAGAATAGCATTCGCTGGGCAGCGTTTGAAGATCAGACGGCCGAGGAATGGAGCAGAGACATTAGAGAAGCGAGCACGGGAAGCGGGATCAAGGCGCAGAGACTGAAGGAATGGGAAGTCGAGTGGGAGAAATTCTGCCTGTGGGTCGTGGACGAATTCGGCGAGTAAGAAAAAGGGGGGTAAGCGTGAGAGTATGTTATTGCAGGGCAGGTTGCCTGAAAGCAATAGCGGAGACTCACGCACTACGCCCTAAGAACGGGGTCGAAGCCCACATCCCCGAGTTTTGTGATAGGGTCCCTCAACAGGCTGCCCCGCGGTTCAACCCGAAGGATTTTTCTTTTTTGGAAGCAAGGGGAAAGAAAAAAATTTTTGTCAAGGAAATTGAGGCTCTGCGATAAAACAGTAAGACTGGATAGACGGGGTTTTGAGATCAGCGGCATATATGGTACGGTACCGTCGCTCGCGGCCTAAGGGTGTTACAACGGCTTACCTGCAGCCCTCGGTGGAGGTGACGTACAGCGGCATAGGGCAACATATGTATGTTGCATCCCCCATGACGCTAAACGGCCTATTGGAGCCGTCTGTCAATCTATCTAGGGCTTATTATAGGCTATAGCGGGAAGACGGGTCGAAGAGTTACTCAAGCCAAGGCTGCAGGGACGTAGATCTTGGCCGAGTCGAAACGCACGACTCGCCCTACCTTTCTCGTAAGGCAAATGTCATGTGTTCACGCATGTGTAGATATATGTGCGTGAGATTGCATATATGCTAAAAGTAGTCTGACGTTGCTCAAGGCAGCACTCTCTCGTACTTCAACTCATGAGCGTCCAAGTAGGTTTCTGCAGATTGAAGGCGTGAATTAGAGAAGAGCCAAGCCATCGTGAATTTTGAGTTGCCACTCGGAAGCCATGTAAGCATTACGACGGTCTCTGTCAGCAAATGGCCGTTCAGTGAGCCGAGACAAACTGAGGCAGCTCGACGCCTGGTGAGAACAGCTAACGTGGCGGGATCCAGCCCTCTTGGTATCATGAACCCGACTATCTGGTACCATTTGGCGGTCAGAGTATGACCTTCATGAGAGGGAGGGGCGGCCTGGTAGATGAATGGGGCGTAGTACGCATATATATGCAAACTATCTATGCGCGTGGAACACATAATAAGAAAGCCTGCCGCGACTTAGGCTAGATTGTCTCACACGATCTCTTACATAGAACAGTATCACTCCGAGCTCAAATCAGTTGGGAATTGCGAACAAGTTTTCTTGTAAAAAAAGGGACGGGGTATCTGAATTGGGCTGCTATGCTTGGCCAGCAGGCACGCAGTCAATAGACAGGTAGCACTAAAAGCTGATATGCATACAGTCTGAACCGATGATGGCTTGAATAGAAAGGAATCGACGAATAAGAATGAAAAACATGTTTCTTTTCATCATCACACCACCATACATGCTGGATTGTTAACAGGCAGCACGTATAGCATGTTGTAGTGACAGCCGGAGAGTTGAAAGTGTCGATTATAAGCAGAGTATCGAAAACACAAAGACGATAGCCTGGATGATCAGACCGCCAAAGCAATGACTCCTTTAGCCTTGCACACAAGAGTGAAGCGTAAACGAGGGCGTCACTACGCTGGGCCCCAAATATCGTAGAGCCATTGTCGAAAACTCGTAGGTTGCACGTCTACTGCATCGTTCAAGTTCGCTTCTCCAAAGTTGTAACGTCCATTCGCGGTCTGTAGAAGGTGTTGCATCGAGTACCACTTAGCTTCGTCGCCGTTCTGCTCGTAGTAGCGAAGCCATTGGCCTATTTGCTCGTATGGTCTTGTAGTCACTTCGAATTCAACTATAATACGTTAGCAACTGTGTCTGAAGGGGTGATTCTCTGCACACTCACCTCCTCGGACTTCACTACAAATCTCGTGCAGTCTTTGGGTCGTCAAGCGGGTACCACGCATCCGGAACTCTCGCGGCCAGGAATCTATTCCAAGCTCAACCGCCGCCGCAACGAACCGTGCTACGTCGACTGCCGATGTCATAACAACGTATACTGGACGGCCCTGAGGAGTTGTTTCCGGGATCTCGGCAATACCCTGGCCTACATCTACCATGTAGTCTCCCTGGTTTCGAATTCGACAGGTGATGCCCATGTTGCATGCTTGGAGGCCGCCAGGGGCAAATCGTTCGTAGAAGACGCCGCAAGAGAAAACAGTGTACTTCATCGGATGTTGCCTCGGCTGTGACCAATGCCGGAGCTGTCCTAAGGCCGTCGAAGAGTCATTGTCGAAAGGGTCGGTTCCTGCTGCCGGTCTACGACTTAAGGCTCCCTCGAATTCGGAAGGCACGAAGCAGCGCACACGAGCTCGTCTGGCTGCGTCGATAAGGTTCAGTTGCTCCGCGCCAGAAATCGTGGATATCACAAGGTCAACGCCCTCAAGGGTAAATTTAAGGTCTTCAAGGTTGGAATAGTCGACTACGGCTACCTGACAGTCGTAGTTAGCTTCGAATTCCGGGTGTGCCTATTAACTAATTAGTTAGTGTCATCCTGGTGGTCATCCTGTGTCGTTACTCTTCTTGAAAGCACAAGTATGGCGTAGGCGCTGCGGGACAACTCTTGAACCAGGAGGGAGGCAAAGCCCCCAGCACCTGCGATCGCAATTCGCATCATCGCCGTTGTTGCTTTTCTACCCATTGTCGAGACGGTCTGCGGAATGATGGGATAATTAAATCTCAGGCCGAGGATAATAGATTGTGGTCACACTTGTCTAGAAAGCTGTTCACCGATTTCCACCAGTATGGTGTGGAAATTCTCGCACTGCTAAAAAGGAGATGCCTTAATCTATCAGTGCCGAATTTGCTTTGATGAGTCAACCCCTGGCATTCGCGTTCTGAGTGGTCTAAGTGGTGGGCAGCCAAAAGGACGGCCGGTGTCACTCGAGTTTTTTTGAAACCACCAGGAGACAGCCGAATGGGCGAGCCAAACTCTCAACTGCATATGACTTCCAAGATGGAGGACGCCGGAATCTCGGAGAAGAGGGTCTTAGGTGTTCACGAGGTAATGTATATGGTCAACGTAACGACTCAAATGGCACAACTAAGTCGTGGCATGACCTCTAAACAAGTGGGCCTTGATACAAGTAGACGGGAGACCCGAGTCTTGAGGGGGATGCCGCACGGAGATGGGCAACCTAGGCCGGTTCCCTTAAGTGATCCTAAGTGGCACCAACATATTTGTCCTGGTTCACAGTAACAGTGAAATGTATCCCCCAGCAGGGGTTTGTATGAACTCCTCCTGCAAGACCCTTGAGGGTAGAGCCGCGTGGACATCCGCACCTATATCCAGTGATAACTCCGTAGACCATTGAGATTGAGGTAGCGGCTAGTGCTGCCTGCCAGAGAATAGACATCGACCCGCACATTGCAGAAATAAGTAGGTGCCAGTTGTGTCTTAGGGTCACTTTGGTGATGACCAAAGACATAAAATTCCTACGCCTATACCGAATTACTGCATCATGCCCCACAATCTGGGCTGCAGTTTATGGTCCCAGGAACGGCCATGTGTAAGGGTGTGAGCAGAAGACGCCTTCGGTGAGCCTTAAGCCATGTTCCACCAATAGCTTGACAGCACAGGGTAGCCCGAAATAGTTAATAAGGTGTGGCAAACGAATTGGAATGTAAGATGGGCAGATGCCTGAATCCCCGGCGGATAGTACAAATCCCCTATGGCCGCGTCGTGTGAAAAGCGCTAGATGCCCTCAACGGCACCACGGAGAAGTTGGTCTTTTATAACATACGGCACAACGACCGAAAGCTATTCTCTAGCCAGTTCAAATTGTACACAAAAAATGGAACAGCTAATAGATGGCTCAGCAAGATCGAGTAACAATATGCTCCGGATGGTAATACATCACTTGGGACGGTCAAGAACAAGTGTTGGAATCCTCACCGAAGATACGGTAGATGTGAAACTCGACGGCATATAGTAAGAAACACCCATGATGCTGCTAAAAACAAGAAACAATATGGGCACACCATGAGTCTGCCCATAGTAGGAAAAGTAGGGGCCATTGCTGTGATGAAGATGGGACTGGGCGCGGGCCATGGCCCGGTTGGCAGATTGTCGGCCCCAAGGAACATGAGAAAAGAGAAGGCAGTTGGGGGCTGATGATTGGCATATAGTCAAGCTTGTCGTGCATGAGAGAATAGGCTCCTTCCACGGCGTGGTCAGCCCTGAAGGCTCTGGAGCCTGGTACGGTCTGCGGCTCTATGCTGGATTGAGGTTGATTCAGGGTAAGTTGGGGGCTAAAACGGGTTCGAAAGCCAGTACCGCACGGATCAGGTATAGGGCAGGGCGGCTCCACAGCATGATCCATTACTGTAAGTTCCTTAGTGCAAGGTAAAAAGCATCGGAAAGTCCAGCCCTTAGGCGGATTTTTGGGTTACTCCACAGCGGGTAGTCGAGGTACATCATATACTTGCCTTGGCGACTCTTAATGGGCTTCAACCAAATACAACCTTGGAAATGGATTGGATATTGCTGCGTCGTTTAACCGCCACTCAGAATGCCGCGCTGGGTACTTTTACACATTATGATCTCTTTTAATACTATATTTCGAATGCGAAAGGGAAGGTAGAACAGAGTCACTTTTCTAGATCAGCCACTTTTTCTATAGCTTCTTTCGCTTCTTTCGCTGCTGTGTCACAGGTCCGAATACCTGGCTCTCGTCCTCGTTCGGTAGACTCCCAGTCGGCATACCATGTACGCAATAGTATGATGTGCGATATTACCTGCTTCTGCTACTATGTGTCACGCAGGGAGCCTCACGCGAGGAGTTGAATGATTCATCCGATCTACATACGGCTATGCCGGTAGTACTAATGTCATGTGAATATGAACGGAGTCTCGTAGGTACTCAACACAGGCGTCTGATTCGGTCCAGCAATGCGGTCAATGACTAGGTAAATTCTGCTAATGATGATTCCACTCCCTGAGGCATCCTAACCTGAGTTAGGGAACAGCCGAATCTTACGTGCGACCTAATTATGATAGTTCGAGATAGAGTGGACACTTATAACAGGTGCAAACGTTCCACTTAGGTACTCTGCCCTATAGGGCGGGCTGCAGGATCAAGTGTTACCCATGTAGAGAGCCGCGACAAGGGTTGTTGACGAATTCACAATGTTGGTTTTGATTTTCTATTCGTCCGTCCGCGGCAGGCTTGACAGATAGCTGACATACCTCGCTAATGATCGCGACTGATTACTTTGTTTTCTGAGCATCCTTGTTCGAAGTCTGCAATGGTCACTTCTTATTTTGATATTATAAGGTATTAGGCGATTTTGGCTTTATTTCGGATATAACTCAATTTGCTGCATCATACCAGTCCATTTCTACAATTCTCCGATGCCTTACGCTCCACGTGGGTATCATATCGTCCGCAGCCGAAGATATACATCCTCCCAATGCAATCGGTCAGTAAAGTGCCTAAGACTTGCGTGAAGCACCAGACTCGGCATCCGCTTGCTTCAATATATCCTGCTCAGCTCCCCGTTGAGTAGTCTTTCCAGCGGCGTGCTGCTTCTGGTACTCTTCTTGCGCGCCCTTATTGCCAGTAATACCAGCAACAGCTTCACCCATTGTGCCAGTTATACGATCAGAAACACCTGCAGCGTAGTCTTTGACTTGACCCTTAGCCTCCTGCTCTTGGCCCTCTTGGTTCTGTTTGCGACCGGCCGCCTTCAGAGACTACATAAATTATGTTAGTAAGACCAGCATGCCAAGTATAATTGGTGATCAGTTGCATGCACTTACCTCAGAGCCAGTTACTCCGCCGACGAACTCCTTAGCGGCACCGACGGTCTGATTGTAAGAACCAGCTGTTCGGTTAGGGTCGTCCTTAGTAACGGCACCGGAGGACGAAGCGGTAAACCCGGGGACTTTCGCAGTAGCTTGAGATGCGTCATACTCGGCATCAGCCTTGTTCTGCTTAGCTTGACCTTGAGACTATGAAGAGGGTGCCTATTAGTCTCAACACTAAATAATGTGAAATATGGCTGCGAAACAGTTTGCTATTGGACATACCTGATCAGCTGTGCTACCGGTAACTGCACCGAATGCGTTCTGGACAGTTCCTGTCGCAGAGTCGATGACCGACTTGAGAGTGGAAGTGTTATCGTTGGACATCTTGCTGGACGTGCTGAGGATTATTCCGTGCTATTGGAAACGATATAAATAGAGATGGTAGTATGTGGAATGTTTATCTAACTTCTCGTGTTTACTTTAGGTATGAATGTAGATGGAGACAGATAACTTGAAGGGAGAACGAGGGCTCGAGACATTTTATAATTAGGCTAAGTAGGATAGCAGAGTAGCAGTTACGTATTGCAGCTGGAAGCCAAAGTTGGAAGATGCCTTTGAAACAAGCAAGTACGGAAACAACGGTGATAATGCAAACCTGAATCTTTCAAATCTCGATGTAAGTGACCATGGCATTTGAGCTCGTTGTGGTACAAGAGGTGGAGGGCGTTTACGCTTTTAGGAAAGTACGACGTCATTCAATGTGGCACGGCTCTTCTTCGTTGATGTCATTAGTTTGTATTAGGCAAGGTCTTCCTTTTCAAGCCATTTGAAAATGTCTCTCTAGCTGTTTCATTATGGGCAATGTGACCAAGTTTGCCTCTGAATACGTAATTATACGTTCAAGCCATTCGTTCTTTGTTGTTTTGGGGGTTTACGGAGGAAATTCTTGTGCTTTTCGCGATGACGTATCCTGTAGGTACGTAGGTAGTTGTCATGGAAGTTACATAAGGCAGGTAATTGAAAGTACCTAGACCATATCCACCTCCCACGTGGGTACATGTATGCAGGAAACATCCAGGTGTTGCGCATCAAGAATGCTGGGCCAAACCCTCTCAGTAATCAAATCAAATCATTCCTTTCAGCCCTATGGGCTAACATTATACCAACTAGGTAGCGAGAGGCTTTGGTGGACGCCTACGTGGGTAATGACTGGATCATGGTCTACTCTGTAAGGATTCACTAAGAGGCAACTATTCCTTAGGGACAGAGATGCATTTGGTCATGACTTCATATTTGATAGCTTGTGCCATACCTACTTTTCAATAGAATCATCCATACTGATCTGGTTTTTCCGGCGGCCCCCTTAAAATAGTCGCACACTCCGGGCGACCCGAGACCACAGATATACTCGCAACGAGCGGCGAGATCAAATAGCATACCGACCAACTCCTAGAATACAAGTGAGACCATTTTGTCCTCAGTGCCCACTCCGGGGCGATTATGAAACTGGTTCACATTGGCCAGATCATGCTCTTCCTTCGTAAACATTTAAATCTCTGCCAGGTACGGCAGGGATAAGAGAGAGCAGTAACTTCAAAATTTGGTGATACATCAGTGCTGGCTCCATTCGATGGTATTCAGATCGATGCCTTCCTGCACAAGTTCCCATAACGGACTTAACTCCCGAAGGAATGTGACTCGTTCCTGGACGGCCTTGAGGACGTAGTCAATTTCCTGCTCTGTAGTGAATCGACCAATGCCGAATCTGATACTACTGTGTGCACTCTCGTCACTATTGCCTAGCGCTCTTAAGACGTAGCTTGGCTCTAACGAGGCAGAAGTGCAAGCGCTACCGGATGACAAGGCAATGTCCTTGAGAGCCATGAGCAGCGATTCGCCTTCAACGTACGCGAAGGATACATTGACGCATCCAGGATAAAAATGGTTCGGGTCACCGTTCTGGTTCGTATGTTCCAAAGCCAGGAGTCCCTTCAATAAGCGGTCGGACAACGACTTAATGCGCTTTGAATCGTACTATTCACTTTGGTCAGCCGAGGAAACTAAAAATGACCAGATTAAACAAGTAGAGGTATGAAGAAAATCAGACGCGTATGCTGTGTCTCAACAAGGCGATTCCGGTCAAGGAGCTCAGCAAGCCATGCATGTTTGAGCAATTCATCATATATCTTAAGGAGAGCGAGACGTAAAATGCAAATAGAGACTTACCTCCATCTCTTCCTTAGCGATGCGACAGGCTTCACCGAATCCTACAACGAGCGGGGGAGCAAGAGTACCGCTGCGCAGTCCTCGTTCTTGGCCACCACCACTGATAATAGGCTCCAATCTGACTCGCGGCCGTCTTCGGACATAACAGGCGCCGATACCCTTGGGTCCATAGATCTTATGCGACGAGATTGACATCAAGTCGATGTTCATCGCATTAACATCCAGAGGAATCTTGCCGACTGCCTGAGCACCATCGGTGTGGAAGAAAACCTTCTTCTGCCGGCAAATTTTGCCAATCTCCTCTATAGGCTGAATCACACCAATCTCGTTGTTCACGGCCATTATGCTAACGATTGACGTGTCAGGTCGGATGGCTTCCTCTAGCTTCTGGAGGTCTATCAGACCGTTGCTTTGGACTGGGAGGTAGGTGACGTCGTAGCCATCGTCTTGAAGATGCCGACAACTATCAAGGACGCATTTATGCTCTGTCTGAGTGGTGACAATGTGCCGCTTCTTGCCCGACCGTCCAAAAAACCTCGCGACGCCCTTGATACTCATGTTGTTGCTCTCGGTTGCACCACTGGTGAATATGATCTCCTGGCGATCTGCACCGATCAACTTGGCAACATGCTCCCGCGCCTCCTCTACGGCCTTCTCACTTTCCCAACCATATGCGTGTGTTCGCGAATGGGGATTGCCGTAGATGCCGACGTAGAATGGTAACATGGCATCTAGAACTCTAGGATCGACTGGTGTCGTGGCTTGCATATCCAGATAGATTGGACGCTGGCCTTCCCCTAAAACTGTTGCCTCCTTCAGAACGTCGGCCATAGGGCTGACTGTAGTGTTCGCGGGGTTACCGGGTCCCGGCATGACAGGCTCGCCCTTTTCATTCATGAAGTCCTTCTTATCTAATCTTATTGCCGTCTCTACATTGACCTGAGCATTATCTCGCTTCGTCTCCGATACATAGCCTCTTCGTGGGACTTGTGCGGCCGTTGCAGCCGCAACTCTTGATATGGAGATAGTTCCTCGTAATGGAGCCGAAGAAAGGGATCGTTTGAGACCTAGGCGCGAAGCCTGTCTCAAGGCTGACGTCGCCACGTTTGCCATGGCTGTGTCAATAAAATATTAAACAATGTATGAAGAAAAGAAATAGATGTAGGAGAAAAAGAGAGGGTGGGGGAGACGTGAATGTTGATGGCGAATTTCAAAGCAAAGCTAAAGGTCGCGAAAAAAGCTCCGAAGCTCGGTCGGAAGCAACTTCAGGCTGCCCGCAGCTCGGGGATACCGGGACGGATAAACTATGATACTTTATCAGATCGCAAAGGTGCCCGTGCACCATGAAAGTACCTAGGTACCTATGACGCCTGCCCCTCGTCAGTTTTGAATGACGTTAGCGAGTTGAGCCCTTAATGCTTGGCATAGGCATAACAGATGGAAGCTTCCACCCACACTACGGAATACGGCATACGGCAATTCGGATTTAAAAGGTTTAGCGTGGCTACCTAAGAATGATGCTGATCCATGGATTCTCGGATACCTAGTCTTGTTTTAGCTACCGTGTAACATGTTTACTAAGATACATTGGCGTCTACGAAAAACAACCTTTTTTCGACCTGGAATTTGACAAGTCAGGTGTACCTAAGGAACACATCTCTACATATGTATCCCGCAGGTGCGTTTTACCTAAGGTAATAAGCAGCCAAGCCACAGGAGTCGACGGACTCTCCGCGAAGCCGAGCTAGGCACTGCCACAAAGACGACGTCGCCAGTAGACGAAAACCACTCCAAGTCAAGTTTATTACAAGTTCACTTTCTAATTCTGCCTTGCTGCCCTCATCTCGTAATACCCTTCTCTTCGCTCCTCGAACCCATTTGGTCACTTATTACTACGCACGTCTCATATTCAGCATCGCTTCCGCAAGCGCTGTTAATAGTGTACAAGGAATATTGTCAGCCCAAATCAATACCCCACTACTCTCTCCATCGCTATCGAGACATCCACGATCAGACCGCTTTAATCTCGCAGAGCGATGAGCTTCCGAGGCTTTCAAAAGAGCGTCGTCCGAGTGAGCATCAATGCGCCCAGCTTAGAAAGATGATACTAGAGCTAACGTGAACTCTCTTCACACACAGGCGCCTCAGCAATTCAAAGCCAAATTCAACATCGGCGAGCATACCAAAGATCCGGTCTTCATTGATGCAGAACGACGTTTTCACGAGCTCGAAGTAGAGACCAAGCGCCTCCACGATGAGAGCAAAAAGTACTTTGATGCCATTAATGGCATGCTCAACCACCAGATCGAGTTCAGCAAAGCGATGACCGAAATCTACAAGCCCATATCTGGTCGCATGTCCGATCCCGACTCCTTAGAGGTCCAAGGTAACCCCGATGGCATCCGTGCTTGCGAAGAGTACGAGGCTGTCGTCAAAGACCTCCAAGAGTCTCTTAAACCAGAGTTGGAGATGATCGATTCGCGGGTCATCCGCCCGGCGAACGAGCTGCTTGACGTACTCAAGGTCATCAGGAAGACCGCTACGAAACGCGAACACAAAAAACTCGACTACGACCGGCACAATGCGACACTCAAGAAACTGCAAGAAAAGAAGGAGAAAAGCGCAAAGGATGAAAAGGCTTTATGGAAGGCTGAGAGCGAGGTGGAGCAAGCTACCCAAGAATTTAATTATTTCAACGATCTACTAAAGGACGAATTGCCCAAGTTGTTCGCGCTTGAGCGCCAGTTCATCAAGCCACTATTCCAGTCATTCTACTACATGCAGCTAAACATCTTCTATACGCTTCACGAGAAGATGCAGCATTGCGATATTGGATACTTCGACTTGACGCTCGATGTCGAGGAGGCTTTTGTGAAGAAACGGGCCGATATTCAGGAGCGAACTGAGCAGCTAAGTATAGTTCGATTCAAGACCAGTGGTCAGAAGAAGCCACCAAAGTACGGGAATAAGCCAGCAGCAATAGAAGCGGGACCACGACCTGCTGGATTGCTTACTGCGGGCTCACCATCTTCACCGAGTCTGGCAACGGCGAAGTACGGCCAACAATCCCAATTAGACGTCGTAGAGAATCCTCCTCCACCTTACTCGGCATCGGCTACTGCTCTGAAATCACCCATGTCCCCCCCGCTAGGCAGTCCCAGTTCGCCAGGATTAGCGGCGCTTGCGGCAGGGAAGCCGAAACCTCCTCCGCCGAAACCGAAGCCTACCCGGCTCAGCGGAGCGGCGGCTGTGGAGACAGTTACCGCTCTGTACGACTATTCTGCCCAAGCTGAGGGTGATATAAGTTTTAGGGCAGGGGACGTGATAGAGATTGTTAGCAGAACACAAAATGCGAACGAATGGTGGATTGGCAAGTGTCATGGGAAACAAGGTCAATTTCCTGGTATGTATTTGCTTAACCGGAGATGCTATGTGCTCAAACTAACGATGGTGCCGCAGGAAACTATGTGAAAGTAGGTTAGAAGCCGGTCCTTCGGTTGCCAAGACGCCACGCATAAATTCGATGTTATTCGGTTTATCAGAAAGGGACTTCGCAGGGCTATATCAAAACGGGTCGCAATACAGGTTTACTAGATGGGACTTGAGTCATTAGGTGTAACATATCTCAGGACTTAGGAAGGATCCCTTTGATGACACCATCTTAGCATCCCTTGGACTATGGCTGGGAAGTTGCGGCATCTCCGAAGATGAGGAGACGTGACAGACACTTTAAGGGGTGGTCCATTGGTCAAACTGATAACACTTGATGAACTTATCAGTGTTGAATAGAAACATTAAGACGTTGCCCTCTCCCATATGTTCTCGCTCTGGAGTGAACTAAAGCCATGGGGCCGCCCAGATTGTAGTACATTTCATATAAAGCTGAGAGCGAATACGCGCACGATATGGAGTTAAGTTGCAGAGCCTAGTACATGGAACTACCTAATTTAATAAGAGATTCGACCACATCAAATATTGCCAAGTTTGACACGTTAAATAACCTATCCGCTTCTCTATCTCAAGGCTTACCTGGTACCTAGACAATATAGGTAATTTCACCACGACAACGCCTTCTTCTCGTAGAGGCTGAATGTATAAACTGAAGTGACATCGGCGCGTTCCAAAGAAATTCTTTACTATTTCCTCCCCTACAACAACCCAGCCATAAGATTCTATCGACAACTGTACCCAATTTCTAATGAGCGCTTCCTGATTATCTTCCTGCTGGAACTGCCATGACCAAACTTATGGGCGGCATCTGTAGCAAAGAAAGAAATATATCTAGAAAAGAAACGGAAAAGGGGGGCGAGGAAGACAGAGAAATCACCAAACTACCCACGTAATATTTTGAATTGCCATCATTTATCCCAGACGTGAGGATATTATTTGCCGTAACATCACAGCGAGGGTCGTTAACTATGATATTTTCCAGTAATAACCTAGATACCAGGTAAGGGTGTACTTTCGTATTTAGGTACCTATCTTCGTATACATCCTGCAGCTATTCAGGTCGCCTCCTGCGTTCTTTTCTCTTTATCCTATAGGGACCCTACCCCAATGCTAAAAAGGATCATCGATCACTAAATCCATAGCTATAATAGCATCTTATTACCCATGCAGCAGGCTTCTCACGCTTCAAGCGACACTTAGTAAATCTGCGGGCCGCCTTGAGACTTGTGATCAAGCTGTTAATGTTGTTGAGCTCCTAGTAAATTACGAGGAATTTTGCCAGGCAACATATACTTCAGCTCTAGATGCTCGATATTTGACTACATGACTAGCACAAATGAATGTAAATGTCTGACTTACAGCAAAATGCGTAAAAGATAAGCACGGGTCATATATTAACCCGACCAGCTGTTGAATAGGCAATTTCATAGGCAATTCGACTGAAGCACCTGTTCCTCCTGAAGTGCAGACAGAACTCGTCCTATTCCTAAACGCTCTGCTCTAAGTACTCAACGCCACACAAAGGCCATTGCGTTCTCGGCTTGGGATGCCTTCCAATGAAACGAAGGAATGAGCCACCTATACGGGCTGTGTTTTGCTTCAACCGACGAGTAAAATGGTCGGTTCTGAATACACTGCGGTTGACATTGGTGTCGATGACTGGTAGCAATCACAATATATCCTCGCCGCTATGCTTAGGGTGATACTTAAGAAACTAGTGCCTGCAGAACATGCATTTCATATCCCCAATGTCGAACTACAACATGAGACAGTAACGTGACACTACTAGATTACCTTCCATTGTGTGTGAACGGCATAATGTTGTCGCCGACATGATGCACGATGTGGCTTCAACGGCGACATCCACACCAATATCGGGCAACCCCTGCGGAGGTCAGGGCACCATCGGGATCCAAGGGGGTCATATCGGTGTTCAGTCGACCTACGCTCAGCATCTTTGCCAGTTCTTACTTAGGAGACGATGAACCGGGAGATGTTGGACCAATTCGGTGTCAGCGTGGCCAGATGTCTCCCCAGCTTCATGAAGTCAGGCAACTGGCTATATAAGGGAACCTTTTTCCTTACGATACGTAGGTAAATTTCGAAGCAGAGAACCCGCAACCACAAACTCCAAGAACACGTGTGCGACTGTACCACTAATCTACATAATTCAAAATGGGCCAAACCGTCTCCAGTTTGATCGAGAACCTGCAGCAAGACGCAGAGAAGGAGAAGAAGGCAAATGACGCTCTGAATGCGCTGGTAGAGATGGCCAAATTGCAACAGGAACGATTTTCCATGACAGTTCAGTAAGTCGTACCTCAGATGATTCTTCTAGCGTCACAAAAGACTAACCAGTTCTATCAAGGAATAATATTGGCAATCAAAAGCTCATTCCAGTCGATGTTATAATCGCGCAAGATGGTATCCTTCAAGCAACAATGTCCAGCGAAGTTACTGGCGTTGGTGAGATCATCTCCAACTCGTTCTCGGCTTTCGCTTCTGGTGATGTCGCAAAAGGGGTTACCTCCCTTGTCCAGACTGGCTTGAACATACTTATCGGAAGCTACTCAGGGAGTACTTCATCTCGTGACAGCTAGTATGTATCCTGGCTCACATATTCTTTTGCATCTGATCACTACTAACTACAGGCTATAGCATCATCACGACCGGCGAGCTTGGTGGCGTAATGCGCATCGACATGCATTTCTTTGCATACCGGTATACCTCGTCCCAGCTGACAGAAATCTGCAAACAAGTCATAAGCGTCAATATCGTCATCTCCTCTGTGGACATCAGCAGACTCAGCGATAGCACACTTCGCGCCATTGTTCAGAATGTCTACGGCGCCTTGCCTATCGATGATCAGAAGCGGATCCTCGCCCAACTTCAAGAAGCCGCCAAAGATAGCCTGTTGTCTACTCCGGCTCCCAAGGTGGTTGCTGCCCGCTTGTCTCGTGCTGTGAAAACGGCCGGAAACCTGCGTTACCAACCAGTCACTGAAAAGACGAGCTTCACTATTCGAACAACCATAGGCAGTGCTTCAGGCAGTGCAAGCCGGTTCGATGTCTATCTTAGGGGTGGTATCGTTCAAGCTTACGCGCAAGACAGCGTTGAAAAAGGCATCGAGCTGTATGATATCAGCGTCGTGTGTAGCGTCCCGGATAACAATATTTCTGACGATGTGCTTATTGGCGAGGTAGAAATCGGGCTAAAACAGGAACCCAAACCGGACCTGTCCACACTTGCCGTTCAGAGCCGTTTATCGATGGTTGTCCAAATTCTACTAAACCAGGCCATTCTTAACACAGCAACCTCGGATCTGCCAATTACTTCCTTTGAGATGGAAGAATACCCTCCAGTACCCGAAATGCATGTACCATTGAGCGCCGACGAATGGGGTATGATAGGCAGCCTTTTTCCTAAAGCAGTAAATTATGATCAGAGCGAATTTATCAAGACAGACCTGAGTACCGAGGAATTGAGAAGTTCAGGCCAGGATAGGAAACCGTACAATTGCATCGCCTGGAGTTTAGGGAAGACACATATGATGGTTTGGGACGAATCGTGGGGACTGGTACCCGAGTCTTTGGACAACTTCGTTGCTTTTTGTAAGTACTCCCCTGTGAGACGACGCCCTAGAAAAAAGGAGTATTTGACCTAGGGTTCGGGATGTTAGCTGATATGTTACAGATAAACTATGCGGCTTTGAAACATGCGACGCTGAAGAGGCCGAAGTTGACGGCTATCAACTACCCATGTTTCCCCAGAAGATGACACATGCCTCGAGGAAGGATAATGGAGTATGGTCTAGTAAACTTGGCAATTGGATTCGCATGATCCATCCGCGCGATGCTCTCGACGCCGTCGACGGTCCCCTCACCGATTGGAACCAGGGGTATTACGGGAGGAGAGTCGTGCATTTTAAAGCTGTATACGGGGGGCCTCAAATACCCGGGCCACTCTACAGTCTCGATGCTGTATCGGCTTCATCGACCAAGATTTCCCCCATAGCCCTACAACTGGCAACTGCCTTCCCACAAGCGTCGGGCTCGTTTGAGACCAAGTGGAAATTGTGGGCAGACAGTTGGTTGTCGCCTGATAAGGTTCTGAGTCAATTGGAATCGACCTACGCCTCAGGACCTGAATGGGACGCATTGGTCGATATGGGACCAGGTATTCTGCCGATGGTAGTGGATAAGCTCAAGGACCAGTACAATCTTTTCGGCTGTTATCTCTGTGAGTTTTTGCCAACCCCTGACGAGCAAACTTTCCTGACCAATGTCATTTACTAGACAACCGACTCCAGAGTGACCCGTCGATGAAAATCTCGCCTACCGATCTTGGCCAGTACTATATTCTGGACAATCAAGCGCAAGATATCATAAAGCTGTACGGCGACTTGGTTGATAGATATGAGCAGCGTAGCAGGTCCTGGCAGGCTGAAACTGAAGGGGTGAAGTACGCGGCCCAACCTGAGGTGTATACGTCCGGCCCAGCCTACAAAGCCCTGTCCGTGATGGGGACGGCCATCATTCCGTTGGTAATGTATAATTACTCATTGGATAAGTCGGCAAGGTTGCGTCATCTGTTGAGTGAACTTGTGCTGGGGAAGAAGTCCAATGAGGCGACATTCAAAGGTGTCAAGTTGCCCGCAGAGTGGGCACTTTGGCTTCAGGACTTGTGAGCGGGTTGCGAAATGGGTCAATGGAGGAATTGAGTATAGTTGCTATAGGTAGGTTTCCGGTATTTGCGTATTGAAAGACGACTTGGAGTCAGTCGCTCGGATTTTTAATCCATTTCACCATCTTGTCTAGGTACCTAATGCTTGCGATAATTTGAAGTGAGGATGTAACGCGACGTTACCGTTATGCCTGCTGTCATACTCCACTGGACCAAGGATCTAGGTGTTTACAGGAGCTCTGAAAACTGCATCCTTTTGTGGGCAACCGGGCGTTACACAAGCATGGCCAAGAAACAGAGGAACTCTCCTACGTAATGATTGTCTTGTTTGTAGTGTGATCTTCCCTAAATATATTTACGTAAATGTTAGGTTAGGTAGATACAGATATAATTTTTAATATATGACTTTGAATCAAATGAAACCTTATCGTGCGATGTATAAAGGCGCATCGATTAATGTAGATTGCAACTTCACTTGTTACCTTTAAGTCGTCTATAACGACTATTAATACACATACGATATATTCGAATACTCTTCAATCCAAGGCCATGTACGCAAACGAGACTTCCATAGATCAAAATATCTCCGGCTAAAGCTGTAGGAGTTAACAAAAGCGCAGGAAGGAGCGAGACGATCTTGGCGGGGGGTTTAGATCCCGGTCTCGGATTGGTCAGTTTCAAAGGGAAAGAGTGGAGGGGTATCCAGTCTAGGACTAAAAATACATATGTACCTAGGTACTTTATATGGAGGTTTCGTTAATAAGCAATACTGGGGAGTCCATAGGGACGTCGATCGTAAGGGATCATCACTTTCTAATCTAAACCTCAGCCACAGAGTCTTGCTTGCATTGCCTTGTCCCGAGATCCTGCCTGAGCTGGGCAACGAACACTTTCCCTTTTCTTGATTGGCGGTGTCTATTATGGGCAGGCGAAGGAAGCCAGGATGGGAAACTGCAGCATTAATTTTAATAGACGGCATGCCGGCCGAGCAAACACCCTATTTAGACGAACGTGCTTTATCAGGTAGCGAGGCTCTTGACGTAGATACACCATATCATAATTAGACCGTTGGCCGTTTACAAGATCTTACACAGGGATGTCTCATCCTCATTAGATTATCTTCTCTCCACGGGCATTCGAGCTTTATTTCCTTTCTCTCAACTTCTTACTCTTCTCGTGACGGGGTAACCAGACGCTCCTTTTACCCCTCTGTGCTACATCGTCCTCACTCTCAGCCTGTGACGTAGCTTACGATGAAGTCTTATTCGCTCCTTTGCGCAGCCCTCGCGCTTCTCCAGACTGTCGTCGAAAGCAAATATGTCACCGTCGAGTCCTTGCCAAAGGTTCCCACGGATTGGAGGAAAATCAGGAATGCGGATCTGGCTCAAGTAATCAAATTACGGATTGCCCTTGAACAGCCTAACTTGGGCCAGTTCGAGCAAGTTCTGTACGACATATCAACGCCACAGCATCCTCTATACGGACAGCATCTATCCCGCGACGAGGTCAAAGAAATGATGAAGCCGAAAGATGAGTCCACTGCCGCTGTGCTAGACTGGCTCAAATCCTCTGGTATTCCCTCGTCCGATATCGAGAATGACGGAGAATGGATCAATTTTCGTACCACGGTGCTAAAGGCTGCGAATTTGTTAAACACCGATTTTCAGGTGTACAATCACGTCGGTACAGAAGTCCAGCGAGTCCGCACTCTCCAGTATGCATCATCCCTGATCGACAAGCAAACATTGAGCTTTGCTAACCCGAGACAGCTATTCCGTGCCTGAGGAAGTGAGACCTCACATCACCATGATCCAGCCGACCACCAGATTCGGCCAGATGAAACCCCAGGCCATTCAAGTTTACGAGGTCATTGAGCAGGAAGAAGTGGCCAAGTTTTTCAAGGTCGCTGCCAAGATACCCACTCAGAATTTGAACGTGAATTTCTGTAATTCCACCGTGACTCCTGAGTGTTTGCGCGCTCTGTATAACCTGGGCGACACGACTGCGGATCCAAACGTACCGACTATTTTCGGTGTCACTGGTTTCCTAGAGCAGTACGCCCAACACGATGAGTTGGACAAATTCCTCGAGCAATTCGCTCCGTATGCTCTAACCCAGAATTTCACCACTGTTTCGGTTAATGGCGGTCTGAACAACCAGACTGACCCCGTCGGTAATGACGTCGAGGCCAATTTGGATATGCAGTACGCAGCGTCGTTGGGTTTCAACACGAATATTCGTTTTTATTCCAATGGTGGCCGTGGAGAGTTGGTCCCTGATCTTGAGTAAGTTCCAAGTCTTCTCGCTTTCATAAACCGACCATAAGCTAATCTTAGGTAGCCAACCTGACCCAGATTCTGTTTGTAGACCATAGCGCTGACTGCTGAGAGTATACTTACTGATATTTGTAAAGGCATCCAATGAGCCGTATCTCGAATACTTGACTTATCTCTTAAACCTCACTGACGAGGAGCTCCCGCATACTTTGACCACGTCATACGGCGAAAATGAGCAGAGCGTGCCAAGACCATATGTCCAGAAGGTTTGCACCATGTTTGGTCAATTGGGGGCACGCGGTGTCTCGGTGATCTTCAGTTCAGGAGAGTATGTCCTAATGCGTCCAATCTAATTCCGACTAAGCAGCGAACTGACCCTTTCTCAGCACCGGCCCTGGTGTCGCTTGCCAGACAAATGATGGCAGGAATACCACCCGTTTTCTCCCCATATTTCCAGCAGCTTGTCCATACGTCACATCTGTTGGTGGCACGGTAGGTGTCGCGCCAGAACAAGCCGTCTACTTCTCGTCTGGTGGTTTCTCGGACATTTTCCCGCGTCCCGCGTACCAGGATTCAGCGGTAGCCACGTACATCGATAGCATTGGGGATACGTTCAAGGGATTATACAATCCTTTGGGACGTGGGTTCCCAGACGTTGCTGCCCAGGGGCGAAATTTCAGTGTAATGAACCAAGGGAAGCTGGTTAAGGTTGGAGGAACTTCAGCCGCGGCACCGACCTTCGCGGCTATCGTGAGCTTGCTCAATAACGCACGTATCCAGAGTGGTCAGATGCCGTTGGGCTTTCTGAACCCGTGGCTTTATAGCGAGGCAGCTAACGGCGCGCTCACCGATATTGTACTCGGTGGTAGTAAAGGATGCACTGGAACAGATAGTATGTCCAGAATCATATTTCCCTCCTTTTATTCCTTCAGATCTAGAAGAAGTCCCCGAAGTTACAATGCATCAGCATGGAACACTAATGCGAATGTTCTAGTCTACAGTGGTTTGCCGGCACCGTATGTTCCGGGGGCAGGGTGGAATGCCACCAAGGGTTGGGATCCCGTGACGGGGCTTGGAACCCCGTTGTTCGATAAGTTATTAGAGAAGGTTGCCCCCCGCGCGAACTTACCGAGCGTGTCCTGCACATAGGAGATCGAGTCGAGCTTTTCGACATATGTATATAATAGTGGCTTCGCTTGTTATAGACGGCTACTTGGTGTAGGTTTTGGGCGCCCGAATGTCTTTCGATTATTCCAAAAAGAGGGTATCGAGTAAACTTATTTTGTATACCTACCTGTTAGTAATGTTATTGGAATACACATATCCGCTAACTGTTATTTGGTCTCATGGTGCATATATGAGAAGAGTCTTTCTGCATATCCTCTTCACCTACCTTATATGATAGAAGTGATAATTCTGGTAGTTAGAGGGGTTTATAAAAGGGCGGGCGACTATCTGTATCCTACCATACCTTTTGACATTTAAAGAACTCAAGTCCGAACATAGCACACTTATAACTCCACTTAATCGTTGATGAGGTATAGGGGGGAAAAAGGAAGTGATAAATCATACGGGCATACGTATCTGCCTATTTACAATACCAGCCCGCGTCTAAGTTTGGACCATCACCCTGAGAAAGAGATCCAATAGACACGTCGCTCGCCGAGCGGCAAAGAATCCGCACAAAACTATGCGTACCACATAAGAAAACAATGCATTAAGAATCCCACCCACTCCATCATCTGGAGGCCGGATGGTCCGCCGCCATCCGTCTAAATATCGGACGGAAAGTCAGTAATTAATATAATTTTCTCAAGATCTGCCGTGTCCGCATGATTTTCTACCCCGGTCATCTCGGCCCCTGGGGGAGAAAAGTCGTTACAATTTAGTCCAATCACCCACAAGCATCCTAAGTCCCAGCTTAGCTGCTGTTATTGTTGTTGTGCTTGGGTCCTATCAGGCCAGCATTCGCCGCAAGACCAACGCCAATACCAATGGCGAGCAGGATAATGACAATAACGATGAACAGACACCACCACTTCCACTTGCGGCGGTTGCGAGCGTGGATTATTCCTTTCTTTACATGCGTGTTGCCTTCATCGATGTACTTAGTTGTGTTATCAGCATTGATCGCCGCTTGCTCTACATAAGCATCTTGTTGCTCGACTAATATAGCGAGGTCTTGGAACATGGCTGCTAGTTCAATAAGAGTTTTCTCGATGCGCTGCAGTTCGTTGTGGCGAGCGCGCACAGCGCCGAGTACCGACGATGCTTGGCCCGTACGGTTGGTGCGGAGCTATACTTTGTGTTAGCATCATTCATTTGGAAAAGAAAGCTTAGGCGTAATGGGAACGTACCGCCGTCTGAAAAACACCCTCGTTGCCCCAATCAGCTTCAGTGGCCTGTCGGACCTCATCTTCGGTAGCGTCGGGGTTGACGATCCGGTACTGGCGGGCGATCTGGTCGCGATAACGTTGGCGGTAGGAACCTTCTTCCTCTTGGTAGTTGCGCAACTCGCGCTCGAATTCGGCTTTGATAGTATTGACTTGGCGCTCCTTCACGTTGCGGGGTCCTGCGCCTGTCGTCTTGTTGGCATCATTTGCGAGGAACTTGAGCTGATCTCGGATGCCGCGGTTGAGGGTCTGCGTGTCGGCGATCACGCGCTCAAGCTGCTGAGATGCCACACCACCGTCGACCTCGGCCAGAGCGCGCTGGTGCAGGGATGCAATTACTCGGACGTTATCCGTAAGGGTACCGATCTCATTGCGGAGGAATTGAATCCGACCGAGGAAATCCTGTTGCGAGAGCGTGTTGTCCGAGGCTGGTTGTCCTTGAGGATAGTTCTGCAGCTCGTGTTCCTAAATCATTGTTAGATGGCTATCGATATGCGCCGACATATCATCGCTGGCAATGGCGTTGCTCACCTGACCATAACCGTAGCCTTGCTCGGTTGAGGGGCCTTCCTGATATGGGTTGTTTTGATATTGACCGTAAGACATGATTGCTACTAGACCGTCGCCCTCATCAAATCCAAAATGCTTAGTCGTTTATGGTTTTGGATGAGGTTTGAGATTGAAAAGTGACGGGCGGGGAGCGGTGTATGGGTCAGGTATGACGATGTAAAGGGAGGAACGTGAATTGGAGAGGACAGGATTGTTCGGATAAGATTGAATCAATTTGCAGCTGCTTCTTCCGGTGCACACGGCCCTTGGCGATGGCTGACCGAAGTGACGTCTGGGTAATTTTTTTCTGCAGGGCACCCGCCGCCAATCACTCTCCGCTTCTTCTCGTTGGCCGAAACGAGAAAATAGAGTGTTTCAAATGGGGAGTAATTAGAGTCGCAAAGGGTATAAAGTAAGGATTAAAAGTCTAAAAGAAATCGACCGGGAAAGATGGACAGGTTTAACGCGTTTTCTTATTCAAGGAATAAGCTGCAAATACCGCCCCGGTCTTTTCGCAAATGGCGCTGATGATTGATGATGGTCTATGGGTGGCTTTGACAAAGAGCGAAGTCCGCCAAACTGCCCCAGGATTAATTGAGCACTCTGAAGTACCCTATACCCACCTCAAAGTCTGCACATGGAAATTCAATCTAATGGACTTTCAACATTGAAAGTCCCTAGGGGAAACAGTGGCAAGAATGAACTGCGGCAGTAGTGCAAGGTACCTACCAGCTACCTTACTCACTACACGTACCCGCTTACCCACCCACCTAATGTACGCCTCCAAAAATAAGCACAGCCCCCCTGTGCTGCTACCTTACTAGGTTTAGCTGCAGCCTGGGGGCTTCACCCGCCAACCTTGGCATGGCGAACCCCTAGCGTCAGCTCCGGGGCAGTGAACCCTCCACATTCACATGTCGTCACATCCATCCAATGGGAGCTGTAAAAGGCAGCCAGGCAGCTACGAAACGGCCATACCGAATTGCCAGAATACATTCCATTCCAGTTTACTATGTACAATCTTGTCCAGGTGTATAATACTATTAACTACCTCCTAGCATATCGGGACTTAATAATCCTATACGCTAGAGTATGTCGCATGCATAAGGCTTAGAACATACGCAGCCCATCTTCGCGAGACCTCCCTTATTGGTACTCTCCTATCGTTTAACATCGCTATGGTCCATCTAGACGGCTGCCTATTGATGAAAATTACGGCAGCTTATATTAAAGTGGATTGCAAAGCGTATAGGGCTGATCCTTATGTGTTGAGATTTTCGCCATTGGACAATTGCAGCATTCTATTCTGTTATCGTCTCACGGCAATGTCTACCAATGCAAGTTCAGAATTATTCCATCAAGACTGTGTTTTAGAAGTTCTTTGCTTGATGTGTATTCGGTCTTGATATATTAAACTAGCTTGCGATGGCAACCTCATCCGAGACTTGACTCTGACCTTGTTCTCTTGCTAATCAGCTCCACTCTGAGCCTACACAAGCTGCTTGTCTCTCGGTCTCCAACCATATGAGTCGCTTGAGACTATCAATGACCCAAGTTTCTTTGCTATCAACATGGCCTCTTTCAGGTCTGTTGTACCAGACCGCGAGGGTCTTACCATGATTTTATATCATAGAAACTTGCCGACAGCATCGTCAATCATCATAAGATGACTACGTCCCGGGTAAAGGCGACCAAATGGCAGCAGGGACGTCGCCACACTCTCAACACTACGCCCCTGCCTAGCCTTCATAATATGAGTAAACCATCCGGAACAGAGCTGCTCCTCCTTGAGTGCTTATATTTGATGAGCGGTTACTATGTTGATGAGCTGCTGCAGGATATTTGCATGCTCATCTGGAGATTCGCTTGGATCCGAACAGAGATCCACCATTCTCCATGGCGTCATGTGTTCCTTTAACGCCCTGGCGACACACGAGAATTTTGATGCGATAGATCGTGGTTTGGAAATTGCCGCCATCAGTTTCAAAGGTAATCTTTCTTCCGACTAGTTCTCGTATACTGGTTGAGGTGCCACTCAACGTCGCCATCTTTGTTCTCCAACGTGCCGCTGCGAATCTCGAATACCTTCATAGTCATTCGGGGCCCAACTTCGGACAACTCTACACTATCGTATCCTGTTCGGACGAAAACGTGATGTCGGACCTCTATTGAGTCCTCAATATTCTTGAATGTCACTACCCGACTTCCAAGCTTGGCTTTACTAGTCAAAGGCTCCCGTGGCGGAAATATATGCTTGAGGATCTTGACAACCCTGGCACCAAGGCGAGAAGTAAAGCCTATGATTTAGAGGTTAGTACTTATTGATTGTTAGGATGTAGACGAGGCTCACCATCAAAGATCAAGTGCGGGTATGACTCGCTAACAGTTCCTCGAATACTATTGGGAATATCGTGACGCAATACGACGTTGTGTAGAGAAAATGATATTGTTGGCCCATGGGGGAAATGCGACAAAGTCAACGCGGTTGGTACACCACGATGTTCATGGAGAAGAACCAAGTCGCTGAGACCACTGGCTTGCGCCGACCGGACAAGATCTGGTAGAATCAAATTGCCTCGGTTCAGCCGTATGGCGGTTGGGAGTAACAGGCGGATTTCTTTTGCGAAGGCGGATAGGCGGGCGGATGGGTCTCTTGAAGTGGTCACGAGAACTCGAGGGTCAACTATCCCAGAGAGCTGGGAATATTCGTCATCAAGATCTAGCTCCTCGTTTGCGCTGCGGTCCGGGCGGGATTCATCAAATTGGTAGTCCTTCCTCAGTTCCTTGTCGTTTGCGATGGACGGATCCAAGGGCCTTCCAGTGGCTAAGGACGCTCTGAGTTTTGCTCTCTTCTCGCTTATCTCAGAGTCGCGCAATAGCAGGGCCCTCCTATAGAGGTAATCACGCCGTTGTCGAGCTTGTTTGCGCTATAATGATCCCATGTTAGTACCTGGATTTGTATATCAAACTTAGAGGGTGAACGAACGATCATGATTTCTTTTGATTCACCAGATAGATATGGCCTGGTTATGTAAATAATCGATTCTGTGAAATTTGAGAGCTCTAAGTCACGGCACGATCTATTATGCCTTCTTTGTAGCTGAAAATAGGTTAAAAGTTGGTGCGCTCGTTCTGACCAAGGCGAGCTCAAAGATGGTGAATGGAGTCAAAGATGCACTACAACAAAAGTTCGATTTTCTCGGCGCGCACCGAAGGAAAATCTGATATCGGGGCTTATCAGGGTCCGGTCGATACCTAGATAGGTCTAGATCCCACCAAAGTAAGTGGCCATTGGTCCAAGCGTCGAGACCCACCATCCCGCCTGGATTCCACCCGCCACATTGAGAGATTCAGAGCGCGAAAGTTATCGCAATCTCAGAAATCTAAACCTCAAATTCCACAATGTGATCACGTCCTTCTTTTTCTCTCTCTCAGAACTCCAACACGCCAACTTTCTCCCTGCGCCGATTAAGGCTGCAAAAGAGAGACTTCCTACCTGTGAGTCACGCGTTTTACTTTAAGCTTATTAAGGTACGCTTGGCTACTATCGACTCTTACCTCTCAACTTTTCTTCCCTTCCTCTTTGTGGCCTCCAACCTTTCGCCCTTCTCTCTCCGACTACTTACCCACTCCAGTTTCCTTCTTTTTCTATTTATTCAACACCACCTATCAAATTAGCAGCTACGGGCGAAGCACACTGCATTGTCCTGGGACATATTAACGATTATCAGGTCGACAGTAACTACACCCCGAGTCCCGGCCGTCCCAGCCGGCTGACGGCGCTACAATGGAAGGCGCTTTTACCCACATGGGTAACCATCTCGTATCCGACTCTGCTGCCGCTATCAATGCTGGCGATGACGACCTATCTACTCTAGATCCTGACGAGAGCCTTCTTTATGGTAAATACAATGGCCGCGGAGGTCTGGGCAGTGCGAGACGGCGCAATGACGATGATGACAACGAGACGGAGAACTTCGATGACGATGATACTGAAAGTGTGACTAGCGTCCCAGTTGGGGCCATGAAAGGTCTGAACCTTAAGGCCCCTGAGGAAGAGAAGAAGCTGCCGCCACACGCTTGCGCGTAGGTCCCCGAAACCCATATTCATCTGCACGTCGATTAGAATGCTAACGTGCTCATGCAGTTACTGTGGTATCCATTCTCCAGGATCGGTTGTGAAGTGTCTTGCCTGCAACAAGTGGTTTTGCAGTGCGCGAGGAAATGCGAGCTCGTCGCATATTGTCAATCATTTAGTTCGAGCTCGACACAAGGAGGTGCAGCTCCATCCCCAGTCTACGCTCGGTGATACCACCTTGGAGTGCTATAATTGCGGTACAAAGAACGTCTTCCTCCTCGGGTTCATCCCTGCGAAATCCGATACCGTTGTTGTCCTCCTATGCCGTCAACCTTGTGCCGCCACACCCTCTTCGAAGGATATGAGCTGGGATACCTCCAGATGGCAGCCTTTGATTGAGGACCGTAGCTTCTTGCCATGGCTTGTATCACCGCCGAGTGACAACGAACAGCTCCGTGCTCGACATTTGACTCCCCCAATGATCTCCAAATTGGAAGAAATGTGGAAGGAGAACGCCAGTGCTACTATAGCCGATTTGGAAAAGGCGGCTAGCATTGATGACGACCCGCTTCCAGTTCTTCTGAAGTATGAGGACCCGTACCAGTATCAGAACATATTTGGTCCCCTCGTAAAGATGGAATCCGACTATGACAAGAAGCTCAAAGAAGCGCAATCCGAGGATGGCCTAGTTGTTCGATGGGATCTGGGCCTTAACACCAAGCACCTTGCTAGTTTTACATTCCCGAAATTGGAATCTGGAGACGTCAAGCTGGCGGTAGGTGACGAAATGCGATTGAAGTACAAGGGCGAGCTTCGTCCTCCTTGGGAGGGAGTTGGATATGTGGTCAAAATTCCCAATAACCAGTCTGACGAGGTCACATTGGAGTTGCGCAAGACAGGAAACGACAAATCTGTTCCTACCGAATGCACCCACAACTTCTCAGCTGACTATGTCTGGAAAGCCACTTCTTACGACCGCATGCAGACCGCTATGAAAACGTTTGCTATGGACGAAATGAGTGTTTCCGGGTACATTTTCCACAAGCTTCTTGGCCATGAAGTTGCTGTTGCTCCTATGAAGACCAACCTACCTAAGAAGTTTAGTGTACCGGGCCTTCCGGAGCTGAACAGCAGTCAGATCAGTGCCATCCGGAACGTGCTGCTCACACCCCTCAGTCTCATCCAAGGCCCCCCGGGTACTGGCAAGACGGTCACTTCTGCGACCATTATTTATCACTTGGCAAAGATGAACAATGGCCAGGTCCTTGTGTGTGCACCATCGAACGTTGCCGTGGACCAGCTATGCGAACGTATCAACCTAACAGGACTGAAAGTCGTCCGCCTTACAGCCAAGTCCCGTGAAGACGTCGAGTCTTCTGTTAGCTTCCTCGCGCTGCACGAACAAGTCCGAATGCTCGACACCAACCCCGACCTCATGAAACTTTCGCAGCTGAAGAGCGATCAGGGCGAACTTTCCAGCCAGGACGAGAAGAGATACAAACAATTGACTCGTGCTGCAGAGCGCGAAATTCTCAACAACGCAGACGTGGTCTGCTGTACTTGCGTTGGTGCTGGAGACCCGCGTTTGGCTAAGATGAAGTTCCGTAATGTTCTCATTGATGAGTCCACTCAATCTGCCGAACCCGAGTGCATGATACCCCTTGTGCTAGGCTGCAAACAAGCCGTCCTTGTTGGCGATCACAAACAACTCGGACCAGTGATTATGAATAAGAAGGCTGCCAAAGCGGGTCTGAACCAATCTCTCTTCGAACGTCTTGTCCGACTCGGCTTTACCCCTATTCGACTTAATATTCAGTACAGAATGCATCCTTGCCTCTCCGAGTTCCCATCCAACATGTTTTATGAAGGTTCTCTGCAGAATGGTGTGTCGGCACCGAACAGGATTCGCAAAGACGTTGATTTCCCGTGGCCAGTTGCCGAGATGCCCATGATGTTCTGGTCTAATCTTGGCAACGAGGAGATTTCTGCGTCTGGAACCTCATTCCTCAATCGGACTGAGGCTTCTAATGTTGAAAAAATCGTAACGCGCTTCTTCAAAGCTGGCGTGCGACCTTCCGATATCGGTGTTATTACCCCATACGAAGGTCAACGAAGCTATATTGTCACAACAATGCAGAACACCGGCACGTTCAAAAAAGAGTCTTACAAGGAGGTTGAGGTTGCATCCGTCGATGCTTTTCAAGGCCGTGAAAAGGATTTTATTGTCCTATCCTGCGTACGATCCAATGACAACCAGGGCATTGGATTTCTGTCTGATCCTCGGCGATTGAACGTCGCTCTCACCCGTGCGAAGTTTGGGCTCGTCATCATTGGCAATCCCAAAGTTCTGTCTAAGCATGAACTGTGGCATCACCTTCTGGTTCATTTCAAGGAACGCAAATGCCTCGTTGAAGGTCCTCTGACTAACTTGCAGACTTCTTTGCTTCAGTTCAGTCGTCCTAAGAATAGCTATCGCCCGCGTCCTCAGCAGGTTTCGTACGTCTCTAGCGGCTACTCCAATGGCCGCTCGGCTCCATACAATGGCCACAATGCAAACCAAGACTTTGAGTCTAGCTCAATGCTTTCATACATTCCTGATGATACATCTAGCATTCATAGCTCAGCCCTTGGCGGTGCCGGCCTTGGCAACGCTGCTTTCCCACAGATGTTCTCCAACTTCAATTCCGAGCAGTGGCCTGGTCTTCCAGGGTTCAATGCAACATCGAGTGGTCGTGCGGGCGGCAAGGGCAGGGGCAGAGGGGCAGAGAGTATTGCCGGTGAGAGCGTTGCCACTTCTGAATACACTGACGGCACAGCTAGTGTCATTGGTAGCAAAGGAGTAGGACAGGGTGGTGCTAGTCTCGGTGCTGGACTTCCTGATGCTCTCCGTTCTCGACCTACATCTTATACCCAGAGTGATCGCCTGAGACAACACGTTGCGGATAGTACTGGCTATCCAAATTATTCGAATGGCTTCCGACGGCGATATGAAGATGATGAGAAGTCGGTTAGCACGGCTTTTGCCAGCCAGGTTGGCGGGGGACTGGATTGATATGCCTACGACAAGTCGACAGCACTAATATTTGGACGAGTACCGAGAACAGGCAGCTAAAGAGGCCGGGCACCATGCAGCTCTGGATGCCTGACTAGTAACCACTCAAACCTGAGTTCGAGGTCAGGGTAGCTTCTGCTTGTGCTCTAGCACGCGCCGGTGTACGACCCCTTGGAACCTTCCAACCCTTCTGCAGTTGCTATCCGTAGCTAATTGGGCAGAGATGATTGAGCTCAAGCTGCCGCCAACAGGCAAGCCCAGCAAGAGTGCCTCTTCAGGGGCGTTGCGGCATGAGCTACTGAGCCCAGAAATTTGGTCTGGTGGTGGAAGAAGCGGAGAAGGTTGCAACAGCACGGTGAATGAACCCTGCCTCTGTCACAGGCGACTGCTGCAAATTCTACGATGAAGATCGGGACAGCAATTACGGACCACAGCTAGCAACGTAGCCTATGCTCTGCCCCGGGAACCATCCAAAGCCCAGCTTAATCCGCAGAGCATGAATGTAGCTCCGCTCAAAAGCAGTCTGACGCGATGACTTTGGCTTGGGCAATCCTATAAGTCTTCACGGCTTGCTGTATTTGATTCATAAATTCATAATTAAGTAGACGTTGTCTATTAATACACGCTCGTTTGCCTAAATTCCACCGCCACCTCCTCCTGCATGCGTTCTTCTACCTGTAATTGAATAAAGTC
The DNA here is from genome assembly GCA_022497025.1 of Hypoxylon sp. FL0890. NCBI lineage: Eukaryota > Fungi > Ascomycota > Sordariomycetes > Xylariales > Hypoxylaceae > Hypoxylon > Hypoxylon sp. FL0890. Next base: position 248,643 of record MU386550.1, read on the forward strand.
CAGTTTGTAAGCAACTTGCTTTCTTATTACAAGAGTCTACGTATTACCATACCTACTAATGTTCGTGTTCGAATTATTGCCAAGAGATGTCGCATAGTATCGTCCTCAATTGGGAGTACGCTATTGGATCGTTGGGAGTGGGTGTGACCTTCACTGAAACCTTAACCACGTGGGCGGGACGTAGCCTGTAAGATTTTTGGTAGCAGGGTAGATACGAGCCTGGTATTGGAAGTTACGTGTATTCGTTGGTCTTAACGGTTACCTTATCAAATCCACCTGGTAAGCATCCATTCACCAAAATACATATGTAGGCGGGTAGGTTGCAAATGTTGGCTCGTATGAGGAGACTGGGATATGTGAGTACCTTATTGCCCGAGTACATTATATCGCCAAAACAACTTTCAGGATTGGTAGTATATGTGAAATATACCCGAAGCCAACAGGGGACGTGTGAAGATTCTAGATGCTAAAAACAGAGCCGCTTAGATCTCTGCATTATTGGTAGGGTCTAGGTACCTAACGTTTTGTCAAAGTACTTGCGGGTTGGGCGTTTAGGCCAGGTACTGAAGTACCCGTTGAGGTACCTACCATGCATATGCGCAAAGACGACAACCGCCGAGACTCGCCAAGTTTCAACCTCGATTCCTTCCATCTTCTCATGAGATATCAGTCGACTGCTTTTCTTATATCCTTCGTCCTTTGCCTAAAGCAAAAGAGCAGAAAATATTAAGTACCTACCTAGTATAGTACTTGTTGCCTTATGCGATAAGAACATCTGGTCATCATTGCATTAGCCAATCTCATTGCCGCTTAACCCCAGTCATCTCAAGTCACATATCCATCCCTCCACACCACTATCTAGATGACTTCAACACAATCCACCTCTCTGGGAGTCAAGATGGCAAGTGACAAGAAACCACTTGCAACAAGTGCGCCGGCAGCAGTACCTATTTCGGATACCTCAAATGGATTAGGTTCAGCAGACAGTCCTGCTCGGAACACCAAGTCTACCACGACTACAGATACGTCTGCTCCAGCTCCCAAAGATACCAAGCCCACGGTGCAGGCAACGACTACAGACCAAACCCACGATGATGATTCAGTGAACCCTCAAGATTTCCAGGGCGAAGTGCAAACTAACAACGACCTGCCAACAATCGATACACTTCGCAAAATAGAGATGTACACTGTTCTTGACAGTAATGGCAAAACACGCACATTTAAGAGCCTCTAGTATGTATTATTCAGAGCGCCTTCCCCCCCTTTTGATCTGTCTTGGGAGCCCAAATTGCCCAATTCAACTGATCTAAGATTGTTGCTCACGAGACACACTTAAAACTCATGGACCTCTAATTCAGAAAAGTAGTTACTGACTCTGGTTGTTTTAGTGCTGGTCACAATTCGCCACGTAGGGTGCTCATCGTCTTTATTCGACATTTCTTTTGTGGTGTAAGTTACTAACACACCTTTCGCCCGAGCCTGTCTACTAACCCCCACAGAACTGCCAAGAATATCTGCGCACCCTGTCAGCCTCAGTCACTCCAGAGGCTCTTCTGCAGTTGCCAGTCAGCACCTTCATCGCCGTCATCGGCTGTGGCGCTCCCGAATTAATCAATTCATATATCAAAGAAACCGGCTGCCCCTTTCCGGTCTATGCTGATCCAACACGCCGGCTGTATACTGAACTCGGAATGGTGCGCACCTTGGCGTTAGGTCCGCGACCAGCTTATCTCCAGGGGAAATCGGTCGCACATACTGTCGTTTCCGGCGTGGTTCAGGGGCTAAAGCAGGTCAAATCAGGTTTAGTCATGAAGATGGGTGACCAAAAACAAGTAGGCGGAGAGTTCCTTTTCGAACCTGCAACGTTGACTTTAGACACCCCCGTCACAACACCGCGCAGCGAGGAGGAGAAGAAGTTGGAGCCTCCCAGCGAGGACGACAAACCAGATCATCAAGAGGAACCGCAGGTTGAGGAGAAGCGTGTTACATGGTGTCACCGCATGCGAAATACGCGAGACCACGCAGAGATGCCTGAGCTTATGGAGGTGCTCGGTCTAGATGGCAACGGTGCTCCCATCAAAGACAAGAAAAGATGGGAGAAGGCATTAAGGACGAGAAAGGGCACCGGATTGAGTATGGCAAGCCAGATGAGCCGAATGAGTATCGATACTCGTCATAGTAATAATGGTGACATGAAGGCCCAGGACCCACCGCACCGCCACGATGGTTGAGCAATCGAAAGCTCAACGATGCTCGGAAGAAGTAATCCTGCCATTTAGTCATCATAGGGCTTAACGTCTCAGGAAAATAAAGTCTTGGCCGTGGGCACACACAAAAGCCACAGCCTGGCCGTACAAAAGCGCACTCATACGACCACTATTGATATTCAATATACATAGTACTATCGAGCTTCGAGGTGCCGGTCCCAGAATACTGTCGAGTTCCTAGGAAATCAGGACGAATAGGAATATACGCAATATCCCCTTTTCTACTCTCTAGAAGGCTGTCGACCTCTATGAAGAGGGTTGAGAATTACAACAGGAACCAAACCCATAGGACGATGGCTATGCAGCGCATATTTCATGTAATGGGTTTTTGCTATTGTCTTGGGCAAGGGCGTAGTAATATTCTGTTTATTTTTGCGTTACGGTGTTCTGTTATAAAAAGGCACTACATTAAAAGATTACCAGGTAAGGTATACAATGATATCATTTCAGATTTTCATAAACGATGCCAAGCGAAAGGAAATAGTGATCCAATACCTAAGGAAGGTGTACAGCTAAGCTATAATGCATTACGTAATCAATCTAGACAGTATTTGCACCATTCGTCATACGGCGAAGCCGTTTCCAACCCGATTATCCCCGAATCAATCATTCCATTATATCTTACTTGACCTATTCCTATTTTTTGTATCCCTGTGAGCAATGCTACTTACCTAAAGCTATCTATACGAGTCAAATGAAATAAGTACAGTAATAGATTATGCCTTCGTCCGCGAAACGATTAGTTCTGCCAAATCCGTCACGTTTGCACTCGTTAACAATTCCAGAATCTCGAGGGTCGCGCCAAGCTCTCTCGTGATCCAATTGCGAACCTCAATAGCAGTTAACGAATCAAGGCCGTAAGACGCCATACTCCTCTGGGCATCCACATCGTTGAGAGCCACTGACAGCACCTCCGATAGCTTCTGTAGCACGCCCTTAACGGCAACCTGGCGGGCCTCGTCCTTACTTGCTGCAGCGCGGAACGCATTCCTGTACGACATGGCTTGCCCCGAATCCTTGCCCGCAGCTCGTATCGAGGCAATTGCTGCTGCCTTAAGATGCGCAAACCGCGGATCCTCTGCATAGTATGGCAAAGCGCCAGTGTTGTTTGGAACAAGCTTCAAGCCAGTCACACATTGTGCGCTGCACTTCCCGGATGTAGCAACTGCCAAAAGGCCTAGGACCTCGGCTTCGGAAATGGACTGCCCGCCAAAGTTCTTAATGATTTCTTCCTCTCGCGTTGCATTCTCGGCGATGTAGCCTGCGCCAGTCACAGCTGTGAGGTCAAGGGAGACGCCAGGCAAGCCCTGAGCTGCCCTGCATGAGGCGAACCCATCTAGGAACGTGTTGGCAGCGGCATACGCGGCTTGGCCACGACTGCCGAGTATGCCTGCGGCACTTGACATGAGAACAAAATAGTCCAGCCGTGCGTTAATAGACTCGAGCGCATTGTGGATGTTCCAAGTCCCCTTGACTTTGGCACGAATCGCCGAAACATAGGAGTCATGGGTCATGTCTTCCATCAATCCATCCTATTATTATGGTTAGGTATCCTCTTATGATGGGTACTCAGCTTGGCTTTCCTAGAATGAGATTGGACTTACCTGAAGCATCATAGCGGCATGAATCACGCCGCATATTGGGGGAAGCGTGTCAATACATTCCCTTACAAATCGACAGGCGCTTTCTTCGTTAGCAATATCGCACGCCTTAACGATTATATTCGCTTTGTCTCGAGTGTCATCGAGGAGTTCTCGCAGTTCGTCGGACTTTCCTCCGCTCCTCGACAGCAATACGATATGTCGAGCTCCATGTGCAACCATCCACCTACCCATACTGCGCCCTAAGCCACCAGTACCACCGATGATGATGTGAGTGCCATCGGAGTTTAGGAAACACTTCGAAGCGTGATGCAGCGCCTAGCCCAAATGTCAGTGCTCTACGCAACCAAGGAATTATTCAAAGAAATCCATCATGAATAAGGCACTTACCAGTACTTGGTCACTGTTCTGAGCAGATACGACAACCGGGTGCAGAGTGCCTTGTTGAATCATTTTCAGCCCCATGCTCAACTCCGTCATTCGCAACACGACTGTTTTTTTCAAGGGTTTGAAAACTCCTTCCGAGAAGCGCTCCAACACATCCCTGAGAATGTCCCTCATGAGCCGCGGGCGTGTATTAGCCAGGCTTAACAGGCTGATAGACGTGAAACTAATGTTCTTGGTGAGATCAGATCTAACGTCCCAGCCGTCAAGGCGAGCATCTGCTCCCTGTAAATGGACAATCCGTCCAAAGGGTGCAATACTTGCCCACACCTTGCCCAGATTGTTGTTAACTACTGGCAGGCTGGATGAGCTAGTGAAGATGGCGTCCATGCCCGCGCCGCCGGAAGCATCTTGTATCTCACGATCGAAATAGATGCTAGCTGCGTCGAAGATATTCTCAGGCTTGACGTTAAATGACTTCGCAAGGAAGTCTCTCCTTTCACTACCGTGAATTGCTACAAACACATCAGCGCCTAGGTGGTGTGCAACCTGGATCGCAGCTAAGCCTTCGGCATCATTTATCTGGATGAGTACGCGCTCTGACTTTCGAATGCGTGCCGCTTGTGACAGTGCGTAAAACGCTGCGCTGAAGGCAGATGGAATCATTGCTGCGTCCTCAAAATTCATGCTCTCGGGAATCTTAATGGCACCATTCGCCGCTACACGAACGTGCGTGCCTAATTGGCCGTCAGCCAAGGCGCAGACTCGGTCCCCAACGCTCACATCAACGACCTCGGAGCCCACGCGAACAACGATGCCACTGCATGATCTGTCAGGTCCGTTGGATGTATTTGTGCCAACGTGTGCAGAAACATCGCCCTGGCTCAACCTGCTAGCTTTAATCTCGATCTCGACTTGATGATTATGCAGGTTTTCGTCAGACGGGACGTCTTCGAAGTAAAGCCCGTCAAGGGTCGGCTCCAATTGCGTTGCAAGTCGCATCCGGCGTCCAGTTTGGCGGAATTCCTGCAGGTACGGTTCAGACTTGCCTAGTTCACGGTGAACCCGCAGGTTCATATCGTCATCGGCAACGAAGCGAGGTACGACCAAGTCTCCTCCTTGCTCGGCAAACTCAACCTCGACTTCAGGGCTGTCTGCCAGCAGAGTTCGCCTGAATGCATCCTCGATCAGTTCGGCTTGGCCCTCAATATCTAGGGTGCTGTCTGGATCGAGGTCAAGGGCGACAGCATTCTTGCCAAGTTCTGAGCGCACTGTGCGCAGCAGACCCAGAGCCATATTGGTGCTCGGGTTCATAGGAACCTTAGATGCGCCACATGTTACCCATAGAATACCGCCAGCAGCTCGTGTTAGCAGACTCCGAACCTGTTCGAACTCAATCTTGTTGACCGAGGCTAGCACAGCACGGTCAAGCTCCGAGAGCACCACAAAAAACCCACCGAAATCACTGATTCGGAGCAGGCTCGAGATGTTCGGAGTGATTCCAGAATGCAGCTTGATGACCTCACTTAGCGAAGCCACAAGTGTATCATCTTGCGTGCGCTCTGTTACGATCGTCACACGTTCTCCATGGGACTTGATATGCGCGTGGTTCACTCCATTAGCAAGTCGTTCGTCGGCCTGCTCCCACTGCACCTTGTAGCAAAGCTCCCTGGGCTGAGGTAGCTTAGGCGTTATTGTCTTCAATGGACTGAGCTGTAATCCTAGTATAGACACGGAAGGCGAATCCCTCTCCGCTGGAGCAAAGAGTTCAGCCAAGAATGACCCAGACTTAACATCTCTTGCTGAATGGACGATGAACTTGGATCCAGAGCTTCTTTCCCACTCGTCGCTAATGTCAATGTGCACTAGCTTGATGGCAGACGGGAGTTGCGGATCTCCGACTCCATCAATGCCCAAATCGGCTTGCGACACTTGGAATAGTGGCTCCAGCGTAGCTGGATGGGCCAAGTACGAGGACTCGTGCGCGAGTGGCATAATGAGCCTCGTATCTTGGAGAGCACCTCCAGCGCTCACCCCGTATTTATCCCTCTTTACACTTACCAAGTTCCAAAAAGTATGCGGGTATCTGATACCTCCGGAACCCAGGTTATAGTAGAAGCCTGTAGCAGGTATTGATGATTCATTTCCTGCTTTGAAATGGGGATACTCTCTGGAACAAGCTGCCACCGCATTGTCAAGCTGGGAAGGTTTTGCTACAACAAAACCGTGGCAATGCTTCAACCACCCTCGTTTCGATTCGAAACTAGAGATGTGAAATTCATCCCAGTCGGTTTTGAACGCACTCTGCGACCTAAAAGTTATCAGGATTTCAACTGGTTCATCGTCCGCTAGAAACAGTTGCTCAGGAATAGCGATATCATGCAGGTCGAAACTACCTGCTTGAAAACCCCGGAGTGCTGCTCGTTGGCTGGCCGCCTCTACAGCCATGGAGATAAAGGCAGACACTGGGAATACGGAACGGTCCTTGATCCGGTATTCACGCAGCCACGGTAGCTCTTCCAATCTGATAAAATTCCGCCACGTTGGCTCTAAGTCGCTGCTCCAGTCTGACAACGTCCCAATTAGGTCGTGGCGCGCAAACGGCTTGAGACGATGCTGTCGCGTGATCCGACTTTCGTACCAATACCGCTGACGCGACCATGGGTATGTGTAGAGGAAGGGAATGAGGTCGGGTTTTTCAATTTCAGAGCGGTTGTGGTTGAGGTTGAAGAAATTTATGCCCTCATAGCCGCGCACGAAGAGCTGGCCAGCGAGCTCTAACGTTGATTCGGTAGCTTCACGGCCCCGTACGAGGGTTGGGAAATATGCTGGACACTTAGGAGCTGGTAACTCTAAGGTCTTGAGAGTCTGCATGATAGGCCCTTTGAGGGCAGCATGGGGCCCAATCTCGATGAGAATATCTGGTTCACTTTGCTCGCACAGTTGCTGCAATGCTGTTGCAAAGCGTACTGGGTTGGTCAGATTTTCTACCCAGTACTGTGGACCTAGCTCGTCTATGTTGACCTTACGGGAACGAAGAGAGGAGAAGAACTCGACATTGCCCTTCCCCTCTTTCAACTCCACGTCTGCGATCATGCTGTAGTACGTTTCCGCTATCAATTTCATATGCGGGCTATGGTAGGCGACGTCAACGAATAGCTTGCGGTTGAAAATCTGTTTGTTCGTCATCATGTCACAAAGTTCGTCGATAGCCTCGACGTCGCCCGATACCGTTGTCGATCTGGGCGAGTTCTCACAGGCTGCCACCGCTTGAAATGGATACCGTACTTGCTTGAGAAACGGTTGCAACTCCTCCATGCCTATACCCACCGCCATCATCGAGCCTTTAATATCTTGGAAGTTTTGTTTCAAGGCAATAATCGCTTGGCCACGATGGTACGCTGCTGACATTGCCGCCTCGAGCGTCAAAGCTCCAGTTGCGTATGCGGCTCCAATCTCTCCGCTAGAATGGCCAGTAACTGCAGAAGGCAGGATCCCCCATGATCCCAGAAGATCCACGAGTCCGATCTGGACGGCACTGCATATGGGTTGGCTAATATGGGCCATACCAACACGAGAATCCTTTTCGTCTCGTGTTAGTTCTTCCAGCAACGAAAAGTCGGCCCCGATAGACAGAAGGTGTTCATCAGCTCGTTGGATAGCTGATGCAAACACAGGGTGTGACTCTAGCAACTCCCTACCCATAGCATACCATTGTGCACCCTGTCCCGTGAAAATGAAGGCAAGCTTCGGTGATTTTGCAGGCACACGCTTTGGAGTCACATCGGGACTGTTGAGGGCTATTGCTAATTTGCTGCACATGTCGGTGACTAGAGCTATGCGCCATGGAAGATGCGAACGCCGCTGGCATAATGTGTCTAGCTATATGTCAGACTCCTCTCCAGCGTGGGGATGGCGTCAATACTTACATGCCAGGTTTCGAGGCATGGTGCTCTGATAGAGCTCTGCGTGTTGCTCGAGGAAGATTCCCAATTGCTCCATAGATTTTCTCGCAGCCGTCTCATCATTAGCACTCAGGACGAATAACCGCTTCGTTTTGATGTGGCCTTCGAATTTATCAGCGTCCAAAAACTCGATTTCATTCTCGGCCGGTAAGGCCTTGAGTACGGCGTGCCCGTTTGACCCGCTATAGCCAAAGTTGTTCACACATATATACTTTTTATCTCGAGGGAACGGTTGCTGTCTTTGCGGGATCTAGGCATAAAGGTTAGTAATGCCTCCATTCATTTTCATGTAGCTTTAAGGGGAGCTTCTCTAGCTACCTAGACTGACCTTTAGGTTCCATTCGAATAATGGGATAGCTGGATTTTCCTTCTCGAAGTCTGCATTTGGTACGATAAACCCCTTTTCTAGCATGAGGGCGGCCTTTATGACCGATATAATGCCACTGGCGTTTTCAAGATGGCCGATGTTTGACTTACTGTCCCTGTACCCAACTCTAGCCATGCCAGCTGAGTTAGGTACAGGGATGGATTGGTTAGCAGATGATAAGGCAGCCAGTATTGAGAGAGTTCATACCTTTACCGACCCAACACTTAATGGTTCACTCTCCTCGAAACTCTGACCAAGTGCTCTATAGATTCCTCGAGCCTCTATAGGATCTCCGACCTTGGTACCGGTTCCGTGAGCCTCAAAGAAGCCAACTTCCCCAGCATCGATCTTGGCCTGTGCGAGAACGTTGCGCAGTAGCGATTCCTGCTCTTCCGAGCTAGGTGCCACGATACCTGCAGAAATACTGTATAAGTTGTTTGCTAGCAAAAGACAGCTATGCTAGAGTATACGCACCAACTGTTCGACCATTGTGGCTGATTCCCGTATTAGAAATGACAGCCCTGACATAGTCCCTATCCTCGAGGGCTTTGTCCAGTGGCTTAAGAATTAGGCATCCTACCCCTTCACCTCTTGCATAACCAGACTTAGCCCGGTGGTCAAACGCATAGGTCTTCCCTGAATCGGCAAATAATCTATATTGTTGACTTAATTAAGATATACACAAAGACAAAAGTAGCATCTGGCTCACCTTAATTTAGCCATAGATACCCAGACGTCTGGTTGTGTGATCAGATGAGAAGCGCCAACAATGGCTTGTTCAGATTCTCCCGCCCGTATGCTTTGGACAGCCATATGCAGTGCATGCATACTGGATGAACATGCTGTATCGACGGTAAAGGTAGGGCCGGTTAGGTTGAAGAAGTATGATATTCGGCCAGCCAAAAACGCCCCTTGACTACCAGTGGGATCGAACATAGGCGAGTCATCCAGATCCCTAAGATTACCGATTCTGTGTTCATTGTCAGGGCCGCCAATGAACACACCGACTTTCCGTCCCGCTATAGACTCCTTCGGAATGCCAGCATTCTCGAGAGCCTCATACGAGCATTCCAGGAGGAGACGCTGTATAGGATCTTTTACGCAATTAGTGTCATAATGCAGACTGACATAAATTATAGTGCTTACCCATAGTCTCAGCTTCCTTGCGCGTTATTTCAAAGAAGCCCGGGTCGAACATCTCGAGGTTTTGAGATAAGAAGTATCCTCCTTGCGAGTTGATTGTGCCCTTCTTCTCTGGATTAGGGTGATTATAAGCCTCCTGGTTGAAGCGGTCTTTGGGTATTTTGGACCATGCGCTGCGGCCCTTGGTCAACAGCTTCCAGAAGTCGCCCGGCGTAGACACGTCACCAGGCAGGCGGCACGACATGCCAACAATGGCAATCGGCATTGGCACCTCAGACTCCATATTGGCCTCTCAGATATGTGAGAAAAAGGTTAAGGAGCGGTGCCAGACTAGTGGCTGGATAATCGCAAGAGAGGTTTGAAATAACTTGGATCGAGGGAGCCAGAGGTCAGGTATATGTCGAGGAACGAGGAGATGCACTTGGGTCTCCGCCTAGGCATACTTTGTCTATTTCGAGAACACGTCCTCGACACAGATCGATTTAAACTTGCGTGGCGTGCTCCAGAGCGATACTATGGGCTAAACCGTTAAGGAGAATATGAAACCGGTACTCCAACTAATGGCAACCCTCCCACATCGGACGAACTTTGACGCTCTTCGCCCTTCAATCGAACAGCTTTTGGCTTCAATCTGACACAATTCAGGCAATCAGCAGTGGCAAATCATTTACGTTGGAACAGATATCCTTTTCCCCTCTCGAGAGTTAATCATGGCCACTCTGGCTCCTCTACTACATGATTTTCTTCACGTTATATGCTTCATTTCTTGCCAAGTCGGCAGTCACATCTCGGGAGCGCCCCTATTATATGATTGAACTCTGTACAAGGAAACATCTCACAGGACACCATCACAGGCCCGTGTCGCGATATGCAGTATTACATGCCCCCCTAAAGTTCAAGTTCCATCGGTGCGGCACGTCATGAACTTAGTCTCTTGTGGCCACGCCACCCAGTAGCTCATACACGACAGGAGGAACTAGACGAATCCGGATGAGTATCGGAAGTCCGTGAATAAGTTGCATTCGACTCAAAAATCTTGCCAGAAACGATCTTCTGTTCCGACATCCCTGTCAGCAACAGTTCCGAGGTTTCGTGGTCATATCGAATAAGGGCCTTTTAGCGTTACTGACATATGAATCCAGCGTCCTCGAAACTCGTCTGCTTGGTGTTGCAATATAGTTGCCAACCACATCTTCATTTCGACTCGCATCAACTGCTTCTTACAGTCGTAGTTAGGTGAGGGTGTAGGGATGCTTTCACAGAATGGCTTCCATTAATGCAATTAATAAGCTACCTTACATGGCCATCGCCCATGTGAGTTTACGGGTGCTCCCCACGGGCAGCAAGACACCCTCGAAGGTATCGTCTGGCATGCAGCCACGAAAGATTGTCGGCCATGTTACCTTCTCGGGCCGTAATATATCACCGTAAGCTTTTCCATGCCCGGACTTATGAAAAGAGTAGCTCGCTTGATCGCACGAGATACCAGCAGAAAAATCACCAGTTTTTTTCTTCTCATGTAGCACTTCTGTATTTCAGGATAACAAGCTGGATAAGCAGTCATAAGGAGATAGGGAGAAAACAGCTAAGCTACGTTATTCGTTCACTATGAGATTCCTCTGCTTGCCCGGCGCATATGGAAGCGCCAAGGTAAGTTTCGAATCGCTTCCCTCACCAGAAGAATGCCAATCTTAACAATAGGAGCACAGAACTTCGGCGTCCAGCTCGGACCTTTCGCCAAGCATATGGAAGAGAGAGGACTAGCGACGTTCGCCTTCACTCAGGGGGCGCACGAGGTCGAGCCGCCGCTAGGCTGGGAGAACTACTTCGGCTCGCGGCCCCTGTACCGGTTCATCGACACGGTCAAGGGCGATGCCTTCGAGGTCGTCAGAAGAGTCCGGCATATTCCGCGCGGACTTAGCCCCGAGGCCACGCTGCGATTGTTCAAGCCAGACAACCCAATCGACTTTGACTGGCAGACGTTCCGCGACGCGCTGAATCATGTGTTCAAGACTATCGATGACGATCCCGAGATCGATGGACTCATCGGGTACTCCGAGGGCGCCATGATGGCGGCGTCTATTTGCGCCGAGGAGAATAGGAGATGGGAGGAAAATGGAACTCCCAAGCGTATCAAGGTACGTCCCTAATTCAAATTGCTACTCCTCCCCCTTTCACATTCCCATTTTCACTATCCCACATACCCCAATTTGCCATATTAGATAGATCACTAACGAATCCGTCTATTTCTCTAGTTCGCCATCTTCTTCGCAGGCTCGCCACCCCTGGTTGCGGAAGGCGACGGCTTCATAGCCAAGCTGGCGGACGAACACGGTACCGTAATCGACATCCCAACATTCCACGTCTTCGGATCCAACGACCCCCTCGTGTACTCGTCCGTCGCGCTGTACAACGCATGCAACCAAGACCTGGCGCACCTGTACGACCACGGCCTCGGCCACCTGGTGCCCCGCGACGCCGACAACGTGGAGCAGCTGGGCGACACGCTATCTGACGTCATCACCCAGATCAACAAGGCACATGCAGAATTCGGCCGCGACAAAGCCTCCGCGTCAGGAACCCAAACCCCCGTCAGCGAGTTTGCTGCCGAGGAGTACGCCACGAGTTCCCTGACGAGCTCCTCCGCGGGGGGCTCTACCGGGTCTACTGCCGAGTCGGATGTCGACTCCCGGTCTAGCCACGAGGTCGAGTCTGACGGGATTGTAAAGGCCCAAGTGGCTTAGGCACAGGTGCCGAACCGAATGGTAGGGTGCCTGATGGGGAGAGATGGATGGAAGACACAAGATCAATCATGGTAGTCTGCTGCAGTTAGTTCTGGACGTGAAAACAACATTGCTTTGAATTTCAGATGTTTTGTATAGGTATTGGTTTTTGTATTTATATTTCGAATACTTCGACATCGCATTCCTTGTTCAATAAGGAGTTGATCTTGGTTATTGTTAATGCTTGTGTTGAGGAGAGATAAAAACAGGTCAGCTAGTTTGGTTTAGGCATAAATGAAGCTCCTACGATATCGTTCCTATATTTCGTAACGCGTGTGCTTCGTATTCTAAAACATTAGAGTGACTTGTGATAAAGGGTGAACTACAATCCTTTCCTTAACCCCCTTTTTCAGACCACCGATCATGACGTGAGTGCAATAGGACACTCCCATTACCTCAATACGTTAGGCTTTTAACAGTAAGGAGAAAGAGGCATTAATTATGTACAATACTAGGTACAGAGTGGATAGGACGATAGCATTTACCACGTATCGTCGTTCGGACCTATAGACTTTCGGGGCCTCAAAGCAAGCGTATGCAGACCCTCGACCACTTCGTCAATTTTCATGCGAACCCGAAGCTTATGTTGCCCAACAATTATACCTCGCGCAGTCAAACTTGGGATGAGTAGAGTCGCTCTGTGGTAACTTTTGTATGAGATGTAAGTATATTAACTGTCCAAGGCTCATGTCTAGCGGCCACCCGCGAACGCGCCAGCGCCCATTCCGGCAGCACCCGCTCCCATCCCTTGGAGCTTAGCCGCGAGCTGCGGGTACTTTTCTTGGACCTGGATCTGTGTTCTCGTCGCTTCCGCATATGAAAGCGCGTTGACAATCTCTCCGGGTGTCCTAGCAAGCTCGGCTGCGCGCTCAAAGTACTTGAGCGCATCAGTAATCTTGCCCTGTTGAAGGAGGAGTTGGGCCATCGTAGCCACAGCGATATCGCATTCGGGATCAACTATGAAATGTCAGCATCTTTGTTTCATAGCCAATAGTGCAAGTGTGCTCTTACTGATTAATGCCTTCTCGCACAACTTCTCAGCCTCACTGAATTCCGACTTTTGTTGGAAGAGAGCAAGGGCCTTGTTAATCAGGGGCAGGACATTCATCGCCATAGGCTTGGTCTGCTTTTCCATCTCCATGGCCGTGTCGAACTTCTGAATCGCCTCTTCATACTTAGATTGGTCGAGCAGAAGTTCTCCGTAGTAGTTGTACACGTCGGGCACCTTGTCGAAGTTCTTGACGCACCGACGGAACGTCGCCATGGATGACGCCACAGACCCCATCTTGTATTGCGTCACACCAAGCTGGATATGTGAAAAGATGAATGAGGGGTCGAGATCGATTGACTTCTGATAATCCTTGGCGGCGTCCTGGAATTCTCCATGGATGAAGTGCAACTGGGCACGGTGGTAGTAGATATCTGGATCACTGTTGTTCTGCTTCAGGGCCTGCTCTAGGTCCGCAGCAGCACTGTCCTTGTCGCCTATCATAAGAGTCAGTTTCAGTATATTTCTAGACTAGCGTGCACGGTCGCTTACCCATTTCTAGATGCATGCTTGCCCGCTTGACGTAGCTCTGAGTGTACGTCGGGTCGAGCTCGATACTCTTATCCATGTCTCGAAGAGCTTGTTCTTGCGATCCACGTAGATTTCTAAACGTTCCTCGCAAGTTGTACGCGAGGGCCTCATGTTCGCCTAAATCGCCATATTCCAGAGCTTTCTCGAATGCGTTCGCGGCCTCTTCGTAACCTTCGTGGGTTCTCTTTTCCATCGCCTTAAGTCCAAGTTGCAGTTGTCCCAGGCCTGTTGATTCTGGCAGTTCCACCTCGTCCTCCAATCCTTCAGGTCGGAGCTTCGCTCGGAAACTTTGGATGTAGTTCGATACAAAGGTCGGGCTTGGCAGTTTGTTCGGATCCTTGGATTTGATAATATCATCGGCCTTCTGTTCGGCGACCTTCTTGAGCAACCTCTCAACAGCATTTGTGCTGGATTCGGTCTTGAACTCGTCGATGATGCAGCTAGCGGTGTAATCGAGGAGCGATTCACTGAATTGGTTTAGGTGTTCATAAGCATTAGCTCTTCGGTTAAGAGCTTTCACATATGTGGGGTCGAGGCTGACAGCGGCCGTAGTATCCTCGACAACTTTATCCCAAAGGCTGAGGGCGTTATAACAAGCGGCCCTGTTGGAATAAAAGATGGAATCGGGCTTGCAGAGAATGGCCTTAGAGTAGAGATCGATAGCTTTGTTATAGTCTTTACTACCGTAGGCTTTGTTGCCCGCGTTCTTCAGCTTCAGGGCATAATCCCGGCGCTGCTCATCGGTGAAAGTGGCGACGGTAGTCTCGTTGATCTCTGGTAGTTCGTCGGCGGCCTCTGCCGTCGGGGCTTTCGGCTGTTCGCCTGACGTTGTGGGAGACTTTGTAGACTCTTGACGTTCTGCCTCTTTCCGTTTTCTCCTCTCCTTCTTACTGAGTTTGGGTTGCGCAGCAGGGTTCGGCTTCTGTTTATGCATAAGTATAAGTTACCATGTTCAAGATATCAGGAAAGCGAACACCAACAGCGTCATTGAGATAGTACACCACACCGGCGCTGGTTACGACGACAGCCACCCCCGCAATAGTATATACGAGGCCTTTGTTCTCTGATGCCCAATTGGTAAAGCGACTCCAGATGGAGGATTCGACCGGGATGGCAATAGGTCGGCCTAACGGAGGCATTGGCGGCGGAGCTGCAGCAGCACGAGACATTACGGCGGATTCGGAAAGTTGTCGTCGATTGCGTTAGCGAGACAGCGGGCGGCAACAAGGGCGACAAAGGGAACTCGAGGTCGAGGGTTTGACAGGTAACGGGTTCAACGGTGTAGATACAACGGTGTATGTTGACGGTTGACTAGCTTTGCAGAAGCTTCACTAAAAATCAATACTTGGATCGAAAATGCTTCTACACGCGCAAAAAAAGTTAGTCCACTTTACCACTATATCCATTCTAGCGCGACCCAGTTTAACGTGCGCTGTACTGGGCGAAAGCTTGGACCCTGTTGTACAGTTGGCCCACAATCTCTCGTCATCAATCGGAAAGCTCGATATACATACAGGTACATCGAGGCCTGTACTTCGTGCAGGTGCCTTATGTACGTGGACGTACCACATTTGTCACCCCCGCCTTAATTGATCTGATAGGAGATAGGAATCACCCCACCAGTCGCAATATCTTAACCCGATAGATGCATACTCATCTCCCACCATTAACGGCCCACTTAAAAATGACTTCATTACGGGATGCGCGAATAGAACTTCAGAATTCTAATATTGTCATATTCGAAAATGACCAAATGTTAGCCGAATTACCACGACAGGATATAAATTATGATGGACGACTTCCGCATCTTCACGTCCATCCGGTATGATCCCAGACTCTTGAAAGTCCCAAGTCTCGGATTTACCAACGTTGGATGGAACCAGGATCCTTCTCCCTTCTATATGCTCGACTTCCACCGAGACCGCATGCTAAGAGCAGCTGTCCACTGGGGCTGGACGGCTGCTATCGCCGCCATTTCCGGGGAGCAAGGTCTGAAAACCCTACAAAGGTTCCTCGAGAATATCACAAGCGAAATTGACAGTATTCCACATCGAGTGATGATCACTCTGGCTTCAGATGGGAGTTTAGGTCACCAAATCTCCCCGCTCCCAAAGACGCACTTGAATAACCTATTCCCTGAATATCTACCAAGTCCTAGCCATGAAGGTTCAGTTCACGCTAGGGAAAGCAAGGTCCCAAGCAAAGATCCCAAGTACAACATCTTGCTTGATATTCAGAAGACAACAAAATCCGAGTTTACTCATTACAAAACCACTCATAGAGATATGTATAACGACGCGAGAAAGCGAGCTGAAATATATCCAGGTGACAAGAAAGAAGTTCTTCTTGTCAATGAAGATGGGAAAATTATGGAAGGTAGTATTAGTACCCCTTATTTCTGGAGGGATGGGCAGTGGGTTACTCCTCCCGTCCCTAAAGAGTTTGCCGCCTCGCAGGGAAGTGGTGGCAATGACGGTACTACTAGGAGATGGGCCCTAGAGAGGTATTCCCGGCCCATATGGTCTTGGTTCCAAGTTTGAAAGACTCGTGCTAATCAAGACAGGAATCTTGTCGTTGAACAAGATGTTCCATCTGATTCACTGCTAAACGGTGAACGATGCTGGATAAGCAACGGTCTCCGAGGCTTCATCTTTGGGAAGGTGAAGCTACAGTAGGTTCCGTGGTCTGCCAACTATGTGAGGTACCAAAAAGGGCGATTACGACACGTAATGGTCAGCGAAAGCCAGCGTTGACTCTTTAATTTATGTTGTACACGCCTGAAGACGTGCTTTAAAGCAAATCTACCTAAGCCATCAATCTACTGTACGAACAACCTAGTGCATATCACCTAATTTACATCCTTCTGTGGCTAAAGGAAGCCATTTCGGAGCTGTTAGCTATTGAGGCCATTGAGATCACATATAGAGGTGCAAAGCGTATCCATATAGAACTGCGCTTTCTTCGCCAGTTATTTAACGGACAAACCTTAGAGTTGGGCTATCAATGATCAATGTGAGTCCTGAGACGTCTCTGTTCTGCGCATTTGAATCCATGCCGCAAGTCTGTTTGAGAAATATCATCATACATTGTAGAATGATTCATGCCGTACAGGTAGTCGAATACAACTATACTGAAATTAGAAGGTGAGTTGCGTATTTCTCAGCAGTACTTGTGTCAGTTATTATGGAGGGAGTTTCCCTTTACTACATACCTAGTTCCCACCGAGAGAGGGTAGAGCACATTCTTTCTAGCCCGAGATGCTATACGGAGCAAGCGCGATTGACAATGATGAAGCTAAAATGAGTTGTGTTATACACCGGGGTTTTCTTCGTCGCCGCTTCTATTAAACTATGGACATTTTTGGTATATCAATACTCCAGCTTAGCCTTCTGTGAATTTAAAAGACATGTCGTTCTTGCCAGATCATTAGCTCTTTCCTGAGTTTATACACGTCACAGCTAACCCCTGATGTCACCCTGCCCCTGTCTAGCTGTTTCAAGATTCACGACTTAGAGAAGCAGTGGCTTGATATTTATTAAATACAAGGCAAGATCAGCTGCTACAGCCATGATCTTAAACCAGAGCACCTTCTAGTTCGGGTTTTTACTGCCTCCTTTCGCTCGATATGACGTGCAAGAACGAGGCGAACAACAGCTAGTGGAGCGTTTCAAAATCGAAGTCTTTATATCCGTCCTCCAACCTGTCATCTGAACGTCTCATCTTCCATCCTCTCCATCTATCATTCATACCAGCAACTTTTCCTTGCACCCCATCTAGCATCAGATATTGTTACCAATTCCATTCTCTGTATACTACCAACTATCACCTACCTTTCAATAATGTTGGCAAACCCATCAACAAATACACCTGAAGTCACCATGGACGCCATCTTCTCTGCTCAAGACAAGGTCAAGCAGGACCTGGGCCTCTCCAAGATCAGAGTCATTCACAACCAGAACTATAAGCGTCATGGTACCAAGTCCTATGTCTACGCATTGAACCGTTACAAGTTTCAACCTACCAAACCTGGCCCCTACTATCTTGTTGACAAGGTTAAGCAACATGGCATCGTCCCTGAAGAGCTCAAGGGAGCCCTCGGTGGAACTGTCCACACAGAGCGAACACTGGTCAAGAAGACTGACCCTGGAGATGGAGGCGGAGACCATACAGCAGAGGTCACTGCCGAAGACCAGCAGAACGACTCAATGTACATCTGTGAAATTGGAATCGGAAATCCCGTCCAGAAATTGCTAGTCGACTTTGACACTGGTTCCGCTGATACTTGGGTTCGTTGAATCTCTCAATTTTCAGCACGTTGTTGATCTGACCCTCCCGTTAGGTTCGTACGAAGGCAGATAAGTCCACTCATGAAGGCCACAACGTTTTCAACCCCAGGCTTTCGACGTCTTTCAAGATGCTGGCCGGAAAGAAGTGGAAGATCCAGTACGGAGACGGCTCGACTGCTTCGGGTGACTGTGGCGCCGACACACTTGTCTTGGGCGGCTTGTCTATCAAGAACCAAACTATTGAGTGCGCAACTAAGTTATCTCAAGCATTCTCCAAGGGCACAAGTGACGGTCTCCTCGGTCTCGCCTGGGGAAAGATCAACACAGTCACAGATGATGGGAAGCCTGATCCTCAAGCCACTCCCGTGGAGAACATGATCAAGCAGGATGATATCCCAAAGGAATCTGAGCTCTTCACCTCGGCATTCTACAGCTCGCGTGACAAGAACGCCGAGTCATTCTACACATTTGGCTACATTGACCAGGATCTAATCAAGAAGTCCGGTCAAGACATACATTGGACCGAAGTTGACAATTCGCAAGGCTTTTGGTCCGTCTCGTCTGAGTCCTGTTCCATCAACGGCGAGAGCATTGATCTCAGTGGCAACACTGCTATTGCTGATACCGGCACTACTCTGGCTCTCATGTCAGACAAGGTGGTCGAAAAAGTGTACGAAAAGATTCCTGGAGCAACCTACGATTATCTCAACCAGGGCTACATCTTCCCGATTACCGTGAAAGCAGATGATATTCCTGAAGTCAAGGTGGCTATCGGCGACAAGCAATATGTGATTCAGAAAGAAGACCTGGCTTTCGCCGTCACTGATGACAAGAAGCACTGGTATGGAGGCATCCAAAGCCGTGGCACGATGCCTTTCGACATCCTCGGGGACACATTCCTGAAGAGTGTTTACTCTGTAAGTTATCCTTTTACTAGCAATCACTCTTTCCCTTCTATTTTCCTGTGTCTCATCTCATTGCCCGATGAAAGCTTTGTCAGATTTACTTGATCTAACTTAACATCATCAGGTCTGGGATCAGGGTAATAGGCGCTTGGGCTTAGTGCCAAAGATCCAGGATACACAGAACCTCGAGCCCCCACCTGACGACGATGGTACCGATGGTGGAAAGAAAGAAAGAATCACCAGTCTTGACCTGGTCACAAGCCAGAAATACTAGGTCCAGCCTGATAATCCTCAGACCTAGGATCACGAAAATAGGTGTCTGGGCATCAAAGCGGTTCGGACTCTGCATTAAATGGACTCTTAGACTTGTTGAAAGCACAGATTGGGGAGCCGGGTGTCTACCGATGCTGTTTGTTGGTTTGAGTTAATCATGTTTGCGATCGGTGATGGTTTGTTGGTCCAAGACTGCGTACCCTACACTTTGCATTGTATGTAGATCAATCCTAAACAGAATGGAACCGCCGCATTTTTACCCCTATTCGCTTTATGATTTTCTGCATTGATACGCCTTCCTAACCGAAACTTGAATTAGTGATATATGTGACTATGATGCTCCTAGCTTCAACAGGAGATCACGCAGCTTAGTTTATTAGATATGAGTTTAAATGACCCCTGAATGGATTATGGAACATTGCACTCAGAAGCGATTAGAATAACTCAGAGAAAGCATGCGTAGGTGAGTAAAGACAGCGTAATTGATCAAGTCACATATTAACACAGAAACGAAGGCGCGAGAAGGGGGTAAATAATTTAGGTTTCCTACGTCCGCGACTGAACCGCGCTACCTAGCCACGCCCGTCTTCGTCCCGACTTCAGGTGGTGTGAAGCAAGCCTCCTTCAGCTGGACCAATGCGTTCGCGAAATTCCCCAACTACTACCACCACTTTAGTCCCTTCTTGATAGCTTCGGCAATTGCCTCTCTCTCTCCCCCAATGAAGATTATCCCCGAATGGCGTGTCATGATGACGATGAATCTTCCAAAGGCCAATAGCTCGCTTATCATGCGGAGGAAGAAAAAACGCGCAAATGTACGACAAAAGCATTACCAACTCCACCGAACGCCTATGCGGTATGGGGCCCTCCCGGAACTTCATCAGAGAGAAAAAAACACAAACACGATAGGAGCTAGAGCTGAAAGAATCGAAAACATAACAGTTCAGACGGATGTAGTGGGGAGAAGACACACCCCCTTGCGCGCAAAACCGAGCCTGGGACAGGGGTTCGCGTGAAGGTAGCTCTCGTGAGGTTGCTTGCTATAGTACCGTAGGAATGATAATGGATAGTGCTTGTACATTGCCAATGGTGATCCAGAATGTGAAGCAGAGGGAGAGCCCCAAGACTCGTAGCCAGTTCGATGCTCTAAACGGTGATGCCGAATACGCCCCAACCCCCTTGTATGGGATGCCGCATTCCCGAATGTCCCGCGATTTCTAGCTAGGTAATTAAACCCAAAACATTAGGATCCCATATGCAAATAGATCACTGTGGGTAATAGACAACTCCAGGGGCTGATGGAGGATAGTAGTACCCGTCCGGGCTCGGGGTCACCATTCCGTTCATACCAACCACGCCGCCAGGCATCGGATAGCCCTGTGGTGCCGGATAAGGAGTGTATGGAGCCATTGGAGGTAACTGAGACGCATCGTAGTAGTAAACCATGCCATTGACCTCCTGCGCAACCAAATTAGAATTGGGAGTATTCTGTCCATTCGGCTGACTAGGAGGAGCCTCGCCTTGAGACTGGGCTTGCTGTGCCCCCGGAACGAATGTGGGGGCATTAGCAGATGGATAGGGGGCCGAAGGATAGTAAAAGCCCTGTTGGGGTTGCATCATCTGATACGGCTGATAGTAATTCGGCTGGGCAAATTGGTTGGGCTGGAAAGGAGCAGCGTGGATGGCGCGTTCTGGAATTTGGGAGAGTGGCGTCCCCGTTGAATGCTGAGATTGATACGATGGATGACGAACATGCGATTCCTGACCCAGACTAGTGGACACCTGGATAGGGACTTGCTGGTGGAAGGCTTGCTGGTACGGCTGAGACGGATTCTGATGCATTTCGGGGGACTCGATACCGGCTACCGAGACCGCCTTTTGCGGTCGAGGCTGATGCATAGGAAGAGAGACTTGTCGATTCTCCTGAAACATCGGCTTCTGGGCAGTGGGCTGCATTTGTGGTGCCGGATGGTCGTTGATGGCTGGCTGACCAACTCCAGCGAGACCCTCCGCCGGTGCACCATCAACGGCAGGAAGCTGTTGTTCTGTTCGACCTTGTGGAGGAAGCCTGACAACGGGCCGAGTGGCATCGTATGGTAAGGGCGGCCGTGACATGGTAGAACCAGTTGGAGAAACGATATAATCTCTACCCAAGTCTGGAGCGATAGAAGACCTTCGGCTCATGGCAACGCTCGGGGTGTAAGCACTGCCGGCATACACGCTTCCAAATACACTCGTTCTCCTGGAGAAGCCCCCGATAGATCCGAGACCAGATCTTGGTTTGCCCCGTAAACGTTGGTTCGGACGCATTGCTCGCGGAATAAAGATGAACGACCTATCGGTAGCTGGGAAAATATAACGTGGCGGGAAGTTTGGCAGGGAGATGCGAACTGGTTTGTCCCGCCTTAACGGTGGTCGATGGTCTGGTAATTTTGTGTATTGCCGTACTTGTATACCAGGGAAGATCACGGGCTCCTTGATTCCCGGAATATAGACCCTAATCTGGACGTTCCCGACGTGCTTCTCTGTAGCCATCGTCCGATTAATGGGTGTGGCACTGGTTGGACAGGTGGGGATAAACCCATCTCCATTTGGCGGACCGTCATCAGTAAATGAAGGTCGTGGTTGTCGGACGTGTATGGGCTGTGCGACTACCTCATGCATGTCGTGAGCCCAGGGACCATTGGTCGTAGGATCAGCCGGACTGTGTATTTGGTGGCTATGTGTGTCAGTGAAAGAGTTAACTGACGGGTGCTGGCTTGAAGGGACATACTTGATTGGGGCAAAAGGACCGCCGACACCGCCGCGGCCTCTTCCGCGAGGTCCCCTACCAAATGGGCGAAACCCGTTGGCCGAGGGGCCGGCGTGTCTATGGTCATGCATAAAGAAGGCCCCTCGATTGGGAACGAAAGAGGGATCCTCGTCTCGTTTGCGCCTATATTCCTCATGTTCCTTTCGTCGCCGATCAACTGAAGCTTCTTGTGGATGGTCTGTGTTCGCAGTGGCGGAATTCGAGCTGACCACGATAGGGGCCGAGGACTTGGAAGGAGGCTCGGTGGTTTCCTCAAAGTCCAGCACTTGCACTGGGGCGGCATCACTCGAGATGCTCAGCTTATTCAACATGAATTCGGTGTCAGACACAGCATTTTGAGCAGATTTCCTAGCATTTTTCGAAGGGGGGCTGTCGGAGGACTTGGTCTGCATCCTCTTCACATTGCCGTTGCCATTGGCCACCTGGCTAGTCAACTTCGGAGCAGCAGGCGTCGTTGGTGATGTCTCGTCGACGTTACTAGTATCGCTATCGTCGGCTGGATCCGGGTCCTCGGAAGCCATAGACCCGTCGGTCAAAGACTCATCATCTATATCAAGCTGATCGAGCCCTGCCTCATCCTCACCTTCGTCCTCAACCCGGCGGCGATGGCCGATCATCTTTCTTCGTCGGACGGCGGCTACCATGTTGGAAATTGGGCTACTGCTTGAGTTGCGCTAACACCGGCAAACGGCAGATCAGAGCTTTGAAGCCGAGGGTGAAAGAACGGTAAGCTTCCTGGTAGAGCTGTGCAGGGTGCTCAGGCACGACGTGGGCGTCGTGATGGATGCGGATATCATACGTCTTTCGGATTGGCGGGTGAGATATCGGACGACGGGCTTCGATAATGAATAAAAACCTAGAGGCGAAATAACCGCCCGCGGTGCAGAAAAGAAAGGAAGGCGGGTTAGAAAAAACCAATTAAGAAGCCAGTATGCCTGTTTTCCTAGGATCAATCCTTATTTTCCACTCAAAAACGATAGAAGGCCTCTCTCGTCGAGCCGAGTCGGACAGTGCCGGCGGACGAGGAAAAAGAGAGATGACGGTAACGAAGAAGAACAAGGACCAGTTTATAAAAAAGCCTCCAGGCCTGTGAAAAAAGAGCCACAAGCACTGCGGAGGGTGATTTAGAAGTTTTTAATTCTAGGTGATGTAGTAACGAGGAGGGCTTTGTTGTTGGATGGATAGAGGCCAAGCCAAAAGGGTTTAATATTTGGAAGTTCGAGGTCAGGTCAGGATTCAGGTAGGCCTGCTTTTGGTTTGGTGTAAGGTTGAGGTAGTGTAGTGGATGCGGTGGATTGTAGTGGATACAGTACGGTACCGTACGGTAGGACAAGTGTTGTAGCGTAGCAGCCAGAAAGATGTAGAGCGGAGTCAAGCCCAGTCCAGATCAGTTCTCGAAGGCGCCTACTGTGTATTAATGCTCTGAATGCTCTGATAGTGCTGATGGGCGCTGATAGTGACCTAATAACAGCACTATTGTAGCCCGTGGTGGTCCGTGCCTGCTCTTTGTTCCTTGTCACTCTGCGAGAGTGGGACCAATGGGCTGAGCTGCAATTGTTTGGACTTGGCAGCTTCAATCGGTATGCCAGTAACAAGTGCTTTCATGGCAGCTGCATGGGTGTTTGTTTCTCGAAACTCAATCTTCTCGACGGGACATGACGGAGTCAATGTTACCTCGTCGAAAGATATCGGGTTAAGATATATATATATATGTAAGCACATATCCTCGAAACTCCTTTGTCTTCTAATTTTTCTTCCCTTTTTTTCCATGTTTGATTGTTTGCCATGCAGGTATGCAATTTCATCTTTTGTATGTATTACAGCTGTGGGCGTGTATGCTTGTTTATCATCTTTATCTTCCACAATTTACGATACATTATCTCGGTAATGTTGTCAACTCATTCAACGTATATTTACCTTCTCTACTACATACATCCGTTTACGATGCATACCTGAGTATATGGGCATGGAACCGAATAGCGTACGTATAGTACTGTGTGCGTACCACTCTCAAGCTGGCAAGGAGTTCTTTTTCGATCCCCTATTCCCTAAACAAACATCTCCGCCCAACATAAGAGGTACTTCTGAGGTATGTCTGTTCATCCATTCGTGCGCAGTCCATTCGCCGAGGCGCCTCCGCATGCAGAATCACGTCCAAATCATCCGAGTACAACTGTAATGTACAGCACAATCCAATGTCTACTCACCATTTCCAGCCAACCAGTTTTTACACGTATCGACGACATGAATCATTGCTGTATGATCCCTGCCCGCCTTGGACCGTGGATTCTTCAAAATTCCGCCATCGTCTCCTAGCATCATCGCTCTTGGCCTTGTCTGCTCCGTGAAGATCTCGAAATTTGACATGGCTAAAACATCATAACATTATTATTCGCACTTCGCCAGAAGAGACGAATATTAGTAAGCTGGACATTACGTGCCGAGCTTCCTACCTGCTGCTGTCTCCTATTGTCTCCGGTATCGCCAATCTGCCGTCATACCTTCCTAGGCGTCTCCTGTGCAGCATTAAACTTATGTAACCATCTCCAAGGCAATTAATTCTCTGACGTACAGGTTGACCAAAGTTGCTACCTGGTAAGTAGGTAGGTAGTTTACGACATTTATTCTGCTTCCACATTCGTCAATTTCTTATTGCTGAAGCACCAGCCAATGAGCCGTTTTATAAGGCATGTTAAGCGTTACGAAACTCTTCGACGGATCTGCAATCCGCTGTTGTTGATCTTGCCCTCTTTACCACACATAAGATCCAATGTCGGCCGTGGGAGTGTAGCCTACAGCAAAGCTCACTACAGCCTAGCGTAAGTACGATCCTACACTTCTCCGAAGCTGATAGGTATATATAGGTAGAGATGGCCGAGACGTAATTGGGTATTTATCTAGCCGTACAGATGCGAGCAAAATGTGGCCTCATGGCTGGGATGCTATTTACGGCGATAGCTTCATATCCTACACAACGCACTGGTAGTAGCGATATATTACAGGTAAGAACAAGCAATACCCTCCAATTTTGGTTTTCTTGTAACTAGGAAGTCCGGTATACTCATAGACCTGTGTGTGATTGAGAGAGCTGTAACAATTCGTACACTACCAGTCCCATAAAAGTCACTAAATTGCAGCTGGCTTACATGCCTGTGCAAAATACACGAGCTTCAGTTGTGGCCACTGCTGGTTGGGCTGTTGCTTGTCTAGAGGCGATAGCCACGCCAACGGGATGCCATTCATCGCACCCGGAACCATGAACTGGTAGTGGGTATCGCGGCAAGTATTTCCATTGGCCGAGCTTTTCTAGTTGTTTAAACGCTGTCGTCTCTACAGTAGAGGACATGCTGTGTCACAGAATCTGTGTGGCAAGACAGGCGTGCTTTACCTTCATTAGACCATAGCGAAGAATAATTATATTGACTTCCGTGATAGCACTAGGCTCTTATGTAAACAGGAGCGTTCTCCTACGTACAAGGTTGGTAAGGCATTTACGTCTCTCCGTTTGAAAAGTGTTGTTACTTGGTAAAGTTACCATGGGTGGGTTGCATGAGTCTCGAAGAACCCATCATGTGATGGGCATGAGAAGAAGCAATAACATATTTATTTGGCTTTCATTGGCATATAAGGTCTAGTCGAGGACAAGAGATATTCGCTGAGAGAGGGCATGGCGTGAATTCGCGCCTTCATTTTTGAAAAAGGGAGGATTTGCGACTGAGGCAGCATCCCCATAGTTAACACTATCCATAGTATATCACATTGAATGATTCTTGTTAATATGCGATTACCACTGGCCCGACGTGATCGAAAAGAATAGTCGAAGCATTATCTCAGGGAAACTTGAACCCGGGCTTCTCGAGGGTATCGGAATACGAGAGATCGGCGTTCCAATAACTGCTACTTCACTCTTTGAAGGAATACTCATATCAACAAGCTCCGGGCCGATTCGGATCGGAGCCCGGTAAGGGACATCTCAGATATTGTGAAAAGGGGAGCTGGTGTGAAGGCCGAAAAACTAGTTCGTATATTCGAGGATATTGCGTATTGTACAGCAGCTGAACTGTCACTGCCTCTAATCTTGAAAGATGTATAAGCGAAGGAAACCCCTGGCTACATTAAGTCTCAAATGAAATCTGCCTGGACATGATTAAGTAGTGGCCATGGTATTAGGACTGATATCTAGGACTTAATCTCTGTATAAGGTAGTTATGCGAAGCCTATATCTGTGTTTTAATGTCTCGGATTATTACTGCATAACCGTGACATCGGCTTTTTAGCTAGTTCGAAGGAGTTTTAATCACTACCTATATAGCAGGCGGTGTAATGGGGTAGTAATGTTTAAAAATATAGAAGTTTGGCTATAGGCACTTTTTTTTTAGTGTGTAAGTTGTGTGACTATCGCTTACGCATGCAATGCCTTCTTGCCATGACCATAGGATAGTCATGCTGAGGAGGCGTCTTTTGAACAACAAGCCGCGTCATGATGTTCTGGGAATGATGCAAGATGCGAGCATTTCGGATGTAATGGGAAAACTAGATAATAGTGGATTGTGATCTGTAGGATGGTAAAGAGAGTAAATTCTGTATCTTCCCACTGTTTCCTTAACCCCGTGTTATATCTCCTCTAAGCAAATAGCGAGACGCGGGTCGGAATCTGAGACCGGACGAAGCTGAATTAGGCTTACCTCCGTATATTCGGAGGATATGCGTCTATTTCCTCTTCCGACATACATGATGTAGGGTTATACATACATGTATACCTACATAGTACCTAGGTAAGGAAACATACTCGGATACACCGTGGAAGAATAAACCGAGTTTCTCGCTACGTCATCGTCTATTACAATTGAAGATATGAGCCTCTATACTTTAGGCACCTAGCTAGCTGTATGATCCCGGTCGTACGCGGTACCTATAAAAACCCCTGTGTCGCTAAGGACTCTCCCTTATACCTCGGTATCGCCAGCATAATTGCAAACGTGGTGACTCGATGGCGCAGTTAAGTGGGCATTAAAGATAAATATGAAGATAATAATTTTAGAATAATCTCTTAAATTGGTCATGTCTAGGTGGTTGACCGTGTTGATTGCTGCCTACACTAGGCATCTAGTGGCAGTCTTTGAAGTTTTATAACCATTCACATTAATTGGGACTGTAGGTGATACAGGTACGTACCTATCAAAGGTTTATCCTAAAACGCCACTAAATTGCTCATGTACATATATTTACCTACCAGGTATATATGTACTTAGACCATAGAGATAGGTACCTAGACATCATGCAGGCATACGTAGGCCAATCTGATGTGGCAGTTGCGTGACCCGAGCTTGTTTGTAGTGTAGGTACAGTCATCGGCAATTGTTTGGTAATGTAAGCAGTAGGCAGTTAACCATAATAAGGAATTAACACTTGTTGTTAATAACAGCCTCACTTGTCCGGTCCCCGCTTCTCTTGTAGCAATCCGTCATCGAAGCTAAGGTTTCGCCCGCCTTATTTGTCGCCGCCCACCGTCGCTTGGCTACATATGTAGCTTGAATCAAACCTGTGATCTCCACCTAATTAACGCGTCTTCTCCACACCCCAACGGCGTGCATTTATCAGATTGCGAGTAACTTATCTGCCTGCAACGGGCTGTCAATTGCCGCTTCGAATCAGTCGCATTCACATTCCTTGCCTCACCCGCCCTTTTACTGTCAACTCATTTACTCTTCCTCAAATCAACCTACTTCTTAACTTCAATGTTCACTTTATCGTACCTAAGGTGAAGTTACATTAAAGGTGTTCTACTACATACTTGTGGATAGTGTATGCGAGTGACGGGGTGAGTGACCTTGGTCCGTACAATCAAATAACATCGTCACTGTAAGTACTTGTCAATAGGCATTATCGAAACGCCTTCCCCTCTTGACTCTTAAGCACTGAGCACTGAGCAGATCGGCGGTGTCTGCCTCGGACCACTTCCCCCTAAGGTTGTTTCTTTCCCTCGTCAATCACATTAATTCCGTCATTCCCTCACAATCGTCGCATCTCTCATTCTCGTATTCTTTACACTATTCATCCTCACCATCCTCACTATCCTCATCATCCTCATCATCCTCACCCTTCCCAATAATCCATCTAGTCTTCGTCCTTCTCTCACGCCTTTGTCCGGCCTCCCAATCGAGGCCACGACACGGCCCTCGAAGCTGACCGCCTAAATCCAGGAGTGGCCCTGTACTACAAACACCTTTCCCCGAAGCAACAGAACACCTGACCACCTGACACTTAGTAATCTGATTGCTTCGGTACGTAACACCTACTCTGCTCTTCTCTTGCTCTCTTGCTTATATGCATCCTCCATCCCACTCTTTACCTGCCGCATCCATTTGCACCACCTTCGACCATCTCAAGGTTTCTTAATACGGCATACATTGCCTTCTCACTTCATTGGCCGGACTCCCGACGCCGTTCTATCCTTAATCAATCAGTATACTCTAACCTAAGTGTTAAGATCTGTTTTCCCCAATAGTCCTCCGGTTAAGATGGCTTCGTCATCGACCGCTACTCCGGACACCTTGATTACCCTCAAGGTTAATTTCGATGGCGTGACCCGTCGGTTCAAGCTCCCTCTTCGTGAGCTCGTCGTCAGCACATTGGAGGATAAGGTGAGCAAGCCTTCAACTATCCATGCATCGTGTAATTCGTAATTAGCCTTCAATTCATCCCTATCTCTGCCCTCGCTCGATTTCGAGTTGTCGGCGATCTATGAAAACTAACTAACTGCTAATGTTAAACTGATCATAGCTTCGATCTTTCCTGCAAATTCCTGTCGGCACGACCGCCGCATTCGAGCGGTATTCCGACTCAGCTTCCTCCTATGTTCTCCTGCATCCAACCAACGTCCCTGCGTACAAGCAACTTTATAGAGCTGCTAAGGCCAAGCAAAAGTTAAAGTTGCGAGTTACCACACAGACTAAATCCGAACCCGAGCTTGAAGAGAGCAAGGCTCCCAAGCCTGTTACTATTGAGGATGAGCCTGAGGCCGAGTCAAAGGAAATTGTTGAGCCTGCCGCCCGTGCCCCGTCACCAATTGCCACGCCCGCAGAAGCAGTCCTCGCAGAGACTACTGCCCCGATTCTAGATACTATTCCTGTGTCCGACATACACTCAAATCTACCCGATTTCATTAAGCTATGGCGTTCGCACGGTATGCCAAGAATTCATCTAAGACGGGATACTGAGGGCAAGGAAGTAGTCGACTTGGTTAACCCTACATCCACGTCTACGTCTGCGGCTGAGCCACTCGTAGTACTCGAGTCCAACGAAGGAATGTCGTCAACTCGGTGCCCTTTCTCCCAGTCATCGTCGAGGCTGTCTAGAATGTCTGAAGTTGCCGAGCTGATCCGCGAAGCTCGCAAGGGAGAGGCTACTCTACCTCTCTCAAACCCCCAAACAGTTACAGAGACTCAATTCTCTAAGGCCGTAGCAGTTGCACCTAAGGCAGAGGAAGAGGAGGCAAAATGTGATGAGATTTTGACTGTCCCTAATTGCCCTAAGCGACCATTTACAGTGTGCTGCAACAGCTGCGACAGATCTGTTCCCGACGCTCATTTCCACTGCTCCACATGTGATGACGGTGACTTTGATCTTTGTCAAGACTGCGTCAACCAGGGGATTACATGCTACGGCGAAGGCCACTGGCTCATCAAGAGGACAATTAAGGATGGCCAGATCAACTACAGCAGCACTACTAGTGTTCCCCCAAAGAACTCGCGACCCCAAACGAAGAAGGAAACTTCCACTCCGTCGATGAGCCTTCCTATCAGATCTGCTGAGAGTATCAACTGGGCATCGACCTGGGGGACATCTTACAATGATCGTACTTGCAACTGCTGCGTTCAGGATTTCCCCGGAGAGGACTTCCTTCACTGCACGACGTGCGAAGATTACGACCTTTGCAAGACTTGCTTTGCCAAAGATAAGCATGGCCATCACCCCGGGCATGGATTTACACCTGCTGTAAAGGGTACAGTTTTCGATCACTCTGTGTCTTCGCGCCTGTCTCCCGGCCGAAACGTCGCCCACAACGCCATCTGTGATGGTTGTGATAAATATGTCCGTGGCATTAGGCACAAATGTCTCGATTGCCCTGACTGGGATTACTGCTCGGAATGTGTTCAGAATGCCGATTTCATCCACCCTGGTCACCGTTTCGTGACCATGTACGAGCCTTTGACCGATCGAACCATTCGATCATCCGCTGCTTGGGCTACTCACTACGGTATCTGCTGCGACGGCCCATTGTGCGCCCCATCCCGTGGCAGTTCAAAATACATCGTTGGTGTAAGATACAAGTGCGCCGTCTGCCATGATACCGACTTCTGCGCCAACTGCGAGGCCAGCCCTTCTAACACGCACAACAAGACACATCCCTTGATTAAGTTCAAGACACCCGTACGTCATGTCAGCGTTACCACCACTGGTGAGCATGAGGATGGCCAGCGTCTTCCCACAATGGGCGACCGCGTCCGTCAATCCAGCTCCACTCGAGTCAGCAAGGCTTCTTCAACACATGAGGGTATTGCCGCCACGCCTGTGCAGACTGTGGTCGATGTGCAGCCTAGTGAGCAGCAACCATCGAAGCCGAAAGAGAGCATACCGATTGAGATCAACAAGGTCGGAGTAGTGAATCCCGAGGCAGCAACTCCGGTTGAGAAGCAGTCGAACCCGGCTGATCTGGTTGCGGTCTTCCAGCATGACAGGATTGCAGATGGCACAATTCTGCCTCCAAATTTTACTTTCGAACAGGTCTGGGTTCTCCGAAACGAGGGCACAGTTTCATGGCCGGCTGGCTGCTCGGTCAAATTCGTTGGCGGCGACTATATGGGTGCCGTCGATCCCACTCACCCAGCTGGCATTCATGAGTTGGTCTCGGCTTCAGAGTCGACTGTCTGCTACAACGCACTCAACCCTGGGCAAGAGTTCCCTTTCACTGTCCTGATGAGGACCCCCGATCGGGAGGGTAAGGTGATCTCATACTGGCGGTTGACGACACCCGATGGCGCCAAGTTCGGTCACAAGCTGTGGTGCGATGTAACCGTTCAGGCACCTCCTAAGGCTGTTGTGGAGGAACCCTCAAGCAAAGGTGAAGAAGTTGGCAGTGCCGAGCCCGCTACCAAGATGGCCGAGAGCCAAATGATTATTCCCAAATTGGATCATGAATCACCATCTGCTAGCATGCACGAGAATGCCCGATCAGAAGGAGAAGTAGAGACCGAAACCGACACACTCGCGCAGTCTGCGCAGGAAGAAGATGATTTTGAGGACTGCGGTGAAGATGACGAGTGGGCAGAATCCGACGAAGGATTCATGACTGACGAGGAGTACGACATCCTCGATGCATCGGACGAGGAATATTTGTCGGAGCAGCACAAGTCAGTGTTGAGGAAGTAAATGAAGGCAAAAGGCCTCTTAATAGGCCAGACCTGGAGATTCAGGTTAGGCACATGGTCTCGGGAGCACGGCTGGCAATGAGCAAAGGCGTAGTTGCTGCATAGTTGCAGTATGGTATTCATTTCCCTTTTCGTCTGTGGGTACTGGTTGTTCGGAATCTCTGTGTTGTTTCTTCTCGATTACGGGTCTGCGTGGCCTATACGAATCTCCACCACAATTCGCTCATTAGTCAGATAACAGGAACAGATTGGCATGCCCAGGAGCTGTAGGGATACATGTAGTTTTCCGGTAGCTCATCAATTTACTCGTTGCTTTTCTCTATCAATGTTTTGTTCATTTCTGATGCGGCTACTTAGGTCCCAATGCACTACACTATGGAATGCCTACCTTGTAGGTTAGTAAGATTGAGGATTACATATGCACTATGAGAAGCATGTGTATACGTTGGTGACTTAAGAAACGGCTGATTACGACGACGTGATCCGATTAGCCCCACTCTCGAGTAGGTAAGTATTAGGTACCTATGTAGCATTTCTCCAAATTCAGCCGCGAAAAGACTGGAAGGGTCCCCCCCACACGAGTCGAGACCCACCTGAAATCTGACCATTGACAGGGATCAGATGCAGGCGAGAGTTACCTAAAATGTTACGGTTCGTTACTGGAATTCCTTTTGGTGCAAGTTGTCCTCTAGTACATGTAGCTGCTAGAGTCTAACAAGACTATAGCAAGTCCAGAGCATTCACCTCGTCAATGCCAACCACCACAACTCCTCCAGGCCCAATTCGACATTGATCATTATAGTTCCCCTTGGAAAATATCTCCCGGTTCTCTCTCGGTCCTTGAATTTAAACAGATGCCGCGCTAGCGCCCGCCTAGCCAGACGTCTCGGGGAGCCTGCAGTGCGTTCGGGAAGTCTAAAAATCGCCCACGAGACTAGGTACTGCATAGAGCACCGCTGTCAAGATGAACGGCTACAACGAGAAAAGTCACTATGATGACGAGCCTGAACCGGGGAGCTTCGTGCGCGCTTTTGACGCTTTTCGTAAGAACGCCTTTTTTATATCTTCGTATTCTTCTCCTTACTGCCGTTTCCGTATGCGCAGAAAGCTAACCTGGAGCGTGGTGTTCGTGTAGCGAAATCGAAACCCCAGTATGTAACGCGCACGTCGGGCGGCGGCAAGTGGACCGTCGTTATGTCGGTCATCTCGTGTATACTGCTGTGGTCGGAGCTCGCGCGCTGGTGGCGCGGCGAGGAGACGCATACGTTCGCGGTCGAGAAGGGCGTTAGCCATAGCATGCAGATCAACTTAGACATTGTGGTCAAGATGAAGTGCAAGGACCTGCACGTCAATGTGCAGGACGCTGCCGGCGACCGCATCCTAGCCGCCTCGCGGCTCCAGGAAGATCCCACGAACTGGGGCCAATGGGTCGACGCCAAGGGTGTGCATAGGTTGGGACGGGATAGCCAGGGGCGCGTTGTCACGGGCTCCGGGTGGCATGAGGAGGGTTTCGGCGAGGAACATGTTCACGATATCGTTGCTATGGGTCGCAAGAAGGCGCGTTGGGCAAAGACCCCAAGGCTTTGGGGTTCTATAGCGGATAGTTGTCGTATCTATGGCAGTTTGGATCTGAATAAGGTCCAGGGCGATTTCCATATCACTGCGCGAGGCCACGGTTATGCCGAGGCTGGACAGCATTTGGACCACAATGGTAAGTTCGACTCTTCCCTCTTTACCTTCTAAAGCACGACGCTAACTGACCTTCTCGCGCACAGCCTTCAACTTCTCCCACGTCATCTCGGAGCTTTCCTTCGGGCCATACTACCCCTCCCTCGTGAACCCCCTCGACCGCACCATCAACTTAGCAGACGCGCACTTCTACAAATTCCAATACTTCATGTCGGTCGTGCCGACGATATACAGCGTGCAGCGGGGCTCCGGATCCGCCCCAGCTGAACGCACCATCTTCACGAACCAGTACGCCGTGACGGAGCAGAGCAAGGAGATCAGCGAGCGCATGGTGCCCGGCCTGTTCTTCAAATACGACATCGAGCCCATCTTGCTACACATCGAGGAGCGCCGCGACGGCTTCCTTACCTTCGTCATCAAGGTCATTAATATCCTCAGCGGTGTAGTCGTCGCGTGCCATTGGGGCTTCACGCTGAGCGAGTGGCTGAGGGAAGTCGTCGGTCGTCGGCGTAGGAAGCAAAGCGAGGGCGTTATTGGCGCCAAGGGCGATTACGATGATTAAGCCTCACGACCGCCATGTAGTTTGTACTACTAACTGGGGAGAGAAAAAGTGAGCCGGTGTGAAAAAGAGGACGGGGAAAGGAAGGAAGAGGAAGGACGAATAATGGTTTCGGCATCTTTTCTGGGTACGCATTTTCGTAGAATCGCAATCTCACGGAGTTAAGGGGTAGAGGAGCCTGGTACATAGTGTCAACATGAGCGCTTGAAATCAATCAATGTCTTGAACTCGACTTGTTTTAACCATTTCCATTATTCCCTGAGATAGAATCAGAGAGAAGATCATGAAGTCTACTCTTATCTGATATATGTAGACCAACAAGGTCCTCGCGTTACCCCCAAATAGAGTAAGCATCTTACATGCAGGAAAGACAGAGCAAGGAAAGTAAACAAAAGGAAAGGGGCAATGTCACTAAGAATGAAGACAGATCACCGCGACCAAATCGACTCGTTTATTGATAATCCAAAGGTATATAGGTATATAAGATGCGAGAACGCATATTCACATGAACACCATGCTTCCAAAGTATACTCTTTTCGATTCCCGACCCAACTCCTAAAAGAGATTTTACCCCATTCCCTTTTTTACCACTCGTAACCATGTTTACAACGAATGGACCCCTGAACCAGAGATTCGCGACTTGGCTGGAGGCTTTCCAGCCTCTATAGATGCTTCATAATGTATATATAATGTCGTTTTTGGATCCTTTTAGGCGATCTTGAACCAGAAGTCAAGTCAACTCGTTATTGCAATAACATCGCATCCTCGTCGAGCCGTCCGTACAAATTCTCAATCTCCTTCTCTATGATCTTCAGCTCCTTCGCCAGCTGGCCGGTAACCAGGGCGTACGCGTACAGGAGCGCGTAATCCGGCTCCTCCACCGTGACGGGGTCCAACTTCGGAACCTTGGCTTTGCCGCCGTCCCAATCAATACTCGGATTGAAGCCCCCATTGCCATTCGTGGTAGGCGTAGTAGGAGCAGTAGACGGTCCCTTACCTCCGTCATCCACATCTTCAGTTTTATGTTCACGATCATGAATATGCTCCTTTCTGAAGCGGAATATCTTGCCGAGCAGTTTATCACGGACGACCATGACACTAGGGATGGCGTCCGTAAGGGGATATTCGAGCATCACGCTCGAGGCGAGCACCTGGAACACGTGGCAAATGCGAGCGCACAGCTGGGCTCTCTCTTCTGCCGTATAGTATAGTAGCGCCTTCTCCCCAGGGCTGAGCCGGCCGTGCTTCTGCGTCACCAGACTCATAGCGTGAAACGCATCGAGAGCGCGCTGTGTCGAGGCCATGATGCGCCCATACGCCTCGAACGGGAACGGCCCGCGCAGCTCGTACTCGTTATTTGCGGCCACGCGGAGCGTCTGCAGATGTGCTGCGTACCGCTGCATCGCGGCCTGCTCGCCCATCTTCATGTAGCTGGTGGCAGCGGTATTGCTGCGGAGGAGGATGGCTAACGGTCCTCGCTTCCAGATGAGGCCCATTTGCAGATACAGAACAGCGAGACCCTCCTTGAATTTTTGGCGAGCAGACACCGGCCAGATGAGGCGACATATTATAAGACCCCAGATGATACCCACGGACACAGCGACAACTCTGTGGTAAGCGATTGAGGCGATAATTGGATGGATGCCGCCCTCATCGTCATCGTCATCGTCGACTTGCTGCGTGAGGGAGTATGCGTATAATGAAGATACGTTGTAGCTCAGCAATATGAAGCGTCCAAAAGGTCCATTACCGCGCTCAACCATTATGTAGAAGGCACCAAACGAGACGGCCCAGCCCAAGAAGGCGAGTGCAACGGCATTGCCATTTGATATCCACCAGTTGGCTAGCACAAAAGCGGCACCCATAACAGTACCCGTGAAACGGGCCAAGCCTGTAGCATTGGACGCGCCCACGGTCATTGAACACACAATCATGAAAGATAAGAGACCCCATTCACCTCGCCAGTGAGCGTATATGGGCCGCGTTTGAGGGATGAAGGCAAACATGGCGTACAAAGTAGCACCAATGCCGACCTTAAGACCAAACCGGACTGCAATGTGTATGAGTAAAGGTTATCAGGTAGGTATGAATATCAGCGACTTACTGTCATCTCTAGCGAGGAACTTGAAGAATTTCAAGAGATTACGAGAGGTAGCTCGGACGAAACGGTCCCAAATACCCTCGCCCTGGGGTGCCGTATCCCAACCAACGGTGCCACGACGATTCTTTATGGAATCGGGAATACCTTGAGGAAGCTTAGACTGCCTCAGCCGTTGGACTGGCTTGAGCAGGGAGAGCTGCTCCGGATCTACTCCCTTCACCTTGAATGGGAGCTTGATGTGCTTCCAAAACTTCAACCACTTCCAAGTGCGCTTATTCTGCTCAGTGACATCTCTCAAGTCGTCGAGAGTGTCTAGGTATATCTGCATCTCATCTGCAAAGCTAAGGAGACTGAATGAGAAATGTCCACAAGCTGCTGCAACTTCCTCGAAATCAGCTTGAACAGACTCAGATCTGGTTCTGCCTAGCTCGATCGTCTTATAGATCTCTTCGAGCGCATTTCCTCTGGCCTGGTTATACAAGCTGATCGCGTCCGCTAGGCTCTGCTTGAATTGATCATTAATGTTAATTGGCGAGCCTGGAACTCCAAACGGCGGTTCTTTAAGCATTTCAGCCATGGTGTGAACCAAGGATTTCATTGATGGCCCAAGCCGAGCAATAAATAATTCGAATATGTCGGATGGTGTCCTTAATAATGATGGGTTAGAGGCAGATAGCGTAGGCGGCCCTTCTTGCGCAGCTGTCTGTTCGTCCTCTCGATCACTTCGTTCATCGGGAGCCTCGTCGATGGCGCCAAGAGAGCCAAACCTAGTACTGCCACTCTTAAGCGTCGCGGAGAGAGACCGTCCAAAAGTAGGCGAGAAGACATTCGTAGATGGAGAAACAGCTGAATGAGCGGATGGTGTCCCGAAAGACACCTCTTTGAGAAGCTCAAATTGGGTATTAGCCGCACTCCTCAATCCACCGAGGGATTGGGCCAAGTTCTCCATTGACTTCACTATGGCCTTGTCTTGTCTATATATCCGCTCTTGCCCGAGAAGATAGTACTCATACTTCGATTCCCGCGCATTCTTGTTCATCTGGGACAAATTCGAATTGTACATAGAAGAAGCTTTAGTAAAGGCGCATGAACTGAAGTCCTCCTCAGCACCACTCAAGAATCCGCTTGCGATCATGGACAGCATCTCGCCAAGTGAAGTGGATGCGTTTCGCATGGTTTTGCGTAGCGCAAGCCTCGCAGAAACCGGCCAGATAAGTAGGTTAACCAACGTCGATATCGTGGTGGCCATTAGGAGGATTTTTAGTGATTGTATGATCTTCTGATTCGTGAAGACGCCAGTGTGAACCGAGTTCTCCTTTGTCACAATGGTGATGATGCCGATGGACGCTATACTGGCACCAACGCTCACCAGAGGATTATTGAGTTTCTGTTTGACCCATCCAACAAAGCCCAGCCCCCCACCAATAAATATGATGAGCACTAACGCATAGGAGAGTTCGACCATGTCCAAGACAGAGCCGAAGAGGACTGAGGTGGCCATCGATAAGGTTCCGATGAACATAGCATAACACACGGCAACAACAGCGATAGCAACAGCTTCTATCTGCGAGCCTGCCGACCTTGCCGGATGGAAATAGACGGAGATTGTGGCCACGATATGTTTCCCATCCATTGGACCTAGAAAACGAGCAGCAGGCTGCCAGAAGGTCCCCATGCTAGCCAGTAGGTACGCGATAGAGCACTTGATAGTGCCTCGTCCATTCGGTGACTTCAGCCATGACCACATATTACCAGCTGCAACTCGAGTATTATGCCACGCATTCCGAACTTTCTCCTTCACCGTGCCGCCCTCGGCAAGGGAGCGCATGCCATCATCGTCGCCGGGGCCGTCGAGGGGCGGGTATCGCAGGGTGAACTGGCGGCGGGTGCGTTCGCCCGTACCCGGAATGATCCAGGTGCCATTGCGCAGCTTCTGTCGTCGTGGAGGCATCACGTCAGCATTCGCGATAGCAAATTTCACCGCCTCGGCGATGAAAACGTATTGGAATAGAATCGCACGGGGAGATAGACGCCACTGGTCCCCACCATGGTCTCCCGGGACGCAGGACAGAACAAAGAATATAAGAGGAAAAGGGAATAAGCAAAGCAATTGTCAGAGCTGGATTTAACTTACAGTTCTCGCCGGTGCTCTAACAGGCCGTAGCAACCTTGGAACTCCACCGGCGCCAGTATTAGTACTAGGTGTAATGCTATCGCTGGTCATAGCTCTCGAGTTGAGGGAGGCCCGCTTCTTCCTCTTTCGTCCCTCGCGGTGTTCCTACGACTGCTGCGGCATTGTACACGCTAGGAGAATCTGCTTTGTGACAGGTAAGACTGGGGTGACAAATTGGTATATTGTACTCCTAAAGGGTCCAAGGAAAAGGAAGGATGTATGTAAGCCGTACCACACGCCGTTGAAGATTACGGCCATAGGAATTGGGGTCACTTGATGAAGCTTGGAGATCAAAGTGCGCGCTTCCTTTGGTGGGGCTGGGTAGCTCCGCTTCTTCTACACTAGAGGACAGCATTCCATGGCGATCCAATGACACGCTACTGCCTCGCTAGATGCGTCATCCCGCAGCTCCTACAATGGTGGATTAAGGCCTGATTGCAGGTGGAAACGAGCGGCAGGCGGACCCCCGTCTTCTCCGAGGTACTTAGCTAGGTACCTACGTAGCTCTATTTCCGTATTAGTCAAAAATTCCATGTTACATGTTGCATACCCGTGGTTAGCAGATATAAAAGTCGCATTATAAGATCTTAAACTGACTCCTTTCGAGCTTCCCAGCTTAAGATCTAAACGGCATAAACTGATGATACTTCCGCAGCTTCACTCCGCTTCTGATTCCAGAAACTACTTCACCAATCCAAAAGACGAAACGACCAAATTTTGTCGTGGGGCCTTTTCCTCCCGATATTTATCTCCCGACTAGCTCCCACTACCTGAGTTATATATCCCTTTTACAGGACAACAGGGCTGGGAACAAGGCTAGTAAAGAGACTTGACGTGTGGGAGGAAGAAGAACTAGTAGAAGAAGCAGAAAACAACTCACGAAGACGCAGCAATGGCGAACCTCCCCTCTCAACACCCGCACCTATCGCTGCACCTCACAGACCGCGCCCTCACACCTCTAATCACCTCGTCTCGCACACAACCACAGCTCGAAGCCCTAACCTCCCTATCCCACGGCGCCCTCAGCGCCCACGAATCCGCCTTACGCCTAGGCTTAGGCTCACCACAGCGCATCATGGTCGAGCACGCAGACGGCGGGCCCGTCGTTCTACAATCCTTCCTGCGCGCCGACACACACCCCGCAACCTCTACTACCAACACCACCGCAACCGCGAACCCGTCCTCATCCTCCTCCACCACCGCCGGCGGCGGCGCAACCACAGCCAACGGCCAGCCCTCAGCAGACGAGCACAACGAACCGCCATCACCAGTCTCGCCCACCGCAGAAGCAAGCGCCGTAGAGCGGCGACTGCAGCAGCTGCAGCTCCAGGGCAGCAATAGCGTCGCGCTGGACGATCCGGGTGCCACATCACCGACCCTAGAACCCGAAGAGGAAGACGCCAACGCGCCGCCGATGTTCGTAGGGCTCGTGGTAGCGCCCAGCGCGGACGAAGCCCGCGATGCGCGGCGGGCAGCTGCACGGTTAGAGCGCGTGGGACGGGAGATCCAGGCGCGGTGGGCTGAGGCTCAACAGGGGCAGGATGAGGAAGGGGGAGGGAGTGGTACGGCTGCTGGTGATGCTGGGGACTGAGGAGGGGGTTTATATAGGATCTTGTCTACAGGTTTAGCCAGGTCTTGATCAGGTCACTTTCCATGGAGTGAAATGTGAAGGCGCACCCCTCCGTAGAGATCCAGGGCCACTCAAGGGAGACCGCCGGGTTGGTGGGGAAGATTGTTGGCTCTAGGGGTAAAATGGAGCCTAGCTGGACATCGAGCTGTGGGTTGAAGTGCTCGCCGCTATCACGCTGCTCGCAGCCCCAACGAAGCGGGATGTGTCTGATAATGAACCGGGAGCGATCATTCTCGAACACTACTTTGCTTAAAGTTTGGTATCAGCAAGACTATAGTTGATGTTTCACAGAGCAGCCATGCCGCAGCGCCGGTAATCGGAGCAAAGGTTGCACAACAGGTACTGGATGTACCTTGACACATGAAGTATCACAGAATAGAACATAGCACAATTGTAAACGTGAGGCCTCTCCACTTGCGTTGAGACCGCATACGGATTTAAAACTTGAAGTTCTTATCAAAATTCATCGCATTCCTATCTGATCTCGGAGTATTTCGGCTCGCACGTCTATATGTGAACACCATCTGATTCATTGCGCCAGCTTACTTATAATCGTACCAAGACTCGTCATCGCTCCTCTATTTTTAAATAAGCTGCTGGAAAGCACGGTTGATAGGCGAACGGATGTTAGGAACGCCCTTCCAGAACTCAACGGTGGCCACGGCCCTCTTCGAGACGCCCTCGGGAGTAAACTCGAACTTCTGTTACGGTTGTTAGTATATATTCAGGATATAAACGTATATAGAGTAAAGGGTGGTGGATCGGTAAAATTTACCTTGTAAACGTCCTTGTAGGCACCAGAAGCACCAAATCTATTCAGGCCAAATTGCTCATGGGTATATCTCTCCCAACCCATTGTGCTCATGACCTCAACAGACAGAGACGGGATACCATCGGGGAGGACGCTGAGTCTGTATTCCTTGCTTTGCGAGTCGAAAACTTCGAAGCATGGGATCGAGACGATACGGGCCTTAAGGCCGTGGTGCTCTTGAAGATACTTGGCGGCGTCAACGCAAATGCAGACTTCCGAACCAGTGGAGACAAGAGTGATATCGGCGCCCTCAACCTCGTGTAGGACATAACCACCCTTCATAGCCTTCTCAATACTCGAGCCCTCAAGCTGAGGAAGATTCTGTCGCGATAAGGCGATGATGCTAGGGGTGTGCTTCGAAGTCAAGGCAATGTAGTAGGCACTGCTGGTCTCGTTGCCGTCGGCTGGTCGCCAAACCATCATGTTGGGCAAGGCACGGAAGTGGGCGAGAGTCTCAATCGGCTGATGGGTAGGACCATCCTCACCAAGACCAATAGAATCGTGAGTAGCAACCCAGATAACTCGGACCCGGGATAGCGAAGATAGACGTACGGCACCAGCAGCATATGAGACGAAGTTCAGGAAAGTACCTCCGTAGGGGATGAGAGTACCGTAGGCCGCAATACCGTTCATGATGGCACCCATACCGTGTTCACGAACACCATATCGGATGTATCGGCCGGTGTAGTCACCAAGCTTTGTCGACGGGGGCTGGAAATCAACAGCACCCTTCCACCGAGTCAAGTTAGATCCTGTCAAATCAGCAGAACCGCCAATGAGCTCTGGAATAGACTCCTCAATCTTGGAGAGGACAACCTCAGACAGCTTTCGAGACGCAACGGCAGCGTCCTTGGGAGTGTAGACAGGGAGGTTCTTCTCCCAGCCCTCGGGGAGTTTACCACTCAGGCGACGAACGAGGTCATCGTGCTCAGCCTTGTACTTGGTAGCGTAGCTGGCGAAAAGCTTGTTCCACTCCTCTTCGAGAGCGGCACCCTCGGCAGCCTTCTTGTGGTACAGGTCGTAAACCTCCTGAGGCACGACGAAGAATTGCTCGGGGTCGAAGCCAAACTTCTTCTTAACTTGCTTAACGTCGTCGGCCTTCAGGGGAGAGCCGTGGACGCCATGAGTGCCTTGTTGCAAAGAGCCAAATCCAATGGTTGTCTTAAGCTTGATTAACGAAGGCTTGTCCTTGACATCCTTGCACTTTTGGATAGCCTTCTCAATACCCTCAAGATCGTGGTCTCCATCATGGACAACCTCGACGTGCCAGCCGTACGATTCGTATCGCTTAACGACGTCCTCAGTGAAGGCACATGCAGTATCACCGTCGATAGTGATCTGATTGTCATCATAGACTGCGATCAAGTTGCCCAGTTGCAGATGACCAGCCAAAGAGCAGGCCTCGCTGGAAACACCCTCCATCAAGCAGCCATCACCCAAGAAGCAATAGGTGTAGTTGTCGACTAGGGGGAATCCGTCCCTGTTGAATGTGGCAGCTGTTTGGGCCTGAGCAATAGCAAGACCGACAGCATTGGAGATACCCTGTCCAAGGGGACCAGTAGTCACTTCGACACCTGGGGTATCATGGGCCTCGGGGTGTCCGGGGGTGATGCTGTCAACTTTCTACACGAATGGTAAGCTCCAGCAGTGACATTGAGGGTCCAGGCAGGGAGACTCACTCGGAAAGCCTTGATGTCGTCCATGGTCAAGTTATATCCGAAAAGGTGGAGCAGGGCATATTGGAGCATGCATCCGTGCCCGTTGCTAAAGAACTGCTGGTTAGCAACGGAAAAGAATAAGTAGGAAGACCAATTAGACTCACGAGAGCACGAATCGGTCGCGGTTCAACCATTTCGGGTTCTTGGGGTTGAACTTCATAAACTTGTTAAAGAGGACGTGAGCAACCGGTGCCATACCCCTATATCAGTCAGTATAAATGGCAAGTTCCTCCAGAATTTTTATCTTGAATATTTTGCTACTCACATGGGCGCGCCAGGGTGGCCCGAGTTGGATGAGAAGGTGGCATCGACCTAAGGGGGTAAGCAATTGTCAGTACAACATCCTAATTCTTGTTGGGCAGAACTCGCGATGCGGGTAGAAAAGAATGGGAATCGAGCTTCAATGAGCTCACGATGGAGGGGCAAAGCGGGGGCGGGGTTAACTGAAAGAATCGTCATCTTACCGCGAGGAGACGGATCGTGTTGATGGCAAGCCAATCTTTCTCGGTATATCCCATGATTGCGTTTCTGCGATGATGCCTTGGGAATAGTAGTAAAAAGAGAGTAGAATGAAAAGTTGTATGGGGGGAGAGAAAGGAAAGTGGGAAGGTTTGCAGGTGGTTAAAAGTGTTTTTGGGTTTCTCACGGCCGGCAACGGGCGCTTTGATGGGTCCTTAGTCTCACCCAGATGGTCGGAGGAGGGACCTGGAGGGGTCTGACACGATAAATGTATGGCTAAGTAAACTCCGCTGAGGCAAGTAGACGATCAATCATAGGCAAGTGGGGTGGGGGTATAAGGCCGATAGCCAAGTGATAGCAGTTGCTATAGACTGAATTAGAGCGGCATTATTTCATCATATCCATTTCTTACTCAAGCCCCCCTGCTTGAAAGAAAACTTCCAAATTCATTGCTTCAATTGCTATCTTCAATTACTGTCTTAACATTTCTCTTTTTTTTTTCTTCCCTTTTCCTTTTCTCTTCGAGCTTCAAGTCATGTTTGCCACTAGGTGATTTGCAGTTGACGTAGTATTACCAACATCTCATCCACCTGTCGGTTACGTCACCTTTTCAACATTCGATAGCTCGTTCACAGTTTCGACCTAAGGCTGTCGAGAGTATGAAGCTTAAGGTAGCTTTTCATATCTATATGAACTGTAGGTACTTCAAATTCTCATCTACATGTGACACGCCTCTCCTTACTACACCGGCCAAATAAGCATTCTCCGAGCTTCGTCCAGTAGAAATATATCAAATCCATCTTACTCAACAATCAAGAGTTCTAGCTTCGACCGTCCTGCAGCCCTGCAAGGCCGCTTCGTCGCAACTCATCTGATAGGTCCGGAACAAAAGGCCTCGCTAGTAGCTAGTCGGTATCCGGGATACCTAGGCCAGTATAGAACATGCACTACTTATCTCCACTGCTGTATTTAATAGCTTAGGTCCTCCAAGTAGTCGTAATTAGCTATATTTCGTGAACTTTGATGGTCCAAACGTCTCTCGTCTATTCTATTTCATCCTATAATCTTAGTTCCGCACTTCGCTCCGTTTCGGACTTGCGATATTAAATACCTTGTCAGCGTTTGTCAGCCTCAGCTCTTCGGTGCTAAGCGTAATCGCACAAAATTATCCCGAAGGGTGCGCTATATTAGTTGCTCCAAAAACTCGCGAACGCACCTGGCAAGCCTCTTCAGCAACGTGAGTAAGTGAGGAGACATCATTCGAGGGTCTCTCGCTGGGATTCTTATTCCTTCCATCCCACCAATAGTAAGCTAACCGGAATGGCGGAACGTGTGCTTTTCCTTTGACTTCCTTACATATC
Organism: Hypoxylon sp. FL0890; assembly: GCA_022497025.1. NCBI lineage: Eukaryota > Fungi > Ascomycota > Sordariomycetes > Xylariales > Hypoxylaceae > Hypoxylon > Hypoxylon sp. FL0890. Next base: position 292,940 of record MU386550.1, read on the forward strand.
GTATCGAAACCATCGTGCCCTCTTCCTCGCTCACCTCCGGGTGGAAGCTTTATCGAACCGGTTCCCTCGGAGGTGTCCTATAACTAGCTCGGATTTGAACGTCATTATTTTCAAGCCGTTTTGAGCATTGTGAGCACTATGTAATAGCGGCGATGTTCTTTCCCCTCAACCGAAAGGCTTTCATCAGACCTTCAGCTACCAATAATTGGAAGGATAAAGGTAAAATGCCGTCAACTGTAACTTACGGCACGTCCCGGAAATTTACGTGATAAGTTACTATTTTGACTTCAAATCCATTACTTTGAAGGCATATATACCTAAGGTTAAAATAATTATTAAGTACGGGGTCTGCTTATGATTACTATATACACTTTGCAAAGTTGTACAAATCTAAAATAATAAAATTTATATTGACCAATTGCGATAGTGAAGTTGAATTGTAGCTATCGCGAGTCGCTGTAGCTTTCCAACAAATTTCAACAAACCACCAGCACCCACCAAATAGTTTGAGCTGCTTAAAATTCAAACCATGCAACACTCCTAAATTTTTCCCTAAACGAACCAACCACTACCAGAATACTTCATAAAGTACTTCAATAAGAGAAACCTAAATGTTAGAATAAATGTTAAAACAGGCTTCAAAATAGTGCCTCTCCAAATAGACGATGGTGAAGAAACTCCCCGGACCAAAGTCTTCCAAGCCGCCGCCTCGCCCCTCGGCGCCCGCCGGCAAGTCAGCAGCCGAGACAGGGGTAGCAGAGCAACAGTCACCCGCCGCCATCTCGGCAGAGGAGATCAAAGCCCAGCAGAGGTTACTAAACATCTTCAACGACACGTTCAGAGATGTTCTCAGCGATGACGACTTCGCCACCACCCTGCAAAAAGTCAAGCAGGCGCTATACAATCGCGACTTCGAAGCGGCCTTCGGCAGCGAGCAGTTCCTGGAGGTGTACGCGGCGCGATGGAGTCCCGCTCGCGCGCTGTGCTACAGCAGGATCCTGAATCAGATCACTGATGATTTAGGGTCGCTCCTGCTCGCTGACGCTTGGGGTGAAAGTGAGGAGGATGAGGTTGAGCGGGGACGGGTCTCTCCGACCGTAGATCTAGAGGAGACCAGATTGAGCTCTACTCTGAGGATGCTCGCCATTGGAGGCGGCGCGGCCGAGATTGTGGCCTTTGGTGACTACCTCCGCGGTGCAGGTCAAGGTGTCGCTGGCGACCTCACGCTTCTGGACACCGGTCCGTGGGGCGAAGTGGTTCAGAAGCTGCAAACTAGTCTCACGACTTTGCCGCCACTATCCAAGTACGCAAGTGCCGCGGCCAAGGTAGCCAATGCGGCCCTAGTCGAACCAGCGTCACGCCTCAGGTCGACTTTCGTACAGCAAGATGTACTACAGCTAGATAGCGAAGGCCTGTCGAAATTACTAGGTCAGACGCCGTTGCTTGTTACGTTGCTATTCACGCTCAACGAGCTCTACACATCCGGCGGCATCAAGCTGACCACCGCTTTCCTACGAAACCTAACCGCCACCATTCCAGCTGGCTCCTTACTGCTAGTCATCGACAGCCCTGGGAGCTACTCAGAGGCCGCTGTGGGTAAGGAGGCGAAGAAATATCCCATGCAGTGGCTGTTAGATCACACCCTACTTCAAACAGACAAGCTGCCAACAGAGGGCTGCACGTGGGAGAAACTAAAATCACACGACTCGATCTGGTTCAGGCTCGCCGAGGGACTCCGGTATCCGATTGAACTACAAGATATGCGCTACCAAATGCACCTGTACCGCGCGGGCCTCCGGCCCTCCGATTAACGCGACCAACCGTCTACCAGGACTTCAGATGCTCTACGTACCTACTCCTCATAACCTGGAATCTAGAAGCTCCGTTTATGCCCACACCAGCTTTTTAATGCTGTGACCCCATTGCTCTAGAATCCCCGTGCTCCGTTTCGCCTCGGCAAGGGAGATGATGTCGCCTCTCTCTATTATGCTCTTCCGTGGCCCTGAATCCTCCGGAATTGGTTGGTTAAGGAATACCAACCGCTCAATCTCCGATGCTATGACGTTTATCTGCTCTTCCTCGGTCATCCTCTTCATGTCCTTCGCATCTGACAATGCTGTTCTAGAATGCAACGCTTTGAGAGCAATCTTTCGTGGCGGCTGCGTCTGCGGCTTGCCTGCAATGGCATTGAGAAGGCTCTGGTTCAGGATGCCTGCCACAGCGGTCGGGGCTTTTGCCGGTCCTTTAAGTACACCTTTCTTCCCCGACTGTTCATCAGACTGTCCCGATGTACTTGATAGGGACCGTGTGTTGGTCCTCGTTATATCAAATTTGCCCGGTTCGTATGTCACAACGAGTCCGACATTCCTCGATTCGTCGGCTTCCGCGGGAGAAATGGTCGAGGTTATATAGGTACCGACCTTAATGCTGACTATGTGAGCCAAATCCACCCTTTCGAAGGAGGACACCTTGTCAAGCTTCCAGTCAAACCGGCATAAATACAGCGCCGCGTCAGTCAGGAGGAGAACCACTTCTTCAAAGGGCAGACTTTTGATCGTGTTAGAAGTATGAGGGCTCAACAGCGTCCACCCGCCGATGAAGTCTTCTTTCTCATCTTCTATGACAATCTTCCGCGACGTTTCTATTGCCTGTTCTCTCATCTTTGACATCGAAACTCCGGGGTCCTTGGTCATCATGGTTGCCTCAAACTCATCGAAGACCATTGAGGAAACGTTGCCTAGGAAAAAGTCGATAGCAGCCTGAGAGAAATAGTCGTTCACCATTCTAGCATATAATGTAAGCATAAAATAGCTTGTTAATACAAAAGAATTCTTACCCATTGTAGAATCGTGTAAGGGACAAGCCGAGATCATTCACCATTCCGCGGTAATCTCGTTTCCTCGTTCTGGTGTAGTCGCCTTTCATTGCAGCCGTTGAAGCATCTGAACTCTACATCAGCGATTTTCGTCTCTTTTACCATCAAGTCATGATATATAACCAGGAAAGGTTCTGACTGACATTGTTTGGATATAGCATCTCCATTATCGGCCCAGAGGGTATTGAACCATGAGTTCTCCTGGTCAAGTTGAGCCGACATGTCAAAGCCCTCTTCCTTCAGCTGCAGATCGAGCATGAATTTGCCAAACGAACTTTGGCAGACATTAGTTCGGTCGAGACAATCCATACAATTCGTTCTCAGCACGCCGTTTTGCTTCCTTTCTATTTGACCTCTTCTTTCTACGATGCTACCGGCCTCTTCAATCTTTTTACCTAGGGTATCTAAGAGCAAGCTCACATTCTCGAATTTCATTCCACGGCAAGCGGAGTGGAAGTCGAACCATTCGAAAGAAAGAGGCTGAGTGTCTTCAGCCTTCTGTTCATTGTACTTTTGAACGGTCTTCTCGTACTCTTTGCCGATTATAGCCTCGACGCCATGCTTCTCAACCAAGTTCACTATCTGTATAGGTCCGTATGTTTTGCTCATCTGTTCGAAGTGTCTTTTGAACGCTTGGAAATTTGCCTCTGGGGAATGCTGCAACACCGGGATAGGCTTGAGGGAATAGGGTGATTGAGTAAAGAAGAGTGGTATGCTACCTCTAACCTGGACAAACGAAAAGATCTTAGATGAAGGATCCCATTTCGGAATTGAGAGTATCTGTTCTGTCTCAACATAATTCGCGGCGTATCCGTTATCGTCTATACCACGCCGTAGATATCGTAACCCAGCTCGCCTGGTCGACCTCCTGGAAACCACGGTGATGACAAACTTCTTCTCGGTCGGTCTCAGATCAACAGAGGCTCTCTCAGTTGAGAAGTATTCCGTATCAGGCTCTGGGGGAGGTGACATATCGTACATCTCCATAGAATCTTCCTGGGAATCATGTTGTGGTGGATCACGATCCACAACGAATGTTCTCTGCCCCACGAAGCCTTGCATCAGGGGTAATAATAATGATTCGTCACCACCAGATCCTTGGAAGGGCTTCAACAAATTTCGGTTCCAAAAGAATGTGGGATCAGCCGTATCGTGCAGCGGAAGATTCCCTATACCTGCTGTAGCAGATCGGCTAGCAACGCTCCTCGTAATATCTATATCATATGAGAAGAAGAAACTTCTGGACGTTCCGAGCCAGATATGCGCGAACCGCAGTAACTTGGGCATTAGACTTTCGCCCGTCGATGGTGCGGGCGGAGGTTTAACATTCTCCTGTACCACTGTGTCACTTAAGTCCTTATCTGTGTTGCCATTCTTTGGCTTGCTCGGTGAACCGCCCGCCTCATCGCCCCCGACACTGCTCATGCCTAGATTGCGCTTTTGGTCCATCATCCAGCCTTTGCGGCTGAACCAGCGCTGCGCGAAGCGTCCATAGCTTCCGCGCCGTTTAATTACGTCCTCGGCTATGCTACTCTTCTCGCCGCCTGGTTCTGGCGGATCTTTATTTCCTGAAGTCTCGCGATCGCTTAGAGCCCCTGGATCTTCTGCATCATCACTGCTCGGTATCGGAGCGGCTTCTACTTCGCTCTCTGAGTCACTGTCGTCGACAAAATTCTCGGCCGATGCCGGTTGAAGTTTGGCCGCTGTGTTTGCAATGGCCTTTTCGGCCTCGTTTCGGCTCGTACATGGGGTGAGCGCGACATCGGTTACGACATAGATAGGAAAGCCGCGAATTTGCGCAACTTGCTGGCGGCCGGTTATGGTTATGAGATAACTTAGGCGGGAGACAGTGAACAGTCCTACAGAGGAAATAGAGTCAGAGCCCGCCTATACTTCTATGATTTATTTACACGAATGGAGCGTTCTAGACAAGACGAACCTACAACCCCGAAGGCCTCGAAGGACGAGTTCGGCTTCGAGGTATCCGGCGACTGGTCGCGAGGAAGCGAAGAAACTGTAGCGTCTCCATATTTTATTTGAACGGGCGAAGAGGGTCGCTGGCCTTTCGTTGTAAGAGGTTGGATTATGAGGCCATCGACGGCCGCGCATATAAGGAGCTTTCGCGCTAAACTAGGCATCCTCAGTGCTGAGGAATTCGAACATGATACTTATAAGCAGATATAGTCTATATTAGCGTAAACTGAGATGCTAAGGGTGAGTACGAAGTCCTTCCAGTTATATTGCAAACTTAGGAGCTGATGTGGTCATTTCAGGGTCTTGTCATGATGTCTTGTAAAACGGAAGTTTGGTGGGGTTGCTGATGCCGTCACACGGTGGGGCAGATTCTACAGGCGAAGCTTGTCGCAGGTCGCGCAGATGCAACTAGCGTCACATCTAGTGTAGATTAAACGCAGGTACTTAAGTACCTAATGGTTTTGCGACCACTCACAATCATCAAGTATACCAGGTATGCGATGAAATGAAGTTTACTGCATTGTCAATCGAGCGGCTGTTTCAAAATGCCGAGTATATTCTCTATATGGAGCACCTTTAACGGTAGACCATTTGTCTAACTTTAGCCTGGCCCTGCCTATTCAACGCCGTGAATTCCTTTCCAGAGTCGGGGTATCTTAAATCATGAGCCGTTCAATTTTGTCCTTCAGACTGCGAATCTGGCCCGACAGGTCGCTGGCCTCGTTGGTGGTAATCGAAGCCGCAATGACGGCTCGAGAGACGCCGCAAGCCCTGCCAAGTGCGATCTGCCATTCTCAATTAGCATCTACGCCTCGTAGAATAAGTCTTTCGCCACAAACCTTGCTAGGAACATAGCAGTAGATCACGTTCTTGTCCTCGCAAAGCAGAGGAAGATGGAGGAGGATCGCGAGCGGGGTGGTGTCTGCAGCGAGAATGATAATCTCGGCGATGCCTCTGTTGAGAGTCTTCGTGACTTCGTTGGCGCCTTTCTTGAGCTGGCGGGCATCTGCATGGAGCATCATTAGCGAATGGAGTCGCATTCAAGAGGAAATGGTATACTTACGGCCAGCTTGCTGGACGAGATCGAGGATCTCTTGGGTGAGGCCCTGGTCGGCCAGAGGCCAAGCTGTGAGCAGGTCAGTACAAGATGCAAGCTCTCATTCAATGCGAATGGAATCGGTTGTATCTGAACTCACCTGCACCTTGATCTTGGTTGGACATTGTGATTACGATTGCACTTGCGATTGTGATTGCAACGGCGCAGGGTTCCTTGCTGTGGCTCGCCCTGTGAATAAGTATGCGGAATAGAGAGTGGTGTGTGTCTTGTCGAAGATCGCATGCAGTGTAGACGAAAATGTTTGGGAACAAATAAAAAAAGTCCAAGGTCAAAGCTTCGGTTTCGGTGCCAAGACGGCGGAACCTTAGGTAAGGATCTTCCCTTTCGGTCACGCGTTATTCCGATTCCGCTGACATAATCTGGGTTGCATGTGACTCGGAGCTGCAAAATCAATCCAACCTTTGGCGCCAATCAAATGGAACCAAGCACCTGCAACCTCGCCAAAGCAACACCTCTCTCCGTAATAGAAGCTCCCCCCATACTACCAGACTACCAGCGACTCTTCGAGCTCTCCATCAATCCCCCAATTCATTCCACCGCTCTCATCCGTTCCTCTCAATAAGTCTATCATTCTAAACTTTTTTATTTGTCCATTTTTCTTTCTGGTAGAGAAGCTCCTCTTCAACCGTCACAATGTCGCAGTACTCTGAAGCTTGGTACGTAATTGATGAATGCCTTCTTTCATTGCACCACCTTCTGTCATCAAACAAAGCTTCAAACAGCATCTCGCTATTGCCATTCTAGCTTGTAGCTTCACTGAGATTACCATGCTGACCTCTTCTTTAGCCCGGTGTACGCGGTTAGTTTACCCCTTGATCCGCCGTCGTAGTCATCATCGATTTGCCTAGCTCCCGAGATTCGATGCAGAACGCGACGCAGTAAACAAAGCTAATCCTCTACAGCCCTTTTTCGGCGCCATGGGTTGCACAGCAGCCATCGTATTCACCTGCTTGGGTGCCTCCTACGGAACCGCCAAGTCCGGTGTGGGTATCGCGGCTATGGGTGTCCTGAGACCTGATCTCATCGTGAAGAGTACGCGCCGTCTCCGCCATTAACATATTCCGTCGAGCCATGTTAACTCTTTGTAGACATTGTCCCCGTTATTATGGCTGGTATCATTGGTATCTACGGTCTCGTCGTTTCTGTCCTGATTTCCGACGGCCTCACCCAACAGCTCCCCCTGTTCACGGGTTTCATTCAACTTGGTGCTGGTCTCTCTGTGGGTCTGGCTGGTCTTGCTGCTGGTTTCGCCATTGGTATCGTCGGTGACGCAGGTGTGAGAGGAACCGCTCAACAGCCCAGACTCTTCGTCGGCATGATCCTTATTCTCATTTTCGCCGAAGTCTTGGGTCTCTACGGTCTCATCGTTGCCCTTCTGATGAACTCTAAGGCTGGCGTTGATGTTAGCTGCTGAAGGAATCATACCGAGATCACGACGGACTTCTATTTGACATGATAGCACCCGCGGAAGAGGGGAACGGCAAGCTGTACTTACACCATCATCCCTACCTACGATGGGCTGTCCTCTGTCAACGAATATCACATACGACTTAAATTACGGCAAATCAAGCCTAGTGGCCCAAGATAGGCAAAGAGATAACTACTAGGTGATTAGGGGATGTGACAAGAGTGGCGGAACGGAGGACATGGGGATGACTGAAAAGGAACCCGCATTTGTATTAGTGTTGCGCATATGTTGTACGCTCAGGAACGGTTTCTCGTCATAGATTAATGCATGGGGAATCTTGTACTCTAGGTTGGTAATCGGTTCTCATGGCAGAAAGTGACTTTGAAACATTACTCCCCTCATTTTCTGCAAAGTGTTATGCAATTCGACTAGTAGAAGTCATATCAGCTTTGACCATATTTTGTAAAGGGAATATATGATATAGGAAGTAGGTGAGTTCTTCTGTTCTTATATTACATATTACTTATGATGTGTAATAAGATACCGTATTAAAGATTCTATTCGCAGTCTTGAGAAACAGACGTTCTGTTATAAGGCCCGAAAGTGAATCCCAAGGTAGATATACCTCCCGGAATCCAGAGGCCACCGACGTCATGAAATGCACAACGAGGAAGATCCCATAAGCCTGGACGATGCTTGGAAATAATTCGACTACCCCCCTATTTCTAGATCTACCTGCCAGATACAGATGGGTCGGCGGCTCATACTCGGAGCATACTAGGCACCGATATAATGCAATTCCCTATAAGTTGAGGAGGCCCGGGATGGGAGAGAGCAATGTGAATGAGGCAACTTAGGATCAAATGAGGACGCTAATTCTTCGATTGGCTTTGACTGTCGGGGCCCATGCGGCGTCGATTGAAGACTGTCCTGGATATATAGCTTCCAATGTCGTTGATGGAGATGGCACGCTTACTGCAGACTTGACGCTCGCCGGGGATGCATGCCATATTTATAGCACGGATCTACCTGATCTCAAACTGCTTGTTGAGTATCAAACCGTTAAGTGGTCAGTCACAAGTTAAAAATCTGTTTGCAACATGTACTGAACAACTTCCAGACACACGGTTGCATGTAAATATTTATGATACAGGTCTTGACGTCTATCAGGTTCAGGAACATATCCTACCGAGACCGTCTAGCGAAAATGTGTCCTCGTCAGATGCGGCTCTCAAGTTCTCGTTAACAGAGAAGCCTTTCTCGTTTTCGGTTTCACGGTCTAATTCTGGAGAGGTCTTATTCAACACAAATGGCAGACAGCTAGTTTTCGAGTCTCAATATGTCTACCTCAAAACTCAGTTGCCCAAAGACCCCAATATATATGGACTAGGTGAGCATTCGGATTCATTCCGACTTCCCACTACGAATTACCAGCGTGCTCCATGAAACTCGGAATCACCGTTTATTCCGCGGCTCTCAAACCTCTATGGAAGTCATCCAATCCACCTGGACCACAGAGGTGATGCGGGGTCTCATGGTGTCTTCCTCTTGAATTCCAATGGGATGAACATCAACATAAACCAGACCGACGCGGTGGTCAGTTGCTAGAATACAACACTATCGGTGGGATACTGGACATCTACTTCCTGGCTGGACCTAGTCCTACAGACGTCAGTCAGCAGTATGCTGAAGTCGTCGGCCTGCCCGCCATGATGTCTTACTGGACGTTCGGTTTTCACCAGTGCAAATATGGGTATTGGGATGTCAATATGGCGGCTGAAGTCGTTGGGAATTATTCCTCTGCCAACATTCCCCTGGAGACCCTCTGGGGTGATATTGATAATATGGACCTCCGGCAGGTCTTGACGACGGATCCGGAGCGATTTCCCCTTCATAAGATGCGAGAGCTGGTTGAGACCCTGCACCAGAGGAATCAACACTACATCATGATGCTTGACCCCGGCATCCACCGGCTTGGGAACTACTCGACTTTCGCCAGAGGCGAGGAGAAGAGTGTCTTCCTCAAAGCCGGCGACGGATCCGACTATCGCGGAGTCCAATGGGCCGGGGAAGTGGTCTGGCCAGACTGGATTGGGCCGAACACCCAAGACTGGTGGACAAACGAGATATCACTCTTCTTCAACCCTGACTCAGGTATCGATATCGACGGAGCCTGGAACGACATGAACGAAGCATCCAACTTCTGCCCCGACGTCAACTGCGACCCGGCTCAGGAGGCTAAAGACGGCAATAATCCTCCCCAGCTGACCAGCCTGCCCCGCAACAATACCGGACGGCCGATTCCCGGGTTCCCTGCCGACTTCCAGCCGGGCTCGCCTTCTCAGTCTGGACAGTTGCGGTCAAGGCAAACGGCTGGGGACAGATGAAGGGTCTCCCCAACCGCGACCTTTTTAATCCGAAGTACCGTATTAGTAACCATAGAGGAGGCCTGAGCGACGCCACTCTGTATACTAATATTACCTGGACTGATACCCCTGTCCATATCCGCGGTGGCACGATACTGCTGTTGCGGACGCAGTCTGCTAACACGACGACCTTGTTGCAGCAGAACAATTTCCAATTCGTCGTGGCTCCTGGCTTAGGTGGGAAGGCTGCAGGATCGTTGTACTTGGATGATGGGGATAGCCTGGACGTGAGTCATAAGTCGGATATTGGATTCACATGGGAGGGAACGACGTTTAAGGCCAATGGGACGTTTGGATATTCGACTGATGTCGTGGTAGAGATCGTGGTCAGCCTGGGAGGCGAGCAGCCGACTACTCGGCGGGGTCCATGGGGTCTTGACCAGCCCTTCGAATCCACTTCAAGCTAATTACGGTGCTGAATTATATTACGGGTCACATCGGTGGGTTGCATATTGTACCTATAAGGATCCCTTTCTCGGAGTAGTCCTGACATAATTGTCCATACCATTCTCAGCAATAATACTTGTCACTTTCTTGTGCGTGACTGACTAGATAGATTGGGTGTTCAAACGTTGCTGTTACATGAATGGACATTAAGCCTCCAGGTAATTCAAGGTAAATCTAAGTTGCTGTTATCGAGTTCATGCCCGGATACTTCTCTTTTTAACTGTGAACACCACTAGTACGAACGCTCCTATTCCAGATACTGTATAATTCCTAACAATGAAGCGTCGCTTGCTGGACATTACCTCGGTGCTTTGATTGACATATCGTGTCTTTCATAGTTACTACCAAAAGTTAAGATAGTAATCAATTGAACGTAGCCTCTATCAGTCATCTGAAGAGCAATAGCAGGTAGGAGGTAAGTATGCTCGTCACCGTACTTCCAAGGGGGCTAAGTTCAAATTCGACAAACTGGTCAAGCCGGCAAAACACTCGTGACGACACACGGGAATACATGAATCAAATATACTCAGATGGAACGGCCCCCGTGGACTCTCCTGACTAAATTAAGAAAATTATTGGATAAGCTCGAAACACTCGTCACGGTTTATAGCAGTTGGATATACATCTTGTACCCACCTAGTTGTTATAGGTAGCGAAAATACCTACATGTAGCTAGGAAACGCCCTGTAGACTAGGAGATTCTAGAAGAAATGCTTAATCGAGAAGGAGCAAGATACCTACATGTATATAAGGCGTTGATATTATATACATATACATGTACTTGTACATATTACCATTGAAATACATATATATGCATGATTGCACAGACCACCCTGGGACCCGCCGCAAGTTCTAAGCCGCAAGAAAAAAGAAAATCTAAGATTGGAAAGATAGATCAACAGTGGAGATCGGTACGTACCAGGAGCAAACTGCACATGCGTGTTACCTAAGGTTTCTCTAATCTTGTCCTGTTTTGGAGCTTTAGGACTTTAGAACGGAAGCACCTGTCTTCACTCTCGCATCTTCGCCAAGTCACGTCGCGAAGTCGCCGCTTCCTTTCGTGTAGTGGTATACAGATGTCATTTTTCACTCGATAAGAGAGCCCTTTGATTTCCCACCGGACAAGCATCTTTATCCTCGCCGCAATACAAGGGAAGGGTCAGTCTTTGTACCGTCGCTTTGACTTCCACACTACGGTAGCCCTTTTTACTAACACGCCGGTAGAGAAATATTTATTTCAAGCAACCATGTCGGATACAAATCGCGACGAGCACGATGTCCCCGCGGAGGACCCCCTAGTCAACGAGGAGGGTAATGACGAAGTACGCCTCCCCTTTTCGATCCTACGTACATACAATTGCATTGAGATATTGGGCGCAAGAGGAAGCCAGGAGACTAATGCACGGTATCAACGCATATAGGAAGAGATTAGCGCGATGAAAAAGCGCGTCGCCGAGATGGAGCAAGAGGCTGCAAAACTTCGAGAGATGCATGCTGCTTTGGAAGAGCGAGGACAAGAGGTTTCTGAAGACCGATCTGATGTCGACAGCAGAAGCATCTTTGTTGGAAACGTGGACTACTCCGTGTCCCCGGAAGAGATCCAAGCCCATTTCCAGAGCTGTGGTTCCATCAATCGCGTTACTATATTGCTGGACAAATTCACAGGACAACCAAAGGGGTAAGCACGAATTCTATCAAAGACACTCTACAAGTCACTCTTTTTCTCACATCAGGTGTATAGTTATGCGTATGTTGAGTTTACTGAACCCAGCCTCGTCGCCCAAGCTTTGGTCCTGAATGACAGCGTCCTCAAGGGACGTAACATCAAGGTCACCCCGAAACGAACCAATATACCAGGACTGAGTCGCGGTCGAGGCCGTGGTCGTGGAGGATTTGGTGGCCCGGGAAGAGGAAGTTATTACGGCGGAAGAGGTGGTTATATGCCACGAGGAGGATACTATCGCGGTGGCTACCGTGGCCGCGCGCGAGGAAGTGGTTACAATCCTTACTGATAGTAACTCGACTTCGTTCCCTTGGAGCATCGTACCTACGATGCTTTCAAAAAATTAGACAATGGCATTGGTGGATAAAAAGTAATTAATGGTTCAAGGGCGCATGGCTTGTGACCCATGGACTTCACGAGAACGGGCAAGGAAATCGACAGGGTATGTGGAACGCATACAGGGCTTCATTACGTCGTCGACTTCGCAAAGATGGCAAAATGTTGCCAGGCCGCATGCCTCATTGTTCTTTTTCTTCTGCTCTATCCAAAACGAGGGGGGAGTTCCTATGCGAGATTCACAGTCAGCAAAAGGGCCGGCATATGAGTGTTTGTCGTCTCAACCTTTGCTTACTCGCTAATTATGGTTATTGCGAACCCGGCACGTCAAGGCAGGGTGATGTTCATGACACTTGGTCAGAGCAATTGCCAACCTGAGTGTACACTGTCAAATGTACAACTTACCTACGGTCTTGGACCTTTTCGGCAACGAAAGAAACACAACCGGGTAGCTCTTTTATGATTATTGATGCATTTCAAGTGAGGAGGACTGGTCCTAGGATAAAAGCCTGAAATGATTTGCTCTCCTGCCGAGGGCCTAATCGCTAGTTATGACAGATGAATTGATAGCTGGTATCAAAGAGACAACATGCCTATTAACTCTTGTATCTCGTTTATCTTGAGAGCACGGCCAAGCTCTTATATTTGCCCTATAGTATTCTACTATGCTCTATCATACATGTAGTCACATCATGACAGGGTGAAGTGAACTAGTATTGAGTCTTGATTTGTAATTCATCTTGTCACGCCTTACACAATACATACATGCATTCGGAAATATACTACCTATGCTTGTTATACGGCGTAGTAGTCGGAGCTGACGGATAACGGCACGGCTTAGGTCTCTAAGACCAGAGGAGCCAATGAACGGCCTTTCCCTTTGCTCTCCTCATCGTATTGCCATGGATGCTACGGGGCTTAGAGTGCTGGGGTAGTTGGAGGCCGCTGGATAAGGAGCTTCATCAGCCTTTCTTGTTGACGCGTTACGAATCTGGCGACGTAGGACTAGATACGTAATTTGAGGGACTGAATCTCGATGTCCAGGGGTTAGAATACCTAGACGAGAATAATGCACTAATGGAAGTTATTGACCTATTCGTCACGGAAAATCCATTAAAACCGTTACCTAAGGATATGGAGGTACATGTAACATCTGGCAAAAAATCCCAGTTTTATGAAACCTGCCTGGTACAAGACAGGAGGATGAGAAAGTTTGGAGATCGTTGACCCGGGATTATCTGATTAGACTTTATAATTACTTAGCTGCATAATATGTACATTCGGGTAGAGTAAGATACTTATGCAGATACCGGGTTGTATTGTAGGGTTGTTACTGGGTACTTGTAAGTATTATTGATTTAGCGTTGGAGATGAGGTCACTAAGTATCTGCGCGCACGTGCATGAATGTACGTGCGTTATGTAGGAAGTACACGCACCATTCCTGTTTCTTAGCGCGTGCACAGCCTCAACTAATCAAATGCCACTGCCATTGGACTGTGTCGACTCAGCGCTGTGTGTATTGTGTCTTAGGTGTGTGTACCTCATAATCGACTACTACCAACTTACTACCGCCACCACGAGAACCTATTATTACTACCCACTACTACATTACAACCTACCTAACCTTATAACTTTTTTCTTTGCCGGTGCTCGTCGCCATCAAACTTCGATACTGGGAAAATAAAAGAATAAGAAGAGATTGACGCCATCTATTGCGTTAAGTTCCAATTCTTGTAACTCATCCCGCTCACCGTGACCGAAGACGGACGAACCCCTCCTTTGGACGGGCCGCCCAGGTGGGAGAGAGGTCATGAAAGTGCGAGAGAGGCTTGACCTTATTTTCCAACGGTGAAGCGCCCACCCCAGCATGACAGCAAGTCGCTCTGAGCCGGGGCCGTCAGCGTGAGTTTCTTTATGGACTATCCACCTCTTTATCAACCTATAGAAAGTATAGGAAGTATCTGTGATGTTGAGACTAATAACGAGCTTATTCTACAGCCAACCAAATTTGCGAGTCACGAGTGCGTCCTCAAGTCCTATCCTCCCCGTCTTTGTCCTTGATGAGGCATTCTATATTGACCTTTACGATCACAGTCATCGCGGCCGACGGCTTGTATAAACGAGATGTATTTCGTACGCTTCTCCATTGCCTTACGGGTTTGGTGGATATAACATTAAACTCTCTTTCAATGTAGGACTACCCGATCCGTTTGCCGTAGCCACCATCAACGGCGAGCAGACCAAGACTACGACGGTTTCGAAACGAACCCTCAATCCCTACTGGAATGAGAGTTTCGACTTGTACGCATTTCCTCTTCACGATGTATCGCTGGCTCATATACTCACCCGGTCTCTAGTCGAGCAACCGAAGATAGCATTCTAGCAGTACAGGTGTTCGATCAGAAGAAGTTTAAAAAGAAGGACCAAGGCTTCTTAGGTGTTATCAATATTCGAATTGGAGATGTTATTGAGCTAGCAGATGGTGCTGATGGTATGATCAATGACATCTCCCCTATATACAAAGCATGCCTTGTTGCTTTGACGGACTGACTTACATGCCTATTTCTTAGATCAGATGCTCACCCGGGACCTTAAGAAGTCCACAGACAACCTCGTTGTGCACGGTAAATTGATCATCAATTTGTCTACCAACTTATCCACTCCTGCTCGCCCTACACAGCAACCCTCGTCAGCAAGCTCTAGCCGACCATCCTTAGCACCTCAGGCGTCTACAATTAGTGCAGATCGTGTTTCGGAACGACCAACATCTTCAGCGTCGGGTCCAAACGGACTAGCACCAGGAGCGCAATCCGCCTTGCCCGTCAGGCCGAATGGTGTAAATGCGACCGCTGTTAATGGCAGTGCTCCTCAAGCTCGACCGACGAATCAGATGAGTCCTTTTGAAGATGCCCAAGGCCGTCTGCCTGCTGGCTGGGAGCGTCGCGAGGATAACTTAGGAAGAACTTACTATGTAGACCATAATACGCGAACTACGAGTTGGAATCGTCCAACTCAAACTGGCACCTCAGCGGAGAACCGCGGCGAAAGGGAGGCAGCCACGCAGGTTGAACGCCAAAGGCATCAGAACAGGACCTTGCCGGAAGACCGCACTGGTGCGAATTCCCCGACGCTTCAACAGCAGCAGCAGCAGCACCAGTCTGGTGGTTCACCACATAGTCCCGGTTCCGGCACGTTGATGCACACTGGCGCCACTAGTCCTGGTACCGGTGAACTGCCGCCTGGCTGGGAGCAACGGTGGACACCAGAAGGGCGCCCTTACTTTGTTGACCACAACACCCGGACTACGACATGGGTTGATCCTCGACGCCAGCAATATATAAGGATGTATGGTGGCCAGAACAACGCAAGCGGTACGATACAGCAGCAGCCAGTCTCGCAACTAGGTCCTCTCCCAAGTGGCTGGGAAATGCGGTTAACTAACACGGCCCGTGTGTACTTCGTGGACCATAATACCAAGACAACAACATGGGACGACCCTCGGTTACCATCTTCCCTAGACCAAAATGTGCCACAATACAAGCGAGATTTCCGAAGAAAGCTGATCTATTTCCGATCGCAACCTGCTATGCGGATACTTTCAGGGCAATGTCACATGAAAGTGCGACGGTCTCATATCTTTGAAGACTCGTTCGCAGAGATCTCGCGACAGTCTGCCACAGACCTGAAAAAGCGCCTGATGATAAAATTTGACGGCGAGGACGGTCTAGATTATGGTGGTCTTTCAAGAGAATTCTTTTTCTTATTATCGCATGAAATGTTTAACCCTTTTTACTGCCTCTTCGAATATTCGGCCCACGACAACTACACCCTCCAAATCAACCCACACTCTGGTATCAACCCCGAGCACTTGAATTATTTCAAGTTCATTGGCCGCGTGGTTGGCCTAGCCATCTTCCACCGACGATTCCTCGACGCTTTCTTCATCGGTGCGCTCTACAAGATGATCTTGGGCAAGCCTGTTGTCCTAGCCGACATGGAGGGCGTAGACGCGGATTTCCACCGAAGCTTACAGTGGATGCTCGATAACGACATCTCTGGTGGTATACTCGAACAGACCTTCTCCACTGAGGATGAGCGGTTTGGTGTTATAACCGTTGAGGACCTCATCCCTAACGGACGCAATATCGAGGTTACCAATGAAAACAAGAAGGAATACGTAGACCTTATGGTTAAGTGGCGCATTGAGAAACGTATTTCGGAGCAATTTCAGGCGTTCAAAGAAGGATTCCACGAGCTTATCCCCCAGGACCTAATCGGCGTGTTCGATGAGCGTGAGCTAGAATTACTAATCGGCGGTATTGCCGACATTGACGTGGACGACTGGAAGAAGCACACCGACTACCGCGGCTACACAGAGAGTGATGAGACCATCCAGTTTTTCTGGCAGACAGTACGGAGTTGGGATGGAGAACAGAAGAGCAGACTGCTACAGTTCACAACAGGTACTTCGCGTATTCCCGTCAACGGGTTCAAGGATCTCCAAGGCAGCGACGGCCCAAGAAGATTTACTATTGAAAAGGCTGGTGAAATTGGTAATTTGCCAAAGGCACACACTTGGTACGTCCTCAGATGCTAGCGTTCTGCCGCCTCTTGTATAGAAACTGGATGAAAAGCTAACAATTTCGCAGCTTCAATCGCCTTGATCTACCCCCGTACAAGACGCTAGAACAGTTGCAGAGCAAGTTGACCACAGCGGTCGAAGAAACAATGGGCTTCGGCCAGGAGTAGAAGGCTATTTGTGTTTCTTCCTACCGTTGTAGCTGTATATAGAACGATCAATGATTTTTGCCCCCGTTGTGACAAAGCTCGAAATATGGAAGGGGTTTGCGTCTCTCTTGTTCTGTGCTTGGTTCAACCCCCTTCTCTTCTGCCCTCTGAATCGGTTGGACGCTCACCTAGGGGAGGCTAATGGCGCGTATGATGTCTTCTTTTCTTCTTCCCAGGGGGGCTAGTGTATGTTATTGCTGGAAGATAAATGGAGAGTTAAAGGGACTAAGGGACGGGTCTAACATTCGTTTCGTATATCGTGTATACGTGTATCACGACGGCAATAATAACTCACACACCTACCTACGATCCAACCGGGCACTCTGACATTCAATAATGAGATACGTAGGTACCCGTCTACTAGAATTCACGCCTTATACCGGCAGTTTCTAGTATAGTCGCGCGTAGAAAGGCTTGGATCCGAGAACCGATCGTTGGTTCCCCAAGGCTTGTTTGCATGAAACTTCCCGGAACGAATGTGCCGGTTTGCTCCCTCACTTGGCCCTTTGGCTACTACCTTGTATGTCCCTAAATAACCCGATTGTGTACCTCCTCCCTATGCGGTGAGAGGTGTGGCAGAGAGGCTACAGACATATATATTACACTACATACGAAATCGTAAGGATGGGCGTATCACGTGTGCTGTTAGAATCGATCGATTTAGTGCAGGATGTTCGAACTTGGATGTACGGCGTATCAATCATGATGGCGTATTTTCCTTGATAGCCTACTCGTCTCTTCGCTGGCCAATTAGGTTTTTTGTTTTGTTGTTCTTGTGCATACCTGAGATTGCGTACATGTCTAGTGCTGAGGTTTTATGCGCGTGCTGTCTGACTGCTTTAAGCTGTCGGTATACCTAGGTCCCTTGTGATTTAATATTGATTAACTAGGTACTGTCAGACACGGTCGTATAAGGTTGATATGGATAGGAAGTAATCATCTGTTGGAACTGTCGTTCAGTTTCAACGCGATTATGTAGGTATGAAAGTGGATCGGACACAGAATCAAATAGAAACCAGGACACATCTAGACAAGTTGCATTTTACAGCGAAAGCTTTCATTTATCACGAGTTTCTTTATACAATCGTTCGCCATTATAGATACAGGAATGGCTATCTGCCAGCCCGTGCGCCTCGCAAATTCCTAGCCATCATTTGCTGGCTTGCTCACGCACTCCGGAGGATAGGTGTATCAAAACAAATCATCAGTGCCTCCTCCTCACACTGACAGATTTCCCTCTAGCCTCTACCGGCAATTTCAAATTGACCTGTCAACCTGACGCCACTGTGCTCCCATCGTCGATGCTGATCAAAAACAACCTCATAACCTAGTAGGCGCGGTCTCCGTGAGAGACTCTAACTGTTCGGACACGCGTCAAACTGATCTGAAAAAAAGAGACTAATGGCGTAATAAATGATGTACGGTAAGGGCAATCGTCCAAGAATTCGGTATAATCCAACAATAAAAGAGAAAAGGTTATTATTCAGTGTCCTCTCGGCCGCTCATTAGCCAGTCCACATGAATAAACGGCCCATTAGTTTCCGAGCCTATCTTCGACCTCGTCGTTGGTGTTCGTTACTCTTAATAGGGCTGACAAAGGTGACATGCTTGTTCTCGTCCTTGCGTAGACGTACTGTTGTTCCAGTTCCTGCACCAGTAGAACCACGGTGCCGAATAGACCGCGCACCGCTGTGGTCATCCTCGATGTCGATTTCGTCGACATCTGAGATTGATTCCGCCCCGATGCTATCATTCACGTCTGATTCAACTTCCGAGTCCGCTTCTGAGTCATCGTACTCGCCATCGTCACTAACGAGCGATGGCGCATTATTGCTAACAGCAGTGTGAGGGCTCAAATCCACATCCAACATGTCGTCATCTACGATCATCTCTGGTTCGGAACCTGTCGATACCCGCGGAGCAGGAGTTGCCACAGGAGTAGCATACGGTACAAGGGAAGGGTGACCTTTGCTACTCGCTGGTCGAGTTGTGACCACAGCAGGCGCCATCGTGGCCCTTGCGGGAACACGCACAAGAGACGGGGCCTGGTACGGTTTTGCGCTTCCAATGCCATTAACAACGCCACTACCACCTGTATCAACCTCATCTGACGACTCCTCTTCAGGAGAAAAGAACTGGTCAAGATCGATCTTAGCCTTGGACTCACTGACTAACTCGCTCAGATTGCCATTGAAACCTCTGCTTTGAAGCAGGCGCGACAGATGCGGGGAATCAGCGGAAGGGGAGAAATCTGGCTGTTGTGCGGCCGCCGCTGCAGCTCTCTGAGAGCTTTCAGGGACACCGGGAATCGAGGTAACACCGGGCAATTCTCCCCGGCGATACATCTCTAATGATTCCTGAATACGACGTACAACAGAGAAGCAAGCCTCCGACTCGGTCATAGCATTCTCCCGCACAAATGGGTGGGCTAAACCGGACGAAGGAGTGTTTTGGCTAACAGGCTTCTCTTCTCCTACATTACCACCAGAGTCAGCAACCTCAATAGGGTGACCACAATGCACGGCGGCTTCCTCGTGGCTCTTGAAATCCCTTTTGTGCGCTATGCGACAGTGGTTAATGAAACCCTGTGTGCTTGAGAAATTCTCGCGATGGCAGTCAATGCAAACAAGCTTCACAGTCTTCCCGTCGGATCGTTTTAAGACGCAAGGCCCATTCTTGTCCTTGGGAGGAGGATAACCACTTGATAGAGCTTGGAGCTTCTGACCCGCTGAGCCCCTTACTGGTCGACCTCTACCTTGGGATACACCTAATTCAGCGAAACTATTCCTTGTCGATCTACCGTCTATCGAAGTTCTGAATCTTGAACTCTCGGCTTGTACAGGAGCCTCAGGCTGGATACCGTCGAACTTGGGGTCAGGTATAAGCCACTTGGCATAGTGCCGCGCGTAGGGGCCATCAGTAATGCCAAAAGGTGGTGCCCACTGAGGCAACTGTTCGCCCGGCTTCGGCTGTAAGGCTGCGCCTGATCCGTTCATTATATTCAGCATTTGGTCCGGCGTGGGAACGTTCTGCGGATACGGTATTAGATGACACCTGCGCAACTGCTCCAAAGCCACCTGGCATTTGGCAAGTTCTTGATTAATCAAGCGCAACTCATCGTGTTTGAGTAGAATCTCAAGACTGAACTGTTGCTCGATAGCCTCTCTAGCACGATCCATGTTGGGCTCAACCGTCACCGGTCGAGGTACATCATTTCCTCCCTTATCTACCGACGACAAGGCTACCTTTTTATGCGCCTTAACATGGTTGCCATCGTCATCCGTCCTCGTCCGCTTCAAAGCGGGCGATGGAGCAGCGGGTTGCGATGCTATCACAACGTTGCTCTGCTTGCGCCTCTTTGGAGTGGTAGGCGACGTAGGAGTAGTAGTAAGTGGAGACTCTGACGACACCCAAGGCTGTAGTGGCTTTCCGAAATCAAGCATAGGCTGTTCAACTTGTAGTGCTTTGTCGCTTCCCCTTGAATCTGAACTCCAAAATCGGAACATGAGCATACCCGACAAGAAAAAAGATATTCAGGCTTTGCGTTCAGAAAGTCGGGGTGGACTCGATGGTGTTTTGTGATCGAAGCGCGAAACACAGACCAGGTCCAGGCTGATGCACTTACAACTTTGTTGTAAGGGGGCAGGAACTGATTGTCAGAGGTGCGACGCCAAATGAGAAGGCGAGGCTGACGTAACGACGAATAGGTGGTGAGGCGTGGGTTCTTAGCTCCTCCCTAACGCTGCAGGTCGAAAGCGTTCAATCGGGGAATCGGCTCAGCCGGTGGATGCGACCACCTTTCTAGCCTGGCCAACGCCCGCTATTGAATGAACCAAGTCCTAGGCCTTAGCTAGTGGGAAGTCACTAGTACCAAGGCAAAGGACAGAACCAAGGATGGCGCACGTCTCGAATGAGTAGATACGGGTCCTGATGGGCTGGCGACGCGCAAAAAAGGAGTAGGCCGACGCTGATGTGGCCACTGTCAAACCCAACGAAACCCAGTCTGAGTCAGGGTCGGAGGCAGCAGAGGAATGCGCAAGCACGCCGGGATCAGGCAGTGCAATGCAAATGGTTGTAATGCTTGCGCGTAATTTATTAGTATTGATGTATATTGGTTTGATTCATGAAAAGATGTTGCGACCGGGCGACAACAAAAATACAAAATGTCCTTAATGCCCTTTGCAAGAAAAGAGCAGATGCGAAAGGACAATGAGCGCAGTGAAACAGTATCAAGTGGGAGATACCGCGGGACGGTACGTATTAGAAAGCGTCTATGATGATCATCAGGGTGCGATCGAGACAAAAAGAGGCGAAGGGAACGAGGGCAAAGGCGCGCCCGAGGGGGAATTCAGAATTAAAGGCGGTAAAGGAATGCGCGAAATGAATTAAAATGAAATCGGAATAAAGGCGATTATCATTCGCTACAAATTTCTTGCTCTTCGGTTGTTGCGACAAGTTAGAGTACGCAGAAAGGCAGGAAAATGAAGGTTGTCAGGTTTCTTCTAGAGGGCGCGAGATGCGAAAGGGCAAAGAGTTGGAAGTCCTTGATTTTCGAGGTTTGGGGGGTGCCTTCTAGGTTACCTAACGATGTATTTGCGGGTGTGATAAAGTCCCTGTTGGGTGGGTGGCTACATGCCTAGAGCCTGGGGAGTAGTGGGCAGGGAAGGTGTACCTACGTGTACCTACATGTAATTGTCAATTTCAACCTTTGAATGTTGATTTGATTTTGATTGCCCGACAGTCCGATGGATGATTTTGGGATTCTGGGCAAGGGAGTATCCCAATCAAGTTACGCGGCAGGGGTGGTTTGATGTTTTGAACAGGACGTGTGCACAAAGAAACATAGGGGGCCTTGGCCTGGTCCGTGCTGCACGATAAAGGGGTTTATACATGGATTATGCATACATTAGGTACCTACATACAGAAAATGTACTGTACCAGCTATCAGACGACCTACCTTTTTATGACTCACGTATAAAAAGAAGAGGGTGGAAGAGCTGATACCGAGGTGGTGGCAACAAATCATACCTTGCAGATACGAAAGGAATAGAAAGGTAATTATGGCCGTCTCTACACGTAAGGAGCGCGACGGTTGAGTATTAGATGGAAGCATGACCAGCCGAAACGGTTTAGCGTGTCATATGGCCGCTTTTAGTTGGCCAATATTTTGCATAACTAAGGCATGAAAGTACATTAAGTATTGTACAACTTCTTAGAATATTGCATAATTTGATCTTTTTATAGATAATGCAGCGACGCATGTGTCCACCTTACTAACTGTAGACAACGTACCTAGGAAGGTGAGGCTTGCTTAAATTTCGAGATATGAACTTGACAAGGCTAGCTTCATTCACTAGTGTAGTTGTGATAATTTCCTTCAGTCGATGCGCTCATATGGAGTGTATCAGTTTTCATGGTTAACTTGAAATATGATAGCTCATACTCCATGATGCGAGATATGTACCTAATGTATTTCTATACCCTGAACCTGAAAGTTTTCTTCGAGGGTGACATGAAATGTACCATGTTATCTACCACAGCCTCGGGAATTTTCTTATCGACTAGGCGACCAACTCCTCGAGGTCCTTTCCAAGACATGGGGCCAACTGACAATCCCAGATTCGGGGAACTTGTTTATCTCTCGCCATTTTGTTTCATGTGTTAAATCCAGCATACATCCGATAAATACGAAGGTACATTCTGCAATTAAAGACCTTAATAGGTTGTATATTTAGCCTAGCTTACTACACACTACATACATACACTGCACATGATAGTGCATCTGGGATATGAACGAAAATAGATGCGTTACATGGACAGAGCACGAGTTGTATTAAGTCTTCGTACTAGTAACTAGCCCAAGTGGTTGAAATCATTATGTACCTGATACGGTGTTTTAATGCGAATCTCCCATGAGTCAAATTTACTACGATGATACCTAAATATCCTGGTCACGATATTACGATGCTCATATGCATAGTATCTGGATTAATGCTTGGCATGAACTAGGCAACTGTCATTTTCCTTGTTGATCGTCCAATAACCGACTAGGCATGTCTCAGAGATGTCTGAACAGCACAATCAACCACCGCATTGGCCAAGACGGTGTCTTGTAACTTGTTCGAGTCTGAAAAGAGACTTATCGATAACAATATACTATGCATGCAAGTCCACCTTCAGCACTCGTCAACCGGCTAAATCAACAATATGACGTGATGACGCGCCGTTAGGTTTGGTCTGGCCGTCAAGGTGTTCTGCTCGTTCGATAAGGCGTCAGGCGCCTCGTTGGTAGCCCCTAATAAATTTCGGAAGCGCCCATGTTTAGCGGCTTGCGCTATCGATAAGACTCACTTCATTCTTTACAGTATTGTGTGCCTAATCTTCATCCCACTACAACTTCATGCAATTGTCAGCAACGTTCCCCGGCAACCTTCAATGACGAGCATTGCTCCCTCAACGGCGGCATCATGACCGCCTTAGGAGGTGCCCAAATGGGCAATCGAGCCGGTGACTCGCCCACAAAACGAAAGCGTGCCGACACAAATCCGATCCCGCCTAACAAAAGAGCACGGCTTGAGGCTAGCCTCAACCTTTCATCGACCGAGGACGTCAAAACTTTGCAAGCTGTCGAGTCGAAATACGAAGTTCAGGTCCACTCAATAATTTCGTCATCCAAAATCCAAAAGAAGGTTGTCTCTGTCCTTCGACATCTTACTTCACCCCCAACAAACAAGACGGGTGTGTCTATCTTACGCGCCAAAGCTCCCGACGCGGGCAAGTTAGTCTCCATTGCCGAAATTGCGAAACGCGAATTGGAAAAGCGGACGGATGATAGGTGCAGATGGTTTCAATACATTGCACTAGGCGAAGAACTCAAGGAGATACCGAGAGGCGAGGGTAATACAGTCATTGAAGAGACGAAACTAGGCGATGCTGGCGAGGACGACGATGACTTTGAAATCATGAAGACCCCTTTTCAAAGAGCTATTGAAGGTCAACCCCGTGTGAGAGGAGTACCAATCATGAGCCTATTCCTCAGCCGAGTTTCCATCGAGGAATTGAAGAAGCGATATGGAGAACAAACGAACGCCGATCCAACGTAGAGGTTCACACGACAAAATGTATAGCCGCCAAGAAAAGTGGTAGTCGATACTACTATGAGAATACCTGAAGAGGGCCGTAAAGAGGGTGGATGGTTGGTCACACGTTCTTTTATCCGGGAGCTATCGTGCTATGAAGTAACGCAATACTCCCAATCCAAGACAGCAAAACATAGGTTAAAAGTCGATCTCATATGATACCCAACACAAACTCCGCCAGAAATGCCATGCTAAGCAAGATGCTATCTGATGTACAAAATATCTATATCCTCCGCCGATCGTTGTCAATTCCCGAGGGCAAAATCGCCACTAAATATTGGCGGTGTTGTCGCGTTGAGCAGATGGGTTATTGCTCAGGGCACAGGGTCTGTTGATAATTCGCAAAAGGTTCCCCCGGTGTCACCACGATACGGTTGTTTCCGGTACTTTCCCGGCCCCTAATGCTTCTTGCCGCCCTCTGTACCAGAATAGGTTATGCGCAGAACAAAGTTAACCACAACGGCCAATAGGAGGATGATAGCCAGTACGGTTGGCCCGAAGCGGTCGTCAAAACCGGCTTGTCCTCTCACTCTTATCGATTTAGCTCGCCAATGATACGTGAATAGCGCATATATCATAGTGAGCATAGCTACACCCGTAAATAGGAAGGCCGAGATGAAGGCCGGACGGTCACCGAAGTTCAACATGCCGATGGCCAATGCGCCCAATATAACGGTAAAATTTAGCCATGATAGGAACGTACGCTCGTTCGCGAAGAAAACCTTTGGCTCGACTCTAGTGGGTAGGGCAATCCGTTTACCTAGGGTGATTGGTTGAAGCACGTTAGTTCAAGCCCATATCAGGCCATATCTATTACTTAGGATGGGACAGTTTCGTTTACCTGGAGCGGTCTGCAAAAGAGGTTGACTGGACATGCCGGGCGCTTTGCGGCGGACAGACCGTTCACGGAGGATAATTCGCGAGGAATTAAGCTTGGATAGCTAGATAAGATATGTTTCCAACGTCCGTGGCTGATTGGTAGCCGAAGAGTTTCGTGTTTGTTGTGATTGGATGTAGAGGATGGAAAGTCGGATTCAACCAGCCACGCAATTGACAAAATCGGAGGATAATGAGGAATGAATTTCGAGTTTCAAGTCTATAGAACCATAAAAATGCAAGAAACGAAGTGAAAAGAAAAGAAAAAAGAATAGCTATGACGACGATAGCAAGCAATCTGATATTGAGAGTTTGACAGTTGAAAGTCCATCCAAAGATGGTTAGTGGGAAGTGCTAGTCACCTAAGGTTCTTGCACGTGGGTCAATTCAATCCTCTCAGTGGCTGGTTTCTAACTAGCAACTGCCTAGCAACAAGGAGCAGTCGAGTAGGACGGCCCTTTACGAAGGAAGTTACCGATGCGGGCAGAGGAAAGACGCCTTGGCACGTGCTCAACTGCCCCGCGCAGGTTCGTGAAACCACCCCGGCGCACCTTGAAAGTCTCGAACCTTTCATTCTTACCTAAGCTCGCAGTCCAGACACCTAAACCTGGTTCACATTCTAAGGCAACTCTGGGGCGGGGAACTAGGTCAGTCGACCATTGCCCCACAGACCCACCGACCATTACAAGGGTTTTTTGGTGCGTGGGGCGTTTCTGACCTGACCACTTAAAAGCTCACCTTACAATTGCCCTAGGTCAGCCTACCATGTTGTTACAGTGAGTACTCAGTGAGTAGTCACTGATGTTTTCACGCAACCACCAATTAAACCCCTCGGAGTCATAGTTGCCCCACTTTTCCAGGAAAAAGTAAGGCCCTAAGAGGACCATAAAAGTATCCCTCCACCCTGGCTGACCCATTGATCTAACTTAACCTTTACACGTATTTTGTAAGCCTGTAAGGTAAGTACTCACTGAGTACTCCTTCGAAGAGATACCTACAACGGGCTGTCTTCACTACTCACTGAGTACTCACAATCTTTTGACCCCTCTGTCAAGATGGCACCGCCCAACACGTCGTACAAGATGCAGTCTGTAAGTAACATGTTCTACTCATTGATGACTCAATGAGTACTTACTTAAGATAGGAAGGATGGAAATGGTATGCGAGCCATGTGACTCGACCGGAACATTGCCCCCCTTTCACGATGGAGGTAGGTCTTTACAAGTACTTCCCGAGTAGTTCATGAGTACTCACTTGTTGTAGGGTGAGAGTCAGGTCGCCATCCCGAACGGGGAGATGTTCTGTCGCTTCAATTTGAACCATAACACCGACCAGCCAGCTCAGTTGTGCTACCGTACGGTAGGTACTCCTTGAGTACTCGGCGAATGCTCACTCCATACTCACGATATATTACAGGAAAAGCAGGATCATTGGGCCAATTTGAAGCGTCATGTTGAATCCCATCGGGTGACTGTTGGTGATACTGACGTGCCTGTCACCTTGACTAAAAATAGGACTGGCGGATTGACAATGCAAGACCATCAAAGACTTATCCGTGAGTATTCCGCGAGTATTCATTGTCCCATTTGACAACCGCTCACTCAGTGATCTTAGAGTACTGGGATACGCTCAAGCAGCATATTGATCAGTATAATCCTCTCGATGAGGATGAACCTAAGCCGGTCAAGACGCCTACTCGACCAGATATTCGCCCTCCTCATGCCCCTAAGACCAAAGACCTCCTGGTGGTGCCCATGACAAAGAGGAGAAAGGGATCACCACCACATGTGAGTACTCCAGATCCACTCACTGAATACTCACTGATTAATACCCATTAGCCGAATCTACGCATCATGATGGCGATGGTGAATCAAAAGAGAAAAGTCTGCAAGGCATGCGAGTTAGCTGGGAAGGCGGGTAAGTGACTACTCATAGAGTACTACTTGAGGTCCTTACTGAGTGCTCGTATAGAATGTCCAACCACCCGGAAGCACTATTGCCAATTGTGGTCGCGTTTTAAGGTTCATCCTAAGGAGCCGGCTGAGGAGGTGTCGGACGCAGACGATGAGGACTCGGATGAACGCTCACCAACCCCCTCACCGAATACTCAGCAGAATCGCCGCATCACTGACAGTCAAGTGGCCCCTAGCGACAATGAGCAGGTCGAGCAGCAGCAGAATACCCGGGTGACTCGTGCTAATACGAGGAGGATCGATACCACTGTTGTAGACGGTGTTTCTAACGCAGTCATCGACACATTCGCTGGCATGCAAGGGAACTTCCTAAATAATAGTTAAGTACTTTTTGACTACTCACTGAGTACTCATATGGCCTAACGGGGTTGCGGTAAATTGTTTACTGGGCGGATGAGAACACTGACGTGGCAATTGGCTGGGGAAAAAAATGAGTCTATGATGAGTACTAAATGAGGACTCCCTGAGTATTCCTCTCCAATGATTTCTAGTGATACCCCTTAATAGTATATAATAAGTAATAAATAAGTACTAGTAGAGTACTCATTTCTAAACTACCTACCTCTTATAAATATTAATAGTTATTTATTTGATTTAATATATCAGAAAAAAATAGGAGATAGTAAAGGAATGGAAAAAAAAATAATAGCACATAGTAAATTTAGATAGTGACTACCTACTGAGTCCTTGCTGAGTACTGGGTGAGTCCTCACTGAGTACTACTCGAAACTCCCCAACATATCCGGCTGGTCCGGATATAAACCTATTAAGTCAAAGTTTGGCTGCCCTTGATCCAAGTACTGCCTTTCTTGTTGACGATT
Source organism: Hypoxylon sp. FL0890 (assembly GCA_022497025.1). NCBI lineage: Eukaryota > Fungi > Ascomycota > Sordariomycetes > Xylariales > Hypoxylaceae > Hypoxylon > Hypoxylon sp. FL0890. The sequence goes on from MU386550.1 coordinate 320,844, forward strand.
CCATTGGTCTTGGTCCAATTTAGCCTCTCTTTCTTTAATCGCAAGTTCCCTTTCCCTTATTGATAGCTCACGTTCACGCCGGGCGAGTGCTTCATCTTCTATGCGACTAGCTTCAGTATACGCGTTTTGGACCGCATTTCTCTCGATCCTATTATTGATTACTTGGTGAGTACTCCTCGAGTACCTAAAGATACCTTAGAGAAGAATACTCACTGCTGTAGTCTCCCTCTTCGGCGACTGAGAGACCCAGACCTAGGGGCTGGACTTTGTGTTCGACGTGGTGTAGGCGTTCTAGGCGTGGCAGGAACGCCGATCACTCCCTGAGTACTCACTGAGGCATCAGCTACTGGAGAGGATCTGGAAACATCATTGGCAGCGTGAGTTGTAGCTCTCCTCTCGAGTCTCTGAGCCTTCCTAGTGACTAGAAGTAATCAGTAAGGGCTCTCTGAGTACTCAGTGAGGACTTAGTAGACATACCTCTCTTTTTCATCGACCTTCCCCAACGCACCGCAACTGATGTGTTGGCTTGGTTGTGACGGATGTTGAAACGCTTATAGATATCTCCTTGTTGGATATGACGAGCGTCTAGCTCGGCGTTATCTTGGATTACTATAAAGGCTGGACGGTATCTACCGCTTGCTCGATAGCTCATCTCATGGAGTGACTCAACGACATTTGTATGAGCACTCATAGAGTCCCAATCATCCTTATCTATCTCAGAGCAGCAGTGGGCAATGCCTGAAGCAATATCGGAAATTCGTTGATGTTTTACCCAGTTGACCAGTCCAGGGACCTCAGCACGAAGCTGTCCCTCGTCTAACAGATAGGTTAGTACTAGATGAAAGCTAGGTGAGGGCTCTGTAAGTACTTATCAACCTCTCACAGATCTCATTGTAATCTTCTTGTGTCTGTGCCATCGGTAACCGAACAAGTATGTTGTGGATAGAGTTATCGTGTTTCTCACAGTCCTCTCCGAGTAGTTTTCGAATATTACGCTCATAGTGAATTTGACAAAAACGTACGGAACGTCTGTGGTGATATTGCCAGCCACGACGCTGCGGATCGACGTGCCGAGATAAGTAGTATCCCCAGGCTGAAAATGATGTTAGTACTTGGTGAGTCCTCGGTTAGTATTCACTGAGTATTACCTTTAAAGTTGGCCCATTCTTGATCGACAGTAATGCCGATAATACCTTCGCCGTGAATGTGCTTTAATTTAAGCTCATATCCAGCGGCTGACTTCATACAAGAAAACAGGTGTTCATACATGAACAAATACATATCCGGGCTTTGCGAGTTAGTTATTACTCGAGCGATTACTTCGGCTGGAAAGATAGTAAGTACTAGCCGAGTATCCCATAAGTACTCCGTGAGTATTAGGTGAGTACACTTACCTCTTCTTCCTGCGTAATCATAGATGCCTATTATGATTTCGAATTCATTTGGATCGGCTAAATGCTTGAAGTTCATGTCTATTTGAATAGATCCAAACTGAGCCCTCTTTAAAAGCTCGATCTGCTCTGTGTAAAACATGATGATCATGAGGTTGGTGTTATCGTCGTGGAAGTGTTGAATATACTATCATGGTTAGCTCATGAAGTCCTCACTGAGTACTCACATAGACCTCATCAACTACTTACTCTTTTGGGACTGTCCCTGTGGTTTAATTCCCATTCGTATCGTACAGCAAGGCGTGATGAGCCCATTGGGAAATGGACAGCTTGGTCCTGACGGAGGATCCAACGCATCGCATCATCGTTGGAAAAGTATGGATGGATATCACTCAGAGTCTTTTTATGAAACTCTCTCAAAAACTGCTGCAAAGCGTTGCTCTTCATGAATGCTCCTATAATACTCAGTGAGACCTTGGGGAGTACTCAATAAGGACTCATTAACATACCTAATGATACCTGAGGTTCTCCCACCTTGCGAATTACCTGCACTAATCGACGGACTAGGCTTTCTGGCTGCTTTTTAGGAGGCCCTGGAGGGTGTGTATGTGTCCCATGAACTGTTAAAAACAGCCAGGGATATTTCTCTTGGTCGTGTGGAACCCACCATCGATATACGACATTGCAATCGAGATGGATCAGTTTCGTATCCTGATCAGTATGGAAAACTGCTAAAAGAATACTTAGCAAGTACTCGGTGAGTATAGTCAATATACTCGGCTAGTACTTACAGCATTTAGGGCTACGCGAAGCCATAATATCCATTGTACCACAGTACTCCCCTATTTCATTGATTACCTTATCGAGCTCCGGCTCGTCTCCTAAGAACCGCGTAAGAGGTGATCCATAGACAATATTGCTAATAAGGTGAAAATGTTTTTCAAACCGGACTGGGACCTCCTCTACGAAATGGGCATGTGGCTCCAAAAGGCTATTAGGACAGCCTACCCATACTCGCACTTTTCCATCGGGATACTATATGAGTGTTTGGTAAGTTCTCAGTGAGTACTATCTGAGTATTGAACGAGTACTTACGTCATCTCCCTCCCTTTGTCCTACTCCTAGACAACATTCCACCAACATACTATCGGGGTCGTCCTGCTCTCTCAATGAGTCCTCAGTGAGCGTTCGAGGACATGGATTACCCTTTTCAAAGTGCTTGACGGCTGCCTGGGCAAAAGCAATTGCTTCTACTATAAAGGAGTACTTATCGCGTACTCGATTAAGTTCAGCAGCCTTTGCCCATAAACCCTCGCTGTCCTGAATATGCGTATGGTGGTGGTTTCGAATCTCAGGATGCAAGTGCGGGCAGGCTTTAATACCAGTACATTTCCGCGTATATCGCATGCAAGGGGCATCGTTTAATAGTGCTGTTGTACCGGACTTTGCTGGAAACTTCTGTTCCGTACTGTACTGCATCTATAAAGCCTTTAGCACTCACTGAGCACTCAGTGGAGACTCAGTAAACACGCCAAGAGTTTTAATAAGACTTACATCACTCCATGGGCGTTTCTGGAAGTCCTTATCGAGTACTCCTATAGGACATATATAAAGTACGCCCTCAGGATCTGTTCGGGGATATGCAGGGAGGGTAGCTACAGCGTATACTTGCTTAATGTGAACGGCGTCTTTTTGGTATCGTAATTGGCCGCCTGCAGATAGCTTTCCGGCTGATACTAATCGTGGAGTACTCAGTGAGAACTCGGTAGCTTCTGGGTGCTGTATAGCGGTGCGCTGATCTTCGTTATCTACTAGGGCGTTATTTCGAATAGTAGATCGTGTCCCTAATAAACTTTCATTAGAAGATCGTTGGATGTCAGCCCGAGTTGATAGGTTAAACAGCGCATCTGTCCAAGGCGCAGGTAGAGTTGGGTTTTGTATCTCGTATCCTGTGATTTATATGAGTACTCTGTGAGTTCTAACCTAGTACGCAGCGAGTCTTCACGTACCATCGATATTTCCATCATGATGATTGAAATTGAAGAAATCGTTAAATGATTCGTCAGCCATTTCATACTACTTGATTTAGTGTTTGAATAAAGGAACATACCTAAAGAGGATTTACTGAATATATAGGCAAGGTACTCTTCGAGTACTCAGTGAAAACTCGGTGTAGAAATAGCTGATCGGCATGGTCGGGTGAGCTTTATATAAGGGATCGACTGAACTTTTACAGTGGTTGACTGACCTTTTACAGTGGTCGGGTCGGGCTAAGTGTCCTCACCAAAAAACCCTTGTAATGGTCGGTGGGTCTGTGGGGCAATGGTCGACTGACCTATGGTCTCCTCTGGGGCTGCAGACGCAAGGTGAAGCAAGGATCAAGCAGTGGCTCTTCTAAATAAGCGTGCATCAATTTATTGTTTACAACGTCAGAGGGGAGAAGGCTGAAAAAATCGTCTCACAAGGCTGCTATAGTTCTCCTTAATACCCATTTCTTTACCAATTCCCAAAAGGCGTTATTACGATTCATACAAAGCATTCGATCAATACTTCTGTTTAATTATTACAAGAAACATTCATCCCAACTCCTCCAGTAATTCCATCAACCGACGCTCCAACCATCCAAAATGGCCTCACCACAAAGCAATGCTGTATGTCACAATCGGTCCCAATCTTGGTCACATTCAAGAAAGCTTACAAGAATTCATATTAGCCAATCAGCACCACTAGACTAAAGCAGATCGCGATGGACGTAGGTTCAGCTGGCCCCCCTTCGCAAGAGGCATCGTAGTACGAGAGCTCATCCAGCTAAGTCCGGTCAAACATAGGCTTGTCAAAGTGCCATCGGCAGCGCAGAGTTCTATGAACATTCGAAGGTCGAAGGCTGGAATGGCACCATCATTGTGCGTAACCATCAATTCCCTCGAGTTGTCCATCTCTTGTATAGTTTGTGAATGTCTATTAACACGATACTTCTCTGCTAGAATTCTATCCTCAGAGCCGTCATATCCGAGTCGACGCCTTCTGGCTCCCAAACTCCTGCCCACAAGTTTGTGGTCAACAGCACGATTGTCCAACATCTAGTCCCGACCTCGGCTCTGAATAAGCCCAAGGGTGGAAGCGAAGCAAAAGCCGACAGCCCTCGCATTAGCACCAGCGATGGCAACGCAACCGCTACAGACGGGAAGCCGCACGTCGGTCGGCGAGGCATGCACTCGGCCACGCAGGCCTTCTGGAACGAGAAGACGGACGGCATGTGGAGTTTCAAATATGACGGCGGTGAAGGCAAGGGCATGGACGTCGTAATCAGCGTCATCTGGATCGGCATATAAGAACCTCCTAATCACTGACTCTGTAATTGTAGCCCTTGTAAAAACATACTGTATGTTTTATCGAGAAGAAATAAAATTGATACATTCTCGCAGTTTCAGTTAGTCTCTCAGTTGTTCAGAAACCTGTTGCTAACATTGCTATCTTCTATTAATGGGATAGTAAACGCGACAACGAGCCCATGAACTACATCGGACTCATTTATCACGCATGGTACTGGCACTAAGGCACATTGTCCCCTTTACCGTCTCAGTCCAGTTGGCTTGGGCCCCATTCAATTTATCGTTTCCGAGACGGGGCATTTTCTATCCCTGGGTTTATCTACCTAGATGTGCTAATAGAGCACTGAGAAAGTTAAGATCGATACGTTGTCCAAAGTCTCGTAACCTAGGAAGAGAAAGGGTTGACTATTTATTATGGGTAATCTACCCACCAGCTATTTGCAAGCATCAATGAGAGAACAGGTCCCAAGACAATCTGAGAAAGAGGTCTACTCTTCTCTCCTATGTCCATAGAGGCGGACCCTGCCTATCATAGACATGACATATGGAGGTTAAAGAGGATCATGCATAAGTGACATGCCCTTTACTTGTCCTCTGAGCATAGCACCGAGTAAAGGAATTACTCACCACAGCTAGATAATCAGTAGACATAGTTGATATATCTTCGACCTTTCATTGACGAACGAAAGGTCCCGAAAAACGCATCAGGAATAAGAAGTGAAAGGGGTACTGAAATGTCCTCGACGGAAACACCACGTCCGTTTATATCATTTTATTACATGGGAATTCTCGTAGGAAGTGACTCTGCCTTGGTTCTCCTTATCATTGTAGGAGAAGCATCTATCCATGAAAGGGATATATGGACTTTAACCAAACGACTTTAAAGACATACCTCACAGACCAGAAGTCCCAACGTTGCTTTGGCTCTGTTTCCAATACATATCCTACACTTGGTGATTACTTGTTATTATGGCCATGATGACACACGCGCGGCTCAACTGACTACAGGTTCATGCAAACCAGTTCATACAATTCCCTCTTAGCTGGTCGATAAGCACTGCGACTGGTAGATGATGGGCAGAGATACTTGAACATAGTCACCCAGCTGACGATATTGATTCAGTGCTTTACCCCTATTTCTCTCATTCTAGACGGTTATGGCACATATACATATTATCAATCTAATATCAAGACATGCTCACCTATCTAATTATAGGCATGAGGTCGACGAGATTATCTGATCTTCAATTCATCAAGTGTTGCTTTTACGGATCATAGCGGGAAACATATCTAAGATACAGTCTTTCGAGTAGACGGAATATATTGCATTTAATTGATAGGGTAGTGATGTAGTACGGAGAATTCGACGCTGCAAAGCCGTTGCCAATGAAGGGAATAGGCAAAATAGTTGAACGTTGAGGTGAGGCGGGTAAACTGAACACTCAACCTGCTAGATTGGTAATAGCAGTGTCCTTCTTAGCTGCGTAACTGTGAGTTGTAGACATGGGATAAGTAGCACAGTTGCACTACGAATCCGACTTTGACACTATACTTTATGCGGCGGCCACCGGAGTCCACCGTACCTAGTTGTAGACTACAGCGCACTTAGTGAATGCACACATGAGCCTGTTTCGTAAAAGGTCACGATTGGCTTCGTTCGTCTGGGGAAACGCGGGAGTGTCATCTAAACTCAGTATAGCGCACCCCACGCTGTTGTTAAAACGTTCCAGCTCAAGCTCAAAGTTAATTCTCGAAGAATCCAATCTTGAATTATCGCCGTCGATACCAGCCAGCCTTGCAGGATGTCGTTTTGCATAGGCGAGTAACGAAGAGGCCAGGTGATTCAACCCGACCTGAAAGGAGGCCCAGCCTTCTTGCGTCAGCAACGAAAATACAACAGACCATTTGCGGTCATTCGCGGATCGGAGCTCAGCGGAAAGGCCACATGACCGGAGCATTCCTCCCGGGTTATTACGGGATTGAGAATCGGCTCATTTCTTGCACACTTGGGAAAAGATTTCATATTAACATTCAGGGTGGTTCCGAGTCATGGTAGACATTGATGACAAACCTACCTATTTAGGTATCTATAATATGCTCACTCGGCTCTATGGAAGATGGAAGGATTGGGTATGGTAACGCGGTTATGGGCCAAGTCACATTCTCCTGTGACAACAGTATCGAATTCCTCCTCCTACTAAGAAGTACCTACCAACTATACCAGTGACCTCACACCTTGAGCACTATATAGTAGATCAGATTCTCCAGACCACAGTAGGAAATGGCTCCATTATCGGCACCGAAACGTCAGGGCTTCATACTCTGTGGGTACGATCGGGACGATCCAAAATCACGGGTAGGGCGCCAGGGCGCCAAGGGGTACCCGTTAAGACAGTCCAGAACGTCGTAGAAAGATGGGTTAGTATGTACTGGAAGCACAAAATATCTTATTGGTAACCTTTGTACGACAGTGTTAACGCAATGCTATTGGCTAGTAACGATCTTTGATCTCCTCTTTTGTTAGATATCCAGCCTACTCTCACAGCCACAACTCTGTAAATGCCGATTCCCGATAGCCTCCGTTACATTGCAAAAGAGATTGCCTGACTTTGCTTATCGCTTGCTATATCGAGTAGGTATGGATGGCCTGAGCAAGTCGCCAGTCGAGCGCTTGCTTCCGCTCCACATTCAAAGAAACAATCAGGTGGATAATTGTTCCGCCAAATAGTAGATCCAACCTCACCGCAGAAATCGGGCGGTAGAGACCTACACTATAAGCAAATGTTGGATGGGATGTCAGATCCCTGTCGCGGCCGTGTCCAGGCTGTCAGGCTGTCCAGTAACGCTGAGGGGTTATGTTTCGTCATTCTGTACGGCATAAACCCGATAACTTCAGCAAAGCAACGGGCTAATGGGTAAATCTAGTCATCACTATGTATGCTCTGGCAGAGAAATCATGAAAAGAATAAAGAATTTTCAAGGTTGATGGGGACATTAGTATGGATCGCCTTGCTACTACAAGATTACTACTAGGCACGGTCCGTTATCGCTCAAAAACTAACCGGGATCCTCGGGGTCGCCAGTGAAAATGTTCCGGCCATGAAAGGGAAGGGAAAAATCTGGCGACGCCGAACCGTCCATGTCTCCGGTTCGGATCCAGGCAATCGCCTAGAACGCCTCCTTATAACCAGTTTGTCCAACTTAAATCATAACCAGAAATGTGCTCTGTTTTGGCCCGGTTTGCTAAAGGATTCTCCCGTCTCCTGGCCTGGCTTCTCCGGTCGGGGGCGTCGAAGATTACGGGTCACACCACTCCACACTCTCCCCATTTGTCACGATAGATCTCCAGACCCTCTTCCTCGGCGCCTCGCCAAGTTGCCAGAAGTGGATCAAATCTCCACCGTATATGGATCTTCGTAGTGTGGCTAGTTGGCGTCGGCCGTAGTTGACCCCTGACCGCTTTCCTCCATGGCGGGATTTAATAACCCCTTCCGTCCCACGTAGTTCGAGGCTCTGACAAGTGTCACGAATCATCAAGAGACTATCAGAAGAGTTGCCAATACGTATACGACGTGTGAATATTCTTCCACATAACTGGGTCTCCAGTTCAGAAAAGAAAACCCCATCTCACATTCCTGAGCGCCAGCCTCGGCTATTACTGAAAATTCGAATCTATCGTCAGCGCCTATTGTCGGTAGTATTCGGGCGAACGAACCGTACGAATTTGAAACTGAAGAGTATTATTACCTATTCAGCTTGACTCTAGGGCTCGTCAGTTTTTTTTGTAACTCGAAGTTGCAATTTTCTCTCACCAACCAGCCAAATAACACCGCTTACCTGGTTCATATTCAGCGTGCATTGATAGCACCTTATCTCCGAGCTATATCGCGTGCAAGATTTGAATCAAACCACTATCCATCATCAGTCACCATGGTCGAAGTTCTGCGAGCCCCTTCATTGGGGCAGACGTTGTCGTCAGGATCAGTCGACATGATGGAGATGTCCAGCAGGTTCCTCAATGTGGACCTCGGACCAGCCTCGGAATCGTCGGTGTTGGTATTGCAGCAGCAAAAGGGATCCGCGAAGGAAACTGTGTCTAGGAAGGACCCTCGCGTCCCTCGACGTGCATTCACGTCGACTGACTATCCAGCGACTGTTAATTCAGTCGTTGCTTGGCAGAGACAACACCGTCTGCTCACACCGGTTGCGACACCGAGAGAGTCAGCAGAGAAGGCTGAGACAGGGTCATATTTCGAATTCCAACCACTAGGCTCGCCTGCTCTGAAACCCCTAATTGCTGTTTCTCCGATCGCTCCCTTGCCTAGAGCGGCAAACCATGCTCAGCCCATTCGTCCAGTCCTGCCTACGCCGCAAAGGTCGTACTCGGTGACGGATGTTGAGCCGGTCCCATTTACGCACCAACCCGGCGTAGCCCTCACTCTTGAGGATCTTCCTCCGGAGCTGCACTACGCCATCTTCGACTTTCTAGACCCCATTGACAGCACGTGCCTGGGTCTCACGAGCACGCACTTCTACTCCATCCACAAGCGGATGCACGGCAAGGTGCCGCTGTCGGCCCGACGTCAGGGCCCCAACGATATGGAGTGGGTGTGGCGGAACGCATTCATCTCCGGACCGTTTGTAGCCAGCAGCGGCGTCGGCAAGCAGAATTCCCTAGCGATGCTGTCCCCGCGGGGCCAAGTGTACTGCCGCAAGTGCCGTACGGCGCGATGCGAGCTACACAACCACATCCAGGAGTGGGTTGGCGAGGACAAGGAGTACTGCGAGGTGTCGCAGAAGTTTGGTTCTAAAGCTCCCGAGCACGCAAGGGCGTTTTGCTACAGAAGCTCACCCAAACATCCGCACCGTTGCGGCAGACACACACGGCAACAGCGGACAGTCCGGCTCACATAATTGAAGCGAAATTGAATATCGATGATAAAGGAGCCAGCGTCAGAAGTGGACGTTGACTAGAGAACTGGGAATAACATATATTTCCAAGAAATCTAGAAACCCCTCACACCACCAGCATTGCCGGTACCGTGTGTTATTGGATCCTTCCTCAGGGAGCCTGCCATCTAGGTACACCGATGGAATTGGTTAAGATGAGGCCACTCGTGCGGGGGTGCGCATTTTATAGGACCAGGTTACAGGATCGCATTTGAGCAAATACCATACCATAAGATGCCATTTTTGGATTTGGCGATGTCTAGAGGTCAAAGCACATATATTGACGGTATATATTGGGGGATATACCTGAGTTAGCGAATGACTCGATGAGCCATTGATAAATGAGTAGACCTATAAGAATAACATACATTCTATAGACGGCGTCGCACTAAGAATAGGTCATAAAGTACTGATAGAATTCTAGATGACTTCAATCTCATATAACTTTGAGCAACCTACCCCCTGGAGACGCAATATCCATTCGTTTACTACAAGCATCTCAAGTACCTCTATCGAGTAGCACAAATACACATGTATGTATGTATCCGTATTGTTCTGTGCAACATAATGCGTCGTTGAAATATGCAGTCACATGGCGAATAGAATTTGGCCAAGTTCAAAGTCAATCGAGTATTATTGAGTTCGTGCCATTGATCAATGTGAAGGGACAGAGGGAATAATGTACCTTGCCTACCTCACAGGAATGGTCAAGCCATACGCCACACCGTTCCTTGTCAAGGCTCTCAGCCACACTCGGCGGGAACAAAGACTGCCGATTCTGGAATCGGGAGAAGCTAATTGGCAAGTCATGACGCCACTTACATCGTCACTAACAGAAATCGAACGATTCCGAAATTTTTGAAATTATCGAAATTTGGAGCCTTCATGGATGGGGAAACTTGGCGGGAAAGCAGGAAAGGACGTAGCATTTGTGCAATTTTAATATTCCCTTTTAAGATATTTCTTTCTTATGCAACCCGATGCAACCCCTTTTGTCCCTAGCGCAAGCTCCGTCAGCTGGAGAAGGAAAGAAAGACCAATTCAATATTTTTTTTTTATCGATACAGTATATCAGATGCCCCATATTCACCGTGCGCCGTGTTCCCATCCCATTATTTTTTTTCTTCCATCCGCGTCTAAAGCTCTAATCCTGCCGAAGACCAACCCGCAGCTAATTGGTCAACGTCGCATCTCTTCCAAGATTTTACTGGAGAACGTCATTGACATCTTCACAATTCCCACATGTCAACAATTCTAGGTTAATTGCTAGTTTCATGACGCTTGTCCAAGACTCGTCTAGTCCAAGAGCCAATTAACACCGTAGTGGCGGTACCCCATTTTCCGGAACCGTTTAATGGGGAACCAGACGAGCTGCATGTACAGTGTCTGTATCGTTGCAGTCTCCCCGTCAATCCATACCCAACTACCTGTCATCCTTCCATACACCTAAACCTGAAGCTCGACGCGTTAATTCCTGAGCAATTACTGTCCCGGGTACCCTCTGACTCTGGTACCTTGATCATCATTCCCTTCGGGTTACCCACAAAGCAATATGTCGTCCCCATCAAGCTCCTCACACGCTGGCAAGCGTAAACGCCCGGCGACCTCAAGCTCCGCCAAGATGGACGACAACCCGCTACTACAACCATCCTCGAGGGATGCTTCTGGAGAAGAAGGGGACACTACAGCACCTGAGTCTGGAAGGCTACACCGCAAGTCAGATTCCACTGCCAACTTGTATCCAGCCAAACGTTTGCGCGCCAATTCAGACCGCACCTCTACCCTCGAGACGACAGACCACACTATCGACCCTGGCGAGCCCAGCGACACCACCGAGGCAAGCATTGACATTGCGGACCGTGTTGCTAGAAAGAGCAGGCGAACTGCTACTAAGGACATGGCAGTACAAGATGAGGAGGAGAAAAAGAAGCAAGCTGCCATGCCACCGCCCCCGACTGGCCGTCTGGTACATCCCGTCGGATACAGAACAAACCCCCCACCTACTGGCCGAACCATTAGAGTCTATGCCGATGGTGTCTTCGATTTGTTCCACCTTGGGTACGTCTGTTTAGTTTAAGCTGTTTCTTGGTTTCCATATTTCTAAGGCAAAAAACTGACCTTCTTGACAGCCACATGCGCCAGCTCGAACAAGCAAAGAAGGCCTTTGATGATGTCTACTTGATAGTTGGTGTTACTGGCGATGAAGAGACGCACAAGCGCAAGGGCCTCACCGTCCTCTCGGGCAAAGAGCGTGCTGAGACACTGAGGCATTGCAAGTGGGTTGACGAGGTTATCGAGAACTGTCCCTGGATCGTCACGCCCGAATTCTTGGAGAAGCACCAGATTGACTACGTTGCTCATGATGACATTCCCTATGGCGCCGCCGAGGGTGATGACATTTATGCCCCTATCAAGAGAGCGGGTAAGTTCTTGGTAACGCAGCGTACCGAGGGCGTGAGCACGACGGGCATCATCACAAAGTAGGTTCAACAAAGCACCCCTAAGGCTACATTAAGTGTGCCGATGCTAACTGCGATTCACCCAGGATTGTTCGTGACTATGAGAAGTACATTGCGCGTCAGCTTAAGCGAGGAACGTCACGCCAAGAGCTGAACGTTAGTTGGCTTAAGAAAAACGAGCTTGACCTCAAACGTCATGTCCAGGACCTACGTGATAATATCCGAGCAAACTGGACTACGACCGGTCAGGAGCTGAGCCGTGAGCTTCGTCAGTATTGGCCAGCGAGCCGACCTCAGAGTCCATCTCCCGCCAACCGCTTCTCAGTACCATCTACTCCGGGGGCGAACGGTGATGCCAGCTTGCGAGAAGCCGCTACTGTAGCTGCTGCTGCTAAGTCACCCACCACACCAGGCGAGAGGACTGGGACTCCTAATGATTTCATCACTGGATACACCATCGGCTTGATTGGTGGCGTAAGGTCATGGGTAGGTTTGCCCTTTAGTCTTGATTATACTTTACAAATCGCTAACTCGAGCAGATGACTAAGAACCGGCGCAATCTCCGGGACAGTCGGCCGCCTAGTGATGACGACTCGGAGAGTGACGACAAGAACAACAACGACCGCGGGCGGCCAGTTGCGTCTGCTAGTTAGTTACGCAAACCACTGGCTCGCTTGAGCATCTCAGGAGCGGGGACGAGGCCGTACGACGGAGATAGCCAGTTCGATACGGTGGATGAAGGAGACGATGAGAGCGATTCGGACCTTGATGACGATCAATCGGATCTATAGGGAATACAGAAAAGTTAAATAAGCAGAGACGGCAATGGCGTTTTCCGGCTTTTGCATTGCCCGACACTATACAAGATTGAGTCCCCACCCTGCCGGGTTTGGGAGTCGGACGTGGACGTAAGGGATGAGGAAAGCAGCATAGCTAGACGGGGAGGTGGACGACCACATCGCTTACGTATGCTAATTGTATCTGATAGAGCTAACAGCCAGCATGAACGTTCATGACTCAATTCAATCGTTGTTTTTACTAATACGTGGTGGAATTTGGAATCAAGTGACCTTAGTTGCCTACCCCCTTGGCTCGCAGCAACCCTTTTGTCCAGCAAAGCGCCACGTACAGTACCTAATTACAAGGGATTCCTAGTAGAATGTCGGGCAAGGGGGACTTGACTTTTAGATTATTTCCCTAGATGGAGTACTAAAATACCGGTGTAAGAATTGGTCATGATGGACAGCCTCGGGTATTTGCTTGTTTGCCTTTAATGCACCTCCGCAGTCTTCTCTCTCCCTTACTGACCCTTCATCCTCTCCCTCTCCCTCTACCCGCTTTCAGCTTTCTCCCTGTTGTCAAACCGCTTATTTTCGACGGAAGTTGACGAGCTCAAAGTATTAACTTATCTTAGGTTTTGGCGGCACAAGTATGTGTACACGCTCAGTAAATGCTACCACGGCCTGCTTGCCCCTGAGGCTCTGGCGGCTTGCGTTAGTTTTGGGGGTGAATTGAGGAATACCAGACTACGAGGTAGGTACTGAAGGTAAACGTCGTCAAGGGGCGATGAGAGATACTTCCTTTCCTCGTGATGCAGTAGCATGATGGCCCAGCACCAGGTATGTCTACATGTAAGTGTTGGAGGAGACCTGACATACCTCGTAGGCGAAATGATTTCGAAATTATCGGGTCGTAATGTAGCGGCTGTCGCCGGAGTCTCATAGAGGCGGTTTAATCTAGGTATGTACAGTATGATTCAAGCACGGCATGTCCGACTTGGCTTTTTAGTACAGAGAAGTGTTATGCTCCGTGAGAAGCATTCTCGATTATGTTTGCAGCGGAGTTAACTTATCCCCTAAAGTAAAAGATCCTTGCCGCGTGGAGGTAGAACCAACTAGAACTCCAGATAGATATGAAACTTCAATTCATCGACAAGGCTATCTCCTCCCTCGGCACGTAAAGCTCTATTGGTCAGCCGTCCCATGCCACTGGGTCAGGGAGGAAGTTCGGAGGCTTGTGTCTACCTTACCTATGCAGATACGAGATTACACAAATGCGCGGCTAGCTAATTAACAATGTCACCATTCCATCGAGGAGTTCCTTTAACGGCATTCGCGAGCTGGTCGCGTGTTAGCTCTATTTCTTCGACCGACAGCTTGTCTTTGCCACAGCTTGAGGTTGGCATAGAGATACGTGAAGCTCTAGTAAGTAGGGTTAGCCGACTTCTATGATGCGAGATGGGCTAGTCGTATTTCTCGCATTTGCTACCGTCGTGCTCGCTAAACCTTACGACGGATATTTAATCTGCAGGCTGACGAGTGGCGAGAGGACTCGACGTTGTGTAGTCTCCAGGGGTTAGGAACTATTGCCATCTAAGAGTTACCCCGTCCCGAAGCTGAAACAGACGCCAAAGATAGAGCTAGGAAATCTTCTTCGGCGATCATGTGCCACGTAGCGCGGCTACTATAACGTGTGACACCGTGCTGCGCCGTATGTAACCCAAGAAACGTTTCCCGTTGCTCTAGGGTGGAAATGTGATAGCTTCACGCGCTGCCCGAAGCAATGGTGGGATGCCGAGCGGCAGCTGAACCACGAAGAGACATATTAAGGGGGCCTCGAATGGAACAGTGTTGGTTCTAGTCTTGACTATCACCATCTTAGGTAATTATAGGTAGATCGTGAACGATGACGATATTGGATGATACAGGGGTGACGACTGGAGATGAAAGATGGCGAGCTAGACGGGACGATGCCTTCTAGGGTAGTATTCGGAGCCAGGCCAGGCCCGAGCAAAGGCTGAGAGTAGCTACAATGAGCCTTGTTGGAAGAGACGGGAAGAAGCAAGAAGCGAGAAGCGAGAATATTTGAAATTACAAACCTGTCGTTTAGAGTAGCTCTCGGCAAGTGGAAGGATGGTAACACAACAGCAGTAAGTTACCTCCTTCATTAGCACAAGACAAGGTCTTCGCGTCGTTCTCCTTACGAATCTAGCCTTACCATGCAGAAAGGGATAGAGCTAACCGTTTGTGTATATTAAAAGCCCTCGTTTAAGATGAGTTGGGATATATTCCTCGAGATATGTGTATAGTATGTGGCATCCTGTGCTGATCACAACCATAGCCGTTGTGGGTCTCAGGGGGGGCGGTTTATACTTCAACCGTTATGGACTATACTGCTAGGAATTTCTGTGCAGGGGCTTGGTTGTTTGAATAGCGGGCTTTATACTCTTACTTTCGGAGGTAAAGCCCTCTACAGAGTATTGGCTTCCCATCTTACCTCTTCCTATTAAGATATCTCAGTACGGTAATAGTTGGCCAGTCCAGCTGCCTAGATTTCTAACGGAGCTGTGGAGAGATAGGGTGTACTACTCCGGTAGATTGTCCTATACGAATGTGTTTCAGATGGACTTGCTTCATCTGTACTGATCGCAGCCTGGCTAGGCACGAAGACTTCATCTCTGCATTAGTGTCCAACATCATAAACGAGAAATGTCTTATATTAGTATACCTGAATATAGATCGTCTGTCGAGTCATCTAAGGCGGAATCACGAACTAGTATTCACCCTAGTCACCCAGCCCTGGTTACGGTAGTATTATCTGGAAGCACTCGCTCGTTTCAAGACGACGGGAGTATCCTTTTCCTGCTGAATACTGGGTCTATGCAGAACATGAACCCAACACATACATTCTTGTGGGGTGAGAATGGGGTCAGTTTCGTAGCGGGCTGCAGTTCTGAAACTCGGGGGCTACGCTCTGGACATCCCCTTCCAAGCCATGTAGGCTTTTCGGGTGAGCTCCCGAGGGCCGCCTTTTCCCGACTACCTAAACCATATCCCTTGTAATACTACACCGGAGTGAATGGAGTACTAGGCGTTCTCTCGGTAAGGCCCATTCTCATGGCTGGGGACATGAGAGGATGGACGAGTATATGCGAGATGAACTTGGAGCAATGCCACGACGACCGGAATGATAGGTCGTGGAGAGCAGCTCACCGTCCCTCCGGCCTAGAAATAGAGTCAACGTCTTGTAAAGTGTAACTCTCATGAGGCGGTACTCTTAACACATATCCTCCATGAACAAAAGAACGTTAGAGTATGCTAAGCACAGCCGCAGTCGAGCCGGCAGATATCATGACGACTATACCCCCAAAGTCTATCGGACCGACGGGAACACTATACGATGGGTTAGTAGGCAAGAGACTAAATGTGCTTGTTCTATCATCGATTGTGGCTAAGTTCATCTCGATATAGTCGATGAGTAAGGTATGCAAGGTACAACGCAGTGAGCGGGAAGGGCTTGGCACACAACTGCGATCCTTGTAACGTCAAGTTCGTATGGGATGTAGTACAGAATTAGAAAGCAAGAGCCAAGATGTGCAGATGCAGATGCTCATGATTAGGTACCACTCAAGTCGATGATCTCGTGTCGTGATTCCGTGCGAAGCGGAACCGAAAACTACAAGAGGAGCCAAAAAGTTGGGATGACGTTGAAGAGGTAGAAGAGGCGCCATTTCTTGACCAGTCATATTAGTCGCCGACGCATGTCTTGTGTTATCGCTGTGCGTGCCACGCGATTATGTGGTAGGATTCCGCAGCGCAGCGCGCTTGTGCGGCCGATAAGACATACTGCCCTTTAAGGTCTTACATGGTACACTTTTGCCAGAAGCAGCAGACGTGACTGAGATAATGTCAGATCTATTGCAGGAGGGAAACCCATTTTGGTCGCCTGCACTCACATCAAGGTGGCTGTTCAGAGGGAGACATAACCAGATACGGAATGCACCAAGGCCAAGACACGGAGCTGCGCGCAGATGTATGTTGGATAGATCTATTTTCGCTTACGAATTTGACAAATCTGAGGAGTATAGTGGTGCGATTGAGAGGAAAGAGAAGATTGAAAAGGAGGGTAGAAACGTATGTAGGTGTGGTGGTTGTAGGTGGCATAGTGGCATAGTTAGCCAGACGCAGACTAAAAATAACATTTAAGCGCCCGCTGTCAAGGGCTAAGACAAAAGGGCCAAAGGGCGGACTCGTGTTACATACAGGATACCTTACCTAAGGTAAACCTTAACTAACGCGGGATGGAAATAACCTTAGTCAAGTACCTATCGTAAGGGGCTATGGAAGCTGCTATCATGTATCATGTTGGTGGCATGTAAGCTGCATGTTGGTGCAGAATCTATAGCACGCGGGGAAGGAACGGTACGGTATCCCCTAACTCCATGTCCCTAGCATTACTAATGCGCCTACATGCACGTACATAAGGTAAAACATGCAGGTATGTACATACTAGGGAAGGCGTGTAGATACATATACTTGACCTAATGTTTGCAGAATTGTTATGCAGACACTGCCGGCAACTGTTACTATGTATGTTCACCTGAACCTTACTTGCATTGCGCGGCATTCTGTAGCTTCCACCTTGGAAAGACACGGCTAGTGCAAGTCCCGTCTTACATATTCGCATCATTTGAGTAACACACCTCCGGAAACGACCTTATAAGGCACTATACCTACAACATGCGTCTAAAAACGTGGGAGCCCTGTTGCGTGAGACGATTACGTATCTAACATGCTTTATCGGATGACTCGAATGCTTCGAATGCTTCGAATGCTGTTATAGTAATCCAAAAGGGAATCTCGTGGATCAGCAAATCCTCTTGAAAAAAATGTACGTACCTGTCGCGTGGTCGGCAGCCCTATCAACCGCGAAGACAAGGTAAAGAATTCTTCTTTTTGCACTTCTATGCATGCCATCCCTCGGCAGTCAGGTGTACATAGGAACATAGGAATGAAACTGGCCCGGACCCCGACTAGCCGGGGAGGCGCTTGTTTGCTTTTGTCAACCTTGGAATCCCTCGAATTACAAGCAGAGGCCACCGGTTCTCATGGCTTTTGGACCCCATTCATCTTATCATCTCTTCGGATCGTTACCGATGTTTCGAAACAGCCGCCACATGTGAATACACGCGATCATGAAACATACCGAAGCAGATCGCCCGATTGCTTGGCTTGCTTCTGCTAGCCTGCCCGCTCGTTTCCTTGGTGCAGTCTCGTTATCCTGCATTGGTCAGACCATCCGATGTTGTTCTGCTCTGGCTTACTACCACACTGATGCCGCAGGTGTTAGTACCCGTTCCAATTCCCCAATACCAGTGACGTCTATCAGTTATTAATAGAATCCCTTCGCAGTACGTAGGGCATTGTGGGGTTTGTCTGACCGTTGCACCCAATTAGGGCTTTCGGAGCGCCTCCAAGCCCCCTTTTGCGGTACAGGTACTTGCTTGACCCTAGCACACCACGGGTCGAGCTGGAAACACAGGGCCAATAGCGACTCAATGCCCAGCCTGAAGGATTTGACCCGCATATACCCCTAGTCTCACAGCGGGCCGTGCAAAGCTTAGGTGCTCCAGGTGTATAACATGGACATGGATACCTAATGTTAACTGGCAGACGACAGTATTATACTGAAAATCAAGAGACATGGACGTTGAAGCGCCAGGCGGTTTAGATCCCCACAGTGCCTCCCCCAAACGGACAGAGCACGGAGTCCCTGCGCCGTTAACGAGCTGATGGATTCGTTATAGCGTGGGGAAGGTTCTGAAGAAGCTTGAAACTCCTCCATACTTTCTGGTTTGTAATAAATGCTTATCGAGCGTCGCGTCTTTCTTTTCCTCGATACCCGCCTCGTCCGGACGAGATGTCTATCTCCTTTCCCATTTTGACAAACTCGCTATGTAAGATTTGCTCGCACTTACGATGGTTAGGTACCCGTGTTTCAGGAACTCTGTCTGAAGCGCTCTAGATAAGCGACAGAAGCGCCGGCTATTTTGTACCAGCAGTGTACTGTGCCGTGGAGACCACAACCGACTCTCTGGAGCCGGTTCTCCCGGCGATGATCTGCGTCTTGGTCTCAGAATCTTCACAATCCATACCACGGTAGTAGGGTGAATGGTAGGAACGTGTCAATACCTGCCGTGAAACCCTCCAACAGTAAAATCGGCCTGGCGGCGCTGGCGGTGCTTGCCGGCTGTGAGCCCACCGTTTTTGTGCTGTACCATAGTACAGTACCTTTTCCATTGAAGGGCTTTTTGCATGCATTGCCATTGCATCTTCACGCTTATGTAGCTGCGCCTCCTTGGCCGCCGCCTGTCAGATTTGAATTGGACCAGTGCAGGTACTCTGCGCTCTCCTCCAGCAGGCAATTGGTACGCTCATCATGCCAAACCGACCGTGGCCTAGGAATTCCCCAGAATGGCTGCACAAACCCATACGAGGTTGGATTGACAGATTTGATAGAATCGACAGGTAGCGAATTATTGTCGGCGAAAACTTGTCAGAAAGCGATTGAATTTTCCCGCTATCTTAGGATCGTCTCTCTAGTCTGTCCATCGAGCGATGCTCGAGTTTCTGCTGTACCATTGTTCGCGTGCATGTAATACATGTATGTACATTGTACAATGCCGAGACCACGCCTTGACGTCCAGGGGTCCCTTTCTCCTGCTAATTATGGCACTCCTTGCCGCGGCCCAGTCTACCGGGTTACGGTATTGTACAGAACGTCGCCTTATGTCTTTGGGTTACGCTACATCGCCTAACATGCCTACATGATGAACAGCAGTTATGTTGCAAGAGACATGATGCTTATGTGCAGTCAGCAAAAGACGGTGCTGATATGGGCACGAGCACATCTCAGCATTACCCTTCTAGTTCATCCCCTAAACCACAGAAACAGATCTATAACCCAAACTTGGGACCTCATGTGGTCGGGGAGCGCATAGTTGCTACCGTATATACGTACCTGAGTACTCCGTAAATAGTCGAAATGAGCCACCACCGTTAGGACTACATAGTACCTTGCATGTCGCGCACACTCATCCATCTCGGGACCCATGCAGCCCATCCAGCTGATGACAGGGGTGCCTTACAATACAACATACATGCAGCTACGTAGGTACATGGCCAGGCGGACGGATTCTCTGACCCAGCCTGCCTGGCCTGGCCATAACCGACACCTCTTGTCGACCACTTCAAGTCTTCCTCTACTTCTGTCCTCCAATATGCTTGCTGCTGCTTGTGCCTTTTCGGCCCTTTACATCTCAATATAGCAATGCAGCTCAGCCTACCTCTTGCTTCGCTGTTGGCATATCCCGTTTCATCGCAGACGGAGATGCTATTCACCACACATACCTCTCGAATCAGTTTGACTATTACCGCCAGTTAGAAGGCTGAGATCTATCTAGCCTTGCCCTTCTTTACAGATCCACCCCTCCCCATTCTCCAGTCTTACCCTTCGTGACCTATTTCCATCACTATATACTCTTTATTTATCCAGAGTTGCAGGGCTGTGTTGCCATTTCCATTTTGAGCTACACTACACCATGACTAGCCTCGAGTTTATTATGGACATGGTCGATGATGAGGACACCACTCAGGATACAACTCAGATAAATAAGAACGATGACGGCTCCATCCCACCCGGGCCATCTCGTAGTCAAGATCCTTCCCGTGCGGCAACGTCGAGTCATGAGAAGCTTGAAGATCAAGACGATAGACTAACTTCAGCCCCAACTAGACGGCGCGGTCCTTCAGGACGTTCATCTAAATCTATAGCTGGAGCGCCGTCACCATCAGCATCTTCATCACGGCCGGCGCCAGTGAGTAGGCGGAGTACTACCAGTTCTGAGTCGATGGATCCTAGTGGGTACGGAGCCCACACCCAAGGCTCGTCATCAGGGGGAATGCCGCCGTCTAACATGCCTACGAGACCAATGGGCAACAGCCCAGGCGAAGGGAGCGTCCCTGTTAAGTTGACTCCCATCACCGGACGCGTTAGCAGAGCGAAGAAGGGCATGCCGGTCCATACCTGTGAGATATGTAAACCGCCCAAGGTTAGTACTCGGGTACACACACACACGTCGATCCAAGAAGCTAAGACTGATTCTGATGATGAACAGACTTTTACGAGGGCAGAACACCTTAGGTGAGGACTTTCGGCACCAGAGATTATTGCTATATGCATTACTGAACGTTGAGTCGCAGGCGCCATCAACTGAGTCATCGAACTCCTGGATTCCCGTGTACTTTTCCTGGATGTGATAAAGAGTTTCATAGGGCCGACTTACTTGCGCGCCACGCCCAGAGACAGTAAGTTGGCGGCCATACTAAGTGACAGCATTGGCAAAGAAACTGACTCCATAATAGCGACCAAGATGACCGGACATCAAGGGGTACAGGTGCAGAGGTTAGTCGGCCACCATCTTCGGAAGGGACATCTGGGATGACCTACGTGTCCCATAATCCATCATCGATAGCTGGCACCCGCTCGGCAATGACTGACCCATCCGATATGTCCACGGCTACTACCTATGTGGCTTCCTATCCGTCAATGAGCAACCAAGGCGGCAGCAGTCGTCAGACCCCAATGTCCCCTCCACAGCATTCTGGTCGGGGCGAGAGTTACCAATCCACCTCCAATCCCCCTTCTGGCCATAGTTATGTGCTGTCTTCTCTTCCTATAATCGGTAACCAACCCTCGAGCATTGGGGGCTCTCCAGCAACAGGTACTCCTTTCGGGATAGACTTCCAACCTCGCACATCATCTCCTTTCCCCACCATCTACATGGACACCACTGCGGTCTTGCCGCAAAATTTGCCTAGCTTGACAATACCTGACAACAGTCTTCCTCCAGGTCTGGTCCATGCTGGCCACGACGGTTCTCCTTGGCCCTCATCTGCTTCGGAGAGCAACTACTCCACGCCCTCGGAGATCAGCCATAGGAGGAACATTAACAACCGGAGTTTTGAGTCGCCAACATCGGACTGGCCTGGCAACACTAACATGTACTCTGGAGCCTCCCATAGCCTACATAGCCCAGGAGGACTTGAAACCATTGCTACCACGG
Source organism: Hypoxylon sp. FL0890 (assembly GCA_022497025.1). Classification (NCBI taxonomy): domain Eukaryota; kingdom Fungi; phylum Ascomycota; class Sordariomycetes; order Xylariales; family Hypoxylaceae; genus Hypoxylon; species Hypoxylon sp. FL0890. The sequence goes on from MU386550.1 coordinate 342,880, forward strand.
CAGCTTACTTTGGCGCTTCATTCTCTCCGACGGCGCCGGAGCTAGATACTGCGCTGAGCCTGCCAATGCAGTTCCCAGACGACGGAACCTTCGTCGAACACACGCAGCAATATCACCCCTATTCTTCAGTTCGTAGTCCGACCCCACCGACTCTCTCACTGTCCGCTCAATCGAATGAAAATCTAGTCACCCTTGCAGCCCCATCAATTCCCGACGCAGCCGCGACGGGAGGTCGCCAGAAGGGATCGACGGTATTCCTGGGACCACTCGGGGGTACAGCCTTTCTAACCGCGAATACCCTGTCACCGCACGTCCGGAACGCCATCCCTAAATACCTCGGGGTATACTGGAAGTGCTTCGACACACTCTTTCCACTGGTTCACCGCAAAAGCGTCAAAACTGCTGCCGATGAGGTCTTGCGTTGTGCAATGGCCGCTGTTGGTACGCAGTTTCTTCAAGGTAAGGTGGATCGCATCCGAGGCAACGAGTTGCATGAGTTTGCCTGGAAGGAGGTCAAGACCGTAAGCTAAGCGCCCTGACTTGCCTTTTCGTGGAGATTCCCGCTAAACCGACAGATGCAGTGTACCCAATGGAACCTCCAAGTCATGCAGGCGATCCTCCTTTGCGAGTTCTATGCGCGGTTCCGTGGAAGGAGTGCGACGAGAACCTCGTCGGAGCGCTTCCAGTCTCTATACTCTAGGGTGAGTTCCCTTCCTTCTCATTCCACTCTTGTTGGTTCTCTCATATACTCTACTTTTCAGGATCATCTCTTTAGTTCTGTTCTTTCTTTTCCTAATGGCCACTGTTACCAATACTCAACGTCTTCCTCACAGATGGCCGATCACCAAATGACGGACGATTTCATCTTTTCTGCCTCAACGCGTAACGACCGATGGAATGAATGGATCGATAATGAGTCACGACGGAGACTCTTGGCCGCTTGCTTTGTTTTGGATGTTCATACATCCGTGTACTACCAACAAAATTTAATTCAACCATCTCCTATGTCGACACACCCCATCCCCCTAATTAGACCTACCGAAGGCCTCTGGGCCGCCCAATCGTCGCATGAATGGGAGATCCTTCTCAACACGGGACCGGAAAATACGGAACCCAGCAGTCTATCTGACGAGACCCCTAGTGCGGAACAGGTAGCTAAGGCACCATACCTCGACCAGACCGTGTTTCTAGCTGCCGAAGCCCTTCGACTACCAAAGCGATCTAGCCCTCACATACTGGACGTCTCTGTAGAAGTTGACGAGACTTCTGCCGAGCGAATTAGTGCGCTATTCCCGGAATCTGCTGTTGGAAACACGTATCTGGCGTTACATTATACGCCTCTTCATGACCTGCTCGCAGTTAGCGGCGAAACCTGGCTCTTCTCCAAGAAGCTGCCATCTGCTCAGGTCTTTCAACAACACAAGAGGCGGCTTCAACTCTGGTGCGGCAGCCTCCATGCCGGCACAGCTGTCAGATTTGCCGCCAAGGCTCTCCTAGCCTACCTTGACCACACCAATCACAGTAATCATAATATATTAAATGCAGCAGTTTCTTCAGACCCTGGTGAGGACCAGGGCCCAGGAAGGAGCTGGAACATGTTGGATATCTCGGACTATTGGGCCATGTACGTATGCGCACTCATCTGCTGGGCGCTCGGACATCGCACAATGGTCAGGGGCAGCAGTGCCGGCTCCGGCCTTGGGTCTGATTCTCATCAACACAACAACAACCACTCTAATGCTAATGTCGGAGAGAAAGGGGAACGAGAAGCCATGAGGTGGCTGAAGATGGTGGCCGGCCTGAGCGCAGACAAGGCACTCAGTATACGAGGCCGGAAGGAGACCATGGGCATCATTAGCATGGTCAGGAAAAGGTTAGAGGACGAGGCGGCAGGCAGCAAGAGTCGGCTGCTTGTCGACGCTATGTGGACGTTGAAGAAACTCGAGGAACGCGTCAATCATAAATGATTCTGATTGGGAGATCCAAAGGGGAAACAAAAGGAAGACGAGGGCTCCCAAGGATAGGAGATGGGGTGGATGGTGGTGTATTTCCTATTCTCCTCCCCTTTTCCTTATCTTTCTTTCTCTTGTATTTCTATCCTTCATTCCTTTTTACCCCCTTTCGATTCTTTCTCCTTCGCTTTTCTTCAGATTTTTATACTTTAGGTACCTATCTTGGTTCCTTCTTTCTCTCTATCGTTATTTATTTTCCTTTCTCCATTTTCTCTATTCATGCTGTCTCTCTCTCTCTCTCTCTGTTCTCTGTCTCTGTCGTGTCATGTATACCTAACTATAGACTCGCGGGTGAGGGACCGGAGATACACCTGTACCATTAGAAACGCATTGCAAGGGAAGATAAAAAAGGGGGTTGGCGCGTTTACAGCACAAGAGGTATGCATGGAATTCTCTACCTGCACTTTGGAGGCGTTGGAGCAGGAACGACATATTTTTTCATCATTTTCGAATATCCACGGGGAAGCGAATTTTTCTTGCCTTACCTCTAGCAACTGCCTACGCGCCACATTACTGAGGACGAAATAACGATTGGGTAATGAATTGTATTTTTAGATAGACGTTGTCATGTGCTAGCGTCATGGAGGATAATAGGAAATACACACGATGAATTCGGAACATCTGATTCTATGGAATTGTTAAGTAACCCTGACCACTTTGAGAACGTGAATATTAGGTGTAGGTACCTTGTGAATAACTGTTCATTATTTACATACCTAGTTATGTAAGGGGCTGGTGCCATCCTGAGGAGCTAAGTCTTGGCTCGGCTTTATTCGGATTTAAGCATACATGTATACACGTACAAGGCCAAAGCTTTGTGCTCACATGCACATGTGATGGAGTGACATCGAAATACGTAGATGATTCCACGACGGACGGTGGCTGACAATTTGTTCCGCATGCGGAAATAGAGAGAGCCTTTTGTGACACCAGCTACAAGGTAAGTCATGTGTTTGCTACGTGATTTTGTCTAATGTTATTAAGTTTAGCATTGGTCTAAGTTCCCGATGGTGGGAAATGTGAATGTCATGAGTACTTAGACTTAGAGAAATGTACATGTTATCAGTTATGGAATTCTGAAATTTATTGGAGGTTCTCCATGTTGAGGTGATGATAACGCAATATGTATGTATCGGGTACCTGACGTTATCAATGCGCAAGTGGAGAATTACTTACCGCTTTTAAGGCCTAAGGATCGATAGATCGGTGGATTAAGCGGAGCTACTAATTACCTACAGCACTGTGAGCTGCAGCACCGTCCACAGTCGAAAGCTCCAGCCACCACTTTCTCTTCTATCATTCTTCAAATTGTCCTAGACAAAAACATCAATTCTTCTTCGAATCACCTTTCGAACCATTTTCATTGCTTCTTGGTGCCGCGCAGTACCGTACGACAGCGACAATGGGAAGTTTTGTGTTCAAGTGGTAAGTAACAGACCAAAAGGCGACTCCTCACGTTAGCTCGGCGCATCGCAAAGGCAAGCTTGGAATTTGGCCCCGTTCACTGGACCACCTTGTCGAGCTTTCACGATAACCCGAGCGCCCCATACTCTTTACCTCAATACTCTCGATCGACTACCTTGGAGCTTTGCTGATCTCTTTATTTCTTATTAGGGAGCATCCCGCCTCCGAGGTTTATGTGACCGGCACATTCGATGAATGGAAGAAGACGGAGAAGCTGGAAAAGGTTGGCGGACACTTTGAGAAGGCGGTGACGCTGCCAAATGCCTCTGAAAAGATCTACTATAAGGTTCGTCTCAAGATATCCTTTATCGTCCAAAGCTACCTTACCGTCCCTTCTTTCCCGCCTTTGGCCGTTATTGCAGTTCCGTCCAATGGAGCGCATGGTGTTCCCGGGATCAAGGTGACTTAGCCGACCAGCCCTGTTCAATGATGCCTACCGCACAATATGGGATAAGATAATGCCGAGTGTCCCAGCGCATTATATGATCTAGTTACACGGCCAATGCTGCTCCGCACATCCATCTAGACTTGTTGGCTCCATCCATGGTGTCTCAATATGTTTTGCATTGGATACTGGAGCTTGATGTCGTTGGACCCCGCCTTGTCTCTCCTGATGCAAATCATTATTCCGTAAACTTCTTATGATGCAAGGCAACGACCAATACCACGAAGCGGTGTGGGCTGCGAAGCTGATAGGTCAATTGCATTGGGGTACATATCACAATCACAGATTCAGACTGGGGCAATTGACGGGGTTCATGAGATGAGATGAGATGAGATACAAACACTCTCAACTTGCAATTCCTGTCGCTGTTGCTTTCGCTTGCGAAGGTCTTGTGCCAAGGTTCCTATTGAGGAAATTCAGACGTCACTGCTCGGTGACTTGCAAGTGCGATGAGCAGACGACCCTGCATTGTGGGGTCCCAACATCGTCATGGCTGACTGGAATAGACCTGATTTGGTTTTCCTGATGAGAGCCTTGTCCTTGCAAAGCAGCTGCCGTAGGACTCTCGGTCTTAAGCAAACTAAAGCTGTCTGTGGCTTCGGGTCCTGCGGCACCTTGCATTAGGCAGACCAGTCATTGTTGAGCAACCTTCAGCTTCTTTCCCCAGCCATCTCATTGTTCCCTACTTTCTCTTTTATTCCTCATAGCCTCATATTCTGGAATAACCGGCGAAGCCATTATTTTAGCCTCGTCACACCTATAAAGCAACTCTGTACTAACCATTTACCTTTTCCCTATAGTTCGTCGTCGACGGCAACTGGGTTACCGACCACACTGCACCAAAGGAAGTCGACGCGAGTGGTAACGAGAACAACGTCCTGACCCCTGATCGGATCATTGCCGAAGCACCCGCAACTGCCGCCATCATGAACACCGTTACACCTGAATCTACAACTGCTGCCTTAGCCGCCGAGGTGCCGCTGGAGAAAAAGAAGGACGAGGGGTTGCCGGGCACTTTCCCCGAGACACCCGCGGCGGAGCGCAAAGACGCGGGTGATTTTGGAGTGAACCCCTTACCAGCGGCCGAAGGTGCTGTCAATCCAATCAAGCTTGCCCCTGGCGAGAAGATTCCTGAGGGCCTCGCTACTGAGAGCACTACCAAAAATGTCAAGTTAGACCCCGAGTCGTATGAGAAGAGCGACACGATTCCAGGTAAGCTATTTCTCCCTATCCTTGCTTATTATATCCATGCATTTAACTCACTGTTTCTCCAGGTGGCGTCCCTGCTACTTTGTCCTCTGCTGCACCGGAGTCCACGACTGCCGCACTGGCTGCAAGCGCGCCCATCGAGACGAAAGTCCCTGAAGTGGTAAAGGAGAGCCAGGAGAAAGCACACGTTGACCCTGAGGCTAGTGCCGTTCCCGAGGAAGTTCAGGAGAAGGCTGCTGTTGAAAACGAGCTTTTAGAGAAGGTGAAGGAAGCTCCTTCTACCTCTGAAGGTACAGCTGGCCAAGGCACCGAGAAGACGGAGAATGTTGTGACTCCTGGCGAAGCTGCTGCCTCTGTCGCAGCCGCGGCTACTGCTGTGGGTGGCGCCGCACTCGCTAGCGCGGTTGCCGCCAAGGACGCTGCTGTTGAGAAGGCCACAGAGGCGGCTACTACGGCACAAAGCGCAGCCATCGGAGCAGCGGCTAACTTACCCGAGCCAGTCAAGGAGAAACTCCCAGAGCCAGTGCAAAACGCGATTGGAGGCGCTGCCAAGGAGGAATCTCGTGAGGAGGTTTCCCCCGAAGTACCTGCTGAGGTCAAGGAATCCATCGCTGAAGCAGGAAAAGCACCCGAGGCCGCAGCGAACACGGAAGCAGTCGAGGAGAAGAAGGCCGTTGAAGCCGAGCTTCTGAAGGAAGTTAAACCTGTGGAGGCCGACAAGGAAGAGCCAAAGAGCAAGCCAGCAGAGCTGAAAGAGGAAGCGAAGGACAAGTTGGCCGGAGCCACTGCCGAATCCCCTGAGATCAAAATACCGCCTGCCTCGGAATCGACCACAGCCAATGGTGCAAATGGCGCCAATGGTACCCAGGAACCGGCGAAGCCAGTCGAAGTCAAGCCGGCTGAGCCAGCAGAGACGACCACCCCAGCCAAGCCAGCAGAGACAGCTGCCCCCAGTGGTAGCACCAAGTCCGCTGATAGCCCGGCAACGACGGAGAAGAAGAAGAAGAACCGACTTAGTTCCATCTTTGGAAAGATGAAGCACAAGCTGTCTAACAAATAAGCGTTGGTTACTTAATCCTTCCTTTGGGTATTTGTTTGGGCAGTCTTGCCAAGTTCTTCGTTTCTTTGAAGCTCATGATTCCCCATCTTGCGTCAACTCACTGCGGTAGGTGCTGGCAGGGCATCGTTCACTGTCAGACATCTCATGTATGTACATGATATCCGTTTGTTCGGCATTTCTCTACTGCCAACCCACAAGTAACATTTTGGTCCCGGATTACGGTAGAACCCGATGCTACTTTGGATGGCACATGTGGGGTGGTTGACTTATTTGCTTTGCAGCCATCTGGCTTTCTTTTGTTTTGTTCTCACGTCTTTATGAACCACGTCGGACCTAGGGGAAGTTTCATCATACTCGACTTGCATTGTTTCACGATTAATGCCGTCTGCTGTCTTACGTATTAGGTGCTTTCTGAACTGTCTAGGGAGGATGATAATCCATGATCACGAAATGGGGCAAAAGCTTGTTGATAAATGCTGGTCAGGTGGCAATGTCTGGTAGTCAGAGCATAGACGCCGGCGGCGGACTTGGAAATCCTGCATGTTGTTTAGGGCTGAGACTGTCGGTGGTTGAAAAACGCAGAAAAGTAACCTAATAGACAAGTAGTTTCTACGACTAGACCTTCTTTCATTCGCTGTCCCTTGTGATATTATTAATAAGTCTTGCTTTTACTTGAGCTGCAGTTGTTCTCTCGTTTGAAGGTTCCGACACGGTAGGTACATAAGTAATTTGGGCCATGTCGTATAACGTAAGCTGAATCCCATGGATCAGACTTGTAGGCGAGGAATTGTAAATCTTTAAACGCGTGAGAAAAAGTATCACCAGATTAAGAAATCATACGTCACTTGTAAATTGGGTTAGAAAGTGCATCTTAGTCCATGTTGACGCCGGGGAAATTGTTACCGGAATAGTCTAGGTATCTTAGTAAGCACTGCCGAGTTTAGACACTTAGACCCGACTGGCAACAGGTGGCGACGGTGCTCGTCCCACGTTGAAGTGACATCGAATCGTCACGGCTTTGCGCCCCGCCGTGTGACTCCAAGAGCACTCTTTCCATCTCAATCCCCCGGGGTCCGTCCATTCTGGACCCCTCGAACTGTGAGCCGACAACCAATCGCGACACTCACCTGTTGACGGGGTGAATCTGTGTACTCCCGTCAGAAGCGAACATCTCTGTTACAGTATTATTTCATATTTCATTCCCTTCTTTTTTCTTTCTTTCTGGCGGAATAGGCACGCGTTTATGACGTCGCCAGACGTTGATCCCCAGCTCCGTCTGCCGTGTTTGTGATTCTGATCATCCACCCTCAACAGCCATCATCATGAGCTCTGGCCCGTCCAATTTGGGAGGCAAATCCCTATCGTCGCCGGCCCCCTATACTTCAAATTCACAACCCATCTCAGCTCCTACAACTAGCTTCGACTCCAGTTCTCGTCGTTCTGGTCTGCCGAGCCCGTTGTTCCCGACTTCATCGCCGAGAAAAGGACAAGGGTCGAGGAAGCAGCACCGAAACCAGCGAAGACCATTGAGGGACGGCGGTAATCCAGATGAGGATGACGCAATGGCGGAGATCGTAAGCCGAAATTCGTTTCTTGACAGATTGACAGACCAGACTACTGAACTGTCGAGACAGAGAGCTGTGCGAAACGCTTCAAGCCGTCGAGGGCAGACCTCTATCACCCATCTCTTGAACTACTCCGTCCCGGCGCGCCCCTATAATGACTATCATAGGTCGAGTCGCAGACATTCTACCCGGGTTCCAGGTTCTGGCTACCATGCTGTGGACAAGGCGAGGTGTGTTGGTCCTGCACCCGACTCATAGCTAGCTTCTGCTGACAAGAATGTTTAGATTTGTTCATGCCAATTACCGTTTCGTAGTGTCGCCGACAGGAGATTATGCTTCCCAATCCGTGGATGCCGACAAGTATCTCGAGTGGTCCGATGTACTCCAAATCATAGCTTCTGCCGAATCCCAGACTACCGCGTGTCCTATCTGCCTATCAGACCCGGTAGCCCCTCGGATGGCCCGATGTGGTCACATTTTCTGCTTACCATGCCTGTTACGATTCATGAATTCGACGAACGACGACGAGCCGAGCCCACGAAAAGAGGCGCGATGGAAGAAGTGTCCCATTTGTGAGGACTCGTTCCGACTTTCCGAGGTTAAGCCAGTGCGCTTCTATGCTGGCCAGGAGAATCCTCTGCCGAGACCCGGGGAAGACGTTGTATTGAGGCTGATGATGCGAGATGCGGGGTCTACCTTAGCTCTACCAAACGAAGGAGGGCCAGATATCGTCAATCTGGGCGAGAGCGTCCCATGGCATTTTGCAGTGAACGTTATGGATTTTGCCCGAGTGATGAAAGGGACAAACGCCTACGTAGTAGAGCAATATGATAGGGAGATCGAAGACTTACGACGTCAAGCGCAGGAAGATGAATTCCAATTTGGAATAGAAGAAGGGGATTGGACGTCACGAGCTATCAGAGCCATCAACACCGCGAAGGATAAGATCCAGAGCCAGAATCAACAGAGCGAAGAGGAGCCGACAGTCCCCGTCAGCGCATTAAAAGCCAAGCAACCGGCTGGCCAACGATTCTACTTCTACACAGCACCTCCGCATTTATACCTCTCGCCTCTCGATATTCGCATTTTGAAGACGAAGTTCGGAGACTTCTCAAACTTCCCTTCGACTCTGCTCCCACGTGTCGAGCATATTTCTACCGGGCATGTGGTGGACGACGCTTTGAGGAAGCGAGCCAAATATCTGGGACATCTCCCTCACGGCTGTGTCGTAAGCTTCCTGGAGTGCGACTGGACAGACATAGTCCCCGCAAATATCCTAGAGACATTCTCGGGCGATATCGAGCGCCGCCGTAAACTTCACCGAGACAAGGCGGCGCAGGAGGAGCGTGAAAGACTGCAAGCTGAACGCTTGGAGGCTTCAGCCATCGGGCGTAGTGCCAGACGACACTTTGACCAGACCAACGGAGACAAGTTTGAGCCAATGCCCAGTATGAACTTCGAAGACTTCCAACCACTCGGTGCTATTGAGGGCACATCCCCACCAAATCCTCGACCAGGATTTAGCCAGTTGGCTGAAATGTCGACTAGCCCGTCAACTTCGAGGACAGTTTGGGGGACCCCAGCGATTCCAGTTTCACCAGAGTTGGCACCTGTTCCAGAGCGTCAAGTTAATGACGGATGGCTCAAGGATGATGAGTTCTTAGGCGCTGCTGAATTAGCAATGCAGATGGAAGCCCTAGGCATTGAAGGTTCTGGTACTAAGCCCAGTAACGGGACTGGAGCCCCTGGTGGCAAGAAAAAGAAGAAGCAGAAGATTACTCTGATGAGTACTGGTGGTCGCCGTGGTGGTTGAAAGTGAGCTACTTGATTCAATCAAAGTATGCCTAATATTCTGGTCACTATTCGACTGGGTCTTGAAGCATTGGAACTTTGTTAAGCGGGTGGATAGTTTTGCTGAGCTGTTGCTGAGCTGTTTCTGCATTCTTTCTCATCTTGATCTCGATTCCTACTTCTTGGAATCGAGGTGAGACGATGATGGCTGAAACTGATTGACGTGAGGGGAGTCTTCGCAACTTAGCTCCGTACCACGCACAACACAACTGAGGAAGTAACATAGCAAATAGCAAGGCGTGTGTGATTATAGCAACTTATTCAAAGAGACAATTTTAGCATTCACCGAGTCAGCTCGTCGAGCAATTGATTCTTCAAACCTTGCAAAAGGGGTACTATAAAAGGTAACTGGCTTATCATTCTTATCTCGATCGGAACCCCGCTATCATGGGACTTCCCACGCCGGACCGTGAGCCTCGACATGCATAGCAAACGAAACGGGACATTTATGATATAGCAGTTAAAGTACCTAATCGAAGTCAGAATCTTGCTTCTTAATGCAACATCAATGCTTGCCCATTCCCTCAACGTCACTTGCCTAAATAGTTGCTAGTGCTCGTGAACGGCGGAACGCGAAATGTTGTACTACCTAAGGGAAATGCTGTCCTCCATAAGGAGAAATCTTGATTACTTGAGCATATATCTGGGCCTGACGGTCATAGATCTCGATGACTCCAACATACAACTGCGTGTGCCGCCCGAGATCCACATCAACCCGCCACTGCTCAACTCGGCGAACCCATGGGCCACCACTCTCGAGGATCTCAAGGCTCTCTTCGAGTGTCCGTCCACGGGCGCCGTGACGACCCGGACGGCGCTGTTAGACGGGTTTCCACATGATCCGGGATCGCACCAGTATACTTTTTTCAACCCGGCCACTAATATTCCGGGTGGACGTGTCTCGACGCGGCAGAGCGCCACCCCGGAGGAGGGCGCGAATGCGAGTTTGAATAATATGGGGTATAGCCCTATCAAGCTGGACGAGTATCTGGGGTATATTAAGGAGATATCAGATTCTCTCCCCGAGCCAAGCGAGAAATGGTTCATTGTCTCGGTTACGGGGTCCCCGGATGATGTCGCTACGTGCTATAAGCGGGTGTGCCGTTTGCAGGCTAAAGTCAAGATGCCGCTTGCTCTCGAGCTCAATCTCAGCTGTCCTAATATTGTGGGGGCTCCGCCCCCGGCGTATGATGCTAAGGCCTTGGAGAAATATCTTAATGTGCTGTGGGCGGGCTCGGGTATGATGAGGACGGGCGCGGAGGAGGAGGAGGGGGAGGAGGTGGTGGTGGGGGCGAGGAGAGTCCCCTGGGGAATCAAGACCCCGCCGTACACGCACGCCGGACAGTTCGACATGCTAGTTAAAGCGCTAAGGGGGGTCGCCGCGCCGCGGTTCAAGGAGGCGTGTCCTGTGAGCTTTGTCACGGCGACGAATACCCTAGGCTCGTGTCTAGTGCTTTCCGACGACGACGGCGACAGCTTGGATGAGAAGGGGAGGCCGCGGTTGGCGGGGAGTGGGGTCGGGGGGATGGCGGGGGCGCCGCTGCATCCGCTTGCGCTGGGGAATGTGGCGACGCTACGGAGGATGCTGGATGAGCATAGGGAGACGAGACATGTACGGATTATAGGGGTTGGAGGGGTCGAGGATGCGATGGGGTATCGGAGGATGAGGGGTGTTGGGGCGGCGGCTGTGGGCGTGGGGACGGCGCTGGGGAGGAAGGGGGTTGCTGTGTTTAAGGAGATTGAGGGGGGATTGGGGGGGCCTGAGGGGGATGGGAAGGTTGGGTGGTGAAGTAGGTGAGATAGGGGAGGGGGAGCGTGAATATTGGGGATTTATCTCCTGTTTCTTGATTATATCTGAAGTCGGCATATTGAAATACCCCTGTCGTGCTTGGAACTACTTCTACTTCACGTTGCTATTTTCTGAGTAGTCGTATAAGATGTGCGGTGTGTAACCGTGTTAGTCTATAATGGTATATTCTCTTACTTGTGTATCAAGTAGGTAGGTTAGGTATGTAAAAGAACACGACGAATAGGGGCTATAGCCTAGAGAGGATATGGAGATAGATATCTGGTTATCAAGGAGACATTAAACATCACTTGATAGGGTGTATTATATGCATGGCTAGCATCAACGAAATTGTACGTTATAGTAGTGACATATCAAGATAGAAACATAAAGGCAAGGCACCGCAGGTTTACATTGAATTTTTTCTACCCCCTCTTAGCTCCTTAAACAAACTCCATCCAGCCGCCTATAAGCGTTCTCTATACCCCGGCAGGGTAGGTATCAATCTAATGAGAGAAAGGAAAGACAGCGAGGCTACATCCTTCTAAGTCACCTATAGCAAAACCACCATCACGCCCGCCGCTCCCGCGAGCATACCTCCCGCGAGACCTAAACGCTCCTGAGCACCGCCTCCGCTTATGATTGGCTCCGTGGCTGTAGGTCCGGCCGCGGCGGTGGTGGGATCGCCAGTCTTCGCGCCTGAGCTGCTGGATGTGGTGGTCACGGGCGTCGAGGTGGACGAGATGCTCTTGCTAATAGTCTTGGTTCCTGAGGTAGTGGCGTAGAGACTAGCATTCATACTAGCCACGTCAGTGCTGTGAAACTGGTCTTATTACTTTGAGTGGGTTATGACATACCAGTAGAGATCCTTCTGTTGTTGGTAGCTTGGCTCCCGGGGGTCATTGGGACAGTTGTTGAAACAACTAGCAATGATATATTAGTAACATGCTACTAAAATACATAGGGAGTTGGTCTAGGAGGCGCCGTACGTCATGATCGCGATGTACTTGTCGCACAAGCACGAGTAGTCGGTCGTAGAGCAGAGGGCGACATAGCTCTCGGTCTGCTGGAGACAGGTATCGAGAATATTTTGAGCCGCGCAGGTTGTTTCTGCCGTGACTGTGGTCGTCGTCGTCGACTGGGCGCCTACTGAGGCTGCAGCTGCCAGGACTGCAGCTCGGAATATGAGGGTCTTCATGATGGATATGATTTTCGAGTACGAAATAGAAAATGAATGTCTATTTTGTAAGGAGGTAAGAGAATAACTGAGAATAGTAGGGCTGCACAAGAGATCTAGCCTGTGGCAGAACTATCAGTTTGCCTTCTCCGAGCTCAAATACCTCGGTAGGGAGGCAAGAGATCCTCCAAAGTTGACGCGTCTGAGGAGAGGATGGTTCGGTAATGCATGGTTCTCTGCCAGTGGCTGAGGCGTCCTTATGAATGAGATTCATCTTGGTAGACGTAAACATACAAACACTGAGCTGGCCCCCCAACGGACTACCGCATCAGGACAAATGTCTAGAAGCGAAGAAGCTTGAGGCTATAATGAATGATCAGGTGAAGTCTGAGGGCGGAGTGGAGGGTCGGTACTACTAGAGGCCACCAAAGCTCGGATGAGCATCACAAGATTGGATTTTTAGCACACAACCCTTTCACCAGCCGTATTAATTAGAAGCCCTAAACTGATAGCTTCACTTGCGAAATCATGGTGTGGTTTAGAAAAGAACTGTTTTGACTGAACAAACGGTCGCTAAATCTCAGGATTAAGGGTTGATATCTTCATTTGCCTTCCCATTTGCATTATAAGTGGTGTACACTCAAGTGTGGGCAAAGTAGCCCTCATATGGGTGGGTGGAAAAGGGGGTATCTTATTAAAACTGAAAAAGACCGTCCAACGAAACGCCATAGGTTAAATCGGCTCAACTATCCGTAGCCATTATATCGGCAAAGTGTAACGAAGACAAGATGATAGACGACCATGGGCCGCCAGAGTCTCGTATTGTGTCCACATAAGGTTTTCATCGTGAAGAGATAACCTTAGTTCAGCCAACACCGCCGAAGGCCGCAGCGCAAGCCGAAGTGCAAGCCGAACACGTCCCAGCCGTACGAAGCGGCTTAGCGGCGCGAAAGCTGCGCTTCCAAGGCCGCATTGCGCGTCTCCAGATCCTCGATACGCTTGCGAAGATCATCCGTCTGTTCGGAGGCTTCGACGGAGAACTCATCAACAATCTTGACGAATCTGAATAGACGCAAGAGGACGATGAGAGAAGCAATCTCTTCCGCCGTGTTATTCTCGAACAAGTCGACGGCGAAGCCAATCACGATAACGGAAGCATCGAAGCTATGAAACCAGCTCTTGAAGTACCTAGTACCGAAGTAAGGGGAGAAAGCTATCAGACAACAGGGACTCGAAACTTAAAGGGGCACATCGGACCGAACTTACCCCAAGCCGTCGGCGAACACGGACAAGAACAGCTCCACGAGGAAGACACAACTCAAGCTCAGCGAGAAGACGCCCAGGGCATTCCTCGTAGGCTTTACCCATTTGTCATCTCCTACGCCAGTCTCGCATGTGATCAGAGCGATGAATATATCGCTCAAGATACCGGCGACATCGAGGATGATGAGGATTAAAATGAGCCAATGCTTTGCGCGCGAGTTCACGAAGCGCGATGTCGCTACCTGGGCTCGGTGGTAGCCAGTCTTCCAGGTATCCAGGAATTGGCGCTGAGAATCATCGTAAGGAGTATTACCGATACCTTGACCTATTTCGCTTGTTGGCTTAAGACAATAACAATAATAACGAAAAACCCGAATTTTATGTATCTCTCTCCGTGTTGAGAGAAGTTGTCGACACGGCTTACATGGACAGGCACTCTTACGTCATCTCGTAGATGGGAATGGACTCACCGAGCAGGGGAGTATAGGTGCTCATATTTCATAATACTCCAGTGAGTCGTAAGATCTATTGAAGGGAAGAGAGGAAAAGATAATATCCTTTTTATTTAAAAAAGGAGTATATATCATCAGGTTAGTTGTAATGAGACGAAATCAAGGCAGAGATCTTAAACGTACCTAGTCGACTCGACCAGGTACCCTACCGGGTGTACTCCGGCAATTGAATCCCTGAGGCCTATCGTCGAGTAGGTACACCCCTCTCTTTCGAATTCGCCTCAACAGCAGCGAAAAGATCTGGAACTCGCCCCTAAAAAGAGGCGAATTCATCGTAGGGCCAAGTAACTTCGCATATTGGCCAGTGAGAAAGAAGAGCACCGATATAGCTGATGCATGCACATAATGCTTTACAACTGGAGACCGTGCCAAATGCCTTGGGGAATGCAGCCAGATGAAAATATAACGGCTTCCATTGAATGAACCATGAGTATGCGTTCTAGCCCCGGGTAACTTATGTACATCATTACACCCAACAAAAGAGAAAGGTCTGTCTAACGCCGTGCCGTCGGTACATCGGTCTAAGGGTCCAGATGTGATAATCGCCAGCTTCCAATCTCTTCCCTCTCCGCGTCTCCCTCTTCCCTCTTACTTCCTGTACCACATCCTCGTGATCTTAGTCTGCCTCATCTTGCGCTGCAGCTGGAAGATGCCGTACATGAGGGCCTCGCTGGTGGGCGGGCAGCCGGGAACGTAGACGTCGACGGGCACGATCCGGTCGCAGCCGCGCACGACGCTGTAGCTGTAGTGGTAGTAGCCGCCGCCGTTGGCGCAGCTGCCCATGCTGACGACCCAGCGCGGGTCCGGCATCTGGTCGTACACCTGTCGCAGCGCCGGCGCCATCTTGTTGGTCAGCGTGCCCGCCACGATCATCACGTCCGACTGTCGCGGAGACGCTCGGAAGATGATTCCCAGTCGGTCTTGGTCGTATCGTGGTGTGGAAAGGTGCATCATTTCGACGGCGCAGCACGCCAGACCGAAGGTCATGGGCCATAACGACGACTGCCGTGCCCAGTTGGCGATTTGGTCGAGTGTGGTCCTGGAACGCAGGTGGCGAGTTAGCTTTAGCTCTTAAGGTGTTTCGATATCTTTTTTTCATTCGAATGGTCAGGGGGCGAAGATGACGTACAGGGCATATTGGATGGCACCTTTCTTGGGTTCTTCGCTGGGGAGGGGTACTTCTTTGCGCTGGCGTTGCGCGAGGCCGGTGGAGGTGTGAGGCGTCACCGAGGTGGCATCCTTCTTAGGGGTGGTTGAGATGGCGGCGAGGGACTGGAGAGGGACGATACGAGTTGTCGGCTTCGCTGAGAATGGAAGTTAGCATTCAATGGGTAAGGCCTCGTGGTAACGGAATGTTGATGGCGGGCCGCGGTAACAAACCTCTCAGAGCCAAGGTGGCTGCTCTTCTCGAGGAAGCCAGCATTATTTTAACCGTGAATTGACGATGTTTTGAGTATCCGTGAAGATGGCGGAGGGACTTGTTAATTGAGTGGAGAGGGATACGTAGGAAGGAAGAGGAGTCGGAGGTCTGATATCCATCGGTTGCATCTACGCGGAACCCGACTTTCGTCAATTGACGTTCACTACGGACACTACGAGCTACTTTTTCGCCGCTTCGCCTAATCAAGAAATGCTTTGATCTGAGTGGTCGAAGCTGTTCGGTAGAGGAATCATCCGCTCCGTGTTGCCCCACTACGATCTGGGGAGTAATAAATACGGATATTCAAATATTAGCTTTTTAAACTCGAATATGCAAATGCTGAGTACCTTATGCCATAATCGAGAAATAGGAGTATGAGAACAATAAGGATGATTCCAACATGTTGCTGTGCAATCCAAGACGGCGCCCGTTAGAATTCATTCACCGTCTCAGAGTTGGCAAAGTTCGCGTCAAACATAACGGGTCCGAGGATGTCTAGAATGACCAATACTAGTCTAACAACTTAGCTTATTTCTAAAGTGTAATTCTGAATGCTCCTCGTCCTATATAATTGACTGCATGTTGTTACATTTCTATCTAAAGGTGACCTTTCATTTCATAATGTGAACCTTCAAAGCAGAGGAGCTTAGTGTAGTCGGTTCTTGAGACAGACTCGTGACCCTAAACAGGACTGGCAAGATGTATGAGCAGTAAGTAGGTAGAGTTTGAAAGAGTGAGTGATCTCTCACTCTCCTTACCTGCTAGTCTCCTGGCCCTGCACACCTGAGTCGAACCTGGTTCATTCAAACTCTTCACACCATCTTCAAGCGCTTCATCCAGTTGAACACGGACCGACGAGTAGGACGCCATATACGGTTCGCCCCGTCGAAATACACATAACTGACCCCGATCCCAAGCCCCGAGAGATGTGCAGCGTGCGCCGCACTCAAGAGTGGGAACCCAACGATGAGACCGTACATCTCAAGTACTATTAGAAAAGCCATCATATCCCGAATGGCAAAGCTTCCTGGAAAGGGGAACATGCCTACCCTCGCATCCGGATCCAATGTTCCCCAGGCTCCGAACACTGTAATGATAGTTAGTAACTGCTTGTGAAGATAGAGGCTTTAGGAGAGTACAAGGAGGACCCCCTGGATCATGAGTCCTAACTGCGCTGGCTTTGGATCGATCCAATTCCAGAGATAGTAATGAATGGCTGCAACAGTGACTTACAGGCATTGATTACGCCGCTGGCTCCTAAAGCCGGGATGAAACGATTAAATTTATACTTTCGGGTCGGTAGTATGGTTGCGAGGTGGTCACCAAGAGATGAGAGGATGCCGGCTGAAAGGTAGAAGGCGGCGAAGTGACTGCCGTTCCCCTCAAAAATGTGAGACCGTGAGAGCTGGGGTCCGAACTGGAGCAGCACGAATGAGTTGATCCCGGCGTGCAAGAGACCGCTGTGGCCGAACGCTGAAGTGAGGAGCGTGTAGTTAGGGCTGAGGGCAGGTGTGTGGCCAAAGTACTGTATAAAAGTGCCGGGAGCGAGTGAGCTCGCCCCAACAAGCCCCATGTTGAAGGCTGCGGCACCGAGGGCAAACTTCTCCGCATCGGTGTAGCCCGCGAGCACAGTACTGATCTGTGTCGATGGGAACCATTTTGATGTCGATGATGAGCGGGATGAGGTGTTGTGAGCGTTACTTCGGTGCCTCGTGGCGTATTCCAAGTCCTCATACGAGCTAATGCCCCCTTCCTTGAACAAACCTCTCCTCTTCACAGCTTGGACGTCTCGACGGACATCATAGGCAGCACAACCAATGACGATGGTAGCCGTGGCAGCGATAGCCCATAGTGTCGGCCTCAGCACTGGGACGGGAGGGAACTCGAACTGCTCTCCCGAAAAATGAGACAGAAATCTGCGTCTTGACGAGCCGGCCCTGGTCAGGCTACGAGGTATGGGCACCAGTGAGATTCTTTTGAGCTGGGCGCGCAACATTTTTCAGGTGCCGCAGACGTTGCGCTGCTAGTCAAAATAGCTAATTGGTAGCAGCCATCAAAGACGGAGGTCGGTGTTGGGGTTCCCTAGCTCAGCTCGGTGTTCATTTGGGAAGTCGAAAGGTTGACAGTGAGTTGTATGGTTGCGAACAACATTGAATCTTGGAAGTGAGAATTGTATGTTATTTGCGAACAGCTGCCCGGCAGCCGCCGACAGCTCGCGTTCTATAGGTAAATGTACCCCACCACATGCATTTACTATACAGGCCGTGCATAATTTAGCCCTGAATAACTTGGGGCCCTAATCAAACCCATTAAGTCCTCACCGAACTTCCTTTTTTTCCTCAAGTTCGCTATGAAGTCGAAGGAGATCAATGGATTCACGACTTCCATATCCTACCGTCTTGCATTTAATGAAAGTGACGCATATGGCCAAAGCCGTTCGGTTAAAAGGAAATAGTATAGACTTCAGCTCTCCCTATATTCCGTACAGCGCGTCTATTTCTTCTATGCTCCGAATCTATGGTTTGTAATTGAGGTTGGATGTCTGTGAAAGGCGACATACTAGATCCCAGCCTGAGACATTATTGTCTGAACTCTTCTAGCCTCTTCTCTTGCTTGCCCTCGCTATCAAAATTGATAGGATCTAACCAAGCCTCGAAGGCCTGTTTGATACCGGGCCACTCGTCATCAACCATCGAGTACCATGCGGTATCTCTGTTGTGGCCCTTGACGATCATGTGCTTTCTGAAGAGACCCTCGAACGTGAATCCGAGGCGCAGAGCTGCCCTCCTGCTTGGCGCATTGAGCGAATTGCATTTCCACTCGTACCTCCGATAGCCCAAATCTTCAAACACGTGTCGGGCCATCAGGTACTATTCAATGGCGAGACGAGTTAGTGACTCTTTCAAACCAAAAATGCGCATCTTGGGAATTTCAGACATATCCGGAGAGGAATGAGTCTTGGATGAGCTTGATAAGAGATGATCTGCTCCATAGATATGTTATATCAATGGGGAAGGCAGAGCTCGATACGACGTACCATGGCTTCAGTAGCAGCCGGCGTGCGCTGTAGTTGCGGCGAGTACATTATATTGCCAACCTCGATACAGCGATGGTTTGGCGCAATTCGCAAGTAACTAGCCATACCCACGATTTTATCAATGCCGTTATCGTCCACCGTGCTTGCATCTTGACTGTTAGCTAGGATGGCATAGAAGAGCGGATCCTGGCTGGCCGCCTTTGCTTTGACGCTATTGCGGAATACGTCAATGTCGTCATAAGGTTCGTCAAACATGTAGTCCCATAGATGTGCATTTTCAGGGCCTGATAAATGTGGATAGAGCGGATCTGCATGTTGTGCAGATAAGCCGACCAGAGTCACGTATCGGCCGGCCAATCTCGTGTCCCGAGATGGATGCCGAGCTGGGCTCCCGCTGACGGCTGCCCCTAGTGGATTGGAGGTCCTGCTTGTCATAGTCGTTAATGTACGGAAGAGGCGTTGTGCGTTTTGCATGAGTACTCGAGATCAGAGCAGACAGCGGAGGAAAGTATGGATGCATTTACAGTTGACCAAGTTGACCTTTAAGCAGATTCATTAAGGCCCTATGATTCACAGCGGCCGAACCCGCTTGGCCCATGCATATTCCGCCATCGTGATAGCTAGCCCCTCAACCAAATTGAGCTAGGTTCTCAAATCTAAGCGGTTAATACATTAGGCAGAGTTGGAGAGATCATATAAGCAGTCTTGATGTTAATGTGTATCTGCTGGAGCATTCAAAATAATTGATATTAAAAAGGCAAGTGACACATAGGCCAGTTCAGTTGGATTCCCACCGTTTACCCCAGGTTGACTAGGGCATCCCAGTTCTATAAATAGACTGATCTGAAAAGCTTAGCATACCAGTAGCAGATTCTTTTGCATCAGACTGCATCACACTGCATCACACTGCATCAGCAAACCGTGATAATGACAACAACACAAATTCAGATACATTCATTTAAATTCAATTACACACAATTCGTCGGATATCCTATTATGGACCACTCGTGAGTATTTGCCGATTTCTACTTGGCTCTGACATATCGATGATATTGCGGAACGGTCCGAACCTAGGTGCTATACGTGGTATGATGCACCTATTATGTTCCTGGGTATGTTGTTAAAATGTTGTCACTTGTCCTTTGCAACACAAAACACTCAAAATAGACAACTATGTGTCAACAAGACGTAATATTAAAGGCTTGATTTAGATTAAATCCGGGCAAGACACCATTGGTACCACGTTATGAAGTAAATACTGGAATAGCGCTGGTTTTCGCCACCGTACTCTCACTTTCCTAACAGCCCGCGTCCTGTCAGTGGCGTTGCGGCGCAAATTGGCCCTGAGAAGGGACGAGTCTTGCCCAATTCTTCGCTCAGTCCTTGCAGTTCGAATTATCCAGAGTGCCTCCTTGAGCTTCCGATGTATCCCCAGGAGCCTTATGCTACTCTACGACGCGCAGGATGCATTGCAGTTATCGTCATAGGTGCAATTCCATGGTCCGTACGGACCTCCGCACATATCGGCGAAGATCATCTGGTCTCCTTGACATTTGACCTAAGCCACCAACAATTAGCAACAAGAATATCTATTATGAAACGGCCAAGTTTTGGATTAAAAGGCTCGCGGAAGGCATACCATGATTCCATCTGGAGTGCAGCCTGTAGTCGCCCCGTTACAAGGCGAATGGATCTCGCCTGTCCAGCAAGTCGCATTTGACATGACCGAGCCGGACACCAAAGAGAAGACAACGGGGAGGAAGACGAGGACGGAAGTCTTGAACAGCATCTTTACTACTTTTAATTTCCTTTTTTATCTCGTCCTAGTGATAGATCGTAGCGTTATCGGTTTCGTTTAGGTCGCTTGTCTGACTGGTTGGTCGTGTAGAACTGTAAAGATATGTCTGCAGTCGAAGTCAAGCTTCCTCGCCTTAAATACATTTTCCCCCTCTGCGCACAACGTGATCGTTGCATGGACAGGCTACGGACGCAGCCGCATCATACGTAGCTGAGGATCCAAGCTGCTGATCATTTAATTTACCCGTTGCAAGAGTTTTCTGGATGACAATACGAGCTGTCATCAGCAGCCCTTCGGGAAACATAATAGTTACTTAAAACGGCTGGTCGTATTACCAGTTCCCGGTGCCCTTTCAAGGGTAGGATCAGCTGTTGCAGGGCTATTCGTTGCAACACGCTGCAAGGCACCCTCAGCCGCGGCTTCGCATTGGGCTTCCGGCTTCTGTCTATGCTAATCATCTAGAACCAATAGAAACAATATGTGTCGCATAAGAGACGATGAGCATGATCTTACCCTGTTAAACAGAATTAGAAGGGATGCTGCATACGCCTTCTAAGCTCATCATCCAGTGTACAACGTGACATCGAACAAAACTTGGATCAGATTCCTTCCAGACAAAGTCTTGTCGGTCATTCGCCTGCCTGAAATATTCTAAGAAAACAATGCCCTTTCTTAAGCCATTATAGGGAGAAAGAACCGGGTTCCCCTGATAATATACCAAATTGATTGGCCGCTGAATTCTGAATTGGCTATTCGCTCAATTAACTTATGAGCCGCCACCATGAAAAGACATCAGGATATGGATACTCTAAAGTCCCATGCTGACATGAGATCAGACAATACGATATAACCAGCATACGAGATAATCTTTCTGATACAAGATTCTTTTCAAAATAAATGAGCCTACGTTAACATTCAATTGTGCCCTTGCGTTGTTCATATTAAGTGGCTGCTGGGTTAATTACCGCCTCCTAATGCAAGGCAGCTCAGATATTGCATACGAATGTGGAAGTGTTGGTATGGAAGCCTCCAGGACTGGAGGTTTTGGGATCCGAAAATGGAGTCCATTATACCTACACCGGGCAATGATGCGGGCGTCTTTGTTGACTCGGGACCCGGTTCTCCGCGCCACGGTGGCCGTTAGCCGCCCATTGTTCCGTTTTAGTCTCGGCGCTCCGAACCCACCGTTTTACAAGAATAAGTGATCGCAAGGTGCTGATGTACACCCCTTGGCTACCTTCTTCCAGCCTTTAATACTCCTTTATTGTTGGCTCTACGCCTGAGCTACTGCCCCGTTGTTTTCGCGTTTTATTAGAGGTACTTATGTAATTACAAGGCGAGCTCACTAGTTCGTTAAACATAGATGGATTCAACTCGGGTTAACTATGCTCTATGCATAGTGCGGCAACGAATTCTGCCAACGCTATTACGCGGCATATGTGGTGATATCACAAGAAAACAATCATTTGTATCGCTTCTCCCCTGTTAGAAAAATATAGCTATAAATATGTTCGGGCTTCCCACATGCCTCGATTCCGTGCTCGTCTTGGGACTCTCCCGTCAAAGTACTTGTCCCTTAGTAACTGGCCCTCTTCAACAGCCCTGGCTCTGCTTCATGGATCATCTCATGTGGTTTACAACGGTGCGCAGATCCGCAATGCTTTTAGTGACCCAATACACCTTCACGGTCCATCATGGTCTAGCTATTACAATAGTTATCACTACAAGTTAAGGTATGCTTACCCGTCCAATGTGTTTATTCTTTGCCCTACCCTAATCCTATTTAACTACTTCCTCGGAGCTTTTTTCCTCTCTTTGTTGTTGTTGTTGTTGCTCTCGAGCTTTTCTCCGCTTCTCCTTCCTCACAGCTCGCGCACGTCTTATCCGCTGACGCTCTGCTTCTCGTCTTTCCGCCTTTACCCTTAGTTTCTCTTCCCTCGCCTTCACTTTCTCAGCCGCCTCTTGCCGACGTTGCTCGGGAGACTTAGCTTTTTGCTCAGCTGCCCTACGTTCCTTCCTCCTCATCTTTGCTGTCTCTTTGGCCCGCTCCTTGTGCGCTATTTGCTCTAGTTTCAAACGCTCGAGCGCCCCCCACCGTGCCAACTTATCCGGATTCCGCACGAGCTGGAGCACGAGCTCTCGCGTCGCGAGGGCGTCCTCGAGGGGATTGTGCGGCTGGTGCGACTCCTGCACCTCCACGTCCAACAGCTCCTTACACGCAGTCTTCAGGCTCCAGTTGCGCGGGAACCTCTTCGCGTCCCCAAACACGGAGCGCGACATCATCGCCATAGAGTCGACGACGCGGTCGGTCGCAATGCGCAGGACGCGGAGATCGTTGGCCAGCGCGTGCCCGATGAAGATGGTCTCGCAGGTCGTCACGTCGAAGATCCTTTTGCGCACCTCCTCCCACCCGGAGAGCACATTGCCTTTCCTGATGGCGGCCGTCAGCTTCTTCTTATCGAAGCCCGTAACGCCCTTGCGCCAGTCGGTGACGGGGCCCGTCGGCCGCACGAGGCTGCGCAGCACGATGCTGCCGGTGAAGAAGTCTACGACCGCGATGCTCAAGAGGCCCTGTTCGCGTCCTTTCATAGCGACCATCTCACAGTCGATGACGACCGCGTTGTACGTCCTGCTGCTGTCAGGGTCAGGGAAAAGGGGCGGCGTTTCGTGTCCGGGGTTGTCGGAATCGAGGCTTTCCGGCACGACGGGGAAGCGGTCGGCCGCCCGACGGCTGCTGTCGAGGATGTAGGACTCGAGGACGGCGTACATGTCGTCGGATACCGCCGGCGAGCTCCATTTGAAGCGGCGGGCGAGTTTCCAGGTTTTCGGGGGGTTCCACTGTGCCATTTCTCGTTTGCTGTACTTCCCGTTGTGCCACGCGCCAGCGGAGAAATGGCGGCGGCGAGCCGTAGTGACGGTTACCACCGTGCTGCCATTCTGATATAGTATACATGGAGTAGCGCCGGAGAGAGCAGGGCCCAGTCGACGGCTCGCATGTCGAGTTCTATACAGAATCCGATGGAAACTGAGGCTATAGGACCTGTAAAAGTTCATATGGCTAGTGTTGAAGCACGCTCATGGTGCTTCTCGATGCTGGCTTCGAGCTGAGTTCCAGTTGTGATATTGTGCAAGTTTTCGAGGCCCACCGTCCCCACCGTCCCCGCTGCCTTCTACATGTAGGTACCTGGGCCAACGATGAGTCAGCACGATGAGTCAGCAGGCACCTTCGTACCTTTGGGTACCTATAAGTGTTCAATATTGCTTCGTAAATTGAAATTGCTAGCATCGCGGGTCCTTACTGTATGGTTAGCTTGACAGAATACAGTACTTGTGGGTTGTAATATATCACGCAAAATCTCAATTTTATGGCAACTTTAGTTTTTCAATTTCATTATAACAACACGCCATCTCTATAACGCCATATTTGTTTTTGTTACTAGAATACTATATGGAACCGTTCGCTTAGTCTTTCTTCCTTTCTTTCTTCCTTTCTTCCTCAGCGTCCTGGGCCTCCTGAAACCTTTCTTACCTATTCAAGCCACGAGGACTTGGTCCATGGATAAAATATCGAATTCCTTGATAAAGAATCTGACACCTTGCTTAGTGTTAGCTTATGATAGAGGTAGGTATTAATTCTTGTACTTTCCATAGATACGACCCCTAGGCGTTGAGATGGTGAGCGACATTGTACTAGATCTCGTCAACTACCAGGCCAATTTCTGCGGTGGTGGTATACGTGTCGAGTTAGTGTGAATACGCTCTGTAACTCTCGTGGCTCGGATTTAGTTGGGGGGCGGGTAGTGCAGGGGTATCGCCATTGCAGGTGGCGTTCTGGTCGAGGACGGACTTCCTAAGTCCAGTCTTAACAATGTGTAGCAGGCTATTGTCTTCTTTGTGTTTACTTTCCTCAATCCAGCTTTATTTAGGCCTACCGATCTCCCTTTACCCTCGCCTATCTTTAGAGCCTTATACTACCACTAGTACACGCAAGTACAAACATACCAGTGTAACGTGAACACATAATAATTCACGATGGCAATGCATGGGTCCTGGGATATGTTAAACTAGGTATGTAAGTTGTGGTTGTCATAGAGACGATCGTCTTGGATACGGAGTCAGGCATATCGAGCTAACCCTCAGTACATAGAGCGGAAACCAGGCTCTCAGGTCAGCAGTGGAAGACAATACAGGATTCCGTAGATCTTTCTTGGTTGAGGTATGCCTAAGGAGCACTCGGCGTAGTTAGTACACCCCTAAAATTCGAAGGAAGTCAAATTTAAAAAAAAAAAAAAACAAAGAATGGTATGTGCCTTTAGCATTGTTCTAAGTAATAAAGGGACAAATGCATTGAATAGTACAATAGCACTGAGAATAGCTAAGCTGTCCATATTCAATGTAGGATACAATAGCATTGTGATAAACTCACCTTTGATTCTACGCAAACTAGTAGACAAGTTTCGTATCAAGCTCAGCTAATGAAATCTGTATAGAAGCAAGTATGCCTCGGTGATTTTCCATAGCGTAAGTCAGAAGATCATCATATCTCAGGCATATACTTTGGAAACGCGTTCGCATATCTTGAAAACACTGAACGAGAAACTCGGAAAACATGGCGCCGGTATCTTGGGAGAAGGATGGATACCCCTTCGGTGTACCTCCAAGGCCAGCTAGACGAGCGAGAATCTCGCGAGATGAGAGAGACCGTAGACGTGTAAGAAACCAGCGACGCAGAAATGAAGCACAGAGGCAGCTGAGGCGCCAGAGGCGGCGTAATAATGGAAATGGAGGGGATCCTCCTCCACCACCACCACCACCTCCTCCTCCTCCTGCTGCTCCTCCATCACCACCAAGGCCTAATGAACCGCCACTACCCCCTCCACCACCTCCCGCGTCTCTCCAAGGAATGATCCCGGAAATCCGTATTAGGATCATGGAACAGCTCCCCGGGAGGGAGCGTCTCCGGTTAGCTCTGGCATTTCCAGAGACTTTTCTTTCGCCACGCTTCAACCTTTTCGCTCGTGACGCTGCATTTCAATACGAGGAATATAGACGCCAGCGACCTCAACTCGACGATGGAGTATTCTATAACCCAGCAAGAGAGGATTTAGACAGGATGCCACTCCTTCTGGCTGCACTGATTGATAGACAGCCCCTCGAAGTAATTAACCAGATTATCGACGCCTATGTTGCCATCTCGCCAGACGCGGTAAACGAGATCTTCCTTTACCGGGAATTCTGGACGCCGCTTTTAGTTGCTGTCATGAATGCTGACCCAGATCTTATGCGCCTACTTCTCTCCAGGGGCTTCGACCCAAACATACTCACCAACAGACCTGCGCTTGCACCTGGCTATACTTGTGTTTTCAGAGATGTTCTGCATCGGAATTGCGTAGAAGTAGTGCCCTCCCCAATACCATGCATGGATATACTGCGTCGAGCCATTGAAATGCACAGTGAAGGTCTATCGCAAACGGGTGATAGAGAATCCCGAGAGATACTGGCTCGGATGGAAGATACCATTATGGTTCTACACGAGAGATTTCCGATCCCGTTGATCTCGGACGGTAATATTGCACCGGAGATATGGCTGCTCATCCATTCAAGGCTTGATGGAATAGTTCAACGTATCATCGACGAAACCATGGCTGGAGATGAGACACAAAGGGACGCGGCGAGACAGTTGCTACCGAATATAATTCAATATCTCATTTTCACCTATGAAGAAACTAATCTCAACCTTCCTCCAGATGGCGTAGGAACCCCTCAGGAATCAGCCCGGTTAATTAGAGCCGTACGTCGAGATGACCTTATCCGCTACCTCATCGTTACTGTAGGTGCCAATGTTGAAGTGGACCTCATAATCAACTCAATATCATTAGTATCCAGGTCCCGAGCCCCTCTAGTGATTCTAAGAGCTATGATGGAGCGGGATCCCGAAGGAGCCGACGAGCTTCTACAAATCCTTATTAGCCGAACAACAATGCCTCAGGAGGGCACACCCACGTGGCTAATTGTAGAATCGATAAATAGAGCACTTCCTATATTACACCTTCGTCCACTTGTCGCGGGCCGACTCCTTTTCCGGGCTGTCTATCTCGGAGAAGAGACATTACGCCGTTTTATGATTCACAGTGGGGTACGGGTAACGCTTCAGAGTCTCTTCGTTGCGATTATCCGTCACGACGAGGCACTCCTCGATGAATTGATGCAAGGTGCGTTGCAATTTTACCAGCTTGACACCGTTCAACCGGCGGTGCTTCCGCCTGACTTCCAATCCACATCCTCGTTGCCGGTCGTTGCCAGGGATGAGAACGGGAGGATTACACAAAGTGGGATGGCTGACAGGTTTTATGACGATCTCGTGTCTAGGGGCCTAAGTGCACTTGACGTCGCTATTTTCGCTGCGGATATTCCTCTACTCCGAGTGATAATAGATTATTATGACGCGCTTCCCTATATGATTAGCAACACAATGAGAGACTGGCTGCTTCAACAGTTTCAGAGGGGGGTGATACCGCTATCCCGAGAGTGGATAGGCATAGGACGTGAGGTTTTGGGCCACCACTTCTCATCCGTCGACCCGGACAATGTTCCGGGCGAAGATATTGCAAGATTATTTGGAGAAACGCTAGTATTTGAGAGGAAGAGATCTGCCGACGACAATGACGACGATGGGGAACCCGCGCCGAAGAGAAAGAAATCAGCGTAAATCGACCCGGAGAAGAGGTAGGCCCCGAGGTTTCCGATTGAGTATCCCATCCCACCGACGAATGTTTTAGGGTTTGTTTTCTTGTTTCCACTGGAGAAATGTTTTATATAATGTCTAGGTAGGTGTTTCTAATAGGTACCTAGGTAAGTACCTAGATACATTGCCGGCGTAGCAGAAAATAGATTATGTCTTTGGATTTTGCAATGATGCCTCTTCATGACTTAAGTTGAACTTGACGATCTTCAGGGATATCAGGGACTAACCATCAGGAATCCTGGGATTATACAAAGAGAAAGCCTCTTTTCCCTCCTCAGGACTTTAGAGTCAGCAGTCCAGATTAAAATAATTAATATATACACCACTTACCCAAGAAAATCCTTTCTACCACCGCGCCTGTAACCATTAAGTACCTATTTGATAGTGCTTCGTCAAAATTAGATCACCAAATGTCAAGTATATCATAATCTAAAGTGGAAGTATACTATCTACCGTGCATCTTCGATTTCTTCATCGCGTAGGGAACCACCAGCCTCCTGATCTTTTACCTTGTCTAGAGGACCTCGCCATCCACTAGCAGCTTGGATAACCAAGACAAATATAGACAATACCACGGCAGCTTGAAAGAGTACTCTCAGAGCTTCGACGTATCCTTGCACTGCGACCTGCTGCTCTTTTGCTCCAAGACCGCCATTGTACACCAAGGCGGGACTGCCGATAAGCTTCCTGATGAGCTCGCCGCGATCCTGCTCGGAGCCTCCGATCTCCTTGAACCCCTTCTCCAAGGATTCCCGTAGTGTTCTGGCAAAGATGCCTCCGCCAATTGCGCTACCGAAGCTGCCGGCAAATCCTCTAAATGTACCAAGCAAGCTCGTGGCTACATAGTGGGTCTCTGGCAACGCCAAGTGTAGTAGATGGGCGAGCGTATAGTTCAAGGCCGCGCCGGTGAACAGACCATTGAGGAACACAGTACCTATGTACAAGGCAATCGGGACATCAGGGGTGGAGGCCAGGGAGAGCAGAAAGAGACTGGCGGCGAAGAGAGTAAAGGAGACAACGCAGGACAACCAGAAACTTCCCGTCCGACGAACATGTAGCCACTAGAGGAAGTATTAATGACCTGCACGAAGCCAACAATATTTCGGCATAATCGGAATACTATGAAAACAAAGAATAACGAGAAAAGGGATCAGAACTCACACCAACAATAAGCCCGCCCGATCCGAACCCGATATTCGTCGGTATGAGAATACTCCCGCTGGTCGCCGGGGTAAAGCCGCGTACTGCGAGGGCTGTGATCGGAGCATAGAACAATACCGTCCAGCGCGCTGCCATGAATCCAAGCTGCGAGATGCAAGACAACAAGGCCCCGCGATTCTGAATGACGGTGATCGGGATGATGGGATCAGCAGCGACAAAATACTCAATGAGCAGGAAGATGATGAGGGTCGCCAGCGATAAGACGAGCGGGATAACTTGGATGGTGCCAGATAGACCGAATAGAAAAAGCACGACAGTAGCGCTCTACTAATGGTTAGAAGGACGCGAGGAATAGACTTAAGCGAGCGGTCGACTTACCAGGAACAGAGCACCGGGATAGTCAATTTGCTTTAGCTTAGCAGTCAAGGAGCCCTTTTTAAAACCCTGGCCAGGGGTAAATGAGCTTGGGATACTGAAGTATATTCCTAGCCCAGCGATTAAGCTGAGCGGAACTTGAATCCAGAAAAGAACTCTCTAGATGATAGTGTGAGCTGATGCACCGAGAGCCTGAGAGGGGCAGGTATCCTTACCCAGCCAGTGACAGATATTAGTCCGCCAAAGACAACAGCTCCTAAGGAGACGCCCGTAGTGAACCCAGCATTCCTGAACAGCTACATTAGAACCTCTCGCATCAAGGCGATTTTCCTCATGCATCTAAGCAGCATATCGACGCTGAGAGTGAAGAGACTAGGTAGTCCGTCTGGTGTGGAAACTTACATCAACCCAATGAAAAGTCCCCTTTTTCGTTTCGTGGTCAACTCGAGAATAAGTACAATAGCCAAGGCCGTGGAGCCCCCTCCGCCCACTCCCGTGACGACCCTTCCCAGGATAAAGACCGGAAATGAGCGAGCCTGCGACGTAATGAGACACCCGGAAGCGAAGAGCGTAGCTGCCACAAGGATCATGCTGCGAGGCGAGAATATCGAGGCCAGCTTCCCGAACAATGGCGTCGACGAGGACATGGCCACGAGGAACGCCGTCGTGAACCACATTGCGTTCTCGTACGAGTCCAGGTCAGCAGCTATTGTCGACTGCGCCATGGTAATGCCTGACATGTTGCTAGCTGCACGTGGGACAACATCAGTATCCCTCAACTCACGGGAGCTCGCGGCTGGTGGTGAGCTAGATGGTGCCTACCTTGCAGGAAGATGAGGAGGTAGACACTGAGGGCGATGGCTATGGCTCGGCCCCGGCCGACCGTCTGGTTCGGAGTATCCAAGTCTTCGCAATCCCCATCTTCCGAGATTTCGGAGGTTGCGGATGATACACTTCCCGTGATATCAGAACCAGCCTCAGACAGTAAAAGCGGCGTCTCCTCCGTCGCGGTATCGTCTATCGAAGGCGTATCTTTCGAATCGATAGATTCGCCAAGCCCATTCTTTAAAGGGGAACCCTTCGAAGACTCGGGCTGAGGTGTCATAACGGCTTCGCGAATCCCGAAGGCTCCGGTTTCACGATATCTAGCTTACACGGGTATTAACTGGCCTAGATGCAACAGTATATGTACAATGACGACTCCTTGCTTAGCCGTCGCTCTTCTAAAACATGGTCAAGAGAGAAATAAGGAAACAAGCGAAAATAACCAAAATATGAACAGCTAAGAGAGATAAGAAAGCCAGGATGTAATACATCACTGAGGTGCCTAATGTGGATTGGCTGATTGGTAAGCTCCCGATAAGTCAAGTCCTTGTCGTATATCATGTTCCTTGGCGTTCGCGTTCGGGTCTTAACTTACACCTGATAGATCCATATGGTTCGGCTAAGATAAGATCGCTTTTCCGAAAACTATGGATAGCTGCATTAGTAAGTATATATCTAATTGTATTCAATTAAGGAGTATTCTAGAACCCCTGGTTTTAAGTGGGCCTCTAATACTGCGATGCACCGAGAGTTCCGGCCTCCCTTTCGGAGTGCACTCCTTTAACCATGAACCATTCTACGGCGATCGTGCTGGAATGGGCCGATTGGCAGTATCTTGCAAATATGTCTTTGTTCAACTATACATGGGGTATCATCCAGAGCAATTCAAAGATCCGTAGCACCATAAACAGCATGAGTGCTTATTCGCCATTTTTGTCGCATTTTTCATTGCATGTGGGAATCGGGCAAGAACATTCACCGACCTGCAGTTCAACTGCTGGCCGTAAAGCGAATGACTATAGCCATAAGGACCGTAATTTGATATAATAAGCTTTAGCCAAGTCCTAGAGTAACATATGTATCCCTAAACTCTCCGAACGTAGGTAGGCAACCAATTGCTAGAATATGTGATTATCTGCATTGTGTCCCATTGGTAAAGTATTCTGTCAATAATCTATTAGTACGGGTTGTAAATGAGATAATCTCGCGTCGATTGGTAATCTTACCATTGCAATAACTGAGCTTCCGAATCTCGCTCACTTTGCGTTGTTCCACAGGACTGTCTCCAAGGGCATACCAAGTGGGCAGCGAATCGAACCGAGATCCTCGAATCTCTGCGTCCGCTCTTCTGGAATCGAATATCCTAACAGTGGATGCCCGAAATCGAGAAGAGTAACCACCTTTGTCCAGGAGACTTAAGCCCGCTGAACGGTGCATCCTAAACTCTTTCATAGGTTTTACCTATGTAGTTTAGAAGGAATGCCACGGTAGGTTCGCAATAAGACTATTGTGGGTTTCGTTTAAGCACGTACTCCACCAGCTCTTCATTTCAACCCGGCTTGCCATTGGTCGCCTCGCGCTGGTCAGAGGACGTTTGGTCAGAGCTTCTGCGCCGCGGAAGCACACCATTCCCTTTGCCCAAAGCAATTGAAAACCTCTTGAGAAATCCGGCGTTTTCCTCATCAGGTGGCAGCCCACTTACAGACGCTCTACGCCGCGCTGCAAGAATAGCATCGAGATCCATATCCCGATTAGCCCGATCCTGTATTCTTGACTGATCTTCAGCACCGACGCGAGCGTCAACTAAAGCCCGGGCATCTCGCTTCAAATCCAAGAACAGAGAAAAAAAGCCTGTGATGAACAGAAGCGCAGGGACTAGGCTGAAGGCTGTTTGGACACTGCCACCGTGCTGAACTATCTCATATATCACAAATGGCCAGAACGCCGGTCCAGAAGCTCCCATGGTGATATATGCTGCTGCTCGTTTTGTACGTTTGCCTTGTCCGCGAAGTCCCAACGCGAAAATAAGTGGCCATAAAGGCCCCTCAAAGAAGAAAAACAGGACTACCGGGATGGCAAGAAGATTCGGATTAATTGGACGCAAGGCTGCCACAAGAATACCACAAATGACACAAAGACCAGTAGTGATGCTCAACACTGTACGTGGCTGCGGAACCTTTGGGTGTGTAGGAGATAAATAAGCAAGGTACGCCGTGAGGAAACGGGAGGCAGCAAAGGCGGTATGAGAAATGAGAAGGTAATTCGGGATAGAAATGGTAAGACCGAGTGGAGGTTGCAACGTTTCTGGTGGCGGACCGTCGCTCACTTGAATGGGAGTTTTCGGTGTTAGAATTTCCTGGAAAAAGATGCTCATGCTTTCTTGACTAGCCACGGCCGTCCATTGAGCTAGAACAGCCAGGGTCAAAGTCCAAGTT
This sequence comes from Hypoxylon sp. FL0890, assembly GCA_022497025.1. Lineage (NCBI taxonomy): Eukaryota > Fungi > Ascomycota > Sordariomycetes > Xylariales > Hypoxylaceae > Hypoxylon > Hypoxylon sp. FL0890. The sequence goes on from MU386550.1 coordinate 375,020, forward strand.
CGAAGTTGTAATCCACCGAAACTACGTTTCTTAGGATCGACCGGGAGATATCGTGTAGAATGTTCCATCTCTGCGTCGGTGACCTCAGGTAATGGCATGTAGTAAAAGAAGAGCGCCAGTGCCGCACAGAGAAGTGTAATAGCTAAATACGTCCACTGAACGTCCAGCAGCGCCGAGGACTTTGCGTCGTCGGAATTATCAAGCTTAGTAAAGAAGACATTCTGAGCCAGAAGTCCGCTTAGAACAGTGGCAACAGCCTGAATTCCCTGGGCCAAACAAAGTCTCATCTCTGCGTAGTCCATTGGACCGCAGAATACGATAAATGGATTAGCTCCAGTCTCGATGATTGCAAGGCCGAAACCGACAACGAAGTTGCAGATCATGAAGCCGGGAAACGAAGTGAGAACTGCACTAGGCCAGAACATGATAGTCCCCACACCGTAAAAGCAAAGCCCTACTATGAACGTAGCTCTATAGCCGCCGATCTGGTCGTGACCGTTTACCCTCTTTCTTGACCTCGAATGCTCATCATGCCGTAGAATCCATTCGCCAACAAGCAGTGGGCCGAGTAAATATCCGCCTCCAAAGTAGATTGAAGATAGTCCTATAGTTTCGGCAAACGACATACCCGCAACTTCGGAGACTGCGTCGTTGAGCTGATTTAAAAGACCGTAAGAGAATCCCCATAGCAAGAATAGGATTACAACCACAGTACAGTACTTGAAAGAGTCGCGAACTGAGGTCCTGATCATGCTTTTCGGTCGGCGCATATTCACGAAGCCGAAATAAACCGAATTTTCAACTGCTGAATATGTACCCGTAGCACTTGTTAGAACGGTGGGCGACCGATCAAGATGTTCTGAGGGACGCGCATTCGAGTTCATGTCTGGTGTGGTGAGGAAATCAAGAGCGGATATATCACCCTCCCGGCTATGTCCGATATGCGCTTGAGCCGGAGGTGTAATATGACCTTCAGCAAAGAAACCTCCGTTGTGCGGCCGACCGTTATTAGAGCTTCCATTCCCATCGGTCGAGGCGTCCTTCTCATATGTTCGGGTCGCATTGGGATCAACCAGCATGGCAGGCAAGATACGGCGAATAAGGGGCTTGAGCGTCGGGATGCATGCACAAATTATGCCGACATTGACCTCAACAGCAGACCACATGAGCGCGAATGAAGCGTTCCAGGCGAACTGAGGCGAATGTCCAAGAATCGGCCAAGTTGGCTTACTATTGAGCAACGACGAATTCTGAGTAATGGCCTGCTCGAGGTAGTAGATCCGGACGACATCGACCACGGTGACAAAGGTACCCAAGGCAAACGTAAAAATAAGGATGACCTTCTGCCGTCGTGGCAATCTCATGCTGGTAAGAACAGGTAGCGGCAAAGCGAGAATCGCGAGGTCCGTAACGACGTTGATCGGCGCTGAGCAAATAAATTGGGTAAGTAGTGGAATGCAGTATGTCGGTATGACGAGTGGGTCATATGCTGCTGGGAGTGGATGGCACTGAAATATGTTTATAAAGGTCAAGACGGCACCAGCCACGTTGACAAGGCCCAGAACAGCCCACGACGCGAGTCGCAGGACTTTTTGCGTGTTCTTAGACAGGCGGAGATAGAATATCAGAACGGACGTCTTAGTGGCCATTAGGGCTGGATTCTGCTGTGTGATTAGATTCGGTGCTGGAAAGAACTCGGTGTCTGATTGGACATACGTATAGCACAGAAAAGACATATTCGCAGCGCCGCAGGGAATACCAGTAATTATCAGGCACGTCCTCATCGTGTCGGCCGAGTCCCCTGAAGGAAGCAAAATCAACGGCAAAGGTGAGACCAAAAGCTAGAACCCAAGCACATATGATGAAATAGTCGTCCCAGGTAACGCTTCGCACGATGCGGATTCGACAGAATAGCCTAGCAACAACGACAAGGGTAGTCAGAACAAGCGTACAGACGGTCACAGCGAAGACCGCATAACCGCGATTTGGGAAATTGTTCGATGCCATCTTCGGCACGGTGATGTCGGTGTGCGACTAGGTAACTCAGGCAAGGCCATTAGAACGTATCAGCTCCCTGAGCGGACAGCGGTGAACTGTAGTATATTCGAATAAAGCGGCGGTCGCGCTTCGGAAGCTATCATTCTACGCCGGAGCATCAAGTGAGCGAAATTATATGATGGTACCGGTTTGAACCAGGGTGCGTGTTATATGCAGGCCAGAGAAATGTTGAGATGGCGATGGGAGGATAACAGGTTCAGGGCTCCGGGCGTGTTTATTTAGCCAAGGTCAACTAGGAAAACCGGAGATATCGAAGGACAGGATGAAGGAAGACAGAGGAGAGGGGAGGCAATAGAGAGTATTAGAAGGATCGTTTGAAGCGGTGAGGAGAGCTATAGCAGTGAGGCAGACAAGACCGCCTACCCCGCGACCGCCATAGGTGAATTGGACAATGGCTGGGGCCGAGGAAGAAAGAGAGGCAGTCCAGGATGAAAATGGAAAAGCGAGTCACAAAGACGGCTTGTACGTGTACGTATATGCGCCTAGATGTGTAATAGTATACGTGCGTATGTGCGATGGGAGAGATTGATCCGTGAAAGAACAGACCAGAAAAGCCGCAAACTTGGCCCTTCCTCGGCCGGCATCTTGTCCCAATTGCTGGGCATCGGTAGAGATTTTCTATTTTATTTTAGTATTTTAGTACCTTGGTAGGTTTATACTTGCATTTTTTAGGTATGGTGAAGCCTCTCGGAAGGATGAATGGACGCAGGCTAGTGCAGTGGTAGTTACACCTAGTGCCCCATTAGCTCCTTAGGTACTGGAAAATTTTTACTAGCAGGAGACCAGCTGTCCTCGCTACCACTGAACTCGGCTACTTCCAAGTGGAACTGCAGGTGATTAGTTTCCGCCGGATGACGTTGATGCGCTTGGAAACGGACATGGATAGGAAGCCTTCCCCACATTTGCTACGCCTATTTACCCCAGATTGGCCCCAGGTTCGTGTTGCATTCCACCGTAGTTCTAGTACAATTGTAGTTATTTGAATGATAGGAACGGTTAGCAATGGCCATCTAGCGTCCCAGCTAGGCGGGCTATTTTTTGGTCTTGGACGAATCAAGTCCCATTGCCATTCTCTTCCTTGATTTCGACCTCGAAATTCGACCCCTTTGTTTTCTTATATGCACGCACTCGAAAGCTGCAGGCGGCATGCTTCCGTCTAGTGTACTCCAAAAGTCCCACACACAAAGGTGTTGGACCCGGTTTTCGCTCTGTCTCGAGTCGCCTAGATCTTATAGGCGGGTGAACGAAGCTGGGGCCGAGTCTTAGTCATGGCCAGACCACACGTTGCCTGTCTATACTAACGATGAATGAATTGTCAATGTAGGTATGGATACCTGCCTGCGTATACAGCTGCATCACCTAGGAAGTTTGACTCGCAACCGCTAATATTTAGCAAACACATAATGTGTATAGTGGAACTGCTTATGTAGGTGCTGACTGGGAGTATAAAGTGTATTGCGCTGTATCGTATTATCGTATTACGATTTGATATACATTGGTTGGCCAGAATCATACGGCCGTGTCATCACAGTAACACGCCCAATCAATAATAGCGATTGTCTTAGTGTTCATTTTTGTTCACTCATGTATATCCAAGTCCTAGATGATACGCCAAATCGCATCTAAAGCTTGAGAGAATAGTCTCTTTATGGCGGACAAGGTAGAAGATCTTCGAGTGTGGAGAGTAATACCTAGGCGCTAGGTAATCTCTCTAGCGATCAAAGCTCAACAGCCCCGCAGGATACCCTGAATACTAACTTAGAGAATGCATTTAATATCCGATTCGGCCTAGCGTTAAGACCGGACTGTCCTAAGAAGGTAACCCTACCCACTGATTGATGCTTCTCTATTAACCCAACCCTCTCAATCATAGAAAAGTTGTCGTAGAAAAATAAAACACGCGAGTGTTTATGACGGAGAACTAAACAACGCCAATATCTGTCGTGGCCATCTCATAACCAGCAATGCAATTGATTCACGACCTTTACATACTGCATTGCACGGGGAGACTTCCCGCTTGTCTAGCTACACACTCTCCGTTTGCTTCCCTCGAGATATTTTTTCAAGTACATAGTAACTACAAGGGAGTGTGCGCTATTACATAAGCCAAGTGTCCCATACCCTGCTCACCTGTGGATAAATAACGCCGTCAGAACCCAAATCATCGCTTCCGGTGTCATTGAGATAAGTTCCTGCATTCCAGTAGATTAGGTATGTAGTGGACTAAGCCTAGGTTACTGCTTACATTATTCTCGACTCGATTAAAGGTTCATGAAGCGCGGCACGTGGCGAGCTCGCAATGTTACGGGCGTAACTGAATAAAGACGATTCATGAGGCTCGCCACGTGCGCGTCTAAAGGGAAACGGTATAAACGGCGTAAACGGTTGAAACCCGTACCCTCGACGACTTTTAGGAATGGTATGTACGTTCTAATGCAACTACTATAATCCATTCAATTCAACTTCGCCCATTGGGCGGATCCCAGGAATAAGCCAAGCAATGAAGTCTTCTCCATTCTAAAAGTACGTTATCACCAGCCCTACCAAGCTGTCTATTATGCAACTTTCCATCCCCATGCGAGAACTGGGGTACATAAGAGAACCTGATGATCACTACCGAGACTAGAATACGTATATTGAAAGAAGCCCTTTTTACGTATTACATACCTATGTAGGTTAGGTAATTATCCCCACCAACATGATTCGAGAGTCTGGACCCAAGCCATTTAATTACATATATACGGGGCTGATGGAAGTTTCCGTTGATCAGATCAATAATCGGGTCGTCTTCTAAATTGTAAGATTTCATATGAAGGTACCTGCCGTTAAAGATCTTGAAACGTATTAAGGATGCATCTAAACTATAGTCACTAACCTAGTAACGTCGTCGTTGGATTAAGCTGTAGCATCAATGCAATGCGACTATGCATTAGCTATATTAGGAAGGTAAGCGTTGTTTAAATAATAGACCACATATAGCCTTTCCAAAGATAATCTTTGAAATAATCTATATTTCTTCATCGTTAAATTGTCTTATTGTCTAAAATCTTTGATCTAGGTTCTCGCCATCGCTATGAAGTGTTAGACTTGCCTGCGGGCCGGTAAAAAGGGGGTTAGAGAAGAACCACGCCAACCAGATGGGCGCTTAGATGAACATCAAAGATAACCGTTAGTTTAATTGGTTTAATCTCAAAATTGACTATGGGTAGGCAGACAGCCACGCCATCATTCTTAACTAGCGGTTCGGGGTCACCGGAGAGACTACCTAGGGTCGGTACGGTGACGGAAAAGGGGATAGAGGCGGGGGTGGGGGCCCGGGGATTTTGGCAAGATCAGATTAGTGGCAAGATACCTAAGTAGACTATACAACGCCAAATAAAAGGAAGCTGGGGAAAGGATATGAAGGATCACGCTAAGCTACCTACGGCAAGATATCGCTGTTATACTTTGTTTTCAAGAGTGTTCTTACAAGGTCCCTCCTAGCATACCAAGCCAAAGCTACCACCTAATTTGTTCCATTGAGTATTAATTGTATAATTTAACCATTTATGTGAGAGAACTGATCTGTCAGGGTTCGACCCGAGAGGGCCTGGAGTCTAAGACAGCATGGACAAAGGATGCGTTCTCTATGTATACCAGGAGCTAGCTAGTCCCTTGCGGAACAACGTAGCTCGTACCCCTACCTAAGGTTAGCATCGTGACAATTTATACATACACGTATTGAGGTATATTATGTACTTATTATTCAACGAAGCTAAACTATTACAACACGGTCAGGTAGTATGCTTCATTACTCGTACATATAACACCTTCCGCCAGAGGTCATAGGCACTGTGACGTTGAAAGTTAGTAATTAGGTAGTTTCTGGGAAAGGGACTCGGGAGTCTTCGGCATGTTTCAGGGGCAATAACTTCGATATTACTTACTGCCGTCCTTAATCTTGGGTGTGTAGCCCCATCCCAAGTCCATAACATCTTCAATCATGGCGTTTGAAGGCGGCACGTTCGGAGCAGTGTCAAGCGGGGCACCAAAGAATGTGCGATTCCCAGCGATTGTGAACGTGCGCTCTTCCAAGTTTTGACCCTGCCAGATAGCCCAGAGCCGGTCGATCTGGGAGTGAAGGAGGTAGAAGATTGGGTCATTTGGGGAAGTGAACAGGTCAAGACCGTCCTTTCCAAGGAACTGATGAGACTTCACGTGCCATAGGTTTTCAAGGTTCCAGTAGAATGTTATAAAGTCAGGGGCTCCCACAATCTTGATTGCGTTCTCCCAAGTCATGAAATCTCTACTGGACGGATAGTCAAAGTTCCGCTTCAGGCAGCGCGGGTTCGGGTTATATCCGAATTTATTCGTGGGATCGACGAACTCTCGGTCCGTAGGCCCTAAACTGATCTGGAAGTTTGCAAAGGGCCCATCCTTAACGCAGCCGCCGCCCGTACCGGCAGGACGTGTAACGCTGAGATTAACAGCGAGTCCGGGGATGGTGATATTATATGGGCCGTGATCGTTGGGAAGGTACTCGCCATCGCCGCCGAAGGAGGAGTTATCAAATACCTTGGATTTTAGGGGGTCTTGGGAAAAGCGGGCTTGGTCCCAGTACGGAATCGTGCCATTATAACCGCACTCATCACGTAGTGCATCTTCCATTTGCCATACAAAAATCCGATGCCATGAATGGAAAGAGCCCTGACGTTTGTCTTAGCACATCTACAATCTTAAGTTTCAAAACATAATATTTACTGAGATGTGTATGCGGTTTGTCTGGTTATCATGGATCCATGTAAAGTCGTCTAACCTGTTTACGGCACCAGGAGCTATGCTTTTATCGACTGTAGCTGGCTTCGCGGCTAAGCATTTTACTGCGCGGACATAATCGGATCTTGTCGCATCATCAATGTTATCCCTGATGACAGTAGGTTAGGATTTAGCTGAATCTGAGGCCATTTCTCATCGAGTAACGCTGGCTTGATAGTTCTACGCACCAGGATCTGCGTATACGCATTGTATTCCTTGTACACCCGTCCGTACCAAGAGACGCCAGGATATTGGCACGATACAGGTTTTCCAACTTCTTAAACTCGAGTGGCTTTGGAATACCGCTGCTGTTCCCACGACATGGTGACGACAGGACCACCTGAGCCAATAAGGCTGCTATTGTGACGGCTAAAGTTAGAGGGCGCATCGTCCTTGGGAGCTTGGGAAGCAATGAATGGTTGCAACGAGTATGAACAAATACGACGAGGAAAGGGAAGGTACTATGAGACGCGAGGGGTTAATCACTTTATAGAGTACCTAGTCTACCTCACAACAATATACCTAAGTCATGGATGTGTATGCTTCGGTCCCGGAGCCGATCCGTGAGGGAGTAAGCGAAGTCCGCTTATAACAATATGATTTCTTTGATATCGATTTTCTCAAATATACAGACGAAGCTTGGACTGCTAATCTTAATAAGGGTTTCTAAAGGAGGCCAGGGTCGCTCATTTGTAGGTTTCAACCGCTATAGAAGGCCTTTATTAAGTATCTGACACTATCAGTCCAATATTCCATAGGTGAGCAGGCAGTAGCGTCGAAGACATAAGATTCGGGGACTTACAGGTTTAGGGACTCAGGGGGTCACGAGCTTAGGAGCCTTTTCAGGTGTATGACTAACTTGAATTTAGTCGAATATCTTTATGTGAATAAAAATTGTGAGATATTTGATTTGACATATAGGCTGAAGCCAACACACTACCTACCCCTGATGGTGAAGACCAACAGGGTTGAAAAATTATATAGGCATCTCAAAGTTCTAATGGTACCTAAAGTAGTAGTTCGCATATAGTTCTGCGAGTATTATAGTAGGCGCATGACGTGAAACGAGGCACAACATGTGCTTACACTATATGTGCGTTACCGCGCGTTAGTCCTATCTGGCCCCTGAAGAATTAACCCGTATCCTGCTCAATGTCTCGGTGGCGATTATGGGGCGGAGGGGATATGCGAATAGGGCCAAGTTCGAGAGGATCTACGAATGATAACAGTCCCGAAAGTATGGTAGTAAGCAACGGTACCTGCTTGAAACGGCGCGCCCCAACCCTAACCTCTCTACTTAGTCGAGACTTGCTGACCTATTAGGAACATGCCGCACTCGTAGGATGTAAAGTTGTCTTCGATTTAGATCTTACGATCTTAGATTCCAATTAGACGGGGGTCATAACAGCCACTCGTCCCGGATCGAATCCTCCTCCTTCTTGGCAACCAATCAGGAAGCCATCAGACCGAACTCGGTCCCGAAGACACGGCGCCGCACAGTAGCAGAAGGCTTGAGTTTCATGGCTTTCCAAGTCCGCGGCCTCGCCTCCCATGGCTGAACAAAGAAACCTGTCGGGTCCGTGGGGGTACGTATTCAGGTAATGCACCAACATCATGATGATGTTCCTATGCAGATATCCGAAGCATTGGTATTAGAGGTAGATTATTATATTATATATGAAATGTCGGCCTATTCGAGAAGTAACGCCCTCAGAGATAAGGCGCGTAGATTAAGGGGAATTAGTACCGTCAGGTGCCTTCTACACACATGGATGCACTTAGCCACCCATTCTCTACATGTAGGCAGGTACCTAGCCTGATGTCCTCATGGGCGTTCTTTCCGTTCATCTGAAACCTTGCAACTCATCTTATCTAGTGACGTTTGCATAGCCCAATATATATCCTACCTTGTATGAGGTAGGTACCACCTAACTCGTCATACATGTAGTCATAATGGAGGAAGTTTCAATCGATCATTAGCGAAATCTGCCAGAAACTAACTCGTAATGGCAATTTCATTCCCTTCATGATGATTGAATTCTTCCTCCTGCCAAGGATCGCTAAGTTTGAATTGCCCTACTAGTTGACACCTCACACTTGACTGTAAAGTGATCGGACCAATATGAGCGCTCTGTTCCCTTCGATCCAATCATTTTACTCCAGAGAAGTGCCACAAATCTCACAAGGCGGAAACGTTGAGCCATCAACAGTATCAAAGCCAGGTGATGGTTTCACACCCTCCGAAGTCGAAGTGATGCTTAATCCGCTCTCACGCCCTTGGCAACCCTCACGAAACTATGAGACATGCCCCATTTCCTTCCTCGAGGCGGGCCCCCATAACTACCAAATTTCTGGGAGAATCGTGAACTTTGCCCACAATTTCCGCAACCAAAGTTTCCATTTTCTGGTCGTGACTGATGGGTCAGGAGCCATTGCAGTAAGTTGGTTGCCAACTGCGCTCGACTTCAATGTTGACCCGAACTCGAAGGTTAAACTTTATTATGTGAAGTCGTCCGATTACCAGTTGCTTTTCGGCCAAAGAGTCACAATCTGGACGACTTTTATTGGCGATTCAAGCGGAGCTGGATCAGGTAACATACCTTTCTGTGCATCAGCTACGACGCTCTATCCTGGTCGCAATGGTGCGACGCACATAATCATTCACAGTGATGTTCCCGACTCGGAGGGCAATCGCGTACTGCGCTGTCCTTTAGAGTGTAACTTGAAGGCGTATGAATATCTTCCTGCTTTAATGACGCTGAAGGCATTCCTCTCTACCGGATATGACTTGGGAGAGGGTAAAATCCTTGTCTGCGTGAGAAGCGTGGGGCCGCGCAGATCGATTCAGTCGAAGAAAGACCAGAAGACCCTGTATATGATAGAGGTGGGCATCTTCGACGATACTGCAACTTGTGTCCTGAAGCTTTGGGAGGATAAGGTTCCTTCAGCCAAAAGTTGGGTTCCAAACCAGACTATTCTCCTCATCTCAAAGCCTACCTTCAAGATCAGGGGCACATCTCCAGAAATTGGTGTTGCGTACAATTCAATGGTCGACGTTGATCCGGCTTTTCCTGATGCCGATTGGCTTAGGAACAAAGTCAAGAATATGGCCACGAAGCAAAGCGTCTATATTCCCTTCCCTTCTGACACGTGGAATGCCGGAATTTCTGTTAACGGCCCGGGCCGGACCTTGTTTACTATCGCCGATGTGGAGGAGCAGGTTCGTCATCCTGAGCTTATGACCGACTTCACTGGAAAGTTGAATGTGATTATACTCGATATGAAATTGATGGAGCACTGGCGTAAAGGCACTCTATGCTGTTTTGAGTGGTAAGTGTAATGGATCTCTTATCATCTGTTCTGCTGGTCAACTAAATACTTAGTTGCGGCGTCCCAATGTACGCCAACAAACCCGTCGCGACCTGCAAGAACTGCGAAACCAAACAGGATCTCGTGCTTAATCCTCGCGTTATCGGATCTGTAGTCGACGAAAGCGGTACTATCACTGGTAGCAAACTCGTGTGGCGTAATGACGCTTGGACCGAACTCCTATTCGGAAGCACAGCAGGTGAATTGCAGGGGGGTGACGACTCGGGAACCGATTTAATAGAGCAGTCATGGGAGGATGTAACCGTCCTTGGCACCGATGTGGTGAGAGACATCGAGGAACTGCTGCTCTATTCTCGTATTACCTTAACGTTCGGTTGGGCTTCGAAGCTCCAGAGACTTTGTATTTTGGGAGTTGAGTGGTAACGGATTATTTCGCAAGAGGAAGGTTGCGGATACTGCCAATAGCTACGTTATCCCGTGTTGAGTTGCGCCATGGATTCTATGAAACTAACGTCGCCACCAAGTCAGCAGAATGGAAGTTGAACTGAGAATGATTCGCGAGAATCGTAAGTACAAAAGTATTAGGATGTGCGAAGTTAGCTGATGGGCTTGCCGAGGAGGAAAAGGGCCGTCTTGGCTGGCTTGGCTCTGACATAAGACTATAAATGGCGCCGCCGACTAGCTGCAAGACGCGGCTTGGCTCCCTTGTTTCCCCCAAGGTCCGATCCGAATTCAATGGCACATCGAAATGCAGTACGGGTATCTGAAGGCAAGAAAGACTAAGAATAGCTCCAATTAGACTCGACTCCTATTTCAATGCCGTCCATCTACATGCTCTAATTGCCGTTACCATTACCCTAGCATTACACATCGAAGAAGTTGAAGACGTTAGCATAAGTCATCAGGCCTGTCCATTTCCATTATTCGGCCGTATTTTTCACATTTCCCACCCGGATCCTAGCATCTTTCAAGCGTTGCACCTCAGATTATGCAGCGTTTCGTTACCTAGGTACCTACTTATCTCCAAAGAGACTGAATCGGAAGCGGCCTCCTGACCTCATTTTCTGCGAAGATCGTCCGAATGACTGCTGAGAGTTGATGCGCCGGTGTGACGACGGCGGAGGCGCCAGGTCGTCATCGTCGTCGTCATCATCTTCCTGCAGGCTCATGGGCCGCGTGTGCTGGCGCGCAAGCGGCACCTGCTGCTCCCGTGGAGTCGGGGGCGGGAGCGGGTCGCCGCGCATGGCTCGCTCGACATCGAGATACTGGCGCCGATAGTCGTCGTGCTTGCCCTTGGCCTCGAGGAACCGCGTCTCGGCGTCGGCGCGCCGCTCGTGCAGCGCGCGCAACTCCGCGTCTAGACGGTCCATCTCTTCTTGCTCGCGCTGCATGTGGTCAGCGTACTCGCGCACCTTGGCGTCTAAAGGCTGCAGCACACAGTCTAGCACGCTGGGGCTCTTGAGACGCTGGATTGATGCGCCGAGGCTTGCATTTGGCACTGAGAGGTTGGCGTCTGATGATGATGCTGATTTGGCTTGCGCCTGTGCGTGCTGAATCTGAGGGTGGTTTGCTGGATAGCCTGCTGGGTTCCGCGGAGGAGACGAGCCGCCGGAGCTGCTAGTCGGCGGTCGCGGTCCTGATACGGGCTTGCTGCTGGGTGGACCACGACGTCCATTCTGGCGCTGGACTCTGCCGTCGTCTCTGGTGCGGTCGGCCACGAGCATTTCCTCTGATCGGCTGCTACCCGAGTAAGACGGAGGACGCGGCCGCTCCTGGCCGCCGCCTCCTTGAGGGGGAAACGAGTTGGTCAGCGGAGGCCTACTTGTGCTCGGGCTTTGGTTCTGCTGGCTGCCGCCCTGTCCGAAGCGTTGCTGCTGCTGGGACATCTGCAACGGCTGCGTCTGCAATGGTACGCTAGCGTTTGCGTTGGTGTTAGTGTTGATGGGAGCGGGGCCGCTTGAACCGGGAGGACCTCGGTTGCTATCTAAGAAGTCGTAGAAATCGTCGTGGCTATCGAAGCGCGGTGGGCCACTAGGGCCTGCCTTCGCGCTGTTTTGATATACTGCTGGTATAGCGTCGTCGTAATCACGTGGTGCTTGAGCCTGGCGTGGGCGTGGTCTGGTGGGAGAGTTCATGGCGGTGGGATGATGCTGCGCTGTTCTGCTCATTTCACAGAATGGAATCCGGCGGCACACTCGGATGGCGGGTGCACGTGTAAGCAAAACAAACACGTGTAGATGATGAGGATGGTGAAATGAGAAACAAACAAAGGAATTGGGAATTGGGAAGTTTCAAGGGACACCAGATTCAATTGAGATTTACCTGATATATGACAACGCGACTTCGTATTGGTACTATGCAGTTGCTCAGGAGGCTGGGTTGCGATTTGTCCCCACTATCACTGGCCCCAGCCTCTTTTTTCGGTAGGAAAAAAAAATATTGAGCAAAATCAGTGGGCTGATGACGAACGGGGGCGCCTCCCCCAATCTTCCCGCGGATTTTCTCGTCGCATCGATCGATCTAACAAACCAATTGTCTTGGTGCAATCAGATTTCCCCCCTAGCTTGCTCCCTACCAATCATCGACGCTTCCATGCAGGTCTCCGACATATACGAATTCACATGCGTCAATATCATACAATACGGTGGGCCATTCCACGTAAACCGCCAACCCGCCAAAACCCTGAAAATTGATGACATAATACACAGTGTATATCACCGTACATACCTATTTATAGACTGTGCGCTGAATACTATACGTGCCTTGTGGCCCGAAGAGCCTCAATTGCGGCTCTTCCAGTATCAGACCTTACGTGGCAGGTCTCCCTACTTACTATTAATCAGCAAGGGAGAAGGTCACTGCAGAAGACGAGAGGTGGTTACGATCAAAAAGGTTACTATTCTACTATTCTAACTGCTTCGTACGGCTATAAAAGAATCTGCCTTACAATTAAGGCACCAAAACCTTTCCTTTTACGTACCTAGTGCGGCTACTGCCTCGCACGGGCCACCTTTCCCTACGTAGGTGCCCCACATATCCTGTCTACTAACCAGCTGCCCACAGCTGTCTATAGCATGTCAGCTAACATACAGTATATAATACTCATATACACAGTACAAAGATACTGTGTTATGTCATCAATATCGAGATTATGTCATCAATATTTAGATTATGTCATCAATATTTAAGATTATGTCATTAATATTTAAGATTATGTCATCAATATTTAAGATTATGTCATCAATTTTCAGGGTTTTGGCGGGTTGGCGGTTTACGTGCAAATGGCCAGCCGTCTACAAGCAGGCCGCGTCGAACATCGCGAGCTTTTCGTTGGTGCGGGCTGCGCGAGCTGGGGTAGCTTGGGAGCTTGGGCCATCTGAGCCCACATGTGGGTTGGCTGGGGTACCGCAAGTACTTACGTACGCAGAAATAGGGGTAACACACACAGACACAGGTATGATTGAATATCAACGACACTTGAATGATCTATTAGATGTGTACAGCCTAGCGCCTTTCTCTAGGTAATTCAAGGGCTATAAAAGAGCCCTATCTATTTCGAGGGTTAAAAGTTAATGTATCCATGAAGACAATTTAGATCATACGTACAGTGTGCCAGCACAGTCTACGCACATTGTCATTATCACCTAGGTTAGACTTCAACGACTGAAGAGTAGGTACCTATGCTTGTGCCAGGGATGATAATTACTTCCAGCGCTTGAGCCGTCTCTACGATAGTAACCTATGAGGGACCTATGTCAAGTTGTGGGAAAATATACATGTTGAAGAGTTGACATTCCAATTTGTCTTTGGTATATATGTGTAACTAAGGACTTCCTAGCAAACGTATCATCATAAAAGGCTTCTAGTAGTTTGCCGAACGTTATATTCTGCAGTAATATAAAAGTGTTACTTATATCCCATCCATGGATGTATCCTCTGCTTATGCTGCGTTCACGTAGAAAGGAATAGGATATCGTCTCTAAGTTCTCATCATCCTCGCAAAGATTTGGGGCTTTATGGACGACGTCCCTAGAGCCAACAAGGTGCACCTATGGCTATAAGGACGAGAATGACATTACATTGAATATCAAACCGGGATAGTGGGATGAAGTCAATGTCGGTGAACATGTTACAGAACTGTAAAGTCGAGTCCTCGTTCTTCACCAGCTACCTGTTCGGTGTGGAGTTTTTCTAGATCCCAAGGTTCTTATAACTAGGCCTCTGAGTTAGCTGTTTTACGACATTTGCCAGTGACACGAGTACCGTGAACAGTTTGTAAGAGAGAGGAGATATTAATCTCCTATTCCCTATTCACTAGCTAACATTCTTCTCGGTAGCCCTACTACAAGAAGGTACCTAATTTTCTCACCTTACTGGTATCATGATCCCTTTCACGTTTCGTTTTAGCTTTTGGAAGAGGAATTAAAGGATAAATCTATGAAGATTTAGGATAATAATTCCCTAATTCTAAGTGAAGCATCTAGCTTCACCCCTCAATCCCCTCCTTTTCCTCTTAAGTTTATAATCCCCCTTATTTGACATCCATCTCTAGCTCAGGTCTGACAGACCATCGCAGTATAAGAATGGAATATTAAGTATGGGGATAACATGGAAGATACAGCCATAAAAAACAGTTGGCCTAAGAGGGTTCATAAAGTTATATATAGATTACATTAAAGCAATATGTTGAATTAGGGGTATCGTACAGCTAGGAGACAGAGCTGCGATCTCTTGTATGCATTCTCTGCTAAAAATCATTCGAAAAAAGTCTTTCAATATGGAAAGCGCGGATCCATAATGCCGGGCAACGCGGGTGCGAAACGCGTCAACTTATTCACTGCAGTAACCGAGTTGCTCCAAGGTATCTATGCCTGAGAATAACAAGCAGGAGACTTAGGAAGATTTAAAATGAAAAGAAAAAAAACACATACCACCAATGTGCACAGTTCATTTTGGTAGAAAGCAGATATTTCCCGAAGTTAAACATTCAGATCCACCTTCTCACTCCCAAAACACCAACAAAACATTTACTCCAGTACCCTCGAAAGTTCTCAGAATTGATTCTTTCATTACGCACTCACATATTCTCTTCACACTCCACGAAAATTTCATCCGCTCTCACCATGTCTACCTCTTACACCACCAACGTTATCGGCCTCGGCCAGTCACGCGCACGCGATGTCACCGTCGATGGAGCCGACGCTGTCGTTACTCGTTTCCAGTTTGCCAGCATGGCATTCTTCTTACATACCCCATCGACTCCCCAGGGTACCTGGCGCAAAATCTGCGGCAAGCCAGTGCAGGGCATCTGGGTCTATGCCCTACCCTTCACCGACATGAAGCCCAATCCGTGGAAGATCGCACTCGAGATTGAGGGAGGCAAGATGCTGACCTTAGAATTATATGATACAAAGAGCAAGAGAGGCACTGTGTTCCTGGTCCGACCCCTTACTGGGGATGTGGATGCCAACCCGAAGGATGATTTCCTCAAGAAGTTCCCGAAGATCAGACTGACCTGCGCTGGCCGACGTGTGCTAGGCAACATCACTATCCGTGATATCATTCTCAAGGTTCAGGCCGCCAACTTGCTGAAGTATCAGCTATCGGACGGTCGCGGTAAGCAATTCCCATATTTTCCAGTCCATTTTCATCAAGCCTAGCAAAGCTTTGTCTATCAAGTTACTTACATGAAATACAGGTCACCGCCACTGGGTGTCCCTTATCCTGTCAACAATCCAAGACTCGGTCTTCGAGCCGCCGGGACGTCCACATCTCAAGGACGAAGTTGACGGACTCATGCGAAGCCGCTGGGTAGAGGAGAATACTCGCGAACGACGACATGTCTACGAAAACGAGGCTCAGGATCCGGCAAACATTGTTCCCGGAAAATGGAACCCAGTTTAAGTCAATTGGCCAAGTTATGTGCAGCTTCCACTTCGCAATCTCAGAACCGTTTGCCCATTCGACAGGAGCTTTATCATTTGGAAGGGGAGGACGTAGGAGTTCATAGTTGATACGGATCAGTGTGAGACACAGTATTGAAATTGGCGTGTCGATCCAGAAATACCTTGATGCTCAATACCTGTTATTATTGAGTTCTGTTCCTAGATAGCTGATGGCAACTGCACAGTAATATGCGCCTTTCACTGGCGATCAGCAGTGCCAACTACACTTGTTTTCAGTACTTCGCATTGTACTGCTTGGACTTTTCGTCTTTAATACAGTCAATCAGAAGTCATTTTCGTTACAAAAAGTTCATTTAACTTCAGTTCAAGGCTGATCCTTAGATTAAGCCAGCAGTGAAATACTGATAACGTTGTCAGGAGCTGTACTTAATTTCACTACGGATTACACCAGACTGTTGACTCTCTCTCTTACATCACTTAACGTACTACATTCTGAGCTGCTTCCTTTCGGATGGGGTTATAAGAAGGCTACTAGAGCTGGTGTCATACTGTACAAGTGGTTGAGTGTCGTTACCTACTTAGGTCACAGGGCCGTGGTCCACTTTTTCGGTTCCAGATACTGCACCGCCCTGCCCTCAGTGTGTCCATTATCAGTCTCTCCCTTCTCTGGGGTTATCGGCTGGTAGATGTCAGTACCACGTTGGCTTTTGTTACGTTTCTCGATCTGCTCCCATGTAAATTCTATTAGGTAACATGGCACTGACTAGGTATCCGTTCAGTTACTCCTCGACCCCTATTTCGTCCCATCTAGGTGTGTTAAAAGTTTTTGTTCGACTACGAAAAAGAGAACAAGGCCTGGACAATCGGGGCGGCTCTAGGGTGACTCTACTGGCCTTAGAACATCTTGCGATTGACTGATGTCAAGGCCGGACGGCTGTGGTCTATACCTTTAGACTTGACTAATTGCGATCTGGTTCTAGATTCGCTACTACGCTGGCCCATAAACTTAACGTGTAGACTAAATTGTGCTAATGTCTCTTCTACAGAGAAAAGGTAGTGATTACGGTTTCAAGCGGCTACGATAGAAGTTCAGGGATTGCTTTCCCTCAACCGTAACTGGGATCTGTACCGAGATTGATATTCTACTGACACTCGACGAGAAGTGACCACGTCACTAAGTACCTAGGTACGCAACAGGCCAAAGGATGTGAATCGCACATAAGCATACCTCGTACCCACGTACCTTCACGGTGCCAAGAGGCAGGAGTCCCTACTGGTAGCAGTGAACCAAGCGTCACCACCACATTCTGTCAGGGAAAGTTGGGTTCCCTTGAAATGAATCATGTAACGACCTTAGGAGTGATAGATACAAGATGACAGGTCGCTGCTAGCCTGTTGCTAGGTAGGTCGGTTGTAGGTAAGGGTGACTTGTCTCCTTAACCTATTCACTGGGTGCGTAGTACCCCTTACATGGCTTCTCATCGCCCCACTTTTAACCCCTGAGGCGTTCACATCTAAACAACTTGCTCCAAGCGGGACGTAAGGTTGCACCTAGCCTTACATGAGGAGTCGCGATAGTCTCTTTGCACATTCCTAGAAGACGCGGGGTGGCACTTGCGTCACTTGAGCCAGTAAGGTGTGTGGATAACAACATCTCATGTTGTTATGCTGAAGGTTATCTGCATATTTTCGCAGGCGCACCTGGCATGTTAGCTCTCAGCTTGGCTACCGGTATGCACTATTGCAGATATACCTAGTATCAAAAGCAGCCCATGTACACGTATATCGTCTCTTTAAGATCATGATCATTGTCTTCGTAAACCACTCATTACCCAACTGATACCAGAACAACTTATGTATAATATCCTGTAGCCTATATGGCAATATCTTCAAGGAAAGTAGATCTTCATAGACAGAAAAATATCCTGTAGTGTATAAACACGCCAATAATAAGTGTCCCATATTTACCGTATATCTCTCTCTGACAGAAGGATTGTACGTCAGGCCGGGAAAAAATTAGTAGACTTAAATTTCCCTAAGCCCCTTTCTAGGCTCCACATTAAGCCAACTTTGCCGTGCTCGGCTTTCGGTCTCCGACTTCCTTCGCGGCTTGATCCCTAAGTAGTTTGCGAAGAATCTTGCCAGACTAATAGACACATCGTTAATTATGCCCTTCTCGGATTATATCATTATAGTAGACTTACCGGGTTTTTGGGAATAGCCTCAACGAACTTCACACCGCCGCGTAGCCACTTATACTTGACGACTCTCGATTCCATCCACTTGGCAATTTCCTGTTCCGTCTGCTTTACATCGGGATCGGGCACAACGTAAGCCCGTGGAACCTCTTCTCCGTTGATTGTGACACCCACTACACCGACATCGCAGACACCCTTATTATCCAGGAGTAGGTCTTCGAGTTCGGCAGGGGCGACTTGGTTACCCTTCACCTTGATGAGTTCTTTGATGCGGTCGACGATGTGTATCAGTCCTCCTGGCTCGTACTTCTCTATGTACGCAATGTCTCCGGTTTTAAACCAACGGGTACCATCTGGATCGACGTGAAGAGAAGCTGCTGTAGCCTCAGGGTTGTTCCAGTAGCCCTTTAATAGGTTAGGTCCAGTAACCCATATCTCCCCTGCCTCGTTCGCTTTCGTGATCTCTCCCGAACCGTCGACCTTCATGATGCGCCCACTGCAATTCGGCATCATTTCACCAACAGATGCCGACCTGCCATCCAGTCTGGGGTCCCACACTGTGCATCCACATGTCAGCTCCGTCATGCCCCAGCCTTGGCGTAATTTCATGGCTCCCGGAGGCCACAGCTTAGCAACTTCGTCGCTGACTTCGATACCCAGCGGTGCAGCACCACTACCCATACCCTCGAGGCTGCTGAGATCATATTTCCGGCTAAGAGGGCTTTTAGCGAGCGCAACCACGATGGGAGGTACGGCGGTGAGTACGTTGATGCGGAACTTCTCAACGTATTGCAACATCTTCTCAAAATTGAATGACGACATGATGTAGACTGGAACTCCTTCCTTCGGAAAGTTACAGATAAAGAACGTCTGACCGTAGGCGTGATACATTGGTAGAAATCCCAGCCGCCGGGCTCGCTTCTTCTTCTCTGCATATTCGGGATCTAGTCGGTCAACATAGCTAACGCAAAGACCGTTCGCCACATATGAATGATGTGTAATCTCAACGCCTTTCGGTACTCCCGTCGTTCCCGAGCTGTAATTGAGAGCGCATACTGTCGTTTTTGCATCGGCAGGTTCAACCCAGTCGAACTTGGCCGCTTCAGCCTCAGAAGCCAGGAGAGATGTCCAATGTTGGACCCCAAGTCGTGGCTTGCCTGTCTGTGCATCAAGGATCGTCGCGTCGAAGCTATAGACCCGGCTCTTTGGTAGACCCGCTTGAGCAGCAGCTTCTACTGCAACCTCCATGCTTGCATCACCAGCTATCAGGAACGAGGCGCTGCTGTCTTTTAGTTGATAAGCTAGTTCCCGAGCGACGAAGCTAGGGTTAGCGCCAGTGAAAATTCCACCGGCCATCAGAACGCCCATGAACACTACCGGGGTAAAGAGTAAGTTGCTTGAGAAGAGAAGGACACGGTCACCAGGTTTGAGACCTGCTCGGGCCAGACCTATCGCGAACCGTTTCGACCATAGGCGAAACCCAGATTGTGTGATAAAGTGAGTCTCTGGGCGCTCGGGATCGATAAATTGGGGCTTGTCTGGAAGAGGTCCGAATGAGGATTCGAACACCCATTTTTGCAAGGAGCAGTTCGGGACTGGAACTGTCCATCTTGACGGGATCACCATGGCGCCTGTCGAATTGTCGACAGTGGGTAGGAAGTTGAAAAGAGACAAGAAGGCTAGCAAGAAGTCTAGCCCAACTATGTCTTTGTAGTTGGCATCGAATGAGTTATCAGTCAAAAAATGACAGCTGAATATAGGCAACTGTCGGTGTTATTAAGCTTTAATTGGACTTCTTATTAGCTTGCGTCATAATATTTTGATACTGTAATGAATGTCGCAGAGTCATATCAACACAGACGGCCACTATGACAAGAATGAAGAGTTTAAAAGCAACATCAAGACCCTAGAAAAAAGGGATGACGGGGAAACGAGCTG
Source organism: Hypoxylon sp. FL0890 (assembly GCA_022497025.1). Classification (NCBI taxonomy): domain Eukaryota; kingdom Fungi; phylum Ascomycota; class Sordariomycetes; order Xylariales; family Hypoxylaceae; genus Hypoxylon; species Hypoxylon sp. FL0890. Next base: position 395,244 of record MU386550.1, read on the forward strand.
CGAAAAGAAAGGCCCTTACCAACACAACTATTGGTAGATTGGTGCGAAGCCCGTCTCGGTAGCTCGGGTGCGTCGCGAACTCGGCCCCCCGTTCGTGCCGTAAGTTCGCGCCAAGCAGGCCAAACCACCTTCGCTTTAGGAGCTCTCCCATTGGCTCCAAAGCTCTCTCAACTAGGTGGCTTTGATGGACGGACCACGAAATTTCCTTTCGTGGAGCTATCCCCGCATAGCATATCTAGACTGCAACATGGGAATCTGCGGAGAGCGGCACAAGTCGCAGTCAGGAGCCGAGGCTTTAGCTATTTTGGACACAAAAAGCAACATGGCGCATTGGATACATAATCGTGGCAGGATCCCTGACCGAGCTCGGAGTCATAATACCAATATTATCACTCGTCACGATTAATTATGTCCGAGATGCTTATCGCATCGACTTGCTGGATTATATGATGGGAGCGTCCTGTGTCATGGTCACGCCGCCTGAGGTGTATTTAACGTACGGTGATATCGGCGGAACGCCCCCTGCAAACGGCGTGTACAACCTCAGACAGGCGGTAACAGCTCCAGACGGGATCGCGCGTAGTGACCATGCGGCTGGTAGGACAAACCGTACCATCGGCTTTGGTCACTAAATCGGTATCGCTAGTTAATTTATGAATTGCGGAAGGGTTTCCAAATGCTTAGTGGAGTAAAGAGCTGAGTCGCGGTTGTACGCTAACCTTAGAACCGTGAAAACTTCGGCATGGGTATACATCATGTAAATTACCTGACCCTCGGCTGCCATGCTGTACCTGCCAGGTACCCGTGCCACGTCCAGGTTACAGTACCTAGGTAACATAACAAATGCGGCAGCTACAGCATGATGCGAGCAACTCTAAGTTACGACCATTTGACGCCATTCTCAAGTCGCACTTACCGTCAAGTACAAGTTTAATCGCATTGCACTTTGGCGTCACAGCTTCTCGCTTTAATGGGCCGATGGGTTTGGTAAAAACGCTGCTACAGCTTCGCTTTGTCTTATTGTCACCTGATAGCTGCCGTCTCGCTTGCTGTCATAAATGCTCGGCTAGCAACTCTATTATTAGTTTCTGTGCGCCAATATCGTTACGCCTAGTCGCTAGATGTTTCGTATGCAGCAGGTTTATCATTGCTTTATTGATTCACGACGCACAGCCACGTAGAACATATGAGCTCCAGGGCTGTATAATAAGCGATTCTCGACGCCACATTGGCCTTCATTAAGTTTGAAACTCCGACCCATTTACTCGAAAGGTCCAGTTGAAGAAAACGACCCACCAGCTATTTGGATAGTTACCCCTATATTTCATGAAAATGAAATTCCAATAGAAGCAATTATGAATAATATATCTGGATCTACCTAGGTAAATAGGCACCTACCTATTTCATCTGAAACAATGAGGATATGATAGTGTGGGTATCCTCAGACAGTTGCAGCCACTTAATGCTAGTGACCGTTTGGCTTAATTGCTGAAATATAATAGGCCAAAGCGTTGGAATCAGAACCCGGTATGAGTTACAGTTATGAGCGGCAGTTTCTCACGCCACTCTCATCAACATACCCTTTAAAATCTCTCTTTCACTGTTTCTACCGAGTAGGTCCTCACATGCCTTATCAATGAACACGGCGCCTTCCCTTCTATCTAAACATCGATTTTGTTAAAACATACGTTGAATTGGGTGCTTCTCATTGAAATTAGTATAAAGGCAGCAATTTGCTTGTGGGATTCTTTCATTTGAGTTCTCCCACTCTAGCCGTGATATGCATTCTATCTTACCTACAGACATACATAGTTCAATGTTCTGTGGCTATAAATAATTAGGCATAATGCCCTAGTCATTTGATTTCTGCATCTTGACGTCTATATACTTCCGCAATCAATTTCTCAGCGACTGAGAACATCCGTAGGCCTTTATAGACTACTATGCTAGTTAGCACGTTATATCATGCAAGTAATTTCGCAGCAAGGCGGTTGTATTCACAATAATCAACACGGATCTTCCTAGATTTGATGGTTAAGGGGTCTCTCAGCTACTTAGGTAGACTTCATTGCTAGCACTTATCAGATGGCAAAATCTTATCTAACTGGTAGCGTTATGCTTTACCGAAATAATTGTAAGTGCTATTAACTCCATTCACTGTAAGCCCGTTCAATTGTTCGTTCAGTAGAGGACTTTGCCTCCGGCGCCAGTGACAGGCATGCCACCCGGGAGTTCATTGAGCCCTAAGCAAAAGGTTAGAACAATAACTCAATAGGGGGGATAAGAAACTGAATCATGATGAATTCACTTACAGCCGTCGATATCCTCGTTGACAGTGACCTGCTTACTGCACTGGTTACCCTGGGAAATGGACTGCGATTTGAGTTGGGGACAGTTTATGTTGCAGTTGGAATCCATCGCCGTCTGGAGGGCGTTACCCTTCCAGCCGAACATGTAGTCACCGTGGTTTCCGTAACCGGTCGGGTCACCATATGACCAGACGAAGGGCTGGCTGCCGTCCGTCGGCCAGTCGTTGGGGTTGTTGAAAGGGCGCGTGTCCCAAATAACCTCGTAGAACAATTGCGGGATCTGGAGGCGCAGCTGGTGTTAACTTGGTGATAACGTTATGTAGAACATACCATCTTCTTACCTTTACTGGGTGCGTCGATGGGCAGGCACCACCGCTCTCGAAGGTACCACTGGCAGGGTACGCTACGTGGCTCGAGTGGTCGGCCGAGTCGAGGTTCTTGCCATCCCAGCAGCTATTGCATTAGTTAGCACGTCGTACTCATTCAAACCTAATATGTACCAGGTAGGTATCCTTCGATATGCGACGCTGAGGCAGCTTACGTGGGGAACCTAATGTTGGCCATAATCCCAACCTTGCACGGCTTTTTTGGCATATCCATTGTCTCGCCAGTTCGAGTCATGATGGTTTCCAGGCAAGTGTAAGTGAGCTGGCGAAACTTGCTGGCCTCTGCCTGGGTTCGGTATGTTGGATTTCCGACGATCATTCGGAAGCCCTGATGACACCTTGGTCAGCTTCTGCCGGGTGCGTTTCATGTACCAAAAAAAGGGGGGCGGATAGCTTACAGGTTTGAAAGCAGTAACCTTGCCGCCGTTGTAGCTGGGCGTGTAGTAAACGGTCATGCCGCCCTTGGAGCTCTCGAATCCCGCGTTCCCCATCTGTTGTACCCGCTTGTACGTGCCGTTTCTCGCGCGGAAGTACAGGACGGCGGTCCAGTAGTTGGAAAAGTCCTCGGCGAACGTGCATGTTGTGCAGGTGGCTTCGCCGGGAATGTCCATCCGAGGGTAGTCCATGGAAGCGTTGAATGAATTACCACCGATGACCTGGTGGACGTGGGGCGAGCCGGTCACACCGGGGTTCACTAGGGGATCGAGACGCTCGACGACGAGCTGCGAGCACGAGAAGCGAAGCAGCGCGTGGACGCTGGGCGCGAGGAGCGCCGTCGCGAAGACGGGGTTCAAGGTTAGCTGCATCCTGAGAGAAGAGTGACGCACAACGATGCGGTTCCCCAGGCTTGCTTCCACGATGCGCGGGCTTCGTCGCCTATTTAAACCCCTACTCAGCCGGGTGAACGCATCTTTCTCCTAGGATCCCCAGATTTTCTCTTCGCTCCGCTTTGCATGTGGCTGCCGTCCTGTTTATTCTGTCGTCGTATGAAAGATCAGCGGTTAATATGGTGGATATAGCCGAGATCACCCCTGGCCCTGATCCCCCATAGTCATCACGAGCAGCGAACCACTCACAACATGGGGCCATTCTTTATTAGGCGTGAGCAAGGGGAACTATCACGTTGTTCCTGACATAATGTCGGAATATTACGAGCATTGCCTCTGTCTTAAGCGGTTACTGCACAGCCGTGCCAAATCGAAAAACGTGGGGGAGGTAAGCGATGGCAACTCCGACAGGCGACGACGAAGTCAAATCATCTTCGCATTACCATATCAAGGTCTCTACTGGGAGTATTTGCTTCTAAGTCGGTTCTGTTAGCGACTATAAATAAAATATAACACCCAAGACAGAGACTTGAATTCAACAGGAGGTTACGGAAGCGAGGCCGTAAGGCTCAGATTCACTTAGCTAGGAAGTTGGATGGGACGGTTTTGGATCGCGATCGGTAGTCAGGTGATAATAGGTTGTATCTATATCTTATTTTGGCGAAATCCGTTCCTTATAGCCCATAGGCCCGGATTGTGTAGCACCGGCAGTGGGAATGGGGTGCTTTAGGTACCTTATAACCTGGTTAGACACTCCGTCTAGTAAGGCTCTCCGGATAAAATGTATACCTAGCCCTTGCTCGGCTTTCAATAAGCGGATGGCCCCAGGGTACGAATTCCAAATCTGGTACCTAACTAGGGAAACATGCTATTTTCGCATGGTTTTATATAGGGCTAGAGTACCTAGGTATATTGTGGCCCTCGAGCACGAGTTATCGGCCCGTTCCCATGCTTGAATTCCGCTACCAATTGTCATTAAGACAGATGAATCCTAATGTAGCTTAAGGGACGAGATATATGCATACAAGTATCGAATCCAGGAAACAATCTCCTTCGAGCATTAGGGCTGTAAGGATCAATATGCGAAGCAGCGAGAATGTCATCCTCTCAATTGCGCCCTCCACACCATATTGAAAATGATAAGGAAACTAACAAGGTCAAAGCTGGGGTTACAACTCATCACAAGCCTTAAGGGATAGCCAAACCATCAAAGTAAACGGCTCGTGTTAGATTATAAGGAGAAGATGATGCCCACCATATTCATCATCTAGCCGATAGGAATCCTGGGCTACCCCTGAGTGGCGTAAATAGGGGCAACTTAAGCCTTCAATAACCTATTGGCTCACTCAACATCGTGACCTTGCTAGACTACTAAATATCGAGAGCACATTAGTCGTTTCGATTCTATATCACGTTCGTCCAGTCTATCTTTTCGATTTAAAATGAGAATTTCCCATTAGCCTCTACTCCTTGCTAGTCCCATATGCTCTTGGTGACACAGAACAGAGACTCCGTCCACCACACCAAAGGTTCTTGAATGATGCTTTCGTAGCATTGAAAGCTAGATAGCTTATGAATAAACGCATCATTTGGAACAATTTCTATCGCATTAATGCTTTGCAGAGATGGTGAGAGCTCGGTGCGTTGTGGCGATGCAAGGGGCAGAACTGTCACGTGGTTGGCAAGTGGCGCCGACCCCCCCTTAAAATAGGGGTAAACAGTCTAAATGTCGACTTTTACGGCATTATCTTATATTTACAACGTAATAAGCATGAATGATCAGAAGATAGCCTTTAATTATTCGAAGGGTCGTGCCTCATTTAGGTCATAATTGACCTTAGCTCTATTACCGGTACGCAGGTATTCATCATAGACTTGCTCGTAGTCCATAAGGTAGCCTATGAGCACTAATCACATAATAAAATGAAATTCATTACTCCACATTCGACATAGAAGCCTTGTCTATTTAGGCCTACCAAATCATGATTTAACATCAGCTCTCTATTTCTTTCATTGCATGACAGGCTTGCCGACGAAGTGGATCGAATTTAACTACCCAGATTTCCAATTAGTCATCCTTGAATCCAGTTTGTTTAAGATCTTTCGTGGTATGATCAAAGTAACTAGCACAACTGACTACGACATTCGTCATGTCTTCTAAATCCTCTAGGAAGCTGAGATAATGCCAGGTGGCCAGGTAGCATAACTGGCATGTGGCCGTCATATGTGGAGAAGCTTCGTGGTCTATCGAAATTGTCTCCATCATCAACTTGGAGTTGCCGATCGCCGCGCGATTGGAAATGGTTGAATTGGGGTAGGGGATAACCTCCCTTGGGAAGTTAATGCAACGATCGCCCTCCTGATGTAGTAAGACAGCGCTGGTACAAGGATGCTAGGCTCGGAGAAGCTATTTCATAACTGACAAGTCTCAAAGCGGCGCGCGTTGTTGTCAGATACGGAAATACACTGGAACTCAGCGACATAAGTTCGGTTTGACGTAGCCTACGCTGCTTGGCATACGAATATATCCATTTGACACATTTCCGTGAACACCTCTGCCAGTACTGAATTTTTGTTGGCCCTTTAAGAGGTTCTTGAACATTCCTGCCGTCAAAGTTGAATATTTACTGCGCACAGATCAAGTATATTGTGTACAAAATGAACATACAGCTGCAGTTGATCGGATAGACATGTAAAATTATACGCAATAGAATAGGTATTCTCACTATAAAGTACCTACGTACCTCGCATAACTCATTCTAATATTATCAAACAAATATCTCTACTTGCAGATTGTCTACGTATCTAGATAGTCAATCTTCATGGAACGGAGCGTATGCCGATGAAACTAAGCGATATACTGGCAAACAAAGAACTAGCCCCTGATACAGGGTTGCAAAGTATAGAACCAGGCCATGCTCACTAATTGACCCCATCCCCGAAGGGATAAACCTCCTCTATTTCTTAGCAAAGGCAGCTTTCAGCTCATTAACGCAATCGCTGACGAATTCTTTTGAGGTCGGATTGACTCCATCCCAATGACCAAATGGATGACCTTGTCCCTTGTAGATCTTGAGCTTGCTAGGAGTCCCAGCCGCAATCAACTTTTCATGGTATGCAATGCCCTCCGAGACGAGCGGATCGATCTCAGCACAGCGAATGATAGCCGGTGCCAGATTTGCATGCGAGGCCGCAACAATCGGCGAAGCCCGGAAGTCATTCGCCCGCTCTGCACGGCCTTCATCCGTTCCAAGCCACAGGTTATAGAACCAAACGAGGCGATTGAGAGGCAGCATAGGCGCGAATTCGCAGTCAATGTAGCTTTTGTACGGTGTCTTCGCAGGGTCGCATGAGCCCTCCTTCGGGATGAATCTCGCGTCGATCACCGGCACGATGAGCAGCTGTACGGCAAGACGTGGCAGACTCGGGTCATCCCGAGCTAGCAGTGCAAGGACTGCTGCGATACATGCTCCAGCGGATAGTCCACTTACTCCGACGCGCGTAGGATCTATTTTCAGATCATCCGCGTTCTTGAATACCCATTTCAGTGCCTGCCAGCTATCAGTGGTGGCGATCGGATGCGGATATTCTGGAGCAAGTCGGTAGGCAACATTGACTATAATGCAACCGACTCTCTGGCAGAGCTTTCGACATAGAGATTCATCCGAATCCAAGCCCCCAATGACGAAACCACCTCCGTGGAAATTTACAAGTGCTGGAAGCAAGCCTTCTCGTTCAAGTCCGCTGCTGGCGATCGCGTCCGGTGTAGGTACATACACCTGCACATCTATCTCGCCAGAAGGGTCCGAGACAGCGACTTTGTGAATCTTGTTACTGGCTACCTCCGGTGACTCTCCGCTGACCTTGGCAGTCGGAAAAGTGTACTTCTCTCGATCCTTGTTGTACACCTCGTACGGAACTTGGTCTGCTCGGAGTTGAGACGCTGTAGATTTGCATATAAGTAACTGGGATCGAGGAAAATATACATAGGCGAATATACCTTGATAGCGATTGTAGATCTCGGCAAAGCTCGGGTCGAGTTTCTCAACTACTGAGGGATGGATCGGATTTACGAGAGTTGGACCGTCGTTGGAACCCATGACTCGTGCGATATGCAGGTTTTTATTGAAAATGTCAAGTTGAAGGGGTAGTATGCACACCACTTATACCGGCTATATAACAGACCGCAGTGGTATACGAGGAGAATTCTTGGAGTAGCTCGGGATGATACCAGCAAGCTTGACGAATAGTGAGGCAATTATTATTGAGTTTTTCCTTAGAGTTTCCGTGCCACCCTTCTGAGGGGCGAGGGAGGTCGTGAAGACACACTTGGGTTTTGGGTCAAGTCGTAGTAGCACACGTATCTAGGTTCCCCCGTTCCTGAGTTTTCGCGTGACCTCCACATGCACTTACAGTATAGTCCCGTCGTGGGGGTCAGGGTAGTAGTCCGACGCGGGCAGGCAGAGTGCAGAAAGCCAAGACATCACGGTTTATACTTGTACCGAGACCGCAATCAGAGTATGGTGTGGGTATACCTACCGGCTTGTCCAAGGACGGAATTCCCGTTGAACTCTGCGTGGGGAAGAAGGGCTAGTATCATCTTGTGGGAGAATCATACCCGATGATTAGTCACCTGATATGCTATAGTTTGGGGAAGAGATCATGGGGAGGACCAATCAAACCGACTTCGATATCCAAAGGATTTCCGAAGGGACACCGAATACCGGGGTAAGTCAAATCTGCAGCTCCTTTACTCCGGTTCAGCACGGAGACTACCTGAGGTTGCTGTCCAAGCTACTCATATCTTTCTATTCGAAGGTCAGATTTATCCTATGCCTAGACATAAACTAGACTATCCCTTAGAAAATCTTTTGGCGGCCAGACAAAGCCTGAAAAACTAATAGACCACTCTTTTCGTCTTTCAGTTTTAGGAGTCCATCTTATTCTCATAGGTCTATATACAGATATCTCCCAAACCGCCAATATTGTGAATCTTGCGTGAAGATCAAGGAAGCGGACGACTTGATAAAGCCTTGAGATCTTAGGTGTTATACTGTCGTTAGTTAGCGATAGAACTCCATCGCGGTATCAGTTCTTTCCCGCGGAAGGATAGCAAATATCGCTACTAACGATGTTTCTAAGGAGGCTGCGGATGCAACCGCAAGGAATAAGGACTCTCGTTTCATTATTGTCAGGACTTTTGTCATATGTGAGCTCTAGATGGTCAAGCTGGTTGGGAAATAGGCAACTCCGACTCGTCGGAATTAGGAATATCGCCCTACTAGTTGAGACTGAGGCAGTAAGAGCCAAGATAGTGTTAGTAAGGTCAACTTACTTATATACACCTCGATTGAAGATGGCAACGGAATGCTCGAGATTTTAGCCTGAGATGCAATTTCTCAAATTCTCAGCTTCCTGGCTCCTTTGTAATAAACAATTCGAGGCTGTTCTCTCGAATCGTCAGGGTTGAGGCTGAGGCACTTAGCTTTATAAATAGTATAACTATTATATATTACTACCTAGGTAGATAAGTCCGTTTTAGTCCAGGGCATATCGCTCTCAACTCTACTAAATATCTCTGTCGATATAGGAAGCCGAGAAACAACTTTTATAGTATTACCTAGAGTCTCGAGTAGCAAACCGTGAGCCTGATATATAGGAGCGTACATTTTCATGATAGAAATCTGCTGAGATGTAACAATTATACAATTCTATTTATTATTCCCAGCGCTGCTAGAGTTAGTCTTGTGAATATGCTGGCCGTATTTGTGCTCAAATTGCTAACTCTGTTCGAGTCTCCCTTAACTCTTAGGCGAAGTTTCGTCTACGGGGTCCAATTCCCGTCTCCTAATTAAGAAATCATCAAGGCCCGTTAATAGTATGCCCAAAAGGTATAGTTATTCGCTTCGAGGGGATCACAAATTGGAGATAGCCCGCAGTGTTTGCTAGAGGCAGTCCAGCATAGTTTGCTATATGGTGGCATGTGGTACGGCGACGATGCTAATGAATCACGGTTCATATGCAGGTGGGGGCCTATATCAGTAGGGTTCTGAAGGCGTATACGTGTTGATAGGTTCAATAAGACATATCGATGCTTTCTGAAGGCAAATGCTCGCCCTTGCCCACTAATGAATCAGAGTAGTTGGTCTAGTAGAGTCTGGGTTGAATGAAACAAATGCGCCACAGCGGGAGACGCCATTGTAGGTTATGCAGACATCAACGCGGGATTGACCCGCAACTTAAACTACGATTTTAGTCAGAGTCGTTGAAGGCGTCGAGACTCCTAATTATCACAGCGTGAATATGATATACTACAAACCAAATCTTACTTAATCGGCATGGATTAGTTCCCGATCTCAAACCAATGTTAAGGCGTAGATCTTCGGCGAAGGGTGGCGCCATGCCAGTGTTGTCATGCTCGATTAGGGCCGGTGAGAGCTGGCGTGATGCTTAGCTGGCAATTGGTTGCCAATGAGTTCATGTGGCAGAAGAGGAGACGAATGTCCCTTTCGCACGTAGGTAATTATTCCTCGTTAGTGCTGAATTACAATAGCTCGTAACCTCGGGATCCGATATGCGACACAAGTCTAAGCTGAGACAGGATGATTGGCAAGGTGAGATATGTCAAGCTACAATGAATCTCTACAAGGGTGTGAGTCATGAGTGAAGATATACGTTGCTAGCATCTGCGCGCGCATTGACTCTCAATACACTGTGCGTCCTTTAGCAAGATGAATCCACTTCGTGGTAAAGTGTGTTTGTCATCGAGCTTGGTTAAAGGCTGTGGAGTGTAGCGCCGATGAAAGAGTAGAGATGATGAAGCGAAGGCGGACATTCAATGATTCGTATTTAAGCGGGGGAAGGGTGATCAGGCTTGGGCACGATTGGGGATGATTATGATAGAGTTGGTCAGTAACATTGATCCGGCTGGGCTTGTGATACGGCTCTCCCGAAGTCGTGATGGCCCGATGAAAAGAAATTTAGAGGGCTTGCTTCGCAGGCGTATGAAACCTGGTTGTACCGTTGGATTCCATGCTGGCTTGACTGGCTGGCGATTATTGGGTTGATCAAAGAGCACCCCCCTTGCGGCATTTGTACGGGCTGTGTCTTCCCACAATTCGGTCTCCTCATGAAGCGTCTTCACACAAAACCGCACTAGGCAGAGGTGACGCCATACAAAACCTGCGAGTAATGTATTCGTAATGCGTTTTAAGAATGCTGGCTCTCTAGGTCGCGGGCTGCTAAACTTGGCAGACGAGTCGGTATCTTCCTTCCGCGCGATGCGTAAATAAACGAAATGTGCCATGGTTTCCGATCACCAGCCCCATTGCTTGGTTGGGCTCATTTGCCGCATGACAGGAGGACAAACGGTGTCAGCTGGTGATACAGAGAAGCATCACTGCTAAGCTGGTAAGGGGCTTAGTACGCATTCCTTCTAGTGTATTCGAATCAAGGGAGACTGTTGACTAGCAATGCCAGCCACGGAGATGTTCTACCCTTCTCATAGGCTATAATGGCTCATTAGGTGCTGGAAGTATCGGGTTTGAATTATTTTTTTTTTCTTTTCTTCTTCAAGCTAGAGGATGGAGGGACGGAGGGATGGCGATAGAAAATGAAAAAAAAGTGTCTAGACGCAAACGGAAAGGTTTCATCGAAATTTGACGGGATAATAAAATACATGCATCTACGTACATCTACGTACCTGCAAATAGACGCTTGGCCCCCTTTTTAATCGGGGATCGTTGTTGGCTACATGTACATGTAGCTAGAGACTAACAGGCTAGGCTATTTGAAAACACGTGACTTGGATGGGTGGTGCGTGCACCTCCAAGTTTGGATTCTTCGCGACAGAGCTGGATGTTGAGTAGAGCCATGAGAGCGCCAGCCCTGGAGAGCCGTTTTAAAAAAGATTGTACAGTTTACTGCCCCAAAAACTTATTACTACCAACGAGCACAATGGCTGCCCCCGTAATTCATAATTTGACCCTGCCATCATCGCACCCTCATTCCTACTTTCCCATTCCCATCCCATGATAATTTATTCAAATCCAAACCCATCACCACCAACATCACCGTCGATATTTTTTCCGCAAAGGTGCGAGTTAGTATCACCGCATCACCGCCTCACCAGCACCGCACCGCCCGGGGCTCCTATCGCCGAAAGGGCAAATTGGCACGACGCCTCCTAGGACAAGAAACGCTTTGGGGGTCGGATCTCGGTGGATCACTTCACACTTTGCCAGGTTGATGACCTGACCCAACCTAAACTAAATACAAAGTGCACCATCCCACCACCAAAGGTTTTTCCCCCCAGAAAGATCTCACAATCTCACTCCTTCCACCTTTCCACTTCTTTCTATTTACCTCACCACCAACACCTCATCATCACAACCACCACCATCGACAAACCATCACGAATCCACGCCATGCCTACCCCAAGCAAGACATCCGCCTCCAGCAAGGAGAAGGACCGGCGAAAATCCTCTGGCAAGACTTCGGCCCTTGTCACCTTACGCGTCCAATCTATTAAACTCCGAAAGATCATCGACCCATCATCCATCAAAGAGGAGTCCCCCGTGAAGGAATCTCCTGCTTCCACCACGCTTCCCAACGAGTCAGTCCCGGCCGCGTCGAATGGCGACAATGCCTCCGCGTCAAGCCCTGGTACACCCGCTGCGGTAGGAACGCCGTCGCAGGTGCCCATGGGACCGCCGACTGAGGCACCTAAGAAGAAAGGTGTCAAGAGAAACGCCGCTGCTGTGAATGGATCCGACCCGACGGCCAAGATCAGGGGCAAGCCTGGTCCCAAGAAGAAGCCTAGATTGTAAGTACAACCTATCTTGTCGCTACCGCCAGTCACTCTTTTCTACCACGTCAATCAATATCATGTTCATCTGCTAACCATATCTATCAGAGAGGACGGTACCATTGATCCCAACGGACGAACTAATGGAGGCACCTATCACAAACTCGGACCCAAGGCAAACCAGGGCGCTATTAATGCTGGACTTCGCGCACTTGACCGGTCAGGCACGCCCTGTCGGAAGTGGAACAAAGGAGGCTTCAGGGTCAAGAGCTTTACTGGTGTGGTTTGGGAGATCCCTCGCTGGACTGCGCCGCCCAAGCCCAAGCCTCAGGCTACCTCAGAAGATGCCTCTGCCTCTGCCGAGAGTAGTAATAAGGAGAACAAGGACGGCAGTCAGATGAAAAGCGAAAACAGTGCCAGCCACGCCGACGGCGAGCAACGAAGCATTCCGCCCAGCATCAACGCTAGCTCGCCGGCTCCTACGCCTATTGTCGCCGCCTCTTAAGCGGCGATTCAACCAAAAATTCCATTCTTATGATCGTGTTAACGATCTCTTGTTTTGATACGGGGTTCACGGTACCAGGTCGAGGAAAAAGCACGGCGTTGAGGGCTCTATTTACGACGCGAGCGGAGAGTCGATCACAGGTCATATTACTTCCATTGACAGGTCATAAGGCATTTACCCAGGCCACATTACGGTCGGTCCAGATGGCAACTTCAGAGTTGCTTGGTCATTTGGCGTCTAGGGAAAGAGGGACGGATTGTACATTATAATTGCATGCTGGCGTCTGGACTGAAATACTGAAGGTCGATTTCGAATCGGTTATGAAACGAGTACATATGCGTTTATTCATTCCCTAGGGGGCTGGCCATGGTTTCTACGGATTCTTTTGCCTTGTGTGTTATTACTTAGTCGTCTTAGGGAAATGGTGGCTCATGCTTGGCTAGCCCGTGAGGGTTTTCAAGGGGCAAATAGACTCGAATCGATAGAGTCGTAATTCAACAAATGTCATCCATAATACATGCCAGAGACTTGAACTGTTCCGTTGAAATTGTAGTAAGCATGTTTTCGCCGTAGTAGACGTGCTCCATTGCCTTTCTATTTAGCTTTATTTCTAACGAAAGTGAAAGTTCAGCCATGATCTGCGAGATGACTGCTCGATCTCAAACTAGCTGAACTTCAAGCACACAGTCTTGAGCTTAGAAATAGGTAGTGGATAGGAGGGAGGACCTTTAGCATTTGGAAGACTGCTCACTTCCATATGGAAATAAACAGACGAAATGAAGCATATATCCGGTCTCCCCGTACAGTTCCGTGTTCATCCGCCATGAAATGAATATGGAATGCCATCAAGGCAGGTGTCATACCGGCCATGGATGTCATTGTTGAAAGATGCAATGCAATGCAATCTTTGCATCATGCATCGCCTGGTGTATTATTCTGTGAACTAACTTGAATAGAGCCAAATTACCCCGTGTATACGGAACCTACGGATGGCAGGCCCCTGTGAGGCAGGGAAGGATATGTAGGACGCAATATTACATGACCCTGATGTCGATGGCTTGGGAATGGTAGCCGGAAGAGTATCGAAAGCGTGTAAGTTGAAGGCACATGTGGGATTTTGTGGTGGTCGAGAAGGAACTTCGGAGTAACTCGAAGTTTTAGTGTAATGGCTATTACGAAATTAGTAGTCGGGTTGTAGCGACTAGCTATCTCCACTTATATCGATTGGCATTCAATAAATGCAAGTACCTCCGCTAAGAACAACGTATATGAGTGTACAATACGTTGTCTGGGAAGCGTCGGGTCAAGTCGAGCAACAACTTCCGCGACCTCGTGATTGATACGTACCTACTCTGCACCTTTGGTCTTTCTCCGCAACGACCTATCATCACTCGACATACAATTCGACATCATTGCTGCCCGTACAACACATACACAGGTTTGTATTTATCGGCGAAGCTTCTCCGGCAACCACTCTATTGAAAATAGGAAATGCTGGCTATGGCATATACCCCAGTTACTTTATAGGGCGTTCCTTCCACGAGTAGAACCGGACCATCTCTTCCTTCCACGATAGACGGTGTTGTTCGCAAACCTTATCTACCTTACGACCATCAAAATTAGTAATACGTCTTTCGCGCTTGCCCAGCATCACTGAGTGGGTGCGTCTTGGGCAATCGAGGGTACTCAGCAAGCTCCTGGTCTTCCTTCGTCCTGCTGCAATCCAGCTCGAACGTAGGTCGACTATGGCTAATCCTTTCCACCATGGTTCACCTGGCTACAACCCGGATGTATCTCATTCAAGCTTCCTTCCCCGGTACAGAAATTCCTCGTATGCGTCCGTCGTACCTGGATCTAACGTAGGCTTTACGCCCTCGTCGCATTCGCCGCTCAACCGTCTCTCGTACCTTCTCAACCCACCCTACGAACAGGCGCCCGATCTCTACGCAGCGAACCCGTCTTCACAGAGAAATAACCACAATCTCGATACAGATATGAATAATAATAATTCAGACGGAGGAGCTCCGACAATGCCCCGCGCCCCGCAATTACCGTCGTTCTCAAGGGCCTTCGAGATGTTTATGCCAAACGAAGCTGGAGAAAATGTGTGGACGAACTTGTACAAGAAAGACAGCTTCTTCACGCCATCATACCTAAGAGGTTCAAGCTACATACAAAAGCTTGAAGAGGCATACAAGGCGAAGCAGGCACAGAAAGAGACACAGCAGCAAGCAGGAAGCAGTTTACCGGCGGGTATTACAACGACAGGCTCCCTAGCGAATAAGTCGCCGGCATCGCATCTAGGGATGACATACGATTTAATCGAGCGGGCCCCAGCCGTCGAAGATGACCATTCCGTACCTCCTTTGCCTTCAAGGTGGAACAAAGACGACAAGCATGGTGCGTTAGAAGTCCTAGCTGATGGCCAAGAGGTCAAGTATGCTGCAAGCCGAAATTCGAGAGAGCAAGACCACGAAACCTGCTCTATCCGAGCAGATCACCCGATGCCGTGGCAAGCCGGCATATACTATTTTGAGGTTACTCTTTTATCAAGAAGACGAGATGAGTAGGTGACAGCTGGCCCTTATTTATTTTCAGCCCGATCTAACCGGGGCATATATAGGACTACGGTGTGTATTGGTTTCTCGACCAAGAACGTTCCCTTAATGCGACCGCCGGGTTGGGAGCCTGAGTCGTGGGGCTACCATGGTGACGATGGTGATATCTATTCCGGACAAAATGTCGGTAAGGACTACGATGGTAGAAGTTTCGGTCCGCAGGACACCATTGGATGTGGAATCAATTTCCGAACTCGTGAAGCATTTTTTACCAAGAACGGACAGGATTTTAGTGAGTATTTTTAACAATTGGCAGCACACTCACATGCCTAGACTCTGTTTTAACCATGGCTGTAGAAACCGCGTTCCGAGATATAAAGGGTGATCTTTACCCTACCGTTGGTATGAAGAAAGCAGGGGAACATATCCGTGTCAACTTCGGACAAACCGGGTTCATTTTCGACATTGATAGCATGGTGAAGGTAATTCCTCGCAACTGAGGCAAAACTCCTCAAGTGAACTCGAGCGCGGCTGACAACTATGGGTACACAGAGAGAACAAGCCAAAATTAAGGCGGCAATCAATAGGACAAGGTGAGACGATTGTGCTGTGGATTGATGTGTAAAAACTAACTTTATATACAGCATCGAGAAATTAGTGTCGCCTCCGATGGGTGAGACGGAGTTAATCCAACAACTTGTAAGCTGGGAGATACCACAGTATTATGCTTACTCTATACTGACATGGCTATATTAGGTCCTGCAATTTTTACAACATGATGGTTACGTTGAGACTGCCCGTGCTTTTGCTGAGGAAATCCACGCCGAGAAGCAAGCTCTGCAAATAGACCAACGGACACCTGTTCCGGGCATCAGCATTAGAGATGACGAAGATGCCCATCACAGGCAACGTATGTATAGATTATCTTCACGGCTAGATTTTTGCTAACTCGGACTAGGTATAAGGAGAGCTATTCTTGAGGGTGATGTTGAAAAGGCGGTTAAGTACACCCAGGCCTATTACCCGCGTGTATTGGAAGACAACTATGATGTTTACTTTAAACTACGATGTCGAACCTTCATTGAAATGGTACGGAAATCAGCCGAGCTCAGCAACCCGAGCTCCAAGAAAAGCAACGGCCATTTGCTCGACGACATTCCCAGTAAGATGGATGTCGACGAAAACGGCTTTGCAGACCAAATGGAGGAAGATGGTGTTGAGTCTCAGATGGACCAGGAAGACTTGCTTGCAAAAACCATTCAGTACGGTCAATCTCTCCAAGCCGAGTTTAGGGACGATCAAAGACGAGAGATTAGCAAGACGCTCAGTGAAGTCTTCTCGCTTCTAGCCTATCCCAATCCTCTTCAAGTCAAAGAGGTGGCGCCCTTGCTTGATCGTAAAGGCAGAGTAGCTGTGGCTGAAGAACTCAACTCAGCTATCCTTTGTAAGTTTATGGTCTACCTTGTAAGAACGAGAGGCACATTTAACTAACCGAACCGTTCAGCATCTCTAGGCAAGTCGTCGAGGTCGGCGTTAGAGAACCTCTATGGACAGACGAGTGTACTGTTAGATTATCTACGCGAGGACGGTGGACCTGGTTCACTCATCACTATACAATCTGTCATTGACGAGATACCGAAGTCACAGCCCTTTTAGTCGAAGGGTCAGCCCTCTCATACCAGCCTCGACTCGATGAAAGTGGCTAAGCACGTCATTACCCAATGCGCTGAGAGCTAGGAGGCCACTCTAGCATTCGACTTATAATGCATACGACGGCGTTAAGATGGGAGTTTACCGGCCTCTTGGTTCCAATTTTCAGGTCCCTTTTAAGTCCCGGATTCTGTCCAGTTTTGTTGTTGAGATTTGAAGCCACGGGACGCTGTTTATCTGGTCAAAAGACTCGTTGGTCTCACGTCTGTTTTGTGGAAACCTGTTGGAAGAATATCAAGCCCCAAGATTCCCGGTTTTACCTCGCGCATATGCTACTCGACACTTTATACTCTCTACGAGGATCGATTCCACAGGGGGAGCATGTGGTACTTAATCTTAGACTGGATTGGTGATGGCGACATGAGCATTGGAATGGCACAGGACTGACTGGCATTGTTTCTAATTTGGCACCCTTTCTTTTTTTTATTCTTGTATGCGTCACACAAATTTGTCCTTTTCGAGCCCTCCTCTCCTCCGCATCTCACGTTCCTGCGAGATTTTCACATCACAAGCACGCCCCGGGATGCAACCCTATTATGAGATGAGGAGTGAGACCGGTTAACCCGGGTTAGATCAGAAGGCACCCCCCAACCCACTCTAGAAGTGGTGGAAACGAAGTTGGCTTGCCCCCAGTTACGGATAACCGTGAAGTGGGCAAGGAGGTAGATAGTAGGCTAGGAAATCCCCCCGCTGGATGTTGTACAAATGGCATAGCACCGAGTTGTTCATAGGCGAATAGACTTCATTAAGGCACGCAGCTAAATTAGCATGCACGTATAAATGGCATAAAGGCTATTCCTTGCGATCAGACCTACATGTTGTCGATGATTGGTGAATACGACTTATGTGGTATAACCCAAAAGCAATTCATTCTCAGCGTAGATTCCAGCGTTTCCGGCAGGAATATCAGATATCAGAATTCTAAGTGACATGCGAGTGAGAGAGAAAATAGATGTTGTTATAAACCGATTGATCTATTGAACTCGAAACCTATTTGCTCCGGAAGAATAGGGAGAAGTACTCTCCATCTATGCAGCCTTCACCACCCGCGCCCGCCCATTCACATGTCATGCACATTATATCATCGTGAAACAACAAAGAAGTCAAATGTAATAAGCAGGTGCATGGTGTATCGCGCATGGCTCAGACAACCAGAACCTTATCGAAATCGCATTTCTGTCTATCCTGAGAGGAGAGATGCCTCCTCTTCTTTGTTCCCTACGTACCACCCACACACCCCAGCCTCCTCTCTCTATGTGGTGTAGAAAGTCAAAAAACCATCCGCATGCATCCAGACGATGAAAAAAAAGCAAGTGTTAGAGTCTTACCCTCTTACCCCTCCTGCAACTCCTTTCCTCCCACCTCTAGTAGTAGATAGGTATGCGCTGCAGCATCGCAACATCGCAGCATCGCATCGGGGGTTTTTGCGAATCGTAATCGTGCCCATAACTGCAACAGCACCAACCAACAACCCTCTATTCCATTCCCTCTACCATCCATCCCTTTCATTTGCACCTCGAAATCATCGCCAAGTGCAGCCGCAAATTAGGTCAATAGGTATTAAGCACTGTGCCCCTTCTCGGGGATATATTTCGTCTCTGCCTCTCCCATACTCCAATTCATCATGTACGAGTTGCTGTTGAGTACCTCGACGATTTTTTCCCGGTTTATGCCGAATACCTATCAAGGGTCCCCTGCCGAGGCTGGTCGTAGTGGGGGAGAGGAGGGGAATGTAAAAGTTGCCTAACGTCATCATGCCCGTCCATGGCCCCCAAAAGTGTTGCCCAGATGCCAAATGCCAAATGCGTAAAGTCGCACAAAGAACAGTAATATCCGGTGCAATCGTAGTTCACGAGGCCAACCCATGCGGTGCGCAGCTGAACAAAGTACGGTCCGAGTCAACGTCAATGAGGGTGTCGAAAAGAAAAGTACGTATTAAATAACATAGTTGGTGCAACGCATCTCGCAGGTTCTCATCGGGGCGGCAGAAAGGGAGGGGAAAGGAGGGGAGGCATTGCGAGTGTGAATCATGAGATTGCTATGCCCTCAAGATCGCGCATCAGTACCGCCATCTGTGCGCGCTTCGCAGCTTCCGCTACGAGGTTCAGGTCTCGAATGAAAGAGTCTGTGCTTGGCGTCTTCGGTACTGCTGGAGGAGGTGGCGCAAAGCTTTGTGCCGTTGTAGCCGTCGCTGTCGACGGGATTTGGCGCTGAGCCATAGTTGGTGAGGAGACGGGAGCATCCATGTCGTCTAGGTGTAGACCAGTGGAGACTAGAGTAGAGTTCGATGTAAACGGTTGATGCAGGAGATTTTACACTCCTGTGTGAATCAGAATGCGGAGATTTATACGTGAATAAACTTCGAGGGGTAAGTTTGCTGCCTCGATATCCCCTCGGTGATAGACTCGAAAGAATGGCTTCGCTTGCAAGGCAAACTTAACTCTCGTTTGCAGTATGACTATGATGTCTCGGCGACGTGCAGGATATGCAGAGAAATGTATGCAAAGATTGCGGGCTGCTTGATCTCGGGCTGCCCTTTTATCGTGGTCGGTTAAGCAGTGAAGGACGAGATGGTGCGATGTCGTACGACAGGTGGATTCCCTATGCGCGTAGGTGGGTATAGAAGGAGTCGCATGAGGCGACGACAAAGATGTAAATCGTCGGCTGTGAACTTCTCCGGCACGGCTGAGGATGTGTGGAAGAGAAGAGTGAGAGGTTTTTGTATGTTGGCGGCGTCTAGGACCTATTAAGGACTAGCTGTCCACCAGGCTGTCGATCAGGGTGTAACGCAAGATCAGACTAAGCGGTGACGAAATCTGCAGGAAATAAGTCTGTCAAGTGTCGTAATTCCCTTATGCGTTAAGAGGCAGAGGTGGGATGAGTTGGAGAAAGGATGATTGTTTCCCTCTTTTGTTTGTGAGCTGAGTAAAAAAATAAAAGGATAGCGTGGGGATTTTCTAAGAGGCACGGGTTTCCGAGGTATCCAAGTATCGAGGTATCGTGGTCAGTTGCTTTTGTTGCCTGATAACAATAAAAGGGTGGAGGGCTTCACTGATTGACCCCCAATCTCGAGGTCAATAGATCCAAAACCAGGGTTCCTCAACCAACCGTTTATCTCTCCGGTGGAGCGGGTTATAATTCTATGCAGATTGTCGACTGGACTGGATCTGGTAGAACAGTCAAAATTAAGTAGACCATCAAGCCACGCAATATAATAGTAATGACGAAGAGGGTTGCTGCATATAGGGTCCGGTGCAGTACTTAGGCGAAATCCGAACCAAATATGAATGAAGAGGGCAAATAGTTAAGTGGGCAGGCAGGTGTTTATATGTCTATCGTGACGAGATATTTCACAAGCTTGTGACGATAGGCTGCGGATGGTATCTTGGTGGGGAGACTTTCCGAAGGAACTGAGCTAGGCGCGGCTGTATCTATTCGCGCCAACCAGAGGTGGAAGATGATAGATGAGGAAACAAAGGAGCCTGACGATATTGAAACTATATTTACCTTAATTCATTTAGGTTGCCGAATCCTTATTTAGGTGGAAGATTCGGAGGGAGAACAAGGAAAGACAAAGAGACGAGCAAGTTTCAAAGACGGATCCACTCAGCGGTCAGATACCTGACTTGACTTCCAACATTTGAAGTTCGTTGATGCTACTTCTAGTTTCGATACCGACTGAGGCAGCTACATTCTGCTTACCTGGGTACTTACCACTTAAGTACCTAGGCAACTTACACACGAAGGAATTCATACCAAGGCCTCTACTCTATATAACCTACACACCTATACACCTGCAGCTGAATAAATATTAACTACTCGGTGAACGAGCTGTTAAACCGACATCCCGCGCGGAAGCTGAACAATCCCAGCAACTCATCGTAGCAGCGACTCCCACGCGGTTAGGAAGATCACAAAATGCAACCCTTACAATGGGACACGTTCAGGTCCCAAGAATCTCCAAGTTGCGATCCCCCTTACTGATCTGAGATTGTATTAGTGACGGCATACATCATCGTACATCTGGATTTTATTTAGCAGCGGAGTATTTCTTGGTAGTTCTCGTCGACCCTGTCCAGAAAGAGCACCGGTCCATCTTCCGCTTGAATCTGCTTGAATATAGTTTATGATGCATTCTGTAGATGGGGAGGTAGCTGATCTCATCAATTAAGAATATAACCGCCGTTTACAATTACTCTCAGGCTACTAGTGTCGTCGGTAGCTTAATGAACCCGGACGAACGGGTCGCGCACCGACAAAAATAGTGAAGCGGCACAGATGCCGCAGTGTTCTATTCACCTCCATCGCACCATCCCCCGCCCCGTCAAGAATATCTTTTCGCCAGAGCGCAGAAGAGCTGCATTGTTCTAGTATCTCCTATATCCCATGTATTTTTCTTGGCGGCGGGATAACGGGACCTAGGCGACGCTCTCGAAGGATTGCGCGTAAGTTTATGAGCTAGCGAGTTATCATGTCTTATCAGGACAGACACCCGCATTAGGCGGCATAAGGCTATAGCAAGTTCAGGTGGAATTCCATAGAATGAAATGATGCCTGATAATGAAAACTGGACAATGAAGTGAATGGAAGCGTCTTCGTAGGCTTCGGTATGCGTGTTCTTACTCCACCTTTTCACGCATCTTTATGTACACGCGCACTTATGCTCATACGACATCTGGAGGCTTGTTCCCCCCAAGTGGGCCCCCACAGACGAAAGAAAATAGAATTCACCCCGCAATGCTCCCCAGACTTTGGGGACTTTGACCATGTCAAAATTGGCTTGTGATCAGCGCTTTCTTAACCTACGTGCAAATCCTCCTGCACCATTATGTGCATCGTAGATTCCTTTTCCCAGAATCGATAACGCTAAGTACACTTTCTGCTGGCGGTGGATGCTGTGCTTGCAAGATATATGTTCAATGATGTTATCAAACGCATCGTCGGACTTTTTAGCGTATGTGCTACATCGGGTATCGTACCTTGGTATACCCAAAAAGCGACAAGGACCCTGAAAATTGCTGCAAACCCCACAAATTGCCCGAAGCTAGCGGAACCGAGCTAATCTAGGTTTTGGGAAACGTGAATTTGTCGGAATCTCGCTAGATCTTCGGTTGACCCAAGTCGCTAGGTCTAATTTGGTTAATCGATAAGACCTAGAACTGCAAGCCACAACCTCAAGCTACCAGAGAACTTTCAAATGATAAAGCTTCACCTGCGAATGCGACCGAGAGCACAACCGTGCGACACCTTAATACCGAAATTCAGGGAGGTTGTATATTCCGATCAGCTTAGTGGATGTGCGAACCGAGGTCACGATCATCAACCATGTCTTCAGACCCACCCGATGTGACAACGGATCCGAGACCATCCAAGAGATCTGGCTGGCTAGCTATACCAGCTCCCCTAGCTCGATTATTCAAAAAGTTCCCGCTCTTGACATACCCTCCGAATGAACTCCCTGCCCGTTCCCCCAGTACAAGAGATGTGGCAACTCTGTATGTTTTCATATCAGACCAGGATGCCTTGAAGGGTTTGCCAAGCTTCAACCCTTCCTGCCTAAAATGGCAAGTATGTCGCAAGGATAATATACATGTCCCGCCTGAGCTTCTATAGCTAACTGTCAATACAGACCTTTCTCAAACTAGCCGGAGTCGAATTTCAAGTGGTGCCCTCAACTAACCATGCCTCTCCTACCGGCGCATTACCATTCCTCATTCCCCCGTCGAGTCCCAGCAATTCCGCCTCACATATACCTATACCCTCCAACGAACTCGAACTATACGCAACCTCAGAAGGCACATCTGAAGTCCCCGCCGTCCCGAGCCTCAAGCTAGAAGCATACCAGTCGCTCATTGACTACCGAATACGGAATGCATGGCTCTACTCTTTATATCTATCCCGATCCAACTCCACCCTTCTCTCGCACCTCTACGTCGCACCGTTCTCTGCGTCGCAAGTTGTGAGGACGACGATATTATACCAATTACGGCATGCAGCGGAAGCTGAGATACTGAGATCGCTGGGCACACCAGCCGTAGACTCGAGAGCACTCTACGAAGGGGCAAGAGAAGCATTTGAGGCGCTGTCAACAGTACTGGACACCGAGAGTTGGTTCTTTGGGGTCTCGGATCCGAGTCTGTTCGATGCGACGGTGTTCGCCTACACACACCTCTTGCTCGACGAAAGACTGGCATGGGTAGATCAGACCCTAACAGCAATGGTGAAGGAGTTCCCGAATCTAGTCGAGCATCGGGACAGGATATTACAAAGATGTTGGGGCTCAAAGAGCTGAGCTGGACAATGGGGCGAAAACCTCCGTGAAACTGAGCATTATGGTCCTTGAAAAAAGGTTTATCCTCCAGCACCTCGCTAGAGGTTGGGCTGGTTCGTGTATAAAGTTAAGAGACGCTTTGAACATAAAAAATATATACCCTTGTTGAGAAGTGCTACAAGCCAGTAGTATTCTGCAACTTGAAGTTAAACATTCAACTGTTCGAACTTTCCAAAACTACCTACCGTAAGGAGTGCAGTTCACAGTAATATACTTGACTAATAAATGCAATTGGATGCCTTATTAGATCAAGTATGGTTCATTCAGGTATAGGTTCAGGTATCGTATTACAAATAATTCATTCTTAAACTTAGATATTTTGATGCTAAAGAAAGCATTCCTACGTACCTAAGCTAACGCGGGAGGGTTCTACATTGAATTCCCTTTAAAACACAACAGTCCATTCTACCCCCTATTTCTCCTATCTTTGGCTAAGCTAGGTACGACACTCATTGTCCCTTACGATCTTCTGCGCATCCTGCTTGCATCGAATTGGATCCTTACCCAATTCTTGAATGAATTTGTAATTGGAAGTATGGACATTAGAATGCTCCTCGATGAGGCTCTCGGCGTCTGTATCAGACACGTAGTCGTTCTCCTCGCTCTCCTTTTCAAAATTAGGCCCAGACGACGACATGTTGGTTATAGTAGTGGTACTTGGTTAGGTGGTGAATAGTGATTCCTTGCTTTAAAAGAATGTGAGGTATGTTGGAAGGACTTTTCTATGCTTTGCTGGTGTGCTGAGTTTAAGTGAGGAAGATGAGGAGCTTTGCCGTAAACCACTTATTTATGAATTACCTACCTTGGTGAGTGATAACTCGAAGTTTGCTCAGGCTGCTTGTGATATTGTTATGTGAATCATTGAAATGTGTTCAGTGCCCTGAAAGAAATTGTGAATGTAATTTCCAATTTGAGATTGAAAACTAAGTCCCAATATGCAGACCTCAAGGGGGACTGAGTCATGGTAAGAAAGCAATTGTTCACGCAAGTCGGCCTGGGAAAAGAAAGAGAAGAACAAGAAATGACAAAGACCACCGCTAGAACCAATTCCGACTAGCCCCTGGAATATTATAGTAGGGCTGGACTGGACTGAACAGCCGCGCTCACTACAATGAACATAAAGACCTGTATCTCTTAGTACATTGGAACACAACGCGTCTATTGTTAGCGAACTTATTAGTTCTATCTGATTGCCATGCCATATCGGGCCTTTTGTATAGGCGACTTCTGGTATTGAATGACTCAACATATCACACCTTTTTCTTAACTATTAACAACACTGACTCAACGCCTCCAGTAATCTCCTCCTTGCCCTTTTCGACGCCTGCTTCATGTAAAAGCCGTTCAATTTCTCGTCTAAGCTTGCTCACAATGTCGTTTTCCGTCCCGACAGCATCTGGGTGTGCCTCACGCCAACGAGTCACAGCGCTTGAAGTTCCAAACCGCTTTTCAACCACGTCCAAGTTCACAGTCTGCAGGCCGCGACCAATGGGGTCGGCCTCATTGTCGAATCTATCCTTCCTCCATTCTTTGCGGATGAAGCCGCTCTTGTCGAAGTCCGAAACAGGCGGCTCCAGATCCCATGGAAGGGGCAGATCGGCGTATAGACTCAGGATGATGAGGTTCCCTTGGACATGATATGGCTCAAGGTCCTCGTGTCTAAATTTGTCAAAGACTGCTTGGATAGCGGCGTGGTTTGGCGTGGATGGATGTATGTACAGGGCTGTCATGGTCCAAATGGCAACAGTCCCACCGGGCTTAAGTACTTGAGCTGCTCGTGGCCAGAATCCAGACATATTAAACCAGTGCGCGGCCGTGGCAGCTGTGATTAAATCGACGCTCGAATCCGGAATGGGCGGGGAGAAATTAGACCCAAGCTCTTCTGCAGTAGAGATCTCGTAGCGAATTGGTTCAGAAGTGGACGTGACACCTCCGATGGAACGAGCCGTGCTAATCATACCCTCGGAGGCATCAATGCCGATTACATGGGCGAAGTGTGGTGCGAGGCCACGCGCAGCAATTCCAGGACCGGTGCCAACATCAAGAACGGTGTCGAGCCCGCCGCCTGTCGAAGTGTGTTGGTCGATAACATATTCGTATAAATTTGTGTTGTAGCCAGGGCGAGCCTGGGCATAGGCAGCACCTTGTTCGGGCTTATATGATTTGAAGGTTGTCTCGACTGCGAACGCCATCGCGGCAGATAAGAAGTAAATATTGTAAGATAGGGTTTCCCTAAAGTGTCATCTAGAATTCACATTAAGCTGAATCAGATAATTGACGTGGACGGAAGATAATAGACTAGATTACCTGTATGAAAGCATATAGGGATGCTTTTGGGAGTGGTGTGCCATTTATACAGGTATAGGCGGGGTGAAAAGGCACCATTTCAACTCCGTTGAGACCCGGCGGAGTTGAGCCATAATTCCCGTCCCCGGATTCACATAGTCTCTAGCAAGGCAAATTTACCAGCGAAGAGGCCAACTAGAGTCAACAGGGCTACCACGACAAGAATTCTTCCATAAGAGATGCTACGTACATCCATAATCACCCCTGGAACCAAGGATTCCACCTCCGCACTGTGTGTAGCTTCTCGGTACTGCTGCTGCATACTGTAAGCCAGTCACTCTTGCTAGTCCGCTGCCACTCGACGTTTTCCTCCTGTCCGAGGCATCGGTAGCAATTCCATCCATATGCTTCAGCATACAAGTCGAGCAACTCGTCTTTACTGAGCTGCTGCCAGTCATCCAGACTCAGCACCACGCTCTCCTCGCAGGAGACAACTTCGAATATGGAAGGCCCCGTGTGACGAGAACAAATTACGCAACACGCTCTCCTTGGCTCTGATTCTGGTAATAATGGCAAGAGAGGCTGCTTGTGCAGATGTTGTGACTCGTGAGTTAAACTCCCCAGTTTGGCCTGACCGGACGGATCGTGGCGTTTCAGACGATGTTGTTGCACCGCAACTCTCTTAGCCATCTGTATGTCTAGCACGAAGTGCTTGACGAGGGCTAATCTCTGGATTCTAGGGAACGGCGGCCAGCGGCGCTCAGCTGCTAATTGCATTTTCCTATCCGAAGCCTGCTCGGCGATAAGCAGACGTATCGGAAAGAGACTGAATAAGGTAAGAATAGAGGTCGCGTACCATCTCTGTCTGGAGTTTACGCATCATTATCTCCTCACGGAGTAGTGCGTCGAAGGTCCGTCGCCAATTGAATAAGATGCAAAGACCGTCATCTTCGACTTTCAGGTCAACGATGTCGGTGTCGTTGACGATATATCCTCCCGTCATTCCATGATTTAGGAGTCCCTCGCCTAGTCTTAGATGTGCCACGCGATTCTCGAAGCTGTATTGGTCCCACAGAGTCCGAATATCACCCTTATTTAGCGAATTCGAAAGACTGGTTCCTAACGTCTGAAATTGAGCTCGACTAGTTTCAAGACCGTCGTCACCGACACGGTTAGACAGTTTATAATCGATCTGACATCGCGGCCCCGAGTATAGAGTAATAGTCAACTTTGGAACCCACTGGTGCCAGAAGTGGCGTTCGATGCGGCGCATCTGTCTCCTTGCAATATGTCGTAATGTGGTCCATTGATATGCAGGGTCCTGGCTATATTCTTCAACCAACAGGTCCAAGACCCGCTCGATCAGTTCCAAAGGGAGCTTCGCCCAGAAATCCGCTACTACTGGGGCCATTATGGGTCGACCTGACGATCAAGAACGAATCAACTAGTTCAGGTTATATTTATTACCAAAATATTCAAAGTCCCCAGCTTAGGGACTGCAATGATGATATATGCCATAGAACATCACCGAATACGTAGTACCCACTATCACAAGCTGCAATCATCAGACGATACCTATTGGTTAAACTTCTTACGGACGCCTCGCAAACATGTCGGTATTTACCCAGGGACTAGGATCGACAAGCCTTCTGACCAGGAACCAAAGATATGGCATCCATCCGCGCGCCCTCCTGATTACCTGGCAGTGGCATATTGGGCATTGCGCTGGTAAGAAAACGCAGTCGAAATTCCTTGTTACATCAATGACGAGACAGTTGGAATTTGGGGTAATGCTGAGCCGGTATTATGAAATTCGACCGAGCCAATGAGTCAATATCCGGTTGGTGATGGTGGTACTGCTTCTGACCACACGGTAGATCGGGCCGTTTGTGTCCTTATATTCCCCAAATAGAAGGCGCTCAGCTCCCTCATCCTATGTCCACACACAAATGGACCCGGGAAACTTTCGTTTCGAAGACGTTTTCTATCTGTTTATAGAGGATATCCATATTTACCGGCCTTATTTTATTTCATTATAGGCGGCTACCTCGGTTCTTAGGGATATTTTCGTCTTGGGACCAAGGTATATCGGGGCATTCCACTTTTTCGCTTCGGGGTCATCGAATCAAGTCGATAGATGATACAAAGAATGTGTGTCAGATAGTAGAACCCACAAGGTATTGGATTTGACTAAATCATGTCAAATACAGCGTCCAATAGGGGTGATGGTCCACTATATACTATTCGTGCAACGTAACGATATTGCATGACAGGCCGTGATAACCTTAGGCAACTTGCACCTATGGCAAAGTTCTGCAGTATAAAATCTTTTGAATTGAACACTAACTTGCCATTGCTTGTAACTCCCAACTCATAATTAGTTGTTAAGGTTCCTTGTCAGACTAAGTTTATCCGAATATTATTGACCCTTTCATCACGTTTCTTGAAATTTGGCCATGCCATGAACATATTCATACCCAGATATGCGATTTCAATGTCTTCAAATTGGCATAAATCATCATAGATGTTGTCGTTTAACTGTACCTGACTTCCGAGAGTCGTAGAATCATAATATACACATTTGGGCCTGTCGTCTGTCGTCTATGTTGCAGTGTGGAAATGCTCGCGTCCCATTCCTGAGTTATTAACTCCTCGCCGTACGCCAAATTCATGCAGGAGAGATTCGTTTAAGAATAAAAAAATTTCATCATCCATTTCCCATTATTTCAATCCGGCCAACGCAACGTTGTGCATGGATCGTACGTCGTAATCAAGATCGCCTCGGCCCTCTTGTCGGCCCTCTTGACGATCTTCTTGCTGGAGGTCTCGAGGCGGCCTTATGCTGGTTTGTGAATTCCTACGCCTTCGAGAGGTGGTACTGGAGCCGGAGTATCGTCTATGTCTTTTGCCTTCCTTGTCGTATCTCCTTCTCTCCCCGATTACGCTTGCCACCTCTGTCGGGATGCTTTCCGTGGCGCTCATCTGAGCCTCATCGTTGTCTATTGCTGATTGAGGTTCGTTCGATATCCGGCCGTCCTCTGCTGCTTCACTCGCCCGTCTTGCCTTGTACTCTTCCAACGCCCTCCTCAGGATCTGGCGCATGAAGGCCTTGTTGACATTCCTTCGGACTCTGTCGAAGTAGCGCACCACATCGCCCACAACCATGACCTGAGCATCGTGATCAACCTCCACAATGTCGGCGTAGTTGGCCCGGGAATCCTCTTTCACACGGAGCTTGCCGGGGCGCAGCTCGATTCCTACGGGCGAATAGGGTAGACGTTGTCCACCGGACTGCTCAGTGCCTGGTGTCGGGTCGCCATTGGCGAAGACATAGCCTTGCTGGAAATGGTCGATTCCAGGCTTGGCGAACTCGTGCTTGCCGCCCACTGATATTGGTCTGAGTTTGGGCCACGGTCAGTCAATGATGATGAAAAACCGGATTCTCGCGAAGATGACGGGCCTAAATATCGGAGGGGAAGTTCAAAGGGAGTTCACCATGCTAGTAAACCGGGGGCCGCACTGAGAAAACTGTGGGATTAGGACATTCACTTACATGCATGCGCAATGATGAGGGAATGTATCGCTATGACGCAGGACGATGAAACGGGTGTATCCGAGACATTTCCATTCCCACTCAAATTCTGGAGCATCGGCCCATAGAAACTCGAACACCTAAATGCCGCCTTCATTTAGCACTCTCATCCTCCATCTTGCGCTCCCAACAAAAGGTAGACTCACGTCGCCAACTTGCAATTTGGATGCCGGCCCAATCTCGTATCCTTTCAGAGCTGCATGCTCGACGTCAGTTGTGGAAAATGCATGAAGTCATTCAAACCAAAAAAACTAGAACAGGCGGTGAGGGTCTTCCACATAAAACTACAAATCAACTTACTCAGAGGGTGAGCATCGGAGCCGTCATGCGGCACTTCGGACACGTCGTCCCCATAACCGGAGTCACTTCTAATGGTTGCTTGATCGCGGAGTCCCATCTCTGACGAGACAGAAGAGGATCTGGAAGGAAGGGAAGAAAAGAGGGAAAAGGGCATTAAGAAGGGCGGCCGATTTCGTTCGGAATTATATCTGAGGAGAAGGGGTTAACTAGGGGGGGAATTTTTGCCTACAGGAAAGCTAATCCTAGCACGTGTAAGCGATTATGAGACTCCTTTTCTATTTGTCGGGTGTAGAGTCGGTGATGCTGCCCAACTCCATCAACTCCACCTGGATATGCATCTCCTGTCGTTGTCTTGGTTATCAATGGTTGCGGTCAGAGTTGAGGCTCCACTAGGTCCCGGTATCCTAGTCCAACGGTACGAGCTGCCAGCCCAGATCACAAGGGGGACACGGCCACCCGGGGATGAGGCGGCAAATGTGGATCATGGGGCCATCCAGCTGGCCAGCAAGAATCGACCACATCGGTCACCGCCATTTGGCGCACGCCAACTCCAAACGATTCTTGAGATAAGGCAATTTCAGCGAACTATGCGCACACAGATGACTCCTCTCCGCCCCATCTCTGGAATATTCTCCGTGATCGCATCCGACTATCCGACCCCGTCTTTTGTCTCGAGAGGGCGACGATTAACTCGGGTTGTCTGGGCGCCCGTCCCGCTGCGGGGCCTTGATTGACTTGTGGACTATCATGAAACGATTTTGAATTCATAGTGGACGCCGATTATGCGAGCTCGAACCCGCGCTTGTGGTACCTTGACGTCAAATTGGCGAACGCGACCGGCGCCACGAGTTGCGTCGAGAGTCGGAAAGGCCGATCGTAATGGACTTGATCAGCCCAACGGGGCTCTCCTATCACCTGCTACCGCTCCGTGATGTCGGATCCGATGGTGCAGCGACATGACAAATGCATTGCGATGATACGTCTTCTTGAGAAATAGTATGAGTATTAGCTTCGTGAAGTTGGCTCTCTGGCCAGACTAGACTGGAGCCCATCAGTATGGAACCATCATCTATTCTGGCATTCCATTCGTGGACTCTCGACCTTGTGGATAATTCGCATCAAAGTATTGCCAATTGCATCATTTCCCTTCTCTGCTAATGCTGCTCTCCAGAATCATCAATGGGATTCGCATACATACACGACAAGTGATTACGTTGAGGTTCTCATCGATTACATTGGTCCACGCCTCTGAGGGATTGCCAAGTTGACAACAGCACTTCTTTCAGCTTGTTTATTGGCCGGTGGTGCCATTCCATTTGTAGATGCTCGTTTCTCAAAATGCGTCATGGGAAATGCAAGTCGCAGTCGCCATGAAGCTACATACCTGCAATAGTCGGCCAATAGCAGATAGGCAAGATATATAGCGCGCTCATAACGCCGGTTCTATATAAGACCTTAAAGGTAAGTAAGTCTCTTTTACGACAATTGAGTTTTCTGATGGGAGAATTAGATGGAAGGGCATGGTACGGTCCCTTCAAATCCCCGCAGTTGGTATTCATTGCTTTTTAGGGCATGCATATGCAACCCGAAGCCACGAATAATAGTTCTTTTGCCAATCATCTTAACACCACTCCAGGGGTGGTATTAGAAAGACAAGGTTGATATATGAGGCATTGCTGTAAGCTTGGTAGCTCTACAGCCGTGGCAGAATTTCGTGTAGGTAACTTTCCCCGGAATGCTCCCTACCATAGTCTATAGGAACCGAGGTTCAGATATCATATTTAAAAGCTATAACAGAGTCACATTTCAAACCCCCTAGGCTTAATATCAAGGCGACGCCCCGGTCACGTGGTGGCTTGTATGATTACTACTATTATTGACCTGCCTATTCACTCCGTCTTACGTAGCTGTTTTTCGACTCGTCCATCCACAGCCAAAGAAAGTTGCAGCGTAACAAAAACAATCGTGCTCCCATGTCGGATCCAGAAAATACTTCCGCCAAGCAATGCGGAGACGAGGCTCTGTCCTAAATGCCAGAACGTCTTCACGCGACCACAATGTGCGCTCATGGTGGATATTATGGACCATGACCATCACTGGAGCAAGCCTGGCTGCTACATCTGCACTGCGGTCAATGCCAAAAAGCCGGAAGTTTCCAGGATGCTGTGAGCATCAAGGAACCAAGTGCTTATGGATCGATTCACTCTGCATATTGCAGGAATCCGAAGAACACTTCCATAGGGAGGCAAAAAGTATGGGACATATCTACCAGGTACGCAGGAGGCGTTTTCAATATTGTTGCATCCAACTCGGATAGTTGGGGAACTGGTCTGTTCTCTCCCAGAATCAGTAGAGGTTCGGTTCCAATTGCACATCCTTTGTGGATGGAGATGGGTGGAGCCTATGCATAGCGCTATGGAGCTGCATCTAAACCTCGCTTTGGTGACAGGCCTTGATAGAACTTACTCTATTATACGAGTGAAACCATAGGTCACCTTAATACATCAATATTCCTCAGTTGATAATTCTGTATACAGTGGTGTTGGCCTCATTGAGAACAATGCCGCCCTTCGGCTTCTCTGGATACTTCAGGCAGATGCAAGGCGTTAGGTTGAAACATAGGATTCACAGCTATCTTCGGCTCGTTCGAGAGCGCAAGTGCCCAATGGCAATATCGATGATTCCCACCAAGTCTGCCGAATGGCTAATAATAGAGTCAGACCCGAGGAAATAAACCCCTATCCACTGGATAGGGATATACCCCCTTCTTATTGCGATAACAGAATAGCCCAGGGACGCCATCTCAGGATGATAGAGCTACAAAAGACGAGTAGCAGCCCCAAGCTATTACTGTCTCGTCCAATTTCTCGCGAAATTCCCAAATATGGAGTACTCATATACCACATGTCATCTATAGGGGGGTTATAAATGGGAGAAGGGCTTCTAGACTTCTGCCATACGAGATTAGCACATACGGGAACCACTTTCAACGTCGTCTGCTGGACAAAATTTGCATTTCATTCCTGTTTCATTGGATGTACGTTTTGACAAGGTAAGTGCTCCATCACATTGACTCATATGAGCAGGAAGAAGGTGTGTCTAATACGCCAGGATGCTGGGAACATGGACTTTTTGACTCCTATCGTGCACCTGAATTCGAAGACTTCCCCTAACTTTTGACCGGGCACCATGCTTCCCAAACGCCGCGAAAGTCGAGTACGTGCCACCAACAGAGCAGATTCATCTACAAGGGTAGTTTTTCGTGCTTGTACCCCTTCTTTCCCTCTCCTTCACCGTACACAGACGTAACATGACCCTGTCCTCGGATTTTGTACTTGTAGATCATCAGACCCTCTAAGCCCACAGGGCCCCGGGAGTGGATTTTGTTAGTGCTGATGCCCACTTCCGTGCCAAAACCATACCTCATGCCATCGGCAAACCGGGTAGAGGCATTCCAGTACACGCCTGCCGCATCCACGCTGGACATAAATAGTTCAGCAAGCTCTGAAGAACTGGTCAAGATTGCGTCCGTGTGCTTAGAGCCGTGGGTGTTGATGTGTGAGATGGCTTCATGAATATCCTTAACTGTCTTAACAGCAAGTGTGAGGCTAAGGAACTCGGTGTCAAAGTCGGCATCTTGAGCGTCCTCGAGTTTGGCAGAGAGATCTGAAGGTAGCTTGTTGACAAGCGTCGCTTTAATCTTGGCATCGCAGCGTAAGATAACCCCCTTCGCAATCAGGGCTTCGGCTACCGAAGGAAGAACACTATCCAGAGCAGACTCCTGAACCAACAGTGTCTCCAGGCTATTACATGCAGCGGGATAGCTGGTCTTGGAATCAACAATTACATCCGTTGCCATCTTCGGGTCTGCCGATTGCTCAAGGAATATGGAGCATAGACCATCCGCGTGGCCAAGAACAGGGATCTTGGTGCTTGACTTGATATATCGAACTAATTCGTTGGAACCTCGAGGGATTACAAGATCAATGTATTGATCCAGATCCAGCAGCTGTGGTATCACGTCTCTCGTGGTGACGAGCTGAATAGCACCATTGGGGACCTTCGTCTTGTCCAGAGAAGCAGAAATGACCTTGGAGATGGCGATAAAAGATTCGGTCGACTCCTTGCCGCCTTTCAGGATGGCGGCATTGCCTGACTTTACGGCAAGGGAGGCGATGTTGGCGATGACTTCGGGCCGTGCCTCGAAGATGATGAGAAGAACGCCGATGGGGCAGGTGACTCTCGTCAACTCGAGGCCATTATCAAGTTTGGTTCTTAAAGTGATCTTGCCGACTTTGATGTAATTAGTTGAGTGTTCGTCTAGCTCAGCTCGGTTAGTGACTCACCGGGATCCTCAAGATTTCGGACGTCCAATATCCCTTTCAACATGTCCTCCCATTTCCCTTTCTTCCCCAGGTCCAACCTAGAAACCAAGCTTTGACTTAATTGGCCGCTCTCTGCTGCTATACGTGCAGCTTCAAGATCTCGGGCGTTAGCTGCGAGGATGTCGTCCTTGGCCGCAGTTAGGCCGGCGTGAATAGCTGTCAGAGCATCATTTCTATCGGACTCGGACAGCGTGGCGAGAATGTGCGATGCCTCTTTTGCTGACCTAGCAGCTTCCGATGGGGAAGCGTTTGTCAGAGACATGGCTTCTCACGATATCAAATTGAGCAGAGTGGCATGTGGCCTATATCGGAAGTCGAATAGCGTCAAAGTGTGAACGCGGTTATTGACGGTCAACACCGCTGTAAGAATTTGGTAGGAGGGATGGAGGGGCATGCAGCACTTGCAGCCAATTGAATTTGGCTGAGGCTAGCCAACAGTGGGGTCATCAGCCTCCAAAGCAACCCATGCAGCTGCCATGGGCATCCAATTTAGACCTTCACTCTTTGTTTTCCTGTAAAATATCATCCAATGAAGTGCGACACCAACGTCTCAACATTCCTCTTCACGTGTAATAGTTTTACATCCTGCTGTGCGACATTAAGATATCAACATCGTTTATGTTATGTCGTCCGGGTCGGGATGACATCTTCACTCTCCATCTCCGCAACCGGGCTGCGAGCTTTCCAAGTCACAATCGGTAGCGGGGTTTGTCTTCCGTAGGAGCAGGCCAATTCGGCGATAACCATCCAAGTGACGAAACGGATGGGGGTTACTGAAATATCACCTTGTGACATGACCTCAAGCAGGTGAATTCTGAAAATTCCGCTCTCGGATTTCCGTCTGATTGACAATTTGTCGGTTGCATTGACCGCTAGATGGACTTTCCACAAACGACGGCTGTCACCGCTCAAGCGGCTTACAGGTTGTCAATGACCAATTTGTCCAGAGTCTTGCCCCGTCCCAGGGCTTACACAGCCGGGACCCACGAGCTCGAGGCCAAGTGAAGCACATTTTAGGTCAGTTAATCATGGTTATGGGGGGTATGACAAAGTGGTTCGGAGATCTATGATTTCAGCATTAGATGAAATCTTTCCGAAGACTTTCCTAGCCGATGAATTCATGGACATGGATATAGGATGTGGTTACCTACCTAGGTAAGGTAGGTAGGTACCTAAGGTTAGTTATCTCCGATGTGAACATACATCGCATTGGTGTCCCGGGGATCGCCATGCTGCAATGCTCTGAACTACGCAAGGAGGATCAATCCTCCTGCCGGCTAAGGTCTGGCGTATCGGAACCACTAACCGAATGGAATCACTGACCCGCGGTCACGATCTCGGGTTTTTCGGCATTATCGCGCGCAGATGCAACTCCCGTCTGTGAATTCCTTCCCCACATAAGCTAACCAGTGAGTCGTTCCAACGGCTTCAACAAAGACGAGCTTATTTCCAATAAGCGTATAGGTCCACTATGAGTGGTGGTACTACCCTCGTCTTTCCTTGTCACCCCCTTGACGTTGACAATTTTTCTATGTTTTGCTCATTCACTATGCCCCAGCCTCCAAATTACACTATTTTAACAGGAGGTTTTCCGTAGCCTTGGCAGTTTTTCACGTCTTTGTGAGAATCCACTGCAGTACGGTTACGAAAATATATTCTATTTAGTATTTCATCGGCTCTATAACGTCTAGATACTCTGGTTTATATTCGACTCACCGATATCGGTATCATGATATCAGTCTAATATAGGTTTATCGAAGTGCCACTACTCCTCCAAGCAGAGAAACCCCCGGATATGGCCGTTGAGCCAGAGAAAGTGGACGAAAAATCAGAAGTCCTTGACTTCAATGGAGAACGCCCAGAAGATGAAGATGCTGCCGCATCTATTACCACAGCAAGCCAGGATGGGGAGGACAAATCCATAGACGCCGTCCCTGAGCAGCTACTGACCCCGAATGGTATCCCAGTCGATGAAGAAGCTGCGGCTACTACGCCAATGGACCGAACCAGGTCGCAAGCCTCGTCTGTTCGGTCCAGACCGTTGTCCATAGTGCCAAGGTTGCAACGACGGGGCTTCCTTGCACAATTAACGCTTGTCCCAGAGGTCGAGCGACCCTACGAATATCCGAATAAAGTCAAGTGGACGATAACAGCCTTCATAGCATTAGCGGCATGTGCTGCCCCGATGGGATCGGCCATATTTTATCGTAAGCAAATACATACTTTCTATTATGTTGTAGTATAATGGTTGGCACAAAGGAGCAACAGAGGACTCACGTAAACCATATTAGCTGCTCTTCCCGACATGTCCAAGGATCTCAATGCATCACCAACCGTGGTAAACTTGACAGTAGCTCTGTATATGCTAGCGATGTCAATATTCCCGCTATGGTGGAGTTCCTTTTCCGAGACTTTAGGACGACGCAATATCTATCTGTCGTCCTTCTTTCTAAACGTTGTTTTCTCCCTATTAAGCGGCCTCAGTGTTAATATCGGCATGCTGATCGTCTTCCGCATTTTATCGGGTGGAGCAGCAGCAAGCGTCCAGGCTGTCGGAGCCGGAACCATTGCCGACATCTGGCAACCCCGTGAGCGCGGCCGTGCCATGGGATATTTCTACCTGGGCCCGCTCATGGGTCCGTTGTTGGCCCCGATTATCGGTGGTGCACTCACGGAAGGGTTCGGTTGGAGGAGTACCATGTGGTTCCTCACTTCGTATGGTGCTGTTGTATTTGTGCTTGTTCTATTCTGCATACCAGAGACTCTTGCCAAGCGTAGACCCGCGGCGGCAGTCGAAGCGTCGCATGCGAATGACCTATCGCGCGTCTCAACCACACGCTCTGTGCAGATATACACCAAGCAGGCAGCGGTATGGTTGAAGCGATGCTTCCTTGATCCCCTTGAAGTCATCATGTATTTGCGTTTCCCTGCCGTAGCAATAACGGTATTTTACGCGGCCATTACTTTCGGGTCCTTGTACGTTCTGAATATCTCACTTCAGTCGGCGTTCTCGAAAGCGCCGTACAGTTACTCGGCGATCATTATAGGGCTGTTGTACCTCCCTAGTTCCTTGGGCTACTTCGCGGCGTCAATGTTAGGCGGCCGATGGATTGACCGAATTATGGTGCGAGCGGCAGAGAAGGCCCAACGATACGACGCCAACGGGAAACTCATCTATCTCCCCGAGGACCGTATGCGCGAAAATGCTTGGATATCGGCTACGCTATACCCTGGCGCGTTGATCTGGTCAGGTTGGACCCTGCAATACGGCATTCACTGGGCCGCTCCGTCTGTAGCCAACTTCTTTTTCGGTGTTGGTAGCATGCTTGTCTTTAGCGCTGCTACCACAATGCTCACCGAGTTCATGCCGCGGAGGAGTAGCAGCGGCGTTGCTCTCAACAATTTTGTGAGGAACATCTTCAGTTGCACTGGCGGTATTGTGGGGCAGCCCCTTATTGATGTTATGGGCATTGGATGGCTGATGACCATGGTGGGATTAATTTCTTGGCTAAGCGGGAACATAGCCATTTGGCTGCTAAGGAAGAATAGTCGGAAATGGAGGGAGCAGATGGACAAGGCTCTCAGTCAATGAGTTAGCTACGTCAGCTGCCTACCTAGGTAGGTATTTAATTTGTAAGAGGAGGGGTGGGAGCCCTTACTTTACGACATAATGAGACATGGCTTTTTGGATTGGAATCATTGCATCAGGTACACTCATGCTGAAGCAAGCATCATTGGTAGCATAGCGTTGTTCTGTTGGCATGAAAACGTTGCTAGCATCATTAGTCCTTAGAATATGTACATAATATAGGTACTCGATACATCAACGACACTGATACCCCCTACCCACAAAGACACCAACTGTACTCAGCGCTGTTTTCTACACTTACTTTACTTCTTCGGTGCTCTCCAGGGTAAAGAGCTTGCCCAAAGCATCTAGATTAATATTTCCCCCACTAAACACGATTCCCAGATCCCAACCGTCCTCCCCAGCTTCTCGTTCTACCATGGCCCTGAAATCCTCATTGAACAGCGCAACAGCCAGAGGCACGGCGGAACTAGGTTCGATAACGACCTTGAGGCGCTCATATGCTAATCGTAGAGCGCGCTTGATCTCGTCCTCGCTGACACTGTAAAACCCACTCACGAGGCGCCGCTCGTAGATGATGGACCATGGTACCTTGCCGACGGGCGTGCGTAGGCCGTCGGCTATGGTTAGGGTAGATACGGTTTCGACGCGGACGCCCGACTCGTAGCCCCGTTTTGCGTCGTCGGCGCCTTGGAAGGAGGGCTCGGAGCCGTAGACTCGGATCCCGGTTCCTTCGCAGGAGAGGGCTACGCCGGAGAGCACTGTGAGAAAAGATTAGGAATTCGTTGCTCATATAAAAAGGGAAGGTAGTAGGGGTTGAGCTGAAAAGAAAAAGAAAAACAAAATTCTGCCCATCCTGGGTTCGAACCAGGGATCTTCTGATTATTCTGTAGATAACAGTCAGACGCCTTAACCGACTGGGCCAATGGGCAGTTGATATTAACTATCAAGGCAAACTAGGTATATTAGGTATGGTGCAGAGATGCTTTTGGCAGGAGCGTTCGGATAAACTCCTAAAGCAGAGGTGGAAAAAGGGAAAGAACGACTCTGGGACTTTGGGTTGGTACTTACTACCGCCACCGCCGCAAGGGGCAATAATAGCATCGAGCCCCTTCTTCTTTTTCGTCTTCTTTTCTACATTCTCATCCTCCTCGGCCATCAATGCAACGACCTGCTCCTGGAACTCAAGACCAAGAGTTCCCTGGCCTAGAACGATGTCCGGGTGGTCGTAGGGAGGCACGAGACGGGCGCCGGTTTCTTCGATTACTTTCATGGTGACGGCCTCGCGCTCGACGCTTGTGCTCCCGCTGAAGACCACGTTTGCGCCGTACCCCTTGGTCGCGGCGATCTTGGGCGGCGCTGAGATGGTGGGCATTACGATGTACGCCGGTATGCCGTTGGTGCGCGCCGCGAGGGAGAGCGCTTGTGCGTGGTTGCCTTGGGCTGTTAGTTGGATGTTCTTGATGGAGGTTATGAGAGTATGATGGCTAGAGAAGAAGGCAGAAAGTGAAATTCATTTGTGATATAATTGATGGGTTCCGCGATTGGCTGGAGCTGTGGTTGGCATCACCTCAACCTCAGAAAGGGATTAATTCCGTGAATCTCGTTCACCCTGTGACTCCTTGTCCCCTGCTACCAAAACATCGTCAAACGAAGACAGATGGACTAAACCCTATCGAGGCCTACACTCCTCCTTCATGTAAACGACATCATCGTTTCTCGCCATCTTACTCATACTCAACCCACCAACCCCTGAAGGCGCTTTCAAGACAGCACTTAAACATCAAGTCGAGGAATACAGAAACAATCCCGAACAGAGAAACCCACAGCAACATAAGAAATCCTCAAAAACTAACCAGAGCTATGCGTAACAACGCCCCTCTCAGCGCCCCCTCCCGCCAGCCAACCCGGCTCCTTCTTCAACCTCTCAATAGCATGAAACGCGCCCCGAGCCTTGAACGCGCCGACCTTCTGGAAGTTCTCGCACTTGAACCAGAGCCTGAGCTTCGGCTTCGCCTTCCTGCTTTCCCCCTCCGAGCTCGGATTCGGTTCACTAGCTAAGGCTGACAGTGAGGAGCTGGTGATCACGGGTGTCACGTGCACGAACGGCTTGATGAGCTCCCGGGCCGCGATCACCGAGGCCCGGGTTAGCGGCGGCGATGTTGACGGGTCCGCCATTGTAACGATAGTGGGCGAGCTAAGCTGGAGCAAGTAAGAGGACTAGGCAAGCGAATGAATGAAGTCTTATTGTCAATCAAGCGAACAAGGGCCCAATCCAAATCCTTCCCGAGTATTCCCAAGCACAGCAGGTTACGCTCAGAGTACGACAGGAACTTAGGTGGTTGAGTCTAGCCCTAGATCTAGACTCGCACCAGTCAGAAAACTACGATTTGTTATCAGGGTCCGATAACGGAGAAAGCAGGTACACAAGATGAGCATCCCAAGGACTCAGAACGAATTCATAATACTTTCCATTGAAAACTCGACTAGCGCAACTTTTGGACCACACCCATAAGATCCTCGTGAGATGATTTTGGGGAATCCTGAATACATGTACAAAGACTAAGTTTTTTGATCCCCGGGGAATAAATGCCTTCGCCGTTTAGCTTACCGTCCCGATAATTTTAAAATTTTAAAACGCCAAATTGCACTTATTTTTGGTTC
This sequence comes from Hypoxylon sp. FL0890, assembly GCA_022497025.1. Taxonomy (NCBI): domain Eukaryota; kingdom Fungi; phylum Ascomycota; class Sordariomycetes; order Xylariales; family Hypoxylaceae; genus Hypoxylon; species Hypoxylon sp. FL0890. The sequence continues at coordinate 435,492 of MU386550.1, forward strand.
TCGGGTCGGAGAGATCTGTAAGATTAAAGAGTTAGCGTTGATGAAATACCGGGGGTTAACTCTGGGAGTGCTAGAGAGAGAGAGAGAGATCCATACCTTACGGCCTTGCCGGCCTTCCAGATCTCCATGTTGCGAATCTCATCCATCTCCGCCTCAAACTTCTGTCGGTAGTCCTTCTGGCTGTTGTATTCGAGCGATCGCTTGGTCTCAGTACCATCTCTGACAGAGTCGTATAGCTGGTTGAAGACGGGCTTCAAGGCATCCTTGAATCGCGGGGTCCAGTCAATGGCACCTCGTCGGGCGGTGGTAGAGCAGGCCTCGTACATCCAGTCCATACCGTTGGCACCAATCAGGGGGTACAAGCTCTGAGTAGCCTCTTCAACAGTCTCGTTGAAGGCCTCGCTGGGGGAGTGGCCACGTTCTCGGAGAACTTCGTATTGGGCCAAGAACATACCGTGGATACCACCCATCAAGCAACCACGCTCGCCGTACAAGTCGGAGTACACCTCCTTCTCGAAGGTGGTCTTGTAGAGGTAACCACTGCCGACGGCAACACCGAGGGCCTGTGCCTTCTCCTCAGCCTTACCAGTCACATCCTGGTAGACGGCGTAGGAGGAGTTGATACCACGGCCCTCACGGAAGAGAGATCGGACAGTTCGGCCAGAGCCCTTGGGGGCAACGAGGATGACATCAATGTCCTTGGGAACATCGACCTTGGTGATGTCCTTGAAAACGGGGGAGAAACCGTGCGAGAAGTATAGGGTCTGTGAATTATCAATATTTGCCTTCTGATAGGATGACTCATACTAGCGCACCTTGCCCTTGGTGAGCTGGGGCTTGATGGCAGGCCACGTCTCGCTCTGGGCAGCATCACTGAGCAGGTTCATGATGATGGTACCCTTAGAGATGGCCTCGTCCATCTCGAAGAGGTTCTTGCCGGGGACCCAACCATCCTGCTCAGCATCCTTCCACGATTGACCGTTCTTTCGGACACCGATGATGACGTTCAGGCCGTTGTCACGGAGGTTAAGACCCTGGCCGTGACCCTGCGAGCCGTAGCCGATGAGGGCGAGGGTGTCGTTCTTGAAGTAGTCCTTTAGGAGATATTAGTCGCTGTCCTTATATAGATATTCCAGGTTAGGTATCAAAGCCTCACCAAGAGCTTCTCCTTGGGCCAGTCGGCACGCTCTACAAGACAGCATTAGCTAATATCGCCTATATGACAACCAATTGAACCTACCATAGACCTCCTCGGGCGTTCCAGCAAAGTCGATGGTCTTGACGCCACGGATCTGTTGCTGGACAGCACCAGCGAGGGCAGGGCGGGCCTTGGCGGTGGTTCTGACGAGGTTCGACGCAACGACGAACGAGCGTCTCTGAACGGCGGGCGAGGCCACTCGGCGGGCCAATTGGCTACGAAGAGCCTTAGAAAACCCTCTAGAAGCCATCGTGGAGGATATCTTGAGTGGAGATTGAGGTGAAGAGGAGGTTCGAAACTCAATGGGTATAATTAAGTTCTATAAATGCGCCTGGCTCTCGCGAGTCAGAGAATTTTTACACTTTTTTTTAATTTTTCCAGGGTCTACGGTAGCTCTGCCCAGACTTCGAACAGAGCTTGCTGTGCGACTTCGGCGGTGAGTCGAATCAACTAAGAGCCCACAGCCAATGGTGGGGTAAAATCGCCGGACCGGCCAGCAGAAGTGGGCCTGGGGTGCATGCGGTAGCGGTACAATTGACGCCGTTGAAACTATCGGGTTGCGTGCTAACTATCATAGTATAGGTACTTATCTGACGACATCCCTTGCGAATGAGAATGGCGAACATTGGACAGGCACCGTTTTCAATAGGCGGTGACATTAGAGTTGTAACGTCCATGAGGGCTCCAGCATATCTAAATACTATCGATAACACATAAAAGTCAATACCTGTTTGAACAACCTTAAGAAATTGTAAGATGGAAGTATTATGGCATCTCATTGCATTTCATGTGTCATTACCTGTCTAGTGTATACGGTCAGTTGCCGTCTATGCAACATGTCCTGTCCGACCGTCTAAGTGCATTGCTATCTGATTTACAAGATAGGGACGACGGTAGCGAAGTATTTTCCTTCATGCCTCGAAGTAATGCAGTCCCTCAATAACGCCTTGCTATGTGCCATCTGCAAAGCCACTCCAAAGCTTCACTCCTTTCCATTATCTTCCTCCGAATCTGATGATAGGAGCCTATCAGTAGGACTGAATCACTGTGACTCAGGTAGGTTTTGCATTGTGCCAAGTAGGTGATGTCGACAAGCCCAACCAGACTAAACCATGTTCAGTCGTTGTGAACAGACGGAGTGTCGCATGTCCCTCAGACTCTGCTAAAGATCACGCGGTCGTATGTGACACCTCGTATCGAATTACCACCCATAGCCGCACGCACGTTTCGCCGGAAACTCTCTCGGCTTGATCGCAGGTCGTCCGCGGCCTCCTGGTTGAGAGGATCTGAGGCATTCGGTTCGAGGAATAGGAATTGCAGGCCGACAATGACAGCATTTAGGTTGAGTACTGGCTTCCAGTCCTCGCGCAGGATATTTAGACAAACCTTGCCTTCAAGGTCGATATTGGGATGATAGATCTTCTGCTGGCAGCGCACCTTAGGGGGCTCGTGAGGGTAATTCGGATCCATGGTGAATGTGAAGGTGAACCGGCCGCCGTGGTAGATGCCCTCATCGGGAGTTATCTCGAGTATGAAGTTGAGGATATCGTCCGGGTCAGGGAATATGGTCTTCATCGTCGAGCCTAGGGATAGTTCGGAAAGGTCTGTGTTCAGGGTAAGCTAAGCCATTCAGTGGTCAACAGTGTTCAATATTTCTAACTGACCTTTCTGCACCCGCAGTTGGGCAGGCGTGACCTTCTTCTTCTTTCCACCGACGCCATCAGCGTTTTCGGCCTTCTGTTGGGCCGATTTCTGTGAAGATGAAATTAGAGCGTGTTATGCCATAGGCTGCGACTCAGAGTTGGCTCACCATAGACCATATTTTCAGCATGGTGGCGGGTGTTTGAGAGGTTATCGAGTACAAGAGTAGGATCGAAGGTATTCTTAACGTTCCTGGCGGTAGAGAAGAAGTAGAAGACAATGTGAGGAAGAAATGAACGGAAAATGTATGGCAAGTAGATTAAGGGAAGAAAAGACTACCGCGCGGTATTTATGGCGGTGTTAGACACTCAACTCCAACAGAGCTTTAAGAGAAGAGACAAATATTTAGTAAAGTCTCGCGTGATAAGACAAATCGAAGGCATTAGGAAGTTTGGAAGCCTTGCGACCCGACGCTCGGACCATTGGAGGGGCAACCGTCATTATTCTACCGATTATACCTGCCTCGGGTTTCTATTGGCCCCACCTCAAAACCCTTAAAAAGTCACCCTAAAAAAGCCTCATCATATAATATCTAATGATGGCATACCACCTTAAATATTATGATATAAATCAAATTAAAGATATAAACATTATTTATTATTTTATAAGTAATTTTAAATTGATTTATAAAGTTTATAATATATTAATAAAAAACTTTTTTATTAAAAGTTATATTATTTATAAACTATAAAACGTTTTTAACATATTTATTAATAATTATAAGTTTTAAAAAAACACTTTATAATAATAAGGTTATTCGTAACACGTAACTTAAGTAAAAGATATAAGTTTTATTATTCTGTAAAAAATTTTAAATTTAATTATTTAACCTTTAATATATATAAAAACAACTCTTTTATTTACGCTATATTAAATTAAATTTAATAGATTTAACACTTTTAATATAATCTTAAGATTATCGGCAGATATTAATAATTAAGTTAGGTTATAATAAGTCTTTATCGTTAAGATTATTTAAAATAAATTTTTAATTTAATATTGTTAATATATAATATAAAGCTTTATATTAAATAAAAAAGATACGTAATAATAATATTATTTTATTAAATTATAAAAATATTTTTATATAAAAAGAGATAATTAAGTAGGTAATTACCTTAATATTTTTAATTAATAGTTATAATTATATATTATAAAAATATTATAAATAGCCTCATTATTTATAAAATAATTTTTAACTTATAATTATTAATAGGTATATTAAAAGCACTTTATTTAAAAAGGCTATTAAAATATTTTATAAATAATATTACTTTTTATTAATATTAGTTTAAACTTTTTTATTAAATTTAAATATTTAATGTTTAAAGCCTTTTAATTTAATTAATATTATTTTATAATATCGCCACGTTGTTTAATTATAATTAATCATTTACTAGCTTGCTTAAATTAATATTTATTATTATTAAACTTATAATAATATATAAATTTTTTAATTATTATTTTAAGAATTTTAAATTAGCTTTTAACGTTTAAATTCTTTAATTTAATTTATTATAATATATAATTAAGCTTTAAGATTTTTAATTATTTTAAAAGTAAAATTTGGAATTAATTAAAATAATTTTGCTTGAATAAATATTAAAGATAAAAGAAGGATAAATATAAATATGTTAGTTATTTTAATATATTTATTTATATTTATTAAAGTTAAAAAAATAACTTAATTTTAATTAATATAAATGAATATATATTAAGCTAGTATAAGTATTTACTGTTATTGTTATTATAATAATACTTAATATAAATACTATTAAGATAATTAAATAAGATAATATAATATTAAAAAAAACTTTTATTTATTTTATAATTAATATAAGCTTACTTTTAAGGTAACATAATACTAATTATAACTACATAAATAATTAAGTTTATTAAAAATAATACTTATAAAAGAGAAAAAGATATTAAAAGAAAGATATAAAGAAGAATATATAAAGATTTACTTTTATGATTAATAATTAAAGATTAATATCGCATTAATTTTAACTTTTAATAATAATAACGTTAATTATAAATATAACTATTAAAAAAGATAATTTATTTAAGTTAAAGCTATAATTATTATTAACTAATTATTTAAATAATTAAAATTAATTAAGATAATCATACAGTTAAATCTTTAACTATTAAAGTAATAACTTTACTTATAAACATCTTTTTCACTTTTATTAAAACCCAAACAATATAATTAATTAAATTAACATCATTCATTACTTCCAGCTAATCGTCATCATCGCTAATAAAAAAGTTACAAATAAAAAACATAAATAAAAATAAAAACAATCCCTTCCCGTTTAAATCTTAATCAAAAATTCTCATTTAACCTTAATTAAAACTTAACCTTTCACCGATAAAATTAAAAACCTTAAAACTAAAAATTATAAGCTTATCTTCTTACTTAAAAAGATTAATTCTTCGCTTTTAAAAACAAATATTTTACACAAAACTAACTTAACGCTAATTTAACCTTTTTAAAGATATCTTAAAGGCAAACATAATAAAAAATTCATATACTATTAATTAATAAAGAAGATTTAAACGATATACATAATAAAACAACCTTAAAAAATCTTAAAAAATCGCATTAAAATACAACATTTACAAAATAAATAAAACAAACAAATAAATATATAAACATTATATATATAAATACTTAAATATTATTACGGAAATTATAACTTACTTAATATATATATTTAAAATATATTAATAATAAGTTTTAAATATTAATTAATTAACATTAATTAAATATTAATATATACAACTTAAAAAAAATATCACTTTAAATACTTACTTATTACTTAAGAAAAAAAAAATAAAAGAATTAATATTTATTTTAAAAGATTCATTAAAACTAATTTAATAAGCATAATAAAAATATACATAACTTTAAAGTTATTTTATATAAATTAAAGTTTTACCTAATCACTAATCAATCACGCTTAACTTTCTCACTTATTTTTAATAAAATATTTCATTAATATATAAGCTTTTATATAAAGATACAAGATAAAACCTACCCAACATAATAATTAAATTAACAACAACATAAACAAAAAAGTGCGTTTACTTACATAACATTAAAACAAAACCAATTAAAACTTTACATCACGTTTTAAGCTATCTTAAAATATAATAAAACAACACGCTAAGCTTTAAATTCAAATATTAACATAATTAAAAGTAATAATATTACCTACTTAAATATTCATAAATATAAGATTTAAAATAAGCGATTAATTTAATTAATTAAACCGTTAATAAAATTAAAAACATTACTCCATATAATAATCTTACAATAATTTTATCAAGGTTTTAATTATTTATTATACAATATAAGTAATATATGATAGCAGGTATTTAATAATATATATAACACTTAAATATATATATAAGCCTATAAAAAAAAGTAAAAAATAATAAAAAAAAAGGGATAAAAAGCGCGCATTTCATAAACAACATATTAACGCTCATTTTATTATCATATAAATAATATAAGCATTAACCTTCCTCGCTTAAAATTTAAAATTAATTAAACTAAAAAGCTTATCATATTTATAACATTCATCCTTATAATTAACAATATTTCCACTATACCAGCTTATCCGTAAAAATATTTAAATTAACCTACTTTAATAATTACATTCCCCTTTTCTTTTAACTATCCTAAATAACATTATCAATTATAAAGAAAATACAAAATATAAAAAATAAATAATAAACATTTAATAATATTATAACCATTACTAAAAAACACGCTCTTTTACATCTACCTTACTACCATATAAAACAATAAAAACGTTCCTACAAATATAAACCATATAACTTATTATACAAAATAATAAATAACCAAGGAATATAATTCCACTTATAATATTACTTAAGTTTATTTTTATAAATAATTTAAAAGACAACGTTAAACATAATAATACCATATTAGCCATTCATATAATAATCGTCATAAAAATATTAATCTCCCTATAATCATCTCTTTTTATTAATTATTATCAAGCTTTATCTCTTTAAATAAAAGTTCTTAATATATAAACACATCTTTAACATAATAACTATATTCTTTTATAATCCTAAAACTAGCTTACCACCATTCATAAACGCTTAAAAGAAGATATAATAATATTTATAAATATATTTATAAAAATGCCCTTTCAACAAATGCCTTTTTAACATCTTATTATTTAATCTTATCAAACTCCTAAGCAAAAATTAGCCAAATATGCCATAAAAATACCTTAAATATTATTAAAAAAGAACTTATTATTTATATCTTATTAAGCAACAACATTTAAAAAATCAAATACGATTAAAATAAAAACACATTACCTTAAATTTTCCAACTATCCTAACATCTTATTAAACATAAGCCATATCATTAAAATAAACTTAAAACATATAAATTAATCCCTTTCCATCTTTTATCTTACTAAATAAATATACCCTTACCTATATTAAATAAAAATATACAAAATAATCATTATAAGATAAACGGCTAAAAAAAACAGCAAGAGTAAAAATACGTCATTACAATAAACGATATAATAATATAATTTCACATATTCTACACTTCCATCAACACTATCCTAATAAAATCACTCAACATTAAAATAAAATCTATATAATTATTAACAAATTAACAAGCAATAATCGCAACTACCTCATATAAAAAAGCAATTAACAATAATAATATATATAATAAAAATAAGTTTTAAGCTTTTAAAAAAGCAAAAAACCCTTTAATCAACATCGGTCTTAAAGAAAAAACTAACGATTAACTTTTTAATAAACTCTAAACATACCCTTCGTAAATAACAACCGATAATATAAAAAATAAATCGTCCCATATTAAAAGAAAGCCATAAATTAAAAAACACATAATAAACAAATAAACGTTTTTTATATTAATAAATAATACTTAAACCATTAACTTAAACTATTAAACCGTTTAATAATAAAATTAATACTCTCGCTTAATAAAAAAACATATTAAAAATAAAAAAAGAAAATAACAAGCAACTTTATAAATAAACATATTAAAGCTTAAAAAATAACCTTAACCTAAAATATAAGCTAATAAAAATCTATACCACTTTAAAAGCATTCTACAAACTTACATAATTTTTAAATAAAATTATCTAAGTCACAAAATAAAACCCTTTATTCTTAACCTAACCTCTTATATCTTAAATATATTTAATTAAATAATAATAAAATTCATTATTAAACTTAACAATCCTTAATTATTAACAGCTAGCCTTATATAATAAAACTTATCATATTTACAAATCTCTTAAACATTTAAATTCTCATTCCTTTACCCTTTTAATTAACAAACTCACTTAATATTCCAATCGCAAATTATTCCAAAAATCGTCCCTTATCAAAAAAGAACTTTTATTTAAAAACAACACTTATAATAACAAAAAATGATACATACGCACTTACATAAGCATATATTTAATAAAATAATAAAGTTCAAAATCATATAACGATTAAGCTCTTCAGATATTACTTATATTATATAATCAACAAAAAAAAATCGCTTACAAAAATCTAAAAGTAGTAATAAAGGCAAAAGACCCTTCGCTTAAAACTAAGAATTTAAATCCTTAAAATCGTCCCAATATTACTTTTTACTATTTAAAATTTAAGTAGCAAACCAATTTTCATAATCCTTATCGTTTTAAATCACTTCAACTATTTTAATTCCGTCACCATTTTAAGATTAACCTTCTTTACAAATAACAAATAAAAAATCAAGCAATCCTAAAACTTCTAATAATTTATTAAAAAATTATAAATCAATTTTATTAAAACCAATAAAAAAAATTAATAACAATAAGTATAATAAAGAAGGAAATATCTTATTACCTAATAAATAATATATAATTACTTTTATTTATTTAACTTAACAAGCTATAACCTTTAACCGTTATAAACTTATACATCATATTCTTAAAAAACTTACAAATTTTATAACAATAAAGCTAAAATAATAAGATAAATATATTAACTATTTTTAAAACTTATAAAAAAAATAAGATTACTTAAATTATTCATAATAAAAATATTTAACATATAAAGTCTTACTCTTAACGCTTAATAACAAACAAATAAGCCGGCTTAAATCCTTAAACTTAAAACCATTGATATTATATAAATAATCTTATAATACTATAATTATATATTATATAACTTTATTTTTAAAATAATAAAAACAATAACAATAACATTAACAATATATTAAAATACTTTCATAAAATTACAAATAAATTTAACGTTCTAATTCCTTAACTTAACTTATTATATTAACTAATTAAACTAAAACATCATTAATCACTTTAAATAAAGTACCAAAAATATAATATTATTACTTATTAATTTATATCTTATCTTTAAAATCATAAAACATTAAAAATAAACTAAATACCTTAATACACTTACTCACGTTTATAAAAATTAAAATAATAACCATATCTTACTAAAATAAATACTTAACTTATTAATTTTATAAAAACATTTACAACCACCGTTATTATAATAACACCCAACATAAACATTATTAAAATAATTTAACAAAACAATACAATATTAAAATATACCTTTATTTCCTTTACAATTATTACAAGCATATTTTAAAAGTAAAATAATATTAACCATTATTATATAAGCAGCTAAAATATATTAAAAATAATTTCTTTAATAAAAAGAAGTTAATTAAAACTTACCTTTATAATTAAAAATAAACGTAAGTATAAGTTTAATCTCTTGATAACAACATACTTAATTTTAATAATATTTATTTAATAAAAAGGCTTATTTAACCTTAAACTACAATTACTATTAATAAAGATCTTTAACTAAAAAAATATATAATAAAAATATTTATATATTTAAATCGTTTATTATTAAAGTAATAATATTACTCATACACATCTTTTTAACCTTAGCTAAGACCTAAGTTATATATTAAGCAAGGTTAATATTATCCATCATATTAAGCTTATCATTATACTCTTTAAGAAAAAAACTACTAATAAATAGTTTAAACCAGGCCGGAAAATAAGTCTTATTTATTAAATCTTAATTAAAGATTTTCACCTAACTTTAATTAAAACTTAAGCCATTACTTATAAATAAAGAAAAGTTTAAATTAATATTAATAACGTTAAAAACTTCATCGTTTTACTTAACAAGATTAATCTTTTACTTCTAAAAATAAACATCTTAGTTAAAATTATACTTAACCCAGCTTAACCAATTTAAATAAACTATATAAAACTTTAACATAATAAAATTTTAAAAGGTTAAACTTATAGTAAAAAATAATAAACTAATAAAAATAAACAATTAAATAAATATTAATAAAGAAATAAATATCGCATATATCAACGTATAAGTAAGGTCTCCTTAAACCTATATTAAAAAAATTCAACTATAAATATCCATAAATAAGATAAATATTTAAATAAAGGTTATATATAAGTACTTACATATATAAATATCCCATAAAATAAAATATTACATTATATTAATACATATTAAAAACTAAAACAAGATATTTAATTTAAACGTAAGCATTTATATATACCTATTTACTTAAAAACATTAATACACGCATCCATTTAATAAAAATAACCAATAAAACAATTAATTTACGCATAAATTTATATTAAAATGAAGCTAACTACCAGATACTAATATAAAATTAAAAGATATTTCATCATAAGGCATAATATTTCTTAATCATAATTCATACATAATGTTTATTTTTAAATAAATAATATCAGATTAAACAAAAAAACGTAAAAAACGCATAAATATAAGTTAAATTTACCTATAAACCAACGGTAAAAATCAGTAAAAATAATAAGAAAAAGTTAAAAGGAAAAAAATAGGTGAAAAAACACGCCTTATTTAATTCATATCGTTAAACCACGCTTTAATAACTACCTCTTATTCAATTATCCTTTGAATTATTAATAATAAACATTTCATATTAATTTTATTACGTCTTTTTATTAATTATTTTTATATATCCAATCCTTTTCCTAAGCTAAGCTTTTAAAAATACTAGCAAAGCTTTTAAGATAAATTTATCATACATAATTCCTTATTAAAGTCAAATCGTCTTACTAACTTAACTAAATTACAAACCCCTATTAAATATCTCCTATTTAAAACACATAATCACCTTAATATCCAACTTCCACGATAAATATAACATTTATAAAAAAGATATAAAAATTAATAAAAGATTATAAATAATTAATACGCTAGCTAAATATATATTCATATCTTTAATAAAATAAATAATAATAAGATAAAAATAAAAATTTTATAAGCCCGTAAATAAAAAGTACCTCTCCTTAAACCTTAAAAATAAAATCACACGCCCATATAATCTTTTTTACAATTATTTCCCCCTTTTATTTACCTTATCCCTTATATTAATATATCATACATAATCTAACGCACCTTTAAGCAGCTTTAATAAGCAGCTAAAAGGTCAATTTTCATTCCTTAATTACTTTCCTTAATAAAAGGTTAAATTTACCTATAATCTTTCTTCGATTTAAATTAAAAGAATTTAATATATTATCGATTAGAAATTCTTTAAGAATTTTTATACATACCTCTTCTCACTAACCATTAACTAACTTTATCCTTTATAAAAAAAAATATTAATACTTAAAACGTCCCTTTAACTTAATTTTTACATTACTTCTTAAAGCAAACTTAATAACCAAAAAAACTATAATAACATTTATAAATAATATCTATAAATCTCTTTTACAATATACATATCTTATTTTTTTACTATAATAAATACTTTAATATTATTATAAGAAAATAACAGCTTATTCTTTATATCTTAATGGATAAAAACTTTTCGAAAATTTAAAACGATGATTAAAACCTTACTAAGCCTTACTTATAACTCTTAATCATATATCTTAACACGGGAATACTTTCTTTACATACATTCAATAAAGTCATAAAAATAATAATCATAATCCAAAAATTAAAAACCTAACTATCCTCAACACCAAAAATAAGATAATTATCCTAAATAAACAAATAAACATACTTATCTTAAACATATTCATAACATAATTACATTAAACATAACAACAAACAATAAAACAATAATTCCTCTTAAACTTCTCGATCAACAACACCAACACTCACATTTACTAATACAACATTCAAAACATAAATATATTTTTAATAAAAACTATATATCTTATAATAAAGCCGGCATATTAATACAAATATTAATTATTATTAACAACTTAAATATTTACCATAATAACTTAATTAGCTTATAAGATATAAGAAAAGTAACCTTACTTACACATTTAAATTCAACTAAAGCTTATTTATAAATATTAAACCTTTTAACAACACTTAATAACCTTAACTAATAAAAAGCATAAAAATATTAAGAAATTAACCAACGTTTATACCTCCACCTTAATCTAGCAACTATAAAAGATTCTTTACTTATCAAAACGCATCATATAAAACCAGTTAATAAAATCAAATATAACATTTAAATTATTCTTAATAAATTTAAGAATAAGTAAGGTTATAGCTTTAATAACCTTTATAACACCACTCACACTTGCATTATTATTTATAATATTAGTAAAAAACGTAGATAACTTAAATAAAAATTTTCCTTAACTATTTTAATTATTATAAACCTCTTAAATATCATGGATATCTTAAGTATTATAAATATCTCCGTTATCGTAATCATTTTTAGTATTATGATTATTTTTAGTATTATAGTTATTTTAAATATTATAATTATCGTGGCTTAAGCCGATAAAAGCATAAAGCAACACTTTCTTTATACGTTTAACGGAATAAGCAACGTTTAAATCATTAAAGTTAAAAATACGTTACAACTAAAGCTTATCCACGCTTACTACATACTTAAAATCTTTTACAATATAATCATAAGCATCCATATTTCCCATCTAATCATAAGGTTCGCTATCTTAACTAAAAAATTAATCCTTAAGTTTAAAATATAAATACTTATTTATCTCGTTATTTATTTTACCACTAATAATATTTTTACTAACTACTCTTACGCCACTATTAAAACTATCGAAAGGCGCTTTACGTTTAAAGCCAGCATCGTTTTTTACATCTAAAAGGCTAAAGTTTAACTATAGCTTAAAACCCTAAAAATATATATTTATCCTTTATCCACCGTTATTATTATAACCATTTTCATTATCTTTAAAAATAATATAAATATAAAATTAAAACATATTACCAAAAAATAATATACATAAGATATAAAAGATAAACTATATAAAACAAGCAAAAATAAATTTACAAGAGATATTTTAAAACGGATTAAATTAAAAGTTTTAATAAGTTTATATCGTTTTGTTAATAAGCTTTAAATATATCGATAACATTATAAGGATATAAGTAAATAAGTTATACTTAATAAAGTTTAACCATATAAGCTTAAGAAATAGAATAAAAATATTATAATCATACAACTTATAAATATCAACTTATAAAGAGACAAAATTTAAATTATTCTCGATTAAAATAAGCTTTAAAAACTAAGTCGATACAACTTTCCATAAATTACGTTAAGCCTATAAAACGTATGTTTTTAAAATAATATAAGCCTTCTCGAAATTAATATAACTTTTAATAAGGAAACATCTTTTTAAACTTAAATAAAATTTATTAAAAAAGTTTAAAAATAACTTTCATAGCTTTGGTATTTCTTTAAGAAAATATTATATAAAAAAAGATAAAATAATAAAATATCCATATTCAATATAATTTATTTAGACATAAATATTAAAAAAGCTAAATACAATAAATAAATACTAGTTTATACTTACAATTTTTAATATTCTTTAATATATAAAAGTATAATCGTTTACATCCTTTAAAATTAAAAGTAAAGTCAATATAAAGGACTCCATCCAACGATAATATAATAGGTTAAGCAGTTATTAGATTTTAAGTATTAAATAAAAAAAAGCCTTCAACTTTATTCTTAAATAAATACCTTTCACTTTTATACCAACAGTTTTTAGCAATGATATAAAAAGTATAATATACTAAGAAATATCAAATACCATTCCCAAACTTTAAAACAGCAAAAGTAACTAAGGAGGTTTTGCTTTATAAGTATAAATAAAAGACGTCAAAACATTTAACTTTATAAAAGCCTTTAACGGTTATCACAAACATCTTTCCTTTATTAATAATTACTTTAATAAATTAAGTTAAATAACTAGCTTCAGTTAAATATTTATTACTAATTAAAATATTAATTAAAGGAAGCGCTAAAAATTAATTACTAAAAGCCATAACATATTAAAATATTACGCACGCTAAATTAACAAACAATTAAATACAAAAAGCCTAACAAATATAAATAGAGAAATACCTTAAAAAACGTATATAATATATTAAAAAAAAAGATGTTAAAGAAGAGAATAAAATACTTAAAAGAACTCTTTAAAAATAAAAAAAAAGCTAAACAACAAAGTTATCATTTAACAAAAAGAGGCAAGGGGCAACACCACAAGTTAAATTAATAAATGGATTAGTGTTAAAAAGTAAAACAGCGCTTAAATTAAACCTTTATTAAGTTTTAATTTCATTTAATTTACCTCCCTTATCTTTTTAATATTTATCACTACGTTAATATTATAAATAATAATTAATTATATTATTCCTTTTTAAAAAACTATATATAAATAAGTTAAATATTTAATAAAGTTGATAATATTACTTATCTTCATACTAGCAGTAAATATATAATATATGACCAAAACAGTTTATCGTATATTATTATAAAATACAAAACAATATATTCTTTTATAATTCCCTAAAATATAAGATATTAATAATATATAAAATATAAATATAAACAGTTATATACTAAAAAGGTTTATATATTACTAACATTTTATACCTTATACAATTATATTTACAGGTAACCTTAATAAAAAAGTTACGTAACTTCGTAAGTATAAAATAACGTCAAATTATATATAAATAAGTAAGAAATATTATTATAATACATTATATATATCTTTTCTCAACTTAAAAAATAACACTTCTTTAAAATAACATCATTTTAACTCTTTTATATATAAAGATATACCATAACGTTAACTTAATATAAGATATAATAAAGGTTATAAAATTAATAAATAATTTTTTTATATTTTTTACATTTTTTTTTTAAAATAATTATTAAATTAAATATAATATTATAATAAAAAAAAGAGTATTAAAATTATGCTATTTTCTCATATTAAAAGCCGGCCCTTACACCTTTTTCCAAAATTAATCAATTAAAAGTTTATATTTCTTACCCCACGCCTTTATCACTTTATTAAAACTTATCTATCTTTTAATTTAATATAACTCTTACTTTAAATATCACATCATAATAATATTATCATCATTAAAAAGCCTTACTTAAAAGTTTTATTTTAATATAAATTTTATATAAATATAAGCTTTATAAAGAAGTAATTTATCTATATATAATAAGTAACTTTATAAAGCCGTAACATATGACACCCCTCTTATATATAACACTTTTATTATTATAATTCTTACTTTAATAACTTTAATCTTAACGCCTACACTTAAATAAAACTTAAATTTAAATAAAACTTTTAATTAAAGCTTTCTAATAATTAAGATTTTATTACGATATAACATTTAAAATAGAAATTATATTAAATTAAAAACAAATAAATTTTAATAAAAATAATAAGGATAAAAAGGTAAAAATACCAGCTTTTAATTATCTCTTAAGAAAAGTAAATTTACATAAAAAAATTACATAAAATTTCATCTACTATACCATATATTAAAAAGTTAATTTAACATCTCATACCTTATAAATAACAATAAGATAAGTTTAAATTATTCTTACTTTAATATTTAAAAAGCATAATTAAAAAAGTATTAATTAATGTTAAGTTAAAACTTATAAAAAATCTTATTAAAAAAAATAGCAAAAAACACATTAAAAATAACACCAGTAATATTAAATCCTTATCTTATTATACCATTTCAACTACTTAAACAACACTTAAAAAAAATAACAATTTATCTACCTTTATATCTTTATTCTTATTACCCTTTTCCAATTAATAATCATTTAAAATACTATTCAATTAATTAATTAATATATATAAATATATTAATAAGTAATTATTAAGATGGAATCTTACTAATAAAACGCTTAAAGATCCTTATTATTAATTAACGTTAAAGCTTTAAAGAAATTTCACCTTCTTTTATTTTAATTAAAATTAAAAATAAATCTTTATTTATAATAATAACGTTTAATTTATACGCATTAATATTAACATCTTTATAAAAGATTAATAAATATTATATAATATTAAAATATAAACATATAGATAATTAAAACTTACACTCTTTTCATATGCTTTTATAAATCTTTAACATAAGCTTTAAATTATTAAACAATGCCTTTAAATCCTTAAATAGCTCCATTAAAAATATAAATATTAACAGTAAGTTCATTAACCTATTTGTTAAAGGCGTTAACCCATCCGTTAAAAGCGTTAATCCGTTTATTAAAAGCGTTAATCCGTCCGTTAAAAGCGATATTATTTTATTAAAGTTATTAATTAAAGACGTTAATCTAGATATTGATAACGTTGTTATTTTATTATAATTACTAGTTAAAAACGTTAAAACAATCTAAGAATACTTACGCGTTAATTATTAAAGACAAATTTTTAAAAAAGCATACTTAATTACTTAAATTAATAAAATTATCGATTATAGTTAAAAAATTAAGGCAAAGAGTTTAAGCAGCCATATTTAAATAAGTAAATAAATATAATATTATAAAGGGATAAGCAAGATAAAGTAATTAATAAGAATATAATTTAAAACATAAAATAAGAAAAAAGATAAAGATAAAAAGAATTTAAGATTTAGCTTTATATAAGTTAAAATATTTTTAGAAATTAACCTTTTAACTTAGAATAATATTAAAGATTAATAAGCAAATTAAATAAAGCTATTTAATTAATATATATCTTAAAGATAACTTAAGTAATTAAAGCTTAATATTTATAGCTTTAATATATAAATTTTCATACTTTTGTAGACTTATTTAAGTTATTAAAATCACGTCATAATATAACTCTTTTACGTCATATATTTACCGTTTTAAGACGTTTAAAATATACTTTTCATATACGTCTTTTTGATATAAATATTATATCCATTTTAATAAGATTTATAATAATAATAATAAATAATACCGCATTTTTAAACGTTATTTCTAAGATTATTACACATTTAGAAAAGATAAACTTAACTAACCACCATCTTTTATTTATTAACAAAAATTTTAACAAGCTTTTCTTTTACTTAAAATTTTCTTAAAAACTTGAAAATTTTAATCATTAATAATTAATTAAAAAAAGAAAAAAAGCTAACATTTTAATCAGCCGTTTACCTAAGATAGCCAGGCTAGATATAATTATTACAGCTTTATATTTCAACCATTAATTTAAAGCGTTTATACTAAAGGCAACTTCCAAAAAATACCCTTTTAAAGTTTTTTTTATTAGAAATAATCAAGCCGACAAGACTTTAAAGAAAGATTAAACAATACATCTTTTCAACATATAAACCCACTTCCGTTTTAAGCCATAATCAATAATCCTAAAACTAGCTTATATCGATAAAAACACAAATAAATATGCTAACTATCTCTAATAACATTTATATAACATCGACTTTATAACGTTAATACTAAATGCTAAACTAAACCGCATTAATAATATTCCACACATTATTAATAGCTTCTTCATTCATCCTTTAATACTTAAGATAAGCAGGTTTAATCACACTTAAAAAGCCGTAAAGGTTTTTTTTAATAAGCTAATAACCGTTAAGAAAATTCTTATTAAAAAAAATTTAAATTTAACCATTATAAGATTAAAAAATAAGATCAACATTAGCTAAAAACTTATACATAATCACATCATACATACTAAAAAAGCATAATATTCTTATAATAATAACAAGCTTTATTATAACCCAACAATCGATAAATATTACCTTATTATACTATTAGCCTTTTATAACGTAAAACAATATATACACACTTTATATAAAGATAAAAAACGCCTCCCGCTTAACGATAAACTAAAAAAAATACATTGTTAAATTTACCGTAACGCTTTAAAAAGGCTGGCCTTTATACATAAAAAAGACTTAATACATAAAGATATAACGATTAAAAATATACTTATTATGTAAGACTCTATACGTAAACAATATAAAGGCATACTTTATAATTTCAAAAAAGCTACCCCTTTTTTTAACGCTACTTTATAATAATTTAAACCCACATATATTACTACCTTTAAGGTTTAAACCTCATCGATTAAGTCGCCATATAATAATAAAATCGACATATAATCTTTCAAATATACGTTTATACTTAACATTAAATCCCCTCTAAATATTAACAAAAACCCATTTATTAACTAAACCCGCCATATAATTCTTAAAGATCACTTAAAATACATTCAAAAAATAAAATATATTAAAAAAAAATTATATTAATTCATTCACTCTTTATTAATATTAAATCCTACCATAAAACTTAACGTAAAAACTACTTTAAATAATCTGGTTTAACAATATTATAACTTAAATTAAATAAAAATACTCGCTTACGTTATAAAATTTAAAAGGTTTTATATTAAATAAAACTTTAATTAATTAACATTCATTTAAATTATTAAGTATTAAAAAAAGTCTTACTCTTCTTAAAAAAGTATAGTTAAATATAAAAATAGTTTAACGTTAAAAGTTAAACCACTCACTTACTTAAAAATTATAACTTTAATTTAACAACTTATTAATTAACCTTTTTAATACTTACTTACATACTTAATTAAAAGATAAATTAATGCCTCAACAATTAATTAAAATAATAAGTTTATATTTATTTACATTTTATAATATTCTCGTTAAAATAAAATACAATAAAATCCCCGCGCGACATAAACATAATAACCTTAAATTTATTTATTAAAGCTTAACTAAAAATATATCTTCATTAAACGTAATTATTATTTAAAACAAGCTTTCCTTTATTTAATTATATTGTTAATTCCTTCGTTTTACTTTACTTTTATAAAATAATAACTTTTAATTAACTTATTTAACAGAAAAACCCTTTTTTAAATATGCTTTAAAATATTCATTCTTAGTTAAGTCCACTTAAAACAATATAACTATTAATACCATCTCATTTAAGTTATAATATATTGTTTTAGTTAAATATATCTACGCTTTTATATTAACATTTATCATAATAATTATAACTATTACAAAAAGGCATAACCCACGCCTTTAATACCATGATTCATTAATTTTATAAGATTATTTACCTCTTAAAAAACGTTAAAACTTAAAGAAAAAAGTCGACTTATCTCTTATAAAAAAACTTAAACGTAATTACCATTCTTAACAATAACCCTTACTAATCCCATCTAATATATTATAATTGTTAAAAAACTATATTTAAAACGTCGCTTCTTCACCCTCCATTATATTTACTTAATTAAAATCGTTCGACTTAAATCACAAAGTTAATAATAAATCAAACATTCTTATACCAAAAAGCCTTTCTTAACCGCCTCCCAATAAACTTAAACACCTTCCTTTAAATTAAAAAAACCTTACGATAAAGTTTATATCTTTTATTACCAAGACGTCGTATAATAATACATCCGATATAAACAAAGTAAAATTTATTAAATCTAGTATTAAATTATACCGTAACCTTATCTCTTATCCTTAATTTCACATTCATTAACTTAAGAATAACCGTATTTATCTTTATAAAACCGTTTATAATACTCCCACTAATATAACGTTAATTATTAAATTTATTAAGTCACAACACTCTTATCTAAAGATAACGCTAAACAAATTTCAACATATAAAATCACTTATTTAAAACGTTACAAATTAAGATTCCAACCTTATAAGTAAGCTTATAAGTAATAAGTGGAAAGTTAAATTAAACGTTAAGTTAAAAACGGAAAATACGTCATTAAATATAAAAATAACGGGTTAAAATAAGGATAATATTAATTAAGACGATATTAATTAAAAAATAATAAGACTTAAGGTTTTAAAAAACGATATTAAAACCACGCTCAATTAGATTTTTTTAAAGAATCCTTTTATATATAATATAAGCATTAAGATTTTTAATAATAATATTATAAATCGTTAAACCATTCTTTACATATTAAACCTCCTTAATATAAAACTTCCCGCTTTAATACTTAACGCTTACTTTAAATATCCACCTACATTCTTAAACAGCTAACATGTTAAAGAAATAAAAATAACATAAGCAATTAACTCGTTTAACCTCTTATTTTTTATACTAAAGATTAAAAATAAAAGATCGGTTAAAGTTAAAACTTTATTTATCAAAACAAATCAATATATTATAAGATATATCTTTACTTTTAATATAATTAAAAGACTTAACAATTTATTAATTAAGTTAAACCAGCCTACTTTTATTATTATTATTTTTAATATTATTATTAATAATTCCAAAACATAATTATTTATATCGTAATAAAAGTAATACTTTAATAAAGGTTTTAGATTTATTATTTACTTAATTAAAGATTTCTTTTTCTAGTAAAAGGAAGATTATATAAAGTTTCACATATATCTATTTAATATCTTTAAATAAGCTACATAAAGAAAAACATTATTATTTAATTTTATTCGGCGTAAAAACTTAAACACGTCAGTTTTATAAGCTATAAATCCAGCCTTAAATAACATAGTTTTAAGGGATAACCTTATTAAAAGTAACGATACTACTAACCAATCGTCGTAAAACCTTATAAATAAAAGTCGATCATAAAAAAGGAGGAAAAGTTCTTTAAATAAGCATGTTTAAAAGTTAAATGGCAAAGGTTGAAAAAGTTAACGTTAATTTCACATATAATATATTTAAAGTTAATAAGATTTAATCTTTATAAATTAAACAAGTCATCGTTAATTATGTTTAACAATATTAATTTATTTATTAAATTAATAAATGTTAATTTTCTAGCTATAAAAAATGTTACAATCTCCCTTAAGGAATTCTAGCCCCTTAATTAATAAGTATATTACTTTTTTTAAAACATAAATAACATCACAGTCTTCAGGAAATTTAATCTATCAAATAAGTTACTTACTTTTTAGTAAAATGCTACTTTAACGCTTATTTAAAGAGATTTATAACTTAACATCATCTTCACTATTACTTCAATTAATAACTTTACTTTTTCCCTTCGCACTTTTCTTAATAACATTTAAATTTCTAAATTTTTTATCTTATATATATAATTTAAATTTATAGAATTAAAAACTAGTTATATTTTAAACAAAACAAATTAAAAGAAAAAAAAAACACACTTATATATTACCTTTAAGTTTAAAAACTTAAAAATATAAGACAAATAATCTTAATTTATTATTATAAATATCCTTCATTTTATCGCATCATAGCTATAACTTTATAATTAGATTTATATTCCTTCATTACTTCCATTAAAAATATAGCTTATAATTATGAATAATAACGTCATTTACCGTTAAGATGTTAATTTATTATAATATTTTAACTTATATAATTACAACCGTTAACGATTAAAATATTTACAAATTTCAAAAACACCTTTATTAAATAAATTAATAAATTTAATCAACGCTTCATTAACCTTTTACTTTTTAATATCCATACGACAAGATAAAATATAATTAGTAATAAGCAATTTAAAGATTAAGCTATTAGCCACTTTAAAATAATCGCTATCAATAAGCTTAAAAACAGCCTTAATAAACGCAAATACCTTCACGGCTTTACTTAACGTTATAATATTCCTTAAAAACATATCACGCTACCTTTTTAAAAAGATAACCTTAAAACCCGCCATAATAATATTTAAACTTATAATCATAAGCAACCTAATAAAATTTAAGCTATTATGAAAAGCGTTAAACTCTTTTAATTAAAAAACTAATAATTAAACATTATTAAGCCGTAATATATTCCTTATACTAGCTTTAGCTTAATCTTTTCGTAAAATAATCGATAAGATGGTAAAATTATTTAATAAAAACTGACCATTAAGGCTTAAAGCTGGTAATAATGGTATCGATAAGTTAAAGGTATAACGCTTAAAGCAAGATCGTTCTTTTAACTACTTTAATTATCTTACTAAATTTAATATTACTCATAATTAAGAGGTAAGATTATAAAACTTAAAAAAGGAAAAATCTTCCTGAAACGGGTCGTCATTTAAATCTTCATTTTATTAAGCTATTCTTATAATTAATTAAAAAGCTTAAAAAAGCTTTATTAAATAAGCTTATAAAGGAAGAGGATTAATCTAGCTCCCATAGTTCTTATAATTTTTTTTAATATTTAACCGATTCTTCCTTCCTTATTTCAAAAAATTATTTACTTATTTCTTAATAAAATAATCCCTTAATGATATTAAAAAAAAGTTTATATTAAAATTAAAATTAAAACTATAATCCCTAATAAAATCTATAAAATTAAATACTTAAAATATTATAAAAGGCTTAATAAATAAAACATTTTTAAAAAGAAAGATTAATAATGGTTTAAACGTTAAATAAAAAAGAAGATAAAGATAAAGAATTAATAAAGACATATTTATTATTATACCTTAATCTTAAGATAAAATAAAACTATAAGATATTCCTTTAAGTTATAAAAGTTAATATCTTACTTTAACACTTATATAGCCCTTATTAATATCTTTTACAATATTATTATATGCTATACTTAACACGCTTTCCGTTGTTAACGTAAATAAAGTAAGGTTAACATAATATAACCTTAACTTATAATTAACATATCCTTTGTTAATAAATTAGATAAAAAATATGTACATAGATAGACTTAAGTATATAATTAAGTTATGATAAGTAATAAAAAAACAAGTAAACATTAAGATTAAATAATTTATATATATTACGCGTTATTTCATAACAGTAAAATTAAAAAGAAAAAAGCATAAATATAAAGATAGAGTTTAAAGTATATTTAAGTTATAATAATTAGCAGGCTAATTAACAAACGTTACATTTAGTTAATTTATATACTCCGTTTATTATTTCGTACGTTTACATTTTCCGTTTTTGTTTCGTTTCGTAATATTATTAATAAAAAAATGATAAAATAAACAGCAATACCTATAACGGTTATATTAGCCTTTATCTAACATAAGATAAAAATATTCATATAAAATAACAGTTATTTTTATATAATCTTTTAACATTACGTAAATAAAATCTTTTAAGTATTTTAAATAAGTTATTATAAAGGTAGAAAATTAATATCAATTAATATAACGTTTAAATTAATTAAGAGGGAAGGCAATTAAAAAAGGTAATAAACATAAAGTTAATTATTATAATAAAAAAGATTAAATTACCTTTAACGTAAATTAAAATAAGTTAAAATTTACCATATTACTTTTTTAATTCAATATTATCATACATTTAATCATCGTCCCCCACACTTTCATTTAATCATACCACACTAAGGCCTTAATAATTATTCGTTAATATTATAAGCCGTAGTATTCTATAACTTATTTATAATAAACTTTTAACAAGTTAATATAAGTCGTTAACACTAAACATTTATTACATACACTTAATAAATATAAATAATTTACCTACTTAATTAAAAGAAGAGATATATTTTTTAAATATTCCGCCTCTTTATTATATAAGGTAATTCCGCTTAGATTACCATTAAGCTTCCTTCTTAAAACGCTTCTCTTAACGCCTTAACGTTTTTCTTTAAATTAATCTCAACGCCTCTTTTAACGCCTCTTTTAAAGCTAGTTTAAATATTTTTCTTTACTCTTATTTAATAATATTCTTTAACCATCAGCTATATAATTTAAACATTACATATTCGTTAAATAAAAACGCCGTCAATCCATTAATTAAATTTATAACGCATTAAAAGTATATACATTATAAATTAACAATTATAAAACTTAAGATATTTAATGTATAAAGAATGATATATACCTTAAATAATCTTTATAATAAAAGAATATTTAAACGAGAATAAGAGTATAATAATTCGATAAAAGCTTTTAATATTTAAAGTAAAGTTTAATCCAAAGTGACAAATTATTAAGCCATACTAAAAATGGATTAATAATACATTAATTTACATTTAAGTTTAAAGCATATTACACCTTTATTAAATCATAATATATATAATTCGCCTCTTTTTTATTTATACATATAAATCTACGTAATATTTTCCTTACTCATAAAACTTATTAATATAAAATTAACAATTTTAAATATTACTAACTCACTAACCTTAAGCCTTAAAAGCCGCGTAATTATCTTAAACATATAGTTAAAGTAATTTACTTAATTACGCCTTAATTATTAAAATTTCTATTAAAAAAACATTTTATTTAACAAAGCCTTCTTATTCGTTAATTTAACATCGCTTAATTATTTTAAGTAAAACTTTCTTTATAAAGCTATAAGCCGCTACACGTTAATAAACTTCTACAAATTAATAATAAATAAAAAATAAAAACTAAAAGAAAAAAAATAAAAATAAAAAAAAACATCAATATATTCGTAATCAACGCCATCCATTTATAAATTTATTTAAAAATCCATTTATAAGTTATGAAAACCGATGAAAATTTTTAATAAAAGTTATATATTACACTACTTAACGTTTTAATTATCGTAAGGTTAATTCCCTCTTTAATTATTAAACTAATTAAAATAAGATTTTTAAAAAATTAAAACAATAAAAATTAATTTCTAATAATATTATATAAATAAAAACCCAAGTAAAAAGTAATAATTTTCAATAGAAAAAAACTCACTAAATTTTCATATACATATAAATTTAACCATAAATAATATAACGGAAATATTAAACCAAGTTTAAACTTATATCATAAAGATCATTAACATATTAAGCCTTAAATATAATCTAAGATAACACTTTTCCACCTTTAAAAAATAACAATAAAACCTTACCGCATAAAAAAAGAAATAAAAGGATTTTAAACAAGCGTTTTAAACATAATTTAACAATATCGATATTAAATAGGTTAAAAATACATTTCTAAACTACATTTAAAACAATTTAAAAATAGATTAAAAAAAAGAAAAAAATTTAAATCCTTTCTTAAAAGATTTTACTTAAAATTAAAGCCGAGATATATATAACACGCTTTTAATAAATCCGATATATATAAAAACTAATTTTAATCCAATCATAAACCATATAATTATTATATTTATATTAAATTTTCATTAAAGAATAACTTAAAAAATTACATATATATTTAAACTTATTATATTATCATTTAAAAAGAACGATATTAATATATCGAAAATCTAAAATCATTTAAACATGCTAACTTATCTTAATATTAATCTTAAAGATATTACATATTTCATTAAGATAAATCTAAAATTATACCCGCTTAAATTAAACAATATAAATAAAAAAACTAAATAAAAGAGATTTTAAAAATTAACCATAAATATAATATTTAAAATAAATATTAAACTTACTTATAAATTATTTCATTAACTAATCGATATTATATAATTAATTTTATTTTAAATAACAAGGAAGCTTAAAAACTAGCACCCTTACAATTTTATCGTAAATACCTACTAAAAATCTTAAGCAATTAACTTTAAATCAGCTAAAAATTAATTCAAGAAAAACTTAAGATAAATTTCAACTAATATATCTAAATAAGAAATCAAAGCTACAACATTAAACATATCATCAACAGTATATTTACACTAAAATCTATCATTACAAACATATAAATCTAAAAATATTCACAAGCTAATCGTAAGATTAATTTAAATATAATCTTTAATATAACTAAATCGATATTTTAAAGCTTAGTTTATTACATTAAAAAAACTTTAAACATAAGAAAAAGAAAACGTTAACAAAAAAACTACAAGACAAAACGCTCACATAAATAAAAAATCTAATTTAAATTTAATCCAAGCTTAATCTTTATCCTTTTATAAATTTTTTCATATAATCTCACAGCTTTATCAAAAAAAGCATAACTTTTCCTATATATTAAAACACTACGATAACACTTATAAACATAAAGTTTTACACGTCTTTAAACATAATAAGATAAATCAAACCAAATTCATCTCACCATTTTAATATCACTTAAAGATTAATTTTAACAAGCTTTAATATTCATATAAACCTTTTTCATTAAATACCCACTAAACTATAATACAAAGCTTCATTATTTCGCCATCCCTCTTAAAAATAATATTAACCGCATAAATCTTTACTTTCTTTAAACGCTATATATTAATAAGCCACCGACCTAGTTTAAACCTAATCTTTATTTATTTATAAGACGTATTACGTTTAAACTTTTAAACTATAATTATAATTATATATAAAGAACTAAAAAGATTATTTATCGGACCTATAAAGTTTAATATAACCTATATATTCCGCATAATCTTAAAACGTACCTATTTATTATTCTTATTATTCATAAATCATATACACACCATCCACCGCCACCAATTAAACTACCCACCAATATTAAGCAAAAGCTTTTAAAAATACTTTAAAGCTTTAAGATATTAAGGCTTATAATTAATAAACATCTTATACCGTTAAATAAAGCTACTTTATTAACACTTATTTTAGCTTATTTTTAAATAAAATTAGATTATTACCAATTATATTAAAAATTTAATATAAATAACTTCCGGGATATTTATTAAGCGTTTAACATAAAGTATACCATAAACGCTTTTATTTGTAAAAAAAAACTTATACGATATCCTACAAGGATTATTATTGTTAGAGTTTAACGTAAATTTAAGTTAAAGTTAAAATAACCTAAAAATAAACGTTAAATTTAAAAGATTTATTATTTAAAAGTAAAGAAAGATATTAATAAATATTTTATTATTTATATAATAAAGAAACAAGCAAAAGCGTTTTAAAATTATACTTATATCTAAATAAATTTATCCTTTAAGATGATTAATAACAAGATTAATTTATATTTAATCGTTAAGTTAAATAAGAAGATATATAATACAAGCTTAATTAAATACTTAACTAACATAAACATAAATATTAACGATTTATAAAAATTAAAATCTTTACATATATATTCCTTAACTAAGAAATAACTAAATCATATTATTAATTATTTAAACGTATATTTTATTAATTTAAAGTTATATTAAGAACTTTGATACGTTTTAAGCATATATAAAGAAGGCATTAAGAATAAGCTGGCACCTTAATTTCTACCATTACTTTAAACATATATAAAAAGTAAGCATATAAATTAAGACGTTATTTAAAAGATATATATATAATAATAGCTTTAAACTATTCTTAAATTAAATATTAATTTATCTTAAATTTAAATAGTTTAAAAACCTAATAAAAATACTTATAATATATCGTAATATTTTATAAGATTTACTTATAACGTAAGTTTTAAAGTAAATTCCCCAATTATAATTTAAATACTTTCTTAAATTAGATTTTTAACATACCGTCATAAACTTGTTTAGTAAAGATCATAAACGTAAGGATTAAGCTTTATTTAAATATATAAACTATTCAAAATAAGTTTAAATCTAACTTTAAAATAAACAATGCTAATCTTTCAAAAAGACAGCCAACTAGTAAAAAGATAAATTACCAGATTAACTTTAAGGAAAATTATATCAAACCTACTTTAAAATCAATCCAATAAATTAATCAAATACGCTAAAACATACCGATATTAATAAAAATAAGCATTTCATGGTTAACAACTTTACTAGAAAATTAATCTCGCTATTAACAGTTATAAAGCTATAAATAGTTACTTTAACTAATTATAAGATAATTTTAAACTAACTGCCATCTAATTTTTACAAGTTTATTAATAATCGCAAAAAACGGCTTACGCTTTATAAAAAATTTAAGATTTTCCATAAACAAAAAAACATATTTATAAAAGCATATTTTATACGTAAAATAAAAAACTAAAGTAAGTTAAAACTATACTACGTCTACTTTATTAAGACAATACTTAAATAAATTTTAATTTAATATTTTAATAAACAAAAATTACCGTAAGCAAGCTAAAAGGAAAAAGCTAAATCCATCGTTATATTTTAATCCTATAAACCTTTTTAACAATACTAATATCGTTTTAAACCAACTTAAAACTTATATAAAACCATTATTAAAGCTTAATAACTTATTACAACAAACTAATAATAAAAACCCAACCCGTAAAAATAACGGTGTTATATTAATTAAGAAAAAACTTATAACGCTATTAAATTAATAAATAAAAGCTTATAAACCACTTAATTTTATTAAATCAAAAAGATAAAACAATTTAAATATAAATCACAACTAGTTTATTAATATAAGCCTGCTTAAGCCTTAACTTCTAAAATATCCGCGCCATATAACCTAAAATACTTAAAAAAATCGTTCCAAATTTAATTTATAATTATTTTCACAAAACATTAAATTTAACCCGCCTCCATTATAAAAGCTTTTACAGTTATTATAAGGTAGCTTTAAGAATAAAATAGCTTTAATATATTTTAAAATTAAACTACCTTTAAACCAACATAAGCAAAGCCATTCACAAGTTTTTATAACTATTAAAAACATTTCTAAAGCTTAACTTATAAAAAAGGAAAAAAAAATAAAAAAATTACGTCAAAAAATAGCTAAAAAGCGCGCTTAAATTCAACAAAAAGTAAAAACTCGTAAGTTAAAAGAAGAAAAACGGTAATTACTTAAAGAATTAAATATATCCGATTTAAGATAATTTTAATATATTTAAGCAATCTTCGAAAAATCTTTACGTAATCTTCACATATTATTCGTATATTTTTTAACGCATTAAAAGTATTTATAACGTTTATAGCATATATTAACACTTATATTATATATATTAACTCTCGAAAAAATCAATACTTTTTTAACTTTATTTATTCTTATATATATATCTTCATTACAAAAGATATAATTTAAATACAATTTTAAAATAATCTTAATCCTTCTTAAATTTCAATTTTATTATTACTATATAAAAATAACGGCTACTACGCTTAATATTACAGCTTTTTATAACCAACTAAACGTTAGTAAATTAACCACCTTTACAATATTAAACTTAAATCACCTTTTAATTATTCTTAAATAATACCCTATACTTCATTTTACCTTTTATTATAAATAAAGCTAAGCTCCATATAATCGATACGTTTTTAACTTATTTTATAAATAATTTCCATTAAGATTAAATAAGCTTTATCTTAAAGATTAATCCAAGATTTAACTTACTTAATATATCCCTCCCATTAAATATAATTTAAGACTAGTTTTTAACTAAACTTAGATAATACCAAGTTAAACTATTAATTTATTATAAATATATTAAATTACTTATACTTACTTAAGTAATTAATAATACAATATTAAATATCATTTAATAATTATACTAACGCCCCTTTAGTTAATAATTTAAACTACGCCATATATATAAGTTCTTAAGTTAATTTAAAATTATATTTATTAAGTTATTTAATTACTTTATCGCCATTAATATAAATTAAACATATAATTAAATATTTTAAAACGCTAACATTATTTATCCGTCCTAATAATTAAAACACTTAAAAATCTTATATTAACCTTATTTAACTTTAATAACATTTATATTACATATATATTAATTAAAATAAATACAATCTAACACTACTTTAAAATTAAATTAAAAATAATCTCTTAACTATTCCTTATTAAGCTTAAAATCTAATTAACCATATAAAGATAATAATAATTAATACGTAAATATATTTAATAAATTCTTATATTATTTTAAAGCCATATTAACTTTTTTTTAATACTATACGTTGATTTATTATAATTAACAAATGGCACCGATTTTACTTCGATTAAAAACTTAAATATAATAATTTTAAATTAATTTTAAACTAAATTAATTATAAATAAACAACTTAATTTTTTCGCTTTTTACTCGCTTCGCTTAAAAATGTAAGCTTATAACGTAAATTTATATCGATATAATATTAAAACTATGTTAAATTAATCTTCGTAGCTAATATAATAATAAGTTTTAAAATCATTTTAACCGACACTTTTTACAACTTATAAATTATATTATATCTTTTTTTATTTTATTATATTAAATATTATATATATTAATTATTATTTAGTTTTTTAATGCGTTTAATCTTAATAAACCAGCCCTTACGTTATTAATTAATATAGTTTAAGGATGTTCGTTATACTCCTTACTTTTACTTAAAATAAGATAAAAATTAACTTTAAATTCTTTAAATAATAATACTAAACATAAAACTTTTAAACAGTTAAAACTTTAATAAATAATAAGTAAAACCTTTAACTTAGCTAAACTAATCTAACCGTAATTAAAAATTCCTAATAAAATAAAAGAAGGGAATAATAAAATTAAACTAAGATAAAACTTACTTTAAATTCCTTCACCACGTTATTTAAATAATAAGTCTAAAAATAAAATTTACCATAAAAAATTTATAAGATATTAACCTTAAACTACTTTTCGTTTAAATTAAAATCTTAAATAATAAGTTTTACTAAATTTTATCCAATAAAATAATAATCTTTTTTAAACTAATAATTTACAAGTAAGTTATATATATTCTCGTCTTATATTAAACCTTTCCACAATAAATTTAAAAGGTTTACGTCTTTATATAAAACGTTTTACATATTAAAAACGCTAAAGTAATATTATTTTTTATAGCCGTAATATTAATACAACATCGTTTTATATAAAGTTTAAACGTAAGTATTTTATTTTTATTTTATATTTAATATGATTTTAATATAATTATAAAAAGTAAACGTTTTTAAAAATTACAACCGTAAAGGTTAATTTAAAAATAACGTTATTTAAATGGTTTTATAAGTTAAGATTAAACTTAATACAATTTAAGTATAATTTACTTTTATAAATATCGCTTTATTAAAAAGTTAATTTTATTATAAGGTGTGATGACGTAATTCAGAAAAGGTGTTCCGATTCATTTAATAAGGTAAGATCACTTAATAGCCCATACCTGCCTTACTTAACAGCTGCTTAAGTACATATATCAGGGATCTTGGCACTTCATATCATTGCATTCCAGGGGCGGTATACTAGATACTAAAGAGTCTTCACAAGCACTACATCCCATTACAAATATAAGGTACCTAAGCACTTAGAAGAAATCACTTAGAAATGTATGGCAAATAGGTGTATATGCCATCTTACAAATGAGAGATGTATACAGTTGAATATGAAACGGCCATCCAGGTAATTTAGGAGGTACATATACACTTAGGTTATGTGGTTAAACGGCGAAAAATAACGCTAAACGGTGTTATCGAATTAACAAATTATTACTAAGACTTTATCACAACTCACCACGGGAATGATAATCACAGACACAAATATCTTCAAGGAATTGTTATCCTTATTTCTTTCTAGCTAAAGATGAAGCTATTCACAGAGAATGCTCCAAGAAAGCCCTTCGCACCCTCGAGCCAACTATTTTGATCCCTACACGCACAATGGTCCTGAGACCCAAGCCTATTGATCATCTAGGTTTGCTTTCCTTATAACACGGGCTACCCGACCGCCCTCCAGTCCTGTTTGGTCCTGTTCAGATCCTACCTCGAGTTTTCCAACTCCTTCCTTTTCAACAAAAACATTAAGAGATACAACCTGAGAAGTTGACTGGACTTATAGTACAAGAATCGTCTCGCAGAAGGAAGAATGCGAGTATGAACAAACTTCTCCGGTATATATAGTAAAACATCAATAGATGAAGACCGGAAGTGGAGAGAATGGGAACGGGAGATAAGGAAAACCCAGGTCGTACTCGTACACCGATGTTTCGGCAATGTGTGTGCAACAGGATAAGATGTGCAGAAAGAACTCCAAAACTCCAACGGAAGCGAGATCATAATATAGAAGCGATCCGAACCTCCCTGCTTTACTAAAGAAATGATATCATTGGACTAACACAATGAATCCCGGGGTATCTTTACGCGCACAAGTACCGACCAATGGTAAGGAACTCATAGGAAGGGGTCTTCAAAAGCCCTTGAAGGGGTCATCTCGGAAGTAGTCCTCGTCTCCTAATCTGCTTCCGGCATAATACGAATCTGTGCCGCGCGTGCCACGAGAAACGTAGCTATCCCGATGTCTGCTCCGACTGCGACGACGGCGCGCTTCCTTGCTGCGTCGGCGGGCTCTGTATCGCCACTCCTCGTGCTCGTCAGGGTGGTCGTCGAACCGGGGGAACGCTAACGGGCTGATGAACGCCTCCATGCGCACGGTACCAATCGCCTCGAAGAAGTTACCTGGCGGGCGCGATGACGCTTCCGAAGTCCGTTGGGAACCGGCTGTGCTCATGCCCCAGGTTATGTTGCTCGACGCTTGCGATTGGTAAATGTCAGATGAACCCGCCGTACCTACGCTGTTACCAGCAGTGCTATTGGTGGAAGCATGGTAGGAACTGCTGTGGCTCGCCGGCCCCGAGAATCCCCGGAACGAGAGCGGCGGGGGAACATGGCCACCAGTGTTGCTCCTCTTGCGACCGTGAAGGACGACCTGGTTGGCTCGTTCGTGCACTCGATCATGTGATCTTTCGTGGAATCGAGGGATGAAGGGAGGCTCTGCAGCGTCACGCGACAGATCACGTTGATGGGCGGGTATCGGAGGGAATGCCTCTGGTTTGAAGGATAGCGCTTCCTCGATCTGATTTATGCTTGGAGGAGGATCGTGGCGAGCCATCAAAGCAGGATTCCTCCCCTTCGTTAGCCTGATCGAGTCACGAATACCGGGTCTCTTGGTCTTCGTTTGCGGCATCTCGAAGTCAGGGGCTGGCCCAATGTTCGGTGCAGTGGCTGTCGGAATGATCTCAGGAACCTCCTGTTGTGAATGGGCCAGGAACGACAACGATGTCAGCCAGAGATAGTGACGTTCAGCGGTTGTGGCGGTAAACTTCAATGCCCTTTGAGGCGTCAGAATGAGGATTGAGCGATTGAAGATCTGGGTAGTGCCCTTTGGTGGCGGGTTATCATCCTTAACATCCAGCACGGATTGAATGGTCACTAACAAGACGTTAACGGAATTCTTCACAGATGGAAACTCAGTATTCCACTTACGCTTTCGGCCTGGTTTACCCATCAGCGCATTACCCGACGCCGGTTGCTTGCTGCTCCATAAAATTGCGCGTTCATAAGGCGCAAGCCACACCCATCGCTTATGGCGATCATTGCTATTCTCTTCGGTAGTCTCAGCCATGCCAAATGACTTGCGCCTCCTGACATATTTGAACATCCATTCACCAACCATCGTCTGCGCAATCGCATCTACTACGGTGGATGTCTGCTGGTTGCTACCGACAGAGCCCCCGTTCGTATTCTCAGTATTAGCGGTATTCGTTGAGGGCTGGGATCTGTGACTACGATATTTAGACCCTCCGTAGTTGCGCTGGGGAGTAGTGATATCGTTTGTCGGCAGTGGTGGCAGGCTAGGGCTTTCGGGAGCTTCTTCTGAGGGCGACATTGGCGGCGGAGGCGAACGGCTGCCATGCCGCCTATGCCTCTGAT
The DNA here is from genome assembly GCA_022497025.1 of Hypoxylon sp. FL0890. NCBI lineage: Eukaryota > Fungi > Ascomycota > Sordariomycetes > Xylariales > Hypoxylaceae > Hypoxylon > Hypoxylon sp. FL0890. The sequence goes on from MU386550.1 coordinate 469,271, forward strand.
TTCGAGGCAAGGCTGCGGCAGATCGGACCTTACGAATGCTGTTGTTTCTATACGGACCTCCCTTCGTACCACGACGGAACCCCTCGCCATTGGGAGTGGGACTTTGCCGGCCATCGCTCGGGGCACTAATACTGAACGGTGGCTTCCTTGAACTTGCCCTTGTGGGGATTGGGAATGGCGGGTCACGCGACTCGGGTAAGCTGGGGCTGCGTGAACGGCCTTGGTGTGAAGCAATGCCGCTTTGAATCATGGCTGATTTACGCATAACACTCGCTCGCGAACCCGTGCTGTACCCAATCGCCCGATCAGCCGCTCGAGTAGCCACTTTGATAGTGGGTTTCCGCGTTAGGCCTTCTGGGGCGTCTGCAAGGCGGTAGGAGCTGTAAACTTCCGGACCTCCGATCTTGCTCATAACGCTCGTCGCTTGTCTAGCTGCGGGTTTAACCTGTTCCGGGGAGGTGGAGCTGCCGCTTAATCCTGTCCGCTTGCTAGGTTTGCTAGGGCCAGCTTTAGGCCTTGGGGCAAGGGCTGTGCGGTATTCAGAATCGCTCTGATCGCCGTCGAATTCGTCAAGCTCGTCTGAGCTCTGTACATCAAAGCCGGCGAATAAGCTGCTGATCCGATGTGGTCGTCTCACGGGCGCCTTAGCACTAGACAATGGACCATCGTCATTGTTACCAGGATACGCGTCTCGTGTCTCCATATAATCTGCTATTGGGGATGCCGGGGGTGAGGAAGGCAGCTCAGCCGAGCTACGTCGTCTACTGCCTTCGAGACGGCGTGGGTTCCGCGGAGGAACATGTCCAGGTACAGGAGTGAAATTCTTGCTCACGTCAACAGCCACCGGCGAAACAGGGGATGTAGGTCTCGATATGATGGCGGAAGGGTGAAGATGCGGTGGCAGCTTGTCAAGTCTCTTATCGATTCGGATTTCGTCTGTTTGGACTGCAGTCGACCTCATGGGCTTCGACTGTAGAATAGACACTTGGCACCCGAAGTCCTTAACGTACTGAGGTAGACGATGCTCCTGCGGAGTTGAGGGTCGACTTGTCGGTGGGATGATGCTGATGCTCGGGATCTGGAGTGGCGGAGCAGGGACGGGCTGAGGTTCAGGTTGCATGGGATCGGTCTGGGTAGCAACCGATTTTGACACCGTGGCGGCAGCCGGCTTCATTTCCACGATCACCGGGTCGGATGTGGCCAGTGGTTGGGCTTTTTCTGATGTCTGAGATGCAGCAGATACCATTGGTGGTTTCACCGTCTTTTGGGGTTCTACTGGTACTGGCTTGTTGAGTTGTACCCTCTTGCGGCTCTGGTTTGCTTCGATCTCACCTTCGGCTCGTGGCGGACTCTCCAAGCCCATCAACCTCTCACTCTTCAGAGTGGGCTCAGGAGTTGACGGTTTGGCCGGTGCTATCTTGGGGGACGGCGGCGGTGAGAATTGGACACCGCTATCGACGTACTGCACCTTTACAGGCGTCACTAAGTCCTCATCATCCTCGCGAATTCCACCCTCAAGCCTATCGAGCACGGTCTGGTTCATGAACAGTCTGCTCCGTGCAACACTGCCCGGTTTTATCAGGCTGTCGTTGCTCTGATTACGTCGGTGGGTTTTTGACATCACACTATCCCGGCTCTGGTTTCGGACATGTACATGGTGTGAGAGGACGCTTTGGCGCCCATCCGGATCCGTTTGGTAGTCATCATCGTCGTCAAAATTTAGCTCATCGGCGAGACTGTGACCGTTAATCTTGCCGAAGCCAGGCCCGTTCATCATCGAGTACCGGATACTATTGGTCATGCTCATCGTCCGTACGCTAGCACCATCGTTCTCCTTCCCGGCCTCTTCACCGTCGCTCTCGGATCCATTATGAGCACCATTCAACTGAGCTGCCTGCAAATTGGCAACCTCTTCCAGAACAACTCGAAGTCGACTCTCAGCTACGTGTAGTTTTCGCTCGTATCTCCGCCTTTCTTCATCCCAGTCGTCCTTCTCCTTGGCCCAAAGATCGTGGACCCTCTGAGAATCTTCCTCCTGGGTCTTGACCTTCTTCTGTGCTATCTCGAGTCGCCTCCTAGTTTCTGTTATCGCGTCAACTGCTTCATCGCGTTCCTTTGCTAATTCGCCCAAAGCAGATGAGGTTCCTCCTTCAAGAAGCGCTAGTTGTCGTTTCAGTGATCTCGTCTCCTTGGCTGTGTTGGATAGGTTGCTTTGTAAGGACTCTTGCTCTTCTCTCGTAGTATGCAGCGAACTCTCGAGGCTTTCGATGATCTTGAGTTTTTCTTCCTGGTCCCTCCGCAAAGCTAATATCTCTGAGACGAGGTTCGCATGAAGAGTGGGTGTGAACCGGCGGGGATCCAGTATGCTAATGTTCTCATCGTGTGCGACATCCTTGGAAGACCGCTTACTGCTCTTCTCTCTTTTCTCCCTTGGCATACGCGGCGGAGGGGAAGAGGAGATACCTGGCGGCGTGACAGATCGGCGCGACCTTCTTGAGCCTTTCGATGGAGTCCGGTAAGGTGTGTCGTTTGGAGTTGGCAGTGATGCAGCGGCAGCACTGCTCAACTCGTCTTCTGTTTCCCATACAGTCATGTTTGCTACCATTGACGATCCAGCCCGGTTTCCCGGTTGTCGAAGATGGAGACTTCTATGGGAGACACGGAGAGCAGAGCAGGCGACCTTGCATTGACTCTACCTGGTTTGCAGTCTCTTGATCAATCAAGGAAAAGGGTCTAAACACCGGGCTCCACTATTCCGACCCCTGTCGGCGGTGGGGTGATTGTTCAGTGTGGGAGAGAGTGACGATGTGTGAATGGGTTTTGCATTAATAACTATCTCCACTATTAGCACTAACCCCTTCAGAGGCGAAGTGACCGGGGGAGGGGGGAATGTGAGCTTGGACAATTTCAAACTTACCAAGCGTAATGATAAGTGTTGGAAATTACAAGGAGTTAGGCCTTGGATCGTCAGCGTTGGTCAATTGATATAACAGAGTGTGATTCAATCATTTCTGATCGAGGCGAATGTTATGCTTTCAACTCAATGTACGAGAGGCATACATTGAAGATCCGCAACTAGCTCGGTGAATTAAATGATAAAGTAGCAATATTGTACTTACATGAGCTCGTAAGGAAAGAATAGGGGATATCCCCGGATCGCTCAGCTATGATGTGGTTGGGTGGTAAGAAGTTGATAAGAAGATTAGAGTAAAGGGTAAGCTTAAGCCATCTTTTTCAAGCTTGACAGCCCCCGTATAGAATGAGTTCCCGTACGAGTATACTCGAGCTTACGAGCCAATTGGAGACTCGGAATGATTTGTGCACATTTGTAGAAAATATACACTAAGATTCCGATTCCTATGGACAAGTACTATAGTCAGCCATCGCGCCACAGTACTTGAGAGTTTATCATAGTAAAAGGGGATATAGTTAAATCAGGAGCAGTGTCAAAGCACACTTACCAAAGTCCAAGTCGAAGCCGTACACTGAAAGAATGCGGTTGTTGGGATATGCTTCTTCTGAGAGAAGGTCCGCGCTCTTGAGACAATATAATCAACAGTTCGAGCCGTTAACTGCCACGATATGTCGAAGAGACAGGGCGCTCAGTCGATTATGCATTGGAATTGGGGGTAATGGTTTCCCCAGAGAATGCAAGGACGGGCGGATAGACGAACCTCGGTGGGCAGGTTGGACGGGCAGGGCGAACCAAAGAAAAGAAAAAGGAAGCTAAAGGGGGGAAAAGGACGCAGCTTGCAGTTGACAGCCGTTCCGGATCGTCGTTACAACTGAGACGGGAAAGGGAAAAAAGCAACAGGACGACGGAACGGCAAGACAGACGTGGTGTTCGTGGAACAGAACAGCCCAACAAGAACGCAAGAAGCAAAGAAAAGAGAGACTTCGACCAACCAGGTTCCAACGTCGTATGTGCGATGTTCTCCGTAATGATTGATATCCACTTGACATGGGGACGCAGGCTAGACCATGACGCCAGGATATGAAAGAGGTGATAGGTACCTAAGAGGAACGCGGAGTGGGAAAAGGCGACGCGGGATGCGTGCTCTGCGGCTTGTCTTTGCATATTGTGGAGTATGCGACAGAAAGAATCGCTGTATATTTCTGCGTGCCCGTACTAGGTATGTAATACTACTCGTGTTGCGAGAAGCCCAATCACCAGCTAGGAACAGGCATTTTTGCAAGCATACAGCCTATGAAGCCTATCACGGCCTGCAAGTGACAAGCAAGCTTAAGATTGTCAGGGGTTTCAAATTTGAACCAAACGGTTCCAAATCCGCGGAATAAGCAGGTGCCAGAACCAAGAGACGGTACCGGACGAGGGTACCCCCCTGAATGGCTAATATGGAACTTCTCGTCCAATGGCCCGCTATAATATGCTCGGCTGCTTGGCGAGGAAGACCTAGCACTGCCCACAAATCCCAGGGAGGTTAGAACGAGGAGCGGGGCTTACTGCAAAGGGATACCAGCAATGTGGTAGGTCGAGGAGCTACTGTAGGTGCACGGAGACTAACGGCTGGTAACAAATTGATACGCAATTAAACGACCTGGAGGGGAAGAAAGGTCTCATTATTGGGGAGTATAACGTTACAGTCGCAGTAAAGAAGCCGTAGCCACTTGTCGAACTGGGAGAGCTATCAGTGGCTGCTTTCTCATGCAATTAATATCCCCACAGAGTGCAGATAGACGCCATGTTTTGGTGAAGAAAGTCTTTGTTCTTGTTACTCGACCACGTATGATTCTGATATCAGCAAATCTGCAATGCCGCTCTCTCGGGTCACAATTGGCGCATCTACCAAAAACTAGCGTGCCTAAAGCACATTAGACAAGCGACTGGACGAACTGCGGATGGTGGACCGGTCACAGCTATGTACTATGTCACCTACAGGGAATTTTAGTAGCTTTTAGTGCTGGGTTGGCCTTCCAAGCTGTTCAGGGGCCTTGCTAAGAAAAGAAATGAGGCGCATCGCCGTCCCACTGGGTGCTGAATGTTGAAGAGGAGAACTCGCCCGAAATCCGAAGGAATTCCAAACGAGCTTGCTGATTCCAACACTAGCTGGGGGTATAATATAAATGTGATATCGAATAGGAACGTCTGGGAATTACTTCCAATGCCGATCTCTCACGCCTCAGCTGTAGTCTCCTATTTCAACTGCTACACAATGTAGTACTCTATGTACATACATAGCTGTGTGTACAGACGATTCGATAATTCATAGAATCGTGGAAGAGCCGAGTGAGCCATCGTAGAGCAACGAAACAAGCGTCCAGACCTTTCTAGTCGTCTTCAAGATTACTCGTCAAAGCACAATCCTACCCGAGTGATGTTGAAGTGCATATGCAAGGCACGAGTTGACGAACATGCATGGGACGGACCACCACAGGGTCCAACGCCAGCAAGAGCCATTTGGCAGTGATCCGTTCTCCTCATTGAGAAGACGATACGACTCTTAAGAAATTTTCTCAATTCAAGGCATTTATTTCTTCAGGACGTCGTATTATCTATCAAAATCATATCGCTAATGACTACCTTCGTAATTGCTTATTGCAGATCGAATTCCCCAGAACGCACTGTCTGTGGGTGATAAGGCACAGACGATCAATGGGAAAATCAACTCAGATCAGACTATTGTATGCAGTTTGCATACAATTGCTCGGACAGTGGGCACACGAACCGAGAACCTACGATGTATCTAACTACCGGCTCCGTACTTTTGAAATGTTTGAAAATCGCACCTATGTACCATGTAGATCTCTCGGTACGCGTGCATACGCAAGATAAGAGTGTGGCGAAGAGGCCCTCGCCTACGCTGCTTGTTCAAATTTTAACGTAGGCCAGGTCCCCTGTTTATCGAGGGTGTTCTCGAATATCATATCTCCCCTCGCTTCCAAGTCAGGCTTAGATCCCTGAACGTTCAGGCTTCAAGGGCCAGGCCATCAAACATGACAGGCGAACCTCGGTCTCTTCCGGCCATGGCCACTTCGGCTTCATTTATTAAATGAGGTAGTTGGGATATTTTCAAGGCGATCGGAAAGCACTGTTGCCCAACGCGCGCAAACGATAGTCCTATCGGCTTCGAGATCACATGTTTCAAGACCGCGTCGGCGCAGGCGCAGCCGATGTAGAAGAACCGATGAACGTCACCCTTTCATTGGCACCCGCATGCGACGGTGACTGATGCAACGGTCCTGCGTCTTTTCGGATGCCCTAATTCGCGAACAACCCAAACAACAGTGACCAGGGTCCTTTAGTGTAAAATGAAGCACGTGTCTTGATGCCGCTAGCAAGCTGCCCCTAGCTCGTTCAGTCTTAGAAGAATTGATAAGAAAAGGGTTACTTCGTATTTTAGAACGCGTGGTCTTCAATGCAATCGCTTACTTGCTCGTTGAGGCTAAAAGAAGGTTGCGTTCGACAACAAACACTCCCCACGTGGCTGAGTAATAAGTCCAAGCTGTTAAGGTGTCTAAACAGTCAAGTTCGCCGTTGAATTCTATTCAAGGTAACCGTCCCGCCCCTCCAACACGGCTTCTACCGGTATGCATTGTACAAGCCGCCTAAAGTTGCTCTATCCCCGACTCACACCCAGAGGCTAATGAAAATTATACGACATATCAGACCAAGAAAAGGGGAAGGACTCCAACCATTTACATTCCAAATAGGTTTCTAGTCTGAGATCATAAAGATGAAGATGTCCATGACGAACTTCCCGTGATGTCGCTAGCAATATTTGTTTCAACTTCAACATGAATATCATGCGGGTTTCGTTCACCGAGACGGAATACCGCGTCCCCGATACTTTGGGCGCTAAGCCGAATTGCAGTAGAAGGATTTGGCGCACGACTTGTTCCAAGATCTAAAGGCACCTCGAGCTATAGTACCTAGTCTAAACCTGCTAAAATGTGTCCCGTCTAGCGTAGCAAAGTCACTAAACTAGAGCGCTGTAACCTCTTGGCGTCGACATCTTTCGGTCGGTTTTTAGCTTGAATCTGACGGCCATCTTACCTGTTATGTCCACTAGAAGGCTAAAACGGGAAATGGGCAACGCGAGGGAGCTCTCACTAGGGCTTTCTGAAACATAGACCATCCAACACGCTATGTAGAGCGTTCTTTTTCCTCGTCACGGCCACAAGGATTCCAGAAGGATTTCAGGAAGTTCGTCCCGGCAGTCTGGGGTCTCTGACCGGAGCAACTACCAACAAACAAGCCGAAATTTTTGTCAGCTTCGAATAGGCTCTTATGTAAGAGCTCGTAACAAGCATAACAAGCATTACAAGCTTGATTTGGAATCACGCTAGGCACGGGAAGAAATGACCTCAAACCAAATTGTCCCGCTATCATGATTTCTTCCAACACGCGGCCCGTCGCTATCATCCCAGATTCCACATGTAAAAAAAGAAAAGAAAAGCTTACTATTATCCATTTTGTGACCAAATTTGGTACAAGAACCTGGGGAACCCGTCCGCCTACCCACGCGGTTGCAAAGGCCAATTCCGTAGGCTGATGTGATGGCTCTTTTCTCTGACCGAGAGCAAGAAAAGAAACAAAGGGCTATCCGGCTAATTACGGTGCTCCATTAGTGCGTAACCGACAAAACGAAGATTCGCGGACGAAAATTGGTCCGATTTATCTTAACCCCTGTAATTATAGGGCCTTAGGCGCTATAACTCACTATAATTATAGTGGGCTTTAGCGTATGTAAGCGCTAAATTTATAGGGGCGTAAGAAAAAAGTCTCCGAGCTTTCTAAAAGGAGTAATTAAAGGTGGCACGCTTTACTTTTTTAAGTTACGCCACTTACTTTTTTAAGATTGTACTATTAGTAGGGTTGCTTTGCGATAACTTTTGAAATAATCCCTTTCGTACCACGTATTAAAATCGGAAAAAAAAAATCAACTTTACTTGATAATAATGGATTTAGAAGGCAACTTTTTTGCTTTGCAATTAATATTGCATTAAGGTGTTGTAGCTAAGGTGTTGTTGCAATTGAGGTTGCGATCGTGAGCTTCCTGAGCTTTGATTGGTTGAAAATTGAGTAGTCTACTTTCCTAAAAGGGTTTTGTCGGTTACGCACTAATGGAGCACCGTAGGCTAATTCCTCACATATAAACCGCAACCCAGTGCTCCACACTCCATCCTCGTGTGCGATCGACTTGCTTAATGCAAGGAGCATCACACATCTCGGGGCTTGTGCTTGTTCCAATTTCAACGCACTTGCATGCAATCCCAATTCCGCAACTAAAAATCGCAATCAAATCTTTAAGGACGTGTAATGATGCCATCACACCTTGCGACGTGAGGGTACAGCCAAGAATAGCAACTATTATATCTTGATTGGTTGGATAACGGCATATGATGTACTATACTTTATTCACTAGGGGCTTCCTTATCCACAGGACTATGCACATGCGAATTCTGATATTTTTTTGACCTATCACTTCTCCACGACGGAGATGTCCACCTATGCCTTCTCATTAGGAGCCCCTTAATTGTGCAGGCCCTCAAGATCTGAGATAGCTTTCCGATACTAACCCATCTATTTGCGCAGAATATGGATAGTTAAGAGGTACCTATTTAATTGGTCGGGCCACGCACCGTAAGCTCGGAGTTCCAACCACACCCCGTTGCCGGCGACGATTCATAGATTGTCCGTGATCAAAAAACATACGAGTCTACTCGTACAGTATCCAAACAGAGCGCTTCTCTAGCACGGCCCAGCCATCTTTCTTCTTCGATGCGGAGATGATTGAGCCTCAACGTTCCCTTGCGTGGACCCTACTGCATGATCTAGCTCGGGAATCGTCCCGGGCCCCCTCCGTGGGGTTGGTGAGAACCAACATGTCAGATTATAGTTCGCTTGTTGAGAGGCGTTGGCGTTTTCCGGTTCCGCCGATGGAGCTGCTTTTTCATTAAGTATGTCTTCTCGCCACGATCGCCCCTATTCAGAACGGGTCTGAGTAAAAGATGACTTTGATTTAAGGGCGCTATCGTCCGATCCTCCGATCCTCCGCGAAATAATATGAGCCTCGGCGTCTTCAAATAGGTAGGTACCTAAGAGGTAGACACTTAATGCAAAACCAAACTTCGGTCAAACTGTCGCCATGTTTGCTTTAGACAGCCAACCGGAATATTCATCACGGAGTCTTCCCTAGCGGCGTAATAAGTTCAGTACCGCCGATCACCGTTCAGTCGGTCGTCTTTCGCGAAGTTCGCGCTACTGCTGTATGACGGAATATCGTAGGCTACCTAAGCTATGCATCGCTGTACTAAGAACACGATGGGTTTGCATTTGGCGTCTCATAAATATTTTATACAACTCGTAAAAGGCCTCCTGCGTGCCAATCATATCGACATCTTGATCTAAGATCGTGTATATGCCGGCAAACCGGGAGGTGGAGCCTAACCACGGCGCGGACATTCTTCGCAAGTCCGAATATCCGCTTATGGCTACCACGGTTTCTTCAGTTGAGGCTATGCCAGGACATTGTTGATGTTGGAACTGTTGACGACAAAACGAACCGTGTCGTAATTACCGCGTAGAGCCACGATGGACTAATATCACATCACTTTAGTTGCTTATACGACGCTAATGACAACGCTTACTTTACTGTTCTTGACTCTTTTTCTTGACTCCTTTTATGCATTGGTATAAGCATTCATAACTACCGTATCTACCTGTATGTAGTTTAAGGGTTAGGAATAATAGACCGGTTGTCACGGGCTTTTCTGAGATGTATGCCGTCGTAGTCCTACTAAGACCACTTCTACTGCCTCGCCAAGCCATATTTAAATAGAAATATATCTGGTCGCGAGTGTCCAGCCTCTCTTGGCAACTATCCGCGCCTCTTCAATGAATCGAATAAAGTAGTAACAACAGTCCAAATACACAGCCTCTCTGTTCGGTTCTAACAGCCATTTGCTGAGGAGGTAGAACTGTCGACTAAATTAGCCCAGATTAATGCCATACAGATGTTTATATAGATCAAACAGGTTGGAAATTTTTAGAGTACCTAGTTTTTATAAGATGTTATCAAGGAAAACCTCCATCTTGGATAGTTTTCACCTCAACACAAATTCACGAGCACATCCAAGTAGACATGAGAAACTACCATACCTTACTCAAGAGTCATTTCACATCCTACGCCGCGAGACTCATACGTTACCAGGCCTGTACACTCCCTTTATGCACCCTTAGCTATATCTACCTACCTAGACGCGGAAGACCTACTGGAACATGCTATATAGCATGGATGGATTTCCTACCCTACCTGGTCCCTACCTCTACCGCAGCAGGAATTGCTGAGGATCGAGAACCATTGTTTCATGCAAATATGCAAGTTATTTTTACCACTGCCTTGATAGAACCAAAATGCGTTCCTTATGAAACAATTGTTGCTCAACAGAAAGACATTGCTACTGTAAAAATGGTTGCTTCACAATAATACATTTCCCATGGAAAAAACTATTGTCCATGTAAAGAAGCATTGTCCTTACGAGAAACTATTAACCTTAGGTACTCTAGGTACTCACTCAAGCCTTTTGAGACGTATGCTATTTGCAACTGGGAAAGGGGGGCTACGGAAGCAGTCAACTTACCTCTATTCAAGACATAACCATGCTTGGATACGTCGGGTCTGGTTATATGCCCAGGTAGGTACTTGTCAGAGGTCTGACCTGTCGGGGTTCAGTCTGAGACAGCGTAGACAAAGGAGTCGTTCCCATATATACCAGGGGCTAGGGGTAGCTAGGTTTAGAGTTCCTTGCGGAACAACAGAGCTCGTACCCCCTATCTATGGTTGGCATCGTGACAATATGCCCAGGTAGGTACTGATGAAAGAGGAGACATACCTTGGAATTTATGACGCATGTCTACACGCAGTACATTTACACGATTCTCGATATAGAGTAAAAGGATGCTTCGAGTGCCCTTAACCAAAAAAAGGGGGTCGGTAGGAGAAGAGCCCGTGGCCACGTATCTATTTTCTCTACTATGGTAAGGTTTCCATTATCTGGCAGAGGGATTAAACTTCATTACTGTCAGGGTTCAGCCCAAGGGGACCTTCGGTCTAAGACAGCGTAGACAAAGCAGTCGTTTCCCATATGTACCACGAGCTAGCTTAGGTAGTCAGGTTTAGAGTCCCTTGCGGAACAACATAGTTCGTACCCCCACCCATGGTTGGCATCGTGACAATTACGTTCAGCATAATAGCCGATATTTTCTAAAATTTACCATAGAGAATCAAACTTCTTACAACTAAGGAAAACCAACTGCTTAAATGGAGAGTAAGAACTACCTCGACGTGGATGAATTTAAGCCTTAGATATAAAAAGTCAAGATGTCTCGTTATAAATAGGTCCTGAAACCTTTAGCTGGTGCTGCATACAAATGGGTGATGCTAGGAATCGATATAACCGCAAAAGGCTGCTGGAAGAAAGTATTCCGTCGTATTTTGAGAGAATGGAAGACTGTAAGCCTATCAGCGCAACTATTAACATATTTTAAGTTTAACGGACAGCTCCTTCTCTCCTTTAACATATAGAACACTATTATCGCAAGCTTGTTCGGCTTTTTAAGAAAATGAATCGTAACGTGTGAGAGGAAAATGCCGCCTGCTTGTATAGATGATATGCCATCGTATGAGTTATGGGTGCAAGCATTTCTGATAACATCATTGCAACAATGTACTGCTTGACGCCGCTGCCGTAGACTTATCAAGAGAAAATAAATTGAAATTCCTTATAGCGTTATATTTTCTTGAGAGTTATATGAAAGAGAACATGCCGTTTGTCTATAAGTTAAGATCTCAGTATGGGTCTACGGGAGGGACCATGGGTCACTCTTAGGCCAGTACAAGATTATTACGGAGTCTCTGCAATCTGTTGCCTGACAAATAAACAAATGTTGAATTACAAGGCGTAGGGCGTATGTCGACACGAAGTATCGGAACTCAACGGGATCACAGCTACCCCACTACTTCCGATACCCGGATCACATCATCAGTAGTAAAAACCGAGGTAACCTTTGTTAGACAGTGCATCTCTTGGCTCTAAGCAGACACCAACTCAATAACTCCACACAATATCTAGGCGGTTGAGATAAACCTACAAGGAGACAAAAACATGACACCTCCTATTCCTGAGGCCCTACGGAACGTCAAGGCGTTGACCTTCGATTGTTTCGGCACGGTCGTGGACTACCGCTCGACCGTCCACCAAGAACTTGTGAAACGAGCTCGGAGGAAGATAGAATCTCCCACATTCGACACGTTGCCTGAACCGTCGCGGACACGCCTCAAGGCAATGACCGACGAGGACTGGGCCAAGTTTGGTCAGGAATGGAGGATTAGCTACTACGAGTTTACGCGATCATTTGTGCCTGGCAAGACGGCCTGGAAGGACATCGATACGCACCACTATGATGCTCTGCACGAATTGTTACACAAATGGGGCCTCACAGGCATCTACACAGACGATGAGTTGCGGTCGCTGAGTCTTGTCTGGCACAATCTCAAACCGTGGGATGACTCTGCGGCAGGCATACGCCGGCTAGGGACCCGATTTGTCACCTCGACGCTGTCGAATGGCAACCAGTCTTTACTCCAGGATCTTGATGCCAACGGCAATTTGGGCTTCCGGAAGATAATATCCACAGCCGACTTTGGCGCGTATAAGCCGCATCCGAGCACCTATCTGGGAGCGGCTGCCGCCCTTGGATTTCGCGCCGAGGAAGTGGCTATGGTCGCAGCGCATCTGGGCGACCTTGCCGGTGCACGGGCGGCTGGTCTTAGGACGATATATGTTGAGCGACCCCGGGAGGAAGCGTGGGGTCCCGAAGAGCAACGGTACAAGGAAGCTCGCGAGTGGGTTGACCTATGGATTACCGAAAGCGAGGATGGGTTTCTCGAAGTAGCAAGAAGACTCGGCATACCCGAGTGAACGGTGCGTTCACCAACACGTCTTTCCTTAATCTTGACCGAAACGAGGGATTCGAGGTCCTAACTATGCACTCTTCGCGGTATATTAATAACAAGTATTAAGTGAGTGATAAGTGATGTATCATGGCGGGGTGTGAGGAAGATTGACAATTCAATCGACCTCATTCGAGGGCTCGCGAGATCCTAGCCCGGGTGCCCGGATAACTGTCCGCAACCTAGTCTGTACTGTATGTCCTAAGTTCCGAACGGAAAATCCGAAAGTGGCGGTGATGTTGTACACTTGAACGCTTCGCAGTCCCTGGGGCAATAGATCGAACCATGCGGCAAGTCCCGGCGCTCGCGGCTCCCACGTGCGTCTATCGTGTCTTTTTGGTGGAACGTCAAGTGAAGCAGATGCTTGAGCTGTGAACACCGGGGTCTGTATTAGTATCAGTTGTGATTGACCTTGGGATAGCTGTGCGTAGTCTGCTATGGTAATTCCAATTCCTCTGCGAAGTTAGGGTATGTCGACGTAGATTAGGTGTAAGATCTGATAAAACTAGAATGGTTAGTAGCTTGGAAGCGCAGCTATAGTAAATTGGCATGTAATAGCTATGGCCTTTGACTTTTTCGGAAACCAGGCTAGGGTGTCCTCGTCCGGTTCAAGAAACGTCACTATCGTGGCCGACTAACGGCCAACGACTTTCGAAGATTGAAGGTAAGGGGACATCTATTGTGATAGTCGGGTTTTTGTAACTCTTTGTTCGTTTGGACGATTCCCTTTCCCACCGCCACGTCTAGCGACTCAAACGAAATGGGAGTTGGCGCCGATCTGGATTCGGCACTTGGATTGAGAGGTTGGTCCCAATGGAGAGGGATGTGATACCCCTTCACTGCAAGGCCGGCACATTGCTCATCTAAAAAGATTCTATAGAAGACGTTTTGCAAGCATGAGCAAAGCCTACTGGTAGGGAACTGGGGTTTCCGAAGAATCCAAATGCGGCTGTCTCGATTAGATAGGCGATCGGACGTGAGAAAGTTTGCTGCCTGCATTTCGTCACGCCCCGCTTGCTCGTAAGATAGGTTTAGATAGGTTTAGATAGGAATGACACGGGTGTCAAATGGACCAGTTCCATGGCCAACGCCGGACAAGCTACCACTGCTTTCTCTATACGACTTTGCCATTCGCGACAAGCGAAGTCGTGCATATGCGACATTGAAAATTAAGCGCCGCTAAGTCTCTATGCATAGGCACTCGGGCCAGAGCGCATCCCAACGTCGATTCTGAGGGTCTGCCAAGACGAAGAAAAAGCGCCTGCAGCTGTGAAACGTAAGTAAGACGGTGATTGGAAGACTCGAGTTCAACATGGGTGACAGAAAGGTCGAATAGAGTACGTCGTACACGCAGCAAATGTGCGAATATGGCAGATTTCACCTGTGAGGTCAACCAATGGTAATGGTGACGGGGGACGATTGTGGGCGATCAAGAGGGCCAACGTCCTAACCGAAGTATGTGCAAGTTGCAGTTAATAGGTCTGCGGCAACGCCTATTCGTCATTTCCATTCATGACCTGTAGGTATGGTAACATTGCCGCGGAATGGAAAGAATTCGGCGGAAGGATCCATTATTGATCTGTGCCATGGCGGATAGTTAAAGGAACAGGAGTTCGAAGCTCTAGTTTGAACGGTTATAACCGTCCAACAGTGTAATAGAGTTCCCTAGTGATTACGCTTCAACGTCCAGTAGGAGATTCGGAGCCCGAGTCGGTCTGGTTTACAAAATTAGTGAGAGCTAAGTTGCTATCTTATTTAATCCCCGGGGGTATCGGATGGCCATTGGGTTTACACTGCCCTTTTCGAGAATAGGTACACCTGTCATACGAGAGGTCTAACGTAAGGTAGGCAACGAATGCCTCGGACTTGCAAGATCCGTATTGGACAGTATCTGCAGACCCGGGAGACAGCTTACAGGGTGAAAGACGCCGACATAGTCGCGTGCGTGGTAACAACCTATGCAAGGTATTTCTTTCTTTCCCCTCAGCGCAGCGAAAATCGGATGCTGTAGCTCCCCGGTTGGGTCCACGGAATTTGGTGTTCATATGTACATCGGCGTTGAGCCTCAGTTGTGCCCAGCCGCCGTGCTTGGACACCCCCAAAGTTTCGAAGAAAAAGAGTCCCGAGAACGCTTGTTCAGGAACGGGTCTCCTTGCCGACAGAGGAGAAACAATATTCAAGTCATCCTTTGGGTACGAAACCAGTAGAGATTCAGCGAAGACTTGTTAGAAGGTATTTGTTACCTATGAAACAAGAGGAAACGAAGCGCACACGAGCCAGCTCCGACCTAGCTTGCCGCAGGTACACACACTTGTCATCGAAACAAGCGGAAATTAGAATAAATGAATGCAGAGGGTGCTGCTAGATTGCATCACCCTTATTTTCATATACCACTCTATGACCTCAAACAAAGTTGTAGTGAGCCGTAATCATCTCACGTCAAGGGCAGCTCGAGGCATTTGTGGTTGTAATAGTTAAAGTGGTAGCGTTGCGTAGCGCATGCGAGGTATGCGAGGTACGCAGGTACATCTCTAAGGTCTGCATGTGCCCATGCCTGGTAAGTCCCACGTCTGCCCAGTCTGCCCAGGTGGTAAGCTTAAGGTAGGCGGAGTGCAGGTATGTACGGGCTGTACAGGTTCAATGTTATCCATAATGGGATGTACGTGTAGGTGTTACAGTAAAATCCTCACCTGCACCTTCCGCTTAATACAACCTTGGAACCTTAGGCTACGTACTTGCCTCACTTGCCCGCACCGAGGACTTTTTGAGATTTTATTTTTCTTTTCCTTCCTCCCCCCGTCTCTTACCACATGTCATGTCTACAAAAACTCTTGCATCTGATCAATGTTCTTCTACCTTGCTAAACTTGCTAACCTTGCTAACCTTGGTATTGTAACAACCTTGAACCATTTATTATTACCTCCTGGCCTACGTATATACCTATACCCATACTTAATTTTGCGCTCAACCTTAATTTGCCCTTAGCCAACGTATTTCAATTTCATCAACGTCGTTCCACATTGGATCCGACAAGAAATCGACAAGGTTGTTTGTTATTGACTTGATCCTTGCTTCTACACTACACACTGGTTTCCTTTTTGGTACGATACGATACAGTTACGAGTGGAACTCGGCTTAGTCCAGGGAGCAGCCCGCCCGCGGCATCAAGAGCGTACATTCCGACAAGAGACTACTAGAAGTAGGGGATTAAGGAGTCGCCAGAGGCAACACCATCGCTCAACCACAACCAGAACCAGACTTTTTATATATGATCCGAGCTGTATTTCTTCGTCGTCGACTCCACTAGAGCTACCCTTGGCAGAGCTTAGTGGCCTCTCCCAGCGCCACCTCTGGCTACTGCGCTGGAATTAAGACTCCATTGGTCGGCTGTTTTGTGCCCCGCCAGGGAAACATTGGCTTTGGTTCGCTCTCCACCTCCGCTTCGCCATTCAAAAATCATCCCGGCACGGGTACTGTACCGCACCTCCGGCTAGTACCTAAGAGCCTAGCACTAGGTACCATCCTAGGTTCCCTCAACTGTATCGGCCGCCCTAGGAGTCTGGAATCTCCCTATCTCATGCGCTACATTACGCTACCCTACGCCTAATTTTCCAGAGCTTAGGCCCTCAGGCCCTCCAAAATCTCAATTCTCCACAATCCGCTACCAAGGTCCTATCTCTCCTCTCTCGCTCCTTGCTCCCTCTTCCCCCTTCTCCATCTCTTGTCTTGAGCTAAAAAGTACGGACGTTGCTGCGATCAATACCAGAGGCTCTCACTCCTCATCCCGACGAATTGATTTGGCCGCTCTGCGCATCATACCATCTTGGCCGCCTGCCTCCGAAACAGCTCCTCTACATAGCCGAATAGCTCAACGGCCCGACGAACTTAGCCACCTCGCCTACTGTCCGTGCTGAGTCCGACATATTCAGGCTTCTCACACTGTTTTATCTCTTCCTCTACTTCCATTCATTTATCACCTCGAAAACGAATAATACCAGCTGGTCCTGCGAGACCGCTTTTAATACAATATGGCGGGAAGAATGGTGCTGTATAAGCTGGTGGTCCTAGGCGACGGTGGTGTCGGTAAAACGGCTCTGACAATTCAGTTATGTCTACAACACTTTGTTGAAACTGTAAGCCTTCACTTTTAAAATCAATAGTCTTCAGAGCCAAGCCAAAGTTGCGCGCACGACGAGACATTTGGACAACAATCGCTGACAATGTTCACTAGTATGACCCGACAATTGAAGACTCGTATCGAAAGCAAGTCGTCATAGATGGTCAGCCGTGTATGTTGGAAGTACTAGATACTGCTGGCCAAGAAGAATATACAGCTTTACGAGATCAGTGGATTAGAGATGGCGAGGGGTTCGTGCTAGTATACAGCATTTCGTCACGGTCATCGTTCTCGCGGATCAAGAGATTTCATCATCAGATTCAACGAGTAAAAGAGTCATGCTCGGCCTCGCCCACCTACCCCGGCTCCCCGATATCCACAGCAACGCCTGCCAGTGCTGTACCAATTATGCTTGTTGGTAACAAGAGCGATCGGGTGACGGAAAGAGAAGTATCGACCCAAGAGGGCCATGCTTTGGCGCGGGAATTAGGATGCGAATTTGTCGAAGCGTCGGCTAAAAATTGCATAAATGTCGAGAAGGCCTTCTATGACGTCGTGAGGATCTTGCGCAGACAACGACAACAAGCCGCCCGGCCGATGCCGCAAACTGGTCGCCCAAGACCACAAAATGGAGAAGCACCCCACAGGGAGCCTGGTGATAGGTACAGAAGGAGTCGCCGAGGTGGAGGAGGGAAAGGAGGCTGCGTTATTTTATAGATGGGGTCTCATCCTCAAACTACACGTGCTCGCGCGTCCGCGACCAAAATCCCGATGACGAGAATTGTTCATGCTTTGGTTTATGTCAGGACGTCTTTTGGATGCTCCAAGCCGTCTATGAGTCTTGAATGAATGGCAAACCGGACATCGATGCTTAAGGCAGAACACTTGGGCGGTCCCGTGTTCATACTGGAGGGTTGTTATTACGCCTCATCTTACACTACACTCTATACATCTACTAGCTTTCGAATTGGCGAACGGCGTATGAACTAAAAAGCGGCATCATCTGGCGCAAGTACCTTGGTTTCCTTGAGAAGGGACGAAGATGTGTTTCGTGGGCAAGACGGGCAGGCGGCTACGGTGGTGTTTTGGAGTCTCGGGGCGTGCCATACTCAGGTCAAAGCGAATTCTGCCAGTCCAGTCTTGGGCGCGCTATCGAAACGTCCATGTTATCGTCGAATATGTGTTGGATATATGTTCACCAATGGTGGATTTTCCCGTTCGGAAATCTCGCAAAAAAGAAAAAGCGTTGCATGTGATGGCTCGAGGTTTCGAGTCATTTGGTGTTTATCTCGAGCCAGAACTATCACTATTACTCGAACCTAGAGAGCCTACGGATGCTCAATCAATTGATCTACCCTACTTGACAACATTTCAGTTTTCCCATCGTGATGCCTATCGCTGATTTCTAATCTTCTTCATGACCTATTTGTATCGCGTACTGCCCTTGTTTAGATTGCAGTCCTCCTTGACTTAATTTCATACACTACCCCTTCCCGGCTTCCCTAGGTCGGACGGGCAGCCTCAGAATTGTCATATCCTTTATGAGTCGTAAGAGGTTGCCGCCCAATGATTTCAAATTCCTACGACGCCCTACACCGATTGCCAATCCTTCGAAACACATGGAAAACTACTAACGAGTGCTAGGGCGTTGCGCGGGAACCGGACCGGGGGTTCGAGGCCAAGATGGCCCATAATCCGTTTACCCACAGGGGGCCTGTGTACCCAGCATCCGCATTCACGATACCAGGGGCTATCTTTGTACAATGGGCGAGCATAACTTGTGTAACACGAAGGGTAAAAGGTCATCGGTCAATCAGAAATAGTCGGCAAACCGTTCACCCGAGGTGTGCATAGAAATACCCCGTGCCGCGAAGGAACAATGTGGTGTCTTCGGTTTGCGACTACATAGCTGCTGTAGGTACCAGCAGCAGCACCAAGCTGTTGAATAGCTTGCATAATAATACTACTCCAGTATATATTGAAAAAAAAAGGGTAAACCATTCCCATGTTGCCAATCAAAAATGTCTGGACCAGTCTCAAAACAGTCCAGGCTTGTAGGTCGTAAGCGTAGTGGGGATTTTGTATTAGGCACCAAGAGGGCCTTGAAGCTGATATTGGACCAACATGATCTACGTTTTAAAGGAGCCTCTTGGTACGGTAATACGGTGACCCTGACCTATTCGGTATCTAAACCGAATTTGATGCCGCCGCTAACAAGCAAAACAGAACAATACGGGAGATGAACAAACCCCGAGTAATGGATGGAAGGAACTTGTTCATTACAATGCGGACGGTCGTGTTCTGCACAGACAAAACAATGTACCTAATGTATGTGCTTGCATCTGTAGCGGGCAAAGCCCCCTCCAGTTTGGGCTAGATGTGGGAAAATTAGTGGCGGCCTATATTCCTCACTCCAGTCGGTAATTTTTTCCTTTTCTTTTCTTCCTGGCGCTGACCCTGACGGGTGGGTTGCGCTTCCGGGTCTGTCTGCTTAGCCGCGCAAGCTACATTTCTCGGTCTCACAGCATATGCTATTAGGGCACACGACGGTGACGTGACGACACCCGGCATACTGGCGGCAAAGTCGAGTCCAGCCTACCTAGTATGTGCAGATACGTAGATGCAACGCGGCTACAGCTTGTCACGAACATGCGTGCCACCAACGTAAGGGTGTGCAACCTGTCACCGTCACGTATGCTGATATATGATATATCACTCTTCACCAACCCCCCAAGTTGTCTCGTTGCATGTGTCAGGTATTGTGCAATACCCCGAAGTGGTTTATCTGCATGCGTATCTGCAAAATAGCGTCAGGACTATGACATAGCTTGCCTACCTAAGTAGGCAGGTATGTCGCTTCACCATATCCGCAGCCATACTTCCTTTTCCACGTGTATTCTACTGGCAAAGACTAACTACTAAAATGGTAGTCTCTAACGGCATATGTTATGTAGCGCCAGCATTTAACATTCATATAGAAAAGGATTAACCAAGGGAGAGAACCTACAAACATCAACATTACCTACCAGGTAACATTGAAGTTATTCCGTATCTGGATACATGGCGTTATATCAGGGTCCTAATATAAAGTGAAGTAGCCAGGCATGCGACAGAAACTCCAAGCGGCCCTTTCTGCGGCCAGGACGCATCAATTCTTACATATGTACGTAAGAGTACCGACAGGAGACCGCAATTCTACATATTAAGAGATGTACTATACCCTTGTATACCTTAGTCACCTAGGGTGAACCCACCGAACCAGAAGGTGGAGGAAGTCTCGCTTTACACCTTTTACACCTTTTCAATCTACCTCGTACTTACCTTGGACTTACCTTAGCTCTATTGGATGGATTAATTTTACCTTCTGACTCCCCTCCATTTCAAAATTACGAATACACCACTTGCTTTCAAAGTTAAACGACAGCCGAGCACCTGCACCATGTTCGCATGTCCTACATGTATCTCTGTCATTGCTTCTTCGGGGGCTAAACCAATCGATCCATGCAGATGTGCAGGGGGCCTCTTCCCAAACCAGAAATCTCTACATATAGGAATACAGAACCTGGACATTAAAGGGGTTTTCCCTCTTGACCCTTCGGTGCCAAGGCCCTTGTTCTATTATGGATACCTTTGCCTCTCGGGTCTTGGAAATGCCTGCCGGAACTCGGATAGCTCAACCGGACATGGCACTGTACTGCTTGCGTGCAGTCCGTGTCTTGGATAAAGCGACGCGATCTGGTGCCAAAATCTGATAACTGTGGAATATCTCTGGTCCGTCCAGACGAACATGCCGCCATTCATTATTAAGAGCATCTATTCTAGCCTATCACGTCTGCCTCTACGAACGACTCATCTCCCAACCTACATAACTCGGTCTAAGCCTTGTCAGTCTTAGTCAGTCCTGGAGCTTCATTGAGCTAGGATCGTCAGATGATACTGAACCAGTTGGACAATGCTGAGAATGGCGCGCCCGCTCTTTTGCGAAGCACAGAGCGGTCGGCTAAAATCTGTCGTAAGACTGGCGGACTGCGACCTTCGGTTCTTCCCGCGGCTACCCGTCACCATTACATAGTATACACTACAATCTTATCGGCCTCGAGTGGAAACGAGCTGCGGTGACTCCGGGCCACCTTCTGTCCAACCCACGCGGGCCGGAGCGGTTCGTCACAAGCCAAGCTCATCTTGAGTCTACAGTCCTTTTTTGGTTTTCGTCATTGACCATGGCTTGGCTCAATGCTACGTATGGCAACAGGATGGAGAAAGACCCTGCAGTGCCCTTACGTCGGGCTATCACGTCTAATCTCACGTTTCATTGGTATCACCTTAGGAAATATGCGTTACCAACCTCGCAAGGCCAACCGTTTGCTTGGTAACCTTGTGGGGGTTCCCGAGCCAAAGCAGAAGGTTGAGCGTTTCCACTGTAATGAGAAGAGCTTTTCACCTCGCCAGGAGTATCTTTATTACATCAACCTTGCATCATACCCTTTAGGAATAGTCAACATTCGAAGCACCTCAGCATCATTTCACAGACCCTGTCGCTCATAATTGCAAGAGCCTCGCTACGAGGAATATGCAATTCGTCTTTCCTGGGCGCGCCAGGCAGGATATTGCGAACTACGTGTTCTCCCACGTATTGATGACGCCAGGCTACTCTTATGAGCATCGCTCGGTAGTGGCAGCCGGCTGTGTCTCACTGGTACTTCTTTTCACCGATGCCTATGCAAATCAATTCGAGGTTGAAGGGTGTAACCCCATGCTCAGGGGCTCCATATCTCCACTAGGTTGGGAGGTTCAGAATTGCGTCGCCTTCCTCTAGTATTCTACAGACCTAGGTTCGAGAGAGCATAATGTTGATTTATTCAATATTGATTACCTCTAGGTAGCTATCAACCCGAACCCAGGCCTACTACCTTAGGTACCTACCTAGGTAGATATGTCATTTGCTACGGCCATTTACATAGGGAGCGCTTAAAAGCGACTTACGGCAGCAACCGAGCATTCACACAGGGCAAGCAGACCCTTGACGTCCGGACCATCGGTTCAGGCCATGGTTATACAAACCCCACAGCTCAATCTTTCCCAGTGCCACGGACGCGGTTTTAAGACTCTAATTTCATCAATCCCGATACCAGGAAAGCTAGCTTTTTTACCCTCCTCGAATGTCGTAATTTCCTGCGGTGGGACAGTGCCATCAATTATGGGACGTTTGAGGAGATAGAAGCTATCGTCGTGTCAATCGTTCCTCTTTCAGCCTCTTAGTTCTGGAGATCCAGCATTATGATCCTAGCCGACGTCGAAATGATCTTTTAGTTCCCTTTCGGATGCCCTGCTGGCTCAAGCGCGTGTTCTATCCTGCACGCAACAACGCTAGCGTCGTCAAAGATGGGCACAACCTTAAAAGGAGTTTCGCTTGAAAAATGCTCAGATATTGCTAGAGTCTAAGCAGGTGAGCATTACGACATCACCACGTGTTGCAGGCTCGAGGCGCGTGTACCCAGTCGTCCGAGAGAAAGCACAATTCTGCTACCTCAGCCGTGCCGCAGAAGTGCATGATGATAATGGCCTGATCTGGCATATACCGTATAATCCAGAAAGACATTCGAAAATTTTCTCACGTCCATCCTACCAACCTTTCTACCAGTCTTACATTTCTCCTTCCTTTCTCGGCCGGCCCGTCCCGTCCTCCTATCGACCGGTGTGCAACTCACGGCATTATCCAGGGGTTGCGATCCTTCCCAACAGCAAGCTTGCGCTGGTTCGCCCGTTGACTTCTCTTCGGCACTTTACGGTAGGTGCAATTTTCCTTGTAGAAGCTTTATTTTAGCCGGTCTGCGAATAGGAAGTACTTGAATTTCACCGACCAGCATTGAGGAACAACTCCGCGGCCTTTCTTATTCGCAGGAGCCGATATGGGATACCACTTCTACACAGTAAGTTTGGCGCTTCTTCGCTGGATCGGGTAACTTCACCTTGCCTGTGAGCGCCCGTAATTCGCTGCCACGCATATGAACTCCGAGTACCTTGCTATATGCACCGCTCTCACTTGGATAATCCAGGTCTACATAGGCCATCGGCGTCCACTTTCCCGGATAAAGACCCCGCTGACAGAGGACGATATGTTTCTCCATTAGCCAAGCGCTAGATAGTACGTCATGGGATATTTGCGGGTTTCTAGCAGGGTTTGCTGTTGCTTCGTACGGTATGTCTAGTAAGCGTCAAGAGGCCAGTGCCTCCTTGGTCTCAGCATCTTTTACATCTTAGATTGGCGTGATATATGTTTCCATCGGCCAGACTCAAAGTCCCTATACCGCCGTTCCAATGATATGAACATGCTTGTGACGAAGCAAGTTAGTAACTGTGATTCATCCAAAGGCACCTGTTTAGAAACATGGTCGCCTCTCCTGTCCCCCACTTCCAAGATCTTACGAGGTTCACGTAACAGAAGTGGGAGGTAAGTCGTACGTCACGCTGCAGAAGTGGCGGAATCTTGATTGTCTCATTCACCAGACTCTCCCCCCCGGACCATCGAACCTGCATTCCCATGCGTGGGTGGACGCCCGCGTCCCCCTGGAATCTAGATAGGAGACTTCTATGTACAGTAAAGCTGCAGGATGACCTTCGTTGTTCATGCGGAGTCAGCATACCTGGTTCTAGATTTGCGGAGTGCATCGGTCAGATCTAGGGCTCAAACTCTTGAGTTCATGCCAAGACTTCGAGGAATTTGGGTCTTGTGTATCGTTACTCACGTAGGTAAGTATGTCCGATTGAGGATAGGATTTATTGATACTTAGCTGGCTTGAGTGATCAGTCACATAGTCTAGGTATTCTCCGAAACCCTTTGACCGCAACTCCTTTGCATGCGGCATAATTCTCCTATGTTCCGAGTGTATATGCACGTTTTTCTGTTCTGGTACGGTTACTTCAGCAGAGGTTCGGAGCTGGACGGCGAATCTTAACCCCTATGTGATCAATCTTGCGTTTTACCTAGGTCGAGGGAGAAGATAGCGAGAATAAGGCATATTTATTGACCTTTACGCCTATTTCCCGACAGATCACATGAT
Source organism: Hypoxylon sp. FL0890 (assembly GCA_022497025.1). NCBI lineage: Eukaryota > Fungi > Ascomycota > Sordariomycetes > Xylariales > Hypoxylaceae > Hypoxylon > Hypoxylon sp. FL0890. The sequence continues at coordinate 493,426 of MU386550.1, forward strand.
TGCTAGATGAACTTTCGGGTATGAAGTTTAAGCCGCGATCTATAAATAACATAGATGGAAGTCTATTTGGATGTGACATATTTGAATAATAGTTTATGTACATCTTATCATAGCTGACAATATTTTATACTTGGCCGTAGTGCTTAAATATGGCTTGGCGTGGGGTTATGAGCAGTCATATGCATACACAAGTTAAGGGTAGGTATATGGATGTCGTCAGCCAGTTTTGCTCAAGTTCAGCACGTGGGCGCGAATCCCAGGAGTGGTGGAAAGGGACCTCGTGTTGGCTATCTATGTGGCGTCTCAGAATGATGTCTTCAGTCCGGATTTATGAAGATGAAGTTAATAGTCCACTTGCGCGAACTTCGTCCCCTTTTCCCGGGCAGCGTGATGTGCGCCCCTAGTAATATCTCGCACGTCTCGCTCTATTTACGTTTGTGATACTTCTTTCTATATCAAATTCACCTAATTTGTTCACTTAAGGACCTATGTATGGTCGATGCGGTGTAGGGAATAGTCTTGTGGCCTGAAATCCAAGAAGGTATGACGAATGACACTGATTCAGCTCTGGCTCATGTAGATATCATTGCCTAACACAGAAAAGAAGAACTGTTTTCTACACCCTATCATAGTGCAATATACCGACCCAGGAACGCAAAAAAGAAGCCTGCCTCTCACCGGCTGGAAAATCACGCGGCATCGACTCTCCATCCCTATTAGCATAGCTTAAACTATCTGGCTTCACATCGTACATACCTAGGTACGCGCCTACTTCATCATTCAGCTCAAGATATCGAGCATGTGAATTTAAAGGCCGTGGCTATCCGTTCGCGTAACCTAAGGGCGCATGTCATAGCAGGTAGCCGCCAAGCGGCCTAGTCACGACGCGGTGCGAGGAGCCGTCGTTTGGCAGCGAATGTCTGGGCACACCCATATTTTATTTGAATATTTTATACTATCGCTCAGTGTGGTAACGGGTGCATACGTCGGTCTGTATCTAGGTACCTAACATACCCGGGTATGAACGCGGGGAGCCGGATACTGACAGGTGGATAGGCAGGTAGGTAGACTCCTGTAGGACCTGGGTACGACGTGGCAGCCATAAATTCTTTGGGTACTTAGCCAACTGCGTACATGACGTAGAGTAACACTATTCTTGTGTGATGTTGCTGTCGAATAGATAAGAAAGGGAAGGAAGGACTGAGGTATATATCAAATCCATAGATTATGAGGTATATATGGACTTGGTTTCGATAGTTGGAAAAGGGGTAGCATTTAAGAGTTATGTTTGGCAAATTGGGGATAGATAGGGGTAGATTACTGATCACTTTCTATACTGTACTGGTTGTTATTTGCAGGATATCATGGTGGGAAAAGGTCATGTTTCCTGTTAAATAGGTACCTACCTCCCTACCTCTGAGTATACCACGAAGGCATAATAGTTCATAATCCACAGAGAGACATCATCCCCAGAGAACTATGATTAGGATCTCATGGCATCTACTTTATCTGATCTTAGGCTAGGCTGAGCATTCGAATTGATGTATTTACCTTAGGTACGTTATCGCATGCTTTCCTTCATATTAGTATCAGAAAACACGATTCCATACAATAGGCGGAAAAGAAGACTGGAGTTGGAAGCTCAAATAAACGCATACGTGCCGTTACCATTCACCCACCCCTTTGCGACGGGAATATCCGAATTTATTTACGACTCGTAGAGACGTCAGTCGTCTCGTGAATCAGATATTACTCCGTATGCCCTTGTGGTGCCCTATCTTTCCTCATCCGACTCGCTCTCCTACCTTTCCACTACTCACACATATAACTCCCCCCTCTCCGACCGGACAACGGGTACACGCAGCGCAGCGCAGCGGGCAGGTGACAGTCCTGCGTGCTGCCGTGCGAGGCTCCCTCGGCCCGCCACTCTGAGTCCTACATAGCCGATGTCTTGGCGAGGTAGCGAGCGAGTAGAGACTCCGGTTACTTACCGAGCGACTCATGTGTTCTAGTCTATAGCCGAGGTGAAGGAGGTTGAGAAATATTAGGGACAAATCTAGATTGGGTAGCTGATAGTGATGAGGGTATTGGTGGGCGCTTTGGTTGCTCTGATTTTGTGTAGGTACCTTAGGTGGGTAGGTATCCTACGTCCATACTGGAGTGGATGGGATTTATTGCATTCAGCGGCAAGTATCTTATTCACCCATTTCACCTTCACGAGCACATTTGCGAATGTTCCTGGGACTATTCCTGTACACAGAGGTAGAATTGTGTACAACTCTCAGAATCTATATATGCTGATACCATCCATCTCCAGGATTGGACGAGAAGAGCGGAGTGACCGGCCATGGATAATAAACCGTGTCACACCGTCCTTGTATTCCGTAGTATAGTAATGAAGCCGGCTATACGGATAACAGTGTCCTTGAGGCTGTCACAGACACCAAATCACCACCTACAAAGTATCACGGCGCAGCTTTTAGAATCAACAAGACCTGAGTCACAATCAATATGAATCACCGAGGTACGATTACCGCTGGAACCCATCGCATTGTTCGTCTCTAGGCCCTAAATTTGATAAAGGAGGAACAGTACATAGCAAAAGACAGGCCAGCCGCAATGGGCGATACCAGCAACCAGTCTAACCAGGGGCGGTGCTACTAAAACTTGTTCCATTTCATTCGTATCTCCAAGCCAAGACGCCGTACCGTATAATAAAGATCCAGCCCAGACCTCGTCCCGCTGCGATCTTGACCGCGACGGGTGGTATGAATAAGAAGCAACAAGAGCAGATTTGCCGATCGCACCGATACTGAAAATGAAAAGAAAAGAGTCCAGTCCAAGGAAGTAGATACCAGAAGTTAGATTCAAGTAGACGAGTATATCCCCCCCAGTTTCGCGCGTTTCCCATATTCCGTCATGATACTAGACATCACTTTAGATCGCGGCTAGATCAATCTCGTAAGGCATTTTCGTCGCCGAATGGACTGCTGTTCCGTTCCGAGGATTTGCGTTTGTTCTCTGCCGCCCGCCTCGCGGACTCCCCTATTACTGCGCTAAGGGAACTGTTCTTTGAATGGCCACTTTGGGGCGGATCGGCAAAAGGGCCCTGATCAACGCTCGGCGTATCTTCGATTAGTGTTGGAGCATTCGATTCCCGTTCCTTGGGCGAGTCGGCTAGCTGTACCAGAGGTTCTGGGCTATCGGGTTCCTCGCCAGCGGTAGAGGCGGATTTTGACTTCACGTCAACAGTCTTAGGCCCGCTACCAACACGAACCATCTGAGGTCGAACGGCGGTCGCAGTCGACGCACTGGCATTCTTGAAGAATGTGGCACCGATGCTGAAGGCCGGGGATGGCGGGGGCTGATCGTATTTCTCGTAGTCGACGGCTGGTACGGGAGGCGTCAAACTGCCGCTGTTACTGCTGGGAGCACGCGATTTTACACTGACGATGGACGGCTTGAGGAAATTGCCTTTCTGGGCCGGGAGAGGGGAAACTATGGCATTCTTGCCATAAATAGTAGAAGCAACACTAGATCGAGCAGCATAGGAGGTTCGCGCCATTGATGAACGGTCGCTGTAGCCAGAAATACCCGAGTATGTCGAGTCACGAAGGTCTCCAGGGACGAAGAAATGCTGCTCGTCGAAAGGCGAGGTGCTACCTTTATCGGAGTGCGCGATTGGAATTGGGGGAACGGGAGGGACAAGTAGCGTTGGCGATGTGGGCGTGGCTCGGTTAGTGACGCCAGGGATGTACGCGATTTGGATGATGTTGGAAGCGCGGGTGAGAACGGTTGACGCGATGGAGTGGACAGTGTGTGTTGAGGCTCGTTTCGATCGCCTCGAAGCAAAGTCGTTCTCTAAACCCTCCTTCGTCTGTTCCACATCTCCTTGCCATCGCTCCGGTTGGTATTGCGCCCTCTTGTTCTTGATACAGAATCTCCAGACCAGGTACGTGATAATGGCAATGGCTGCCAGACCACCTATTACACCACCCACGATAGCACCGACATTTGGTCCGCTGCTGGTATTGGTCGAGGAAGTATCGGCTGTTGGATCCTTCACACATATAGCTTGGGGACATTGGGAGCAAGTCTGAATTGTGAATTGGCATGCCTCGCCGTCCCCGCATGTAGGACATGTTGGCGCACTACCTTCACAGATGAGACAGCCATTTTGTCTCTTGTTTAGTGAAGATGGCAGCTCTTCGTCTGGGATGCAAGAATTAGAAGTGGTGATATGTAGTGGAGGGAAGAGGGAACTAAACTTACCGAGCGAGAAACCAACGAAGCCGGGAATACCTGCCATGGTTATCCTGCAGGAGCGAACTCAAATATGACGCGAAAGGGGACCAGGCAGGTTTAAGTTTTAGGGGACTTCGAGTCGTCTCGGTGGGGATTGGGGATTGACAGGATGATGCTCGACCTCGTTGAAGAACTCGGCTTGGCAGTAAGATCGACCACACGCAGATCGGACTAGTTGGCTAGAGTGTCTCGATTGGCGATTGGAATCCGAGCGCAACCAGCACTGCCTAAATGTCCTTCAATGTTTTTGGCTTCAGTGTACTAGATGATATCGGATGATAGAATTGCTTGAGCGTTTGACGTTGGTCGTGGCCGTCGTGATTTGAGTTTGACGTGAGAAAGGGGCGCGAAGGAATGGGCGTGGATTTGGGCGGTTACAGGTCGTTGTAAAGCGTTGGGTTGATTGATTTAGAATAAACGAGTGACAGAGAGACTAGCTCAAAGAATTGAATTTCAATAAATGCAACCTAGGTTGCCATGAAGAAGAACATTTACAAACGTCCACTGTGTACCGATTGCAGCTTGTGCGAGCGATACTTCTAGTTGTGTGGTTTGAGTACGACAGAATTAGTGGTTGTAGATGGAAGAGAAAACGGACGAGGATGAATCCCGCACAGCAGAGTGGGCAGAGGGGGGAAGAGGGATGGGACAGGACGGGGGAACAAAGATGGGCAAGGGCCAGATGGGCCAGATGGGCTGGATGGCAGCATAACAGCAGGGTTTAGTTCGGCTTCATTAATTGAGGGATAGCCTGGGCGAAACACCCGCAAGGAACAAGAACAATGGACCCCAAATTTTGCGGGTACGTACTACGGAACGGTTGTACAGAATAACGAAATTGCCAAATAGGCGAAACAAACTTGCCGGACAGGGACTAACAACGCCTTCTCATTGGCTCGCTAGTCGCTGCTAAATAATCTGTATCGTACCTTTTTGTTCAGGGAACTGGGAACTCGATACGGTAGGTGCCAAAGAATAAGGGGAAGTTATGAAGCATTTCCACATTTCACATTTCACATACACGTGTCTACGTGTTAGACTTGACATTGATATCAAAGAACGGAAGGATTTGCTCAGGAGGGAGGGAGAAAGAAAAAAGAGAGAGAAAGAAATAAAAACTTTAATATTTATAATCCCAAGAAAATGCAATCTAAAATTCTTACTTGTTGATGGGTTCGCGCACCAACGTGAAGAAGCAGCTAGCTAGGTATTCTGCTAGGGGCCAGACCTTCGGATCTACAGGCCCACGTAATGGGGTCGTTCAATAATTCCGCGCTCTCGCCTGCACGTGAGGGCTTGCGTTATTTCGACCGAGTGCACGTAGTACCTACTCCAAATCAGGTCTCGGTGGTGTACGAGCAATATATCTTTAAATGATCCGGCCCCTCACTTACAATGCTGTCGAATGGGATTTTCGATATCGGGATGGAATCAAGTTGCCAGTCTCTTGGGTCGGCAATCAATCTGATCGGGACGAATCACGACCTTCGCCCTTTTTGGGCTACTGTCCGATATCATCAGATTATGCCTTTTGAGTATTATGGTGCCCGTGGATCGCCGATTTTGCCGGAAGAGACGATGAAGTTAAGACTAAGAGCAGGCTACTATTTTCTACGATAGCCTTAAAGTCAGTTTTCCGTTCGGAGGTTCGACGTGGGATTCTCTCAAATCGAGAATTGTTGGAACGTGGTCTGGGCTGGGATGTTTGTTTCTTAATCTTACTTGCAGGAGACTGAATGATGGCGAAGAGCAACAAATGATCATGATACTCCAACTTGTAGGAAGAGACCATGTATTGGTGTCCGTTAGTCACTCACTATGCAGGCAATGTGATATGATTTCCAAGATTCACATGCTCGACCTCCACCTTCTAGACACTATTTGCGGGAGGAGTAATACGGAGCAGTAATACTCCTGTATGACACCTCATCGAGGGCCAGCCCATGGTCATATAGTGACGGAAAAAAAACATGATGCTAAATTCTACTTATGAGACGTTTTTACGCATTTCCATAACGACTTACTTATAGCAAGTTCAAAGCTTCACCGACAGCTAGGCAAGATGTTTGAATGTTCTGCACACATTACTACTACGTATATTCTAGATATCAGCTATACGCAATGGCCAGTTAGGTTATTCGCAGCTTGTTTTCAGGAAGGGTGGTCTTAAGTACCTGTCAAAAGAGCTAAGTGTAAAACATTAGCCGAGTGTTATCGTTAAAAGTCGCGATGGCCGTCATGGTGCTAAAATTTAAGCTGTGATAAACCCGTATACTTAATTCGAAGAGGCTGTCCTAAACAACGACAAGGTGCGATTAGACCGCCCAAACTGCACCATTTATGCAAGTAAGATGTAACGCTGCTAGGGCTGGAAGCTACGTACGAGGCGCGTAAAAGTCGGCAAGATCATCATCGACTACAGACATTCTTGACGAAGGCATAACCGATATTTTATAGACGCTGTTGTTGTATGCAGTGACTCCAAAGGCGGTTGATCATAGGGCCGGCATTGATGCTGATGTGAGGTGTCGTAGGCAGAGATGGATGCTCGGCATCAGCGACGGAAACATTCATTGCGATTTGAGCACAGCCTCGTTCTTTGTACCCACTTGGAAGACTCGCCTCACCCAATGAGGCTGCTAGATCTCCACAGATGACCTCCTATTTCCAATTACTATTTTTAGTCCATAGTCCATTCGGACCCTTATGGGACCTTGAGACGCGATGCAGATGCCACTATCATTCAATTCAACACGGGCTCTTGGGGATGTTCGAGGCAAACCTTGATTGTAGCTATAATCACATAGCAGGGCTTCATGCGATCAAGTCAAAGCTTGCTTTTCAAAAGTGAGACTATCCGCAAAATTGTACGGTATATCGGTCTCATGATAGATCTATTAGATCCATGCGTACACGTAAGGTACTAGAGAAATGTGGAGATACCGTTTCAAGCTAATAGGAGCTGAGGATGCTAACCTGGAACAGACTAGGTCGACCCCTAATGCGGACAGTATTACACTGTACGCGATTGACTGTATCCATTTTGGAATTGACGCGCTTCGTATTTTTAATAGAATGAAAATTTTTGGTATGCACGCATAAAAGTATATTATTTGGGAAGACAGGTTTTCATCTTGGATATTGTGGAAGAGGTATAGAACAGAAAGAGGATGGATGAATGTAGGCCGTGATGCTTGCTTTCGCTGCTTCGTCTCATCCTTTCATCCCTGCGCCGGTGTAGGCTATTAAGCTGACATGTTGATGTGGTGAATGCATTGCGCCTTGTCGAATCAATGCGATTTGCTGGATCGCTTTTGTGGCTGAAGGCTGGAAGCTTGGATCCCGTCTCGAAAAACCTGCTAGTCAAAGTCTTGCACTAATGTACTGCATGTCGTTTACTTCCTGGTTTTTCATCGGCAGTTCGACGCATACCACCATGGTATAGTAGAAGAAATCATCGAGGGGAAATTTCATGAGATCTGATTGAATGTGATATCGTAGAGTAGGCCACGAGAACTAGATGCATACCCTAGGTACCATATTGGTGACGTAGTGGTAGTTGGGGGGTATTCGTGTCTCTCTCGTGTGCAGGTGACGAATGCATTCCAACGTCTGGTAGGCAGTTGGAATCAGGTAAAGAGGCGGGCAGTTTCAGCCAAACAAAGCTTGTGTTACTTGGCAACGGTACTAACCCTGAAAAATACGGAGTCAGAGGCAATGGCACTTGCGCCGACCTCACTGAACAATAGCAACGTAGCTGCTGACTGGCCTGTAATCTGATGCTAAGCCACACCACTCCCCTGTCACGTAGGCTCTATCAGCTCCCGACAGGTGGATACTTGTAAGTAGCTCATATGTCTCTTTTCCTGCATGTCTCCTTTTACTGCTTCCCGACGCTGATCCCATCCCGACCTGAAAAAGAAAAATACGAGCGCTTTGCCCTTTCTTCATCTTTCCCCTTGAAATACCTATTCACCCATCGCGAAATCTCTCCCTCTCTATGTCTCCGAGCATTGGGTGATTGATTCATCAAGTCGCTCGACCCCGTCGTCCCTTTTTATTAATTATTTTGCAGCATTAGACTCGCCTGCAATCAGGCCGCCTTCGTTTTTAATTCTTTGTTCTCCCGTGGGGGGACCCTGATCGTCGCGTGGCCCCTGGATCTTACCTGCTCGTTGAGTGCCAATAAGCAAACTGGCCACGAGCTTCGAAATAAACAAGTAAACACGGTTACCGGTTTGTCACTTAGGTTTTTGACAACGGCTGGTGTAGCCGACCGTCAAGATGGCATACAACGCTGGTCACGGTGACGAGTACAACCACGGTCACAATCTTCAAGACATGCCCGCCGGCAGCACGGTAAAGTTTAACCTTAACCATAACCACCCCCTTGGATTCATCCGTCTTGTAGGGTCATGATAGCTAATTAGAACTTCATCTATCTAGTATCATCTACCTCCCCAAGACCAAGATGAAGATGAATCGCAACGCCATCTCCTAGGGCAGACTCCTGGACTCCATTACGAGCAAGACCGGTTGGGCGCAGCCACACCTCCTGTACGCCCAGTCTCGGCTTACAGTCTTACCGAATCCTATGCTACCGCCGCCCCTCCCACCACCCAATCTCCGGCACCACAATATGGCAGCGAGTACATGGGTGGCTATGGTGGACATCAACTTGAGGATACCGGCTTTGGATACGGTCGACCAGCATCCACCGTCGACAGCGACGAGAGCTGGCTACGCCGTCAGCAACCTGGAGGTGGCACCGGCGGTCTGAAGCGTTACGCTACCCGAAAGGTTAAGCTGGTTCAGGGTTCCGTTCTCAGCGCCGATTATCCCGTGCCTAGCGCTATCAAGAATGCCGTACAGCCAAAGTATCGCGATACCGAGAGCGGCAGCGGAGAGTTTCTCAATATGCGATACACTGCTGCCACTTGCGATCCCAACGATTTCACCCTGAAGAATGGTTACGATCTTCGGCCTAGAATGTATAACAGACATACAGAGCTGCTGATCGCTATCACCTACTACAACGAAGACAAGCAGCTTTTCTCCCGAACACTTCACGGTGTCATGCAGAACATTCGCGATATTGTCAACCTGAAGAAGTCTACCTTCTGGAACAAGGGTGGTCCTGCCTGGCAGAAGATCGTTGTCTGCTTCGTTTTCGACGGTATTGACAAGGCAGACAAGGAAACCCTGGACGTCTTGGCAACTATTGGTGTTTTCCAGGACGGTGTCGTGAAGAAGGAAGTCAACGGCAAGGAAACCGTCGCCCACATCTTCGAGTACACTACTCAGTTGTCTGTGACTCCCAACCAGCAGCTCATCAGACCGGTAGACGACAGCCCCCAAACTCTGCCGCCGGTCCAGATGATTTTCTGCCTGAAGCAGAAGAACACCAAGAAGATTAACTCTCACCGTTGGCTATTTAATGCTTTCGGCCGCATCTTGAACCCTGAAGTGTGCATTCTTCTCGATGCGGGTACCAAGCCAGGCTCGAAGTCGCTTCTTGCGCTTTGGGAAGGGTTTTATAACGACAAGGACTTGGGTGGAGCTTGTGGTGAAATTCACGCCATGTTGGGCAAGGGCGGCAAGAAGCTGTTGAACCCTCTTGTCGCTGTCCAGAACTTCGAGTACAAGATCTCAAACATCCTGGACAAGCCCCTAGAATCATCTTTCGGTTATGTCTCCGTGTTGCCTGGTGCTTTCTCTGCCTACAGATTCCGAGCCATCATGGGCCGACCTCTCGAGCAGTACTTCCACGGTGACCATACCCTCTCCAAGATTCTTGGACCTAAGGGTATTGAAGGCATGAACATCTTCAAGAAGAACATGTTCTTGGCCGAGGATCGTATTCTGTGTTTCGAACTTGTTGCCAAGGCTGGCTCCAAGTGGCATCTGACGTACATCAAAGCTGCCAAGGGTGAAACTGATGTGCCCGAAGGAGCTCCCGAGTTCATCAGTCAGCGGCGACGTTGGCTCAACGGTTCGTTCGCTGCCTCGCTCTACTCTTTGATGCACTTTGGTCGTATGTACAAGAGTGGTCACAACATTATTCGCATGTTCTTCTTCCATATTCAGCTCATCTACAACGTCGCAAACGTCACGTTCACCTGGTTCAGTTTGGCGTCGTACTACTTGACTACAACGGTTATCATGGATCTCGTCGGTACTCCTACAGCTCCCGGACCCACCACTGCTGAGCGACACGGATGGCCCTTTGGTGATACGGCTTCCCCTATCGTCAACATCATTCTGGAGTATGCGTATATTGCCTTCCTCATTCTTCAGTTCATCCTGGCCCTTGGTAATCGTCCCAAAGGTTCCAAGTGGTCATACATAACCTCGTTCGGCTTGTTCGGCTTCATTCAACTCTATGTCCTCATCCTCTCTGGTTACCTGGTCGTCAATGCTTTCCAACCGTCGAATCTGCCCTCAGGAGAAAGTGCCGGTGATGCTCTGAAGGATATGTTTACTGGGCAATCCGAGGTGGCTATCATCATTCTTGCACTGCTTGCGACATTTGGTCTGTACTACATTGCGTCATTCATGTATTTGGATCCATGGCACATGTTCCACTCGTTCCCGGCCTACATGATTCTCATGTCAACTTACATCAACATTCTCATGGTCTACGCCTTCAACAACTGGCACGATGTCTCGTGGGGTACCAAGGGTTCAGACAAATCTGAAGCGTTACCTGCGGCCCAGGTTGTGAAGGACGAAAAGGGTGAAGCTGCCATCGAAGAAATTGATAAGCCACAGGAGGATATCGACAGCCAGTTCGAGCAGACGGTCAAGCGTGCGTTGGCTCCTTTCAAGCCGGAGCCCGAAGACGAGCACAAGGATCTCGAGGATTCCTATAAGTCTTTCCGAACGTCCTTGGTTGTATCGTGGTTATTCTCCAACTGTGCTCTTATCGTCGGTGTTACTAGTGACAAGCTATCGACGTTCGGCATCGGAGTAAGTTTCATTCCTGGACTATTGTGATGATGTGGGACTATATACTAACTAGTATCTAGGGTACGACCTCTGACAGAACGGCTCAGTTCTTCAAGTTCCTGCTTATCTGTACCGCAGTCCTGTCCCTGATCCGTTTCATCGGCTGCTGTTGGTTCTTGGGCCGAACCGGAATCATGTGCTGCTTCGCCAGACGGTGAAGCGGCTTATGTGGTGGCGTAGTTGGGTTTTTAAGAAATTATACCCCTGAAATGTGTATATGGCCTATCTCCAGGACCTGGCGTCGAACACTGTTTTTCACAGCTGGATAGATGGGCGAGAGGACTCGGATTTGCAAGACAAGGAAGGGGAACCAGAAAAGTTGCGGCTGCGCTAATGGTCCGTTAGATCGTGTGGCATTGTTCTTCGGCGTTGACTTTCTCCTTTTATATACTCCTAATGTGCCCAAACTGAATAATCAGGTCACCCGCTATGAATTGATTTTATCGAAATGAAATAACTTTGAAGTCTTCGTAATATTCGTACGTGGTCATCCACGTAACATGGGAACCGCTAAGTGAGGTTATCCTAGTGGACCTTAGGTACCAATTTCTACTTCTTATGGCGTCAACTAGCTTGGGCCAGCTACCCCACCATAGAAAGATTGTACCTCGAAATTAGCAGTCTGCCCCACGCCAAAGGAACAAGGTCAAACTTTCCACGCGAGCTTCAACTTTGAACGACATCATTTTTCTTAAATACGGTACTCAGCTTATATCCTGTTACTAGAGTCGAGAAAATATATTGAATAGATACCGAGCACCCGGAACGATATCCTCTACTTTGGGTCGATATGGAGTCATTAGAAACGATGCAAACGCGGCATCGCAAAGAGCAGCGCGAACTGCAAGCACGGATCACGAACAAGAAGAAGAACGCGACCAAGAAAACGCGAAAGGGCGTCAACGACGAGTGCGCCGAGCTCGAACGGCAGTTGAAAGAGAAACAAGAACAAGAGATTGCAGCTTTGAATGGGGATAATGATAATGGGGAAGATGTGCCTAACGGGCAAGAAGCGCAACAGGATGAGGAAGAGTCGCAAGACCGACAAGTGAACGGTACGACTCCCGCGGATGCTACGAACGGAATTACCAAGCGATTGAAAGAGACGACGCTCTCCCAATCATCAGAACCCGATCCCCCGACACAACCGCAGCAGCCCAAGAAACGAAATCGCCAAAAGGAACGCATGGCACGGAGAGCAGCAGAACAAGAGGCAGCGGCAGAGGCCGCGGAGCAAGAAGCAGCGAATATGACAGATCATCGGAAGATTGAGAAGACGTACCTGCTGAAAGAATTCAAGGCGAACGGCCTCGTGGAAAAGGAAATACAACCCGATGGGCACTGCCTGTTCTCAGCCGTAGCTGACCAGCTGCAGACGAGGAGCATACCCCTAGGACTGGAGACAGAGATCCAAGGCAAGCCCCCGTATAGGATAGTGAGAAAGGCGGCGACAGACTATATGGAGGCACACCCGGACGATTTTGCGCCCTTCCTGGAGGAGCCTTTGGGCACCTATGTGCCCAAGATACGAGACACGGCTGAGTGGGGTGGCCAACTAGAACTGTCGGCCCTGGCGAATGTGTATAGCGTTGAGATTAAGGTGCTACAGGACGGGAGGACGGAGACGATCGAGCCGAATATGAGTGCTGGGGAAAAGCAAGATGGGGAAAGGAAGAAGATATGGCTGGCGTATTACCGCCATGGATACGGGCTTGGGGAACATTATAACTCGCTACGGAAGGCTGACTGAGGATGCGAATGAAGACGGAGAACTCGGTAGTTGTCCGTCTCTAAAGCTAGCTTGACTGGCTCCTAGGTCGCCCCGTGTGAGTGAGTTGCCATCGGAGCAGCTCATGGGACGCCGGGAACCATTTATGGATATATCATACGTGCGACATACCGGTTACGCCGAGCTCCCCATGTCGCCTAAATAAATAGAATCAGCAGTCCCATCTGTTTCTCCCGGAAGACAGTTATAGATGCACGGAACGGATGCTTCCTTTTCTAAAACATCCTGTGTTGTAGACCAGCAAACCCCAGATCCTCCGTTTCAAATTCTTCGAATGTCATAACCAGCCTGGGCAAGTCATGCATATGAATAAGTCGAATAACTGATTTTAAGACGATTTTTGATCCTCCATTTCTTAGCTATGGCGCACCTTGGAGGCAAAAAAGAAGTTTGTTATGTTAAATTTTCCAACTAAACATCCTGGATCACGTCTTTTACTAGGAGCTTGGAGCTACGGAAAGCTTCAAACCATGCATCGAGTATAAGTTTTATCTGCTCCAATACAGAATCAAAATTCGAAAATTCAAGCCGCGGGACTCTCCGGATAGTCTCCGAGTTTCGTATCTTGAACATGAGTGATTGTTTCAATGCCATGTTCTATTCGCAGATATCGTGATCAAGACGCGTAGTACTTTGAGAAACAGAGGTAGAAAGGGTATATAAGTCGAGAATAACGCCATCGAGAGGAAGACGGTGGTATATGTCCATCAAAGATTGTAATAACACGACGATTTCGTACGAATACTTGTACTTCATATTTATCTGTCCCCTCATAACTCCCGACATCACCAGCCATAAACAGAAACCATGAAGACATCTCAGAAGCTACTACTAGCTATCATCGGCACCTCAGTCTCTAATGTCTCTGTGAGTCGACCAAATAGCTATCACCCACCTTCCCTCTTCTCCCCTTCCCCACGTTATCACCATACCCATATCCACTCGAATGCTGAGCACTAACAGACCCACCAGGCAGCCACTACCTGCCCCGGCTCCGAAGGCTCCCTCGACCAAGACGGCATCAGCGTCTGCTGTCCATACCCCACCCGCTGGGACGAAGCCGATAACCTGTACTGCTGCGTGGGCGCCGTCAACGAAGGCCAGTGCGGGCTCCTCGATGCCTGCGGCCACGACCTCGGCGACTGCGATCCGGCTGTCGCCGTCACCGATCCTGACTACAGCAGCAAGGTTTTCGGGAACCTCGCCGAGACCACGTCCTCGGTTTCGCTGTCGATAGGCGGCGGGGACCTCGATACCGTCGTGTCTACGAGCGCGGTGGTTGCGGCTCCGACGAATGGAACCGGATCTGCGCCTAGCGCCAACGCCTCGTCGTCGTCTTCAGTGGCTTCCGGTACGACGTTTACGGACGCCGTGCTGCCGACGGTGAACCCGGGAAGTACTACTGTCGCGGCTAGTAGCGGTGTTTCGGTGAGCTCAGGCGCTTCACAGTCGGTTTCTACGGGTGCTTCGCGGAGTGTGAGTGCGAGCGGGAGTGGTGGTGCTTCGACTACGCCTACTCCTACGCGTGCCGCGGGCGATAATGCGTCTGGGACTGGCGGCGCGGGTGCTAGTTCTAGTGCTAGCAGCACGTCTACGAGCACCGGGGATGCGGCCGTGGGTACGCAGGCGCCGTTCCTGGGGCTGGCGGTTGGTGCTGGGATTGCTGCCGCTGGGTGGTATGGATTCTAGGGGAAATGGGGGGAAATGGAGGAAATGTTGCTTGGTGGTTGACAAAGATGTTTTCGGGGAAACTGAATTTTATTCGTTTTTCAATTTGTATTTTATGCTGTGTTTGGCGTATTTATCAGCTACTATCGACATTCTACTCCTGCCAGCTATTGAGATCATAATATTGTAGTAGTCTGCACCATGACTATAGGCTAACCGGCAGACGACATATGTGTCCAGTTGATGTCACGCAGCGACTGGTGCCTCTGTCTCGGCTCGCGATACCTGACTTATTATTAATGTCATCGTGATTCCTGCTCTGCTGCTTTTGTTGTAGAGTTCATTTCCACGATTACAACTTCAGCTTCGAGAAGTCCAAACCCTGTTTTGGTGGGCGTTTAAGGGGATGTGCTTCGGTGTTCAGGACATATTCATCTAAGCTAATCAGATTCGGTGGGGAGAATATCAAGTAAAAGTACTTGAGAGTTTCGGACAACCAGAAACCGGACTCAGAATTAGGAGAAGGAAAACCTGCGAAAATGGTAGACGTTAATCTACCTCGAGTTCGGGTTCAGTGCTGCTGCACTGTCTTATCGTGATGCTAGAACTTCCGGCATTGGCGTGACTGTGTTATCTTGTCTTGTTTCCGAGAGGTCGAACATGTAATACAAAGGCCGGTGATATATTACTGGGAGATTTAGATCGGTCCTGTGCTGCTTGCGAAGCAGGACATAATATTTCGGTCCTTACGCAGCCAATGGAAGTTGTGACCTTCACCAACAGTTATGAGGTTTCCCTCTGACTGTGGAAAGCCCTCGTTCATTACAGCGTAGCTCACATTCTTTTTCCAATCCGTCACCCTGGGAGTTCGGCTACACAGTGCTCCACGCGATGGGTCTGGGGAGGAACTCGACAATCCTCAATACCTTGCTTCAAACAGGGAGGATAGGTATCCCGATAATTATCAACTACGAAGCCGTGATAAAGATAAACATTGAGAGGAATCGTATTTTTTCAATCTAATGCCTCAGTTCTATGGCTGGCGCTTTCTAATGGAAACCCAAGTTGTAGTCGTCAGAACAGTATATTGCTAGGATCAAGCCGCTCAAGCTCTTAGTAAATGGGAAGACTAATACGGCTTTAAGCTCCGGGGACGCATTGCAAACTTAGCTATATGCTCCCAATCATCTCAAGAGGTTAACCCGATTTAAACGTCTTTGCTTGTAGTTTCAGATATAGTTGCTTCTTCACGGTGCTTGACGTCGTGGTGAATTTCCTTTTCGACGGCCTCCGTTGCAGCGTGGGCACGGTCTATATCTTCGAACACTGTCCTCTCCGTTAGCTCATAATTTTAATCAAGAAATCTTGGGAATTCGTACAGAAAGTGAGCTCTTCCAGAGTGCGGTTCGACGTCTCAGGCCAGAGCCACCACATGAGGATGGCTTCAACGGCAATCCAGCAGCAGTATACGATCAAGAATTTCCAGCCAATCCCGGTAACCGGGTCTAAGCCAACGGGGTTGACGTTGGTACCGAAGAACTGCATTTAGATCAGCATACAGCTTATAACGGCTAGGGCATATGGAGATTACCTGTGCGGCTTTTCCGAAGAACTGGAAGATCGAAATTCCGCGTGCTCTCATGGCGTATGGAAAGATCTCGACGAGGTACGCTGGATGACTGTTTTTAGCGGAGTGTATTTCACTATTTAGTGTTTAGTTCTTACTATATGTGAGAGCGTTAAAACCGATGTTGTAAGCTGGTTGGTACGCGTAGATCCAGAACAAGCAGAGTTTTCCTGCGGCTTTCGAACCCCCAACGATGGCCTCGGCCGAGCTGATAGTCCACGCTACGTAGATAATCAATATGGCAGAGATCGAGGTCAGGAACATTGTACGACGCTTGAACTTCATGACCAGAAGTGCCGTGAAGACAGCGCAGACTAGACCAAGACATTGGTTTCCGATATTGTATTTAGCCTGGAACGAAGGGTCCGTGAAGCCGATCAGGTTAAGGATGTCCCCCAAGTAATATGAGATAACCACATTGCCGGAAAGTTGCGACATAATTCCGAGAAGTGAACCGATAATCACACGGCGTCGATTCCCAGGAGTGTTGATCATGTCCATCCAAGAGCGCTTCGAGTTTTCCAACTCGATAGCGATTGTGGTCTTGATCTCAGCCATTTCCGCCTTTGCAAACTCCGAATTCTCATCGCCTTCGGCATGGTACGTGACTAGAATTTTAAAAGCTTCTTCGTATCGCTCTTTGCTAATCAAGAACCTAGGGCTTTCGGGCAGGAAACTAAAAGATATCAGCAACGAACCTCAAAAAGGTAGGAGACGAAGTCTTACAGCACAAGAGCAACCTGGACCAAAGAGGGCGACATCTGGAGGAGAGAGGGAACTCTAGAATATCCGCGTTAGACAACTCCTTAACTTATTATAGTAGTAAGAATGTAATATTCAGACATATATTACCTCCACGACCTGAAAGGGAAACTTATTAGACTTCGTAGTAAATAGTCGGGGGCCTGAGCAACTGAAATGAACTTACCAATCCGATGGAATGACCTGAGTCCCGTAAGTTACAGCCGAAGCGACAATAGCACCAATAAAGTAGGCCGCATTGAACAAGGACGTCAGAATGGCACGTTCTCTCGGATAGGCAAGCTCTCCGATCAGACTAGATCCTGCAACAATAGCATAGGGGAGTCCGAAACCTATGATCAGTCGAGCCACGATGTACATCGCGCCTTGAGCAGTAGTTAGCGCTAGTGTAACAGGAATATAGGGGTAGTATATTACTCCAGCACGTACCATTAACAGAAAATCCCTGAATCAACGAACCGACGATCATCGTCACACTGCCGAACATGACACACCATCTTCGACCCAGGTTATCGTTAATGAGCGGAATGAAGGGAAGACCGATAACAGCACCAAGGGGCAGTGCAGAGGCCAGAATGCCCTTGTAGCCCCCTGTAGGATGCCCGAAAACTGCAGTTCACCTCTGATTAGCTTCTTCTTTCCATTGTTCAGTATCCCGCCCGGGGGCTTACATTCAGACCACGCGGGAACTATTTGGACGGCATTGATGATCTGGGAATCAAACCCAGAAGTCATTTCGATTCCCATCAGGCATGGGAACAACATGAAGTACAAGTAACGCAAGTTGTTCTTCTTGTACCATGGGACTTTATCCTCCATCGCCATGCGATGGACGATATTGTCCGTGGGAACACCGCCGCCGACCATTGTGTCGAACTTTCTGAGCAATTGCGATGTTGGGAGTTCGGTATGGGTTTCGCTATGGGGATAGAGCCTGACGTGAAAGGTCCCAGTCTCTAACTCCGACGCTGTTTTGCGGAATCGGCCATGGTGTTGCTGGCTGATATATAGCTGAACCTTTCGCTCGGACCGATTGATCTAGTAGGATTCGGCGGTTAATAAGGCAATATCAGCTTATACCGAAGTCTCGCTCAAATCATAAGAGGCCATGGATAGCTATAGCCGTTTTCCTATTTAGCCGCCAGGCCTGATTGCGAGCTCCGTGGTAAAGTCCCAACCGAAGGGTACAGCAAATAAGAAACCCGGAATTCCATGAATCTGATCTGACAAGGAGATCCTTATTGGTCAACAAGGTGTCATTGCCCTGTTCCATTTGCCCACGATCGAGGCCATTCCAGAAGACGCCCGGAACTATAGAATGAGCCCCCCGCAACATCTCGCAATGCCCCCCATTACCCTTCCCTATGTGCGACACAGATTAGATTGCCACAAATAAATGCATTGCATACGTCTCGCTTATTTCACAGGCCCTTCTTCAAGGTGATAGATGTAGTTGCCTGTAGAGTTTTTCACGTTCTCACTGGTATGCGTAAACTAAGGTTGCAGTATCTGCTATTCCTTTCCCCTCCGATGGACAGTCTTCGGCCGTGCATCTGGTGATCTTCCTTTTTGGTGGCGTTAGTAGAACATAATTCGTGAAGACTTTGGATCAATCTGCGCTTTTGCCTATCGTGGGTGTTAATTGTTTTTCCGTGGCTTAATCGGTAGGTACCTAATGGAAGCAAGGCACACTTATTAGATCTCTAAGTCACTTACTTCGGGTTTTGACTACGAAAAGGGGTAAGGTACCGTAAAGGATAGAATACAACCATTTTCCTCATACCCAATATTTAGTTGAAAGGCAATCGTTATCCATACCCTAATAGCTTACAAATAGAATGAATCAGTAGGAAGAACGATAGCAGCTCAGCAAGCCCATTCGCGACCGGGTTCGTCCGATTCACAGAAGAGTACCGCATCGATGCCCGGTTCCCAAGCTACCAGTCGACGCTCATCGGAGAAGAGATCGTTACCGGAACGTCCAAAGACACAGCACTGTCTCACGAAGCGATGGTACCTGCAAACGCTCCAGGCTATACGATACTCTGTAAGGGCATAGACCTAACTCACATAAAGGTCTCCACAACGAGGCTGGCATTATCGCCCGACTTGAACGATTGTCAACTTTGGACTATCGTGACTTCTCAAATCGCCAATGCTGGTATTTCACACCACAGCGAGACATAGCGGTACGCTACGCATGCTATGCCATGCGACGAGAAAAGGCTGCCTCGGCTGTCAGTATTCAACAGGATATCCCGAATGCAGCGACTGAGAGCCTTTCGGCCAATAAGCGACTAAAATTAGACTGGCCGGGTGGTGAATGAAAGTCTCTCATAATGGCATTGTCGAAATGGGCAGAGGTCCCCTTCCTCGATGATGATGGCTGAGTCTTTCTGACCGAGAATGGGAAAGACCTGAAGGTGTTTCGATCACTGTGAAATAATGCCAGCTATGGCGTAATGATGAAATAGACGTCCTTTGACGCATCTTCAGCAGGAGAGACGCCACCTAACCATTTCAATTACGCCAAAATGACCCCACCATCATCTACGGGCAGTCACAGAACAAATGAGAGCAACGTGCCAACAACCTCTCAATGGACTAGCTTAGGTCAGTCTCCATCATTCCATGAATAATGCTTTTAGTCTTACCTAATGATAGCAGTCACCACGCATATGGATCCCTATGGGCATACCTAGGTGCTCCTATACAACCTGCCCATCTATATTACCAACCGGAAGGGAAAATGGGAGACGGACTTATGTATCACGAATTATTGATAATTGCAACGTCTTCAACCAAAGTAGATATATCTGACCAAAAAGGGGTAAATAGTAAAAGGGGTAAAAGGGGGTAAGTAAAGTGGGGTAAAGTGGGGGTAAAAGGAGGTAAAAGATAGGGGAGATAAAAAGGATCACTGGTTAACATAAGCATCTGGCTGCTTATTGTTCACGAAAATTAGAAGGTAAAATAAGACTGCATCTTAAGCAGCTACTGGTGGTCTAACGATAGAGATTAAAGGTAAAGCAGAAGATAGGTTCGATTCCTATCAGCGCTATCTGGCGGTTTCGGTTTTACCTCTTTTTCTGATAGGCGCGGTACTCCGGCACCTCGGTTCGATGGCTTTGGTGGACATCTCCCTTTCCCTTTTTCGAATCTTGCATTGTAGCCTCAAGCGCTAAAGCCTTCGACAAGCGATTGATGTGGTTAGACGTCTCTGACGTTGAAGGTTATCAAGGTTACATGGTATAACTTCGTTGCATATAGGCCACTTTTGTTTATGAATGACGACTGTGACTTTTTACATGCAGTACTCAATATTCAGAGGTTCCAATCGTTAGGGTCCGATGATGCTTTACAAGCACTTGCCACGCGCTTTTGCTAGGATTTTTAGTGTATCAGCCGCACGAAACCGGCAGAATGTTGAGATCATAGAGCATTCATATCTCCTATCTATGTGTCATGCATGGGGGTTGTTAAGGGTGAGGGGGGCGGCCAGGATCAACGGCCATTGTCCCAGGACAATGGTTTAGATGGTTTAGATGGTTTAGAACGCCACTGTAACGCCAGGAAATCAGCGTTGCATCGGGAATATAAATTACAATTGGCTGATCCATAATGTAGGACCGATAGATTCTGTGGAGATGGATCCATTACGATCTTTCGGGACCTACCCTAAGCGGATTAATATGAATAAAGAGTAATACCAGCCTTTAAGTTTCTTTAGCGAGATTCGGACCGCCCTACGCCCTCCGAATACCTGGGGATGGACATTGGTGGAGTTCCCCTTAGAACATGGAGATCGAATCTACCTATGATACTACACAGATGATGCTTGGATACTTTGGTCATTACATTGTAATGTTGACGGTCATATACGAAGCTGTGTCACGCGAAGAAGCTTTATGGCATCAATACAGCCCGATCTACACCAATGCTATGTTCCAGAGTGTGACCAAATGAACCTGAAAACAATTACCTAGCTATACCATAATAATAGTCGTGATGATGTGGTAACGACGAATTCATGCACTACACTCCCTAGAATCCAATGTGCTTATGGAGAGAATATATCAATGCTGGGTAGTCGGCCCTGTTAACAAGAATATTTGGGTGAATAAACTCTGTTGTAAACTATCACATTCAATATACACGATTAGCAAATCGAACTATTATCATCATCAATACAATGGACAAGGCAAAGGAGACGCTTCATAAGGTTGCCCACCCTACTGGCAAGGAGCAGGGAGGTGCTCAAGGAGAAACTCACGGCACAAAGCATGACCTCCCCGTCCAACAACAGGCAAAGCCTGGTCTGGAGCGGGATATGAATCCCAAGCCAACCAAAGCTCATATCTCGTCTTCCGATTCCGACTCCGGGCTAGCTCTCTACCGCCCGGCTGGCAAGCTTGCTGGAAAGAAAGCTGTTATCACAGGAGGCGACTCAGGAATTGGCCGTGCTGTAGCGATTCTTTTCGCTATGGAAGGTGCTAAAGTTGCCATCAGTTACCTCCCAGAAGAGGAAGACGACGCACAGCATACCAGGGCCCAGGTCGAGAAGAACGAGGGTGAGATCCATCTCATTGCCAGTGACCTTACCCAAGCTGCAAACTGCAGGTCCTTGATAGACCGTGCGGCAACCGCCCTAGGCGGAATCGATATCTTGGTCAACAATGCGGCTACGAGGAATGAACAGGGAGATATTAGCGACATTGCCGAGTAAGTTGCTCCTAACATTAACGCTTTTAAATACGTCAGGCGTTGACAACCAAATAGCGAGCAGTGGTCAGCAACCTTCCGCACCAACGTGGACCCCCTTTTCCATCTCACCAAGTCGGCCTTACCGCATCTCTCAAGCGGCGCCGTGATCATAAACAGCGCATCGGTCGACCCATACATTGGGACACCGAGTCGCGTAGACTACGCCGCCAGCAAAGGAGCTGTTGTAGCCTTCACCAGAGCTTTATCAAACCAGCTGGTGAAGAGAGGTATCCGTGTCAATGCCGTGGCTGCCGGCCCGGTCTGGAGTCCTCTCGTTGCTACTGGGGTTAGTGAGCAAGGACAGAAGGGCCACGGACTCGGGAATTGGACACCGATGGACAGGTTGGGACAGCCGAGCGAGATTGCTACGAGCTACGTATTCCTCGCGGGGAGCGAGAGTGCGTTTATGAGTGGGCAAACTTTGCACCCCAACGGAGGTATTGTCGTCAACGGCTGAATGGGTGAGCTTCAAAACTTGAGGTTGGATACCTGGTGGTTTGAAGTGGGTCGGTGGATTTTGGAATCGCGATACGGCTTTCGGTGTCATTTAACGCTCGTTTGTAACGGAGGATCTCGATATGTTGAACAAGTTTTGGGCACTTGATTAGTACCTTACTACCTACAACTTGACAATTTTAGCGGACCATAGCTTTTCCAGTTACATTCCATAGTTGAACTATCCTTTGTAAAGAGAAATGTGTCATGAAATTTCATCACTCGTTCTCGTCGTTTCACGTGGCTCAAATTCTGTTCATGAGATACATGGCTCGTGGCCGACCGAAGGCGGCGGCGAGCTCAAGTTCTTCGTCGCCTTTCCCACATCCTGCGTCACCTCCTCGCGGCCCTTCACAAACCTCCTCGCGGCTTGCATCAGGTAGTCGGTAATAGGTTCACAACCGCAACTTCCGTGGAGTAGCAGCTCGTTCTTCAGATTGATCAACTCCGACTCTAGAGAGGCTTTGTGCGCGATGAGGTAGTTGTGCTGCTCGCCCATGACTCGCGCCCGTTCCTGGAGCTCGCTATTCGCCAGTTTCTGCTTCTTGCGGCATTTGTAGGCTGCCATGCGGTTTCGTTCGCGCTTGTCGAGCCCGGATTCATCGCTGGTAAGTTTATTGCTCGACCGGGACGACCGGCGGCTATGTGTCATGGGGGACTTGCCCTTTTCGCGTTTAATCATCGACTCGTCCTCGTGCTTGTAGCCATGTGGTTCTGGGATTGCATCGTTGTGGTCTTCGGATGTCAGGCCAGGTCGAGGATATTGCAAGTCGACCGACAGTGCTAAGTATGCAGGTATATTATCGGAGCTGACTCCGTAGCCCGAATCTGCAAGGCTGTCCTGGCCGATGCAGGAGCCGCCACCATTGAGAGTCCCTTGGTACTCTAGTGAGGCGTCTATGAATTCCATTGGCTGTTGTGGGTGTACAACTAGTTCAGGGGCACAATTCTGTATGAGAGATGAGTAAGCTGCTGTATTGTTTGGTAATTGTATTAACTGTTCAGGGTCGACACATGATTCGGACGAGCAGTCCATCCTAATATGTGGTGATTCCTGGGTTATGAGATCAGGCAAGTCTAATAGTATAGAGTTGCGGAAAGGTAGAGAATGTAAAGGATTGGTCGTAGAATACCTGGTAGATATGTTGATTTGCGTGTGGGAGGGGAAATCGGTTAGAAGATTGTAATCGTAGATTGGCAGGACCAAGCTCACGATTCGCTCCCTAAAGTGAGGAATACTATGCAAGATGGCGTAACGTACGGCCATTCCGTCTACATGCAGTTATAATAATCTCGTGATTTGAGTTGCCGCCGTCGCCGTGTAGGTCTTCGGCTGGCCCATTGATTGGATGTCGAATGCTGGCATGGTTTCAACCCCCCTTAAACTAGTTCCGTAAACTAGTTCTGTTTTGCTTCAATTGTTAGGGCCGTGTCTTCAACACAGTTGGGATTCTAAAGGCGAATGCATACTGGTTACCTATTTCGAACTCCACCAGTGTGGGTTCAGCTATATCAAATGGATGTTAAAGCGGATAGTAGTAGAGATAGCATGGGCTTCGGTTTTCGGACAGCGCTCCGAATTGAGATTGACCAATCACATCGGGTGTTCCATTCGCCCCTTACCAACGACCTGGCTTGAGAAGCGAAGATGGAATGCGGATAGGTCGCAACAAAACGAGAGAAAGCAGATTCTTCATTGTGTTACAAGTGAAAAAACTGATGTCATCTGGGGCTAATCTGGCTTCTCCGGCTTTATCCCTCCCACGCAAATGTTAAGCTCGCTTGCAGGAACCTGGTATCTGTATGGGTAGGACGGCATCGACCATTTCGTGGGACACAGCGAATTGGATGAAGTATCTGTTGATGGACCTCTGAAGTTATTTTACATCTCGGGGTATTTGCTCCGCGGACACAGATTCGTGTGTCTCAGCATCTTTCAACTATAAGCTGACACGTAGATTTCATGGTCGATCGTACATCTACATATATTATATGGAATAGCAGTCGTTGTCAAGGGAGTTTGGAAGCAACGTTGTATTATTTTGAAGAGCGAAAGTCGGTACACGCAGAGCCGTTGTCACAACGGAATCCTGTCAGTGTCAATCTAGATTCCACTGCCCGTTTTCCCTCGAAAATTTGGTGCAATTTTTTCCAGCGGTGTGCTTCCTAGCCCAAAAGAAATTCCTAATTCCGCGGACACTCCAAGAAGTGAAATACTTCAAGTTGACTTTCATTTTGTCGGAAATGAACACCCAAAAGAGTCGAATTTAATAATCCTTGAGGCGTGTGCCCTCTGTTATTATGGCGAAGTGAAAGTGTACGGCCCCCTGCTCATGTTTGCCGCCATTTCATCACCCACTATCCATACGGTACGGCTCTTGGCTCGGCTTCTACTCCGTCCAGGCTCTCGGATCACAGTTATTTCTCTCAGCGTACGGTAACGTGACGTGGCCCATCGACGGTGGACCAGATCGCTCCGAAGAACGGCCTGCTTGCCATCATATCAGATACTATTGGCTGATTGTTTTTGCGAAATGACGGCAATGTCTGTTCCCTGGTCAGTACTACGAGTTCATGCCACATCTCCGCCCTTGAAGATTACGGTAACTCACGGCATTTGAACCAAAAAAGAGTAACATTGCTCAGGACTCCCCCAATACTGTTTAGGTGCGTTTCCAGAAACGGAACGAAAAGAATATTTAACGGCCAACCAGAACTTGACTACCTTGCGCTTGCTCTATTGCTGTCGATTCTTTATATTAAATAGACTTTAGTCAATTCTCCGTTGGATGAGGAGAAAGATTATTACGGTCATGCGTACCTTAATGGATAACATATAGAGAGCGTTGCCGTTTACCAGACATTTCATGATGGCGAACACGTCTTATTAACAACGTTTGTAATGGTAGGGGTAGATTACATGGTTCCTCACCCCCTAAATGGGCTTATATTTTCCATAGGAATGTGTGAGTGCTCGGTTTATTAAGATTCTGTTTCTTCCAAGGGGAGAACAGGCTGACAGGCAGAACAGGGAGAATTTTTGCCTCCGTAAAATTTAAAATATGTCCATCTACATAACGTCATCGTTCGCCACGAACGTAACGATGTTCAAAAATAATTTGTTATTACCCAATCTCCAAGAATCCGATCTCTTCTCATTACAGTATAGTCTGTTAAACCTGATGGGAAAATTGCCGGGCCTGTCACATTACTGGGCTGTACCAGCTGTAGTGTCTCTGCGACCAGTGGGGTTATATGCGGCTGACATGCTGTTAGCTCTCTAAGAGGGCAAGAGGGTTACCCCAGATCTCCCTCGCACGCACACTCAGCGTTCTTCCCATGACAACGGTTCACTAATTAGGTGGTATACCGTACAAGGATATGTAAGCGCAAGATTGTCCTTATTCTTTCCCAATTCTTAACTCGCTTCCAGAAGGCTCCTCACCGTATTTTTCTAGGCACTTGCCTTTCGCATCCGAACTCTCGGATCAGAATGCCAAGATATTTATTCGCCCTAAGTACCTAGGTGCTAGGTATGTCGCACGACCGTATGGCTATGGACTTCCCCACGTTACCATACTGTGTAATCACTATGGCAAATATATTACCTATTATTCCTGGAGTTTGATTGAAGAGGCATCGAGCACAGTTCTATCAAAACAAGCCAACTTGAACGCACATAATGCATCTTACCGAACAATGTTGCTATTAACTAATAAGAATCCAGGGGATAGCAAATAACAGCCGCGAATATATACGGTGTTAGTGTTCAGGGGCTTCACGTGACGTTCACAAATCTAAGGGGCGGCTTACTTACCAGGTACCTAACCGAAACAACTATGGACAGCCACTAGGGCACCCTTAATCCCGAGGTGGCTTCACTAATAAACTGAAAGTAGAAATGAGGGATGTGTACCCATGAAGCCATGATTTCATTGAGACTTAAGATCTCCAGGGCTGTCTAGATGGTATGAGTCAAAACATTGAAAAAGTAAATTACCGTAACGGGTAAGCGGCTATTAGTTTTGAATCAACAATTACAATTAATATAAGAAGTATTATTCTCAAACAGGGGTTCCAGCTACTTACACTAACGTATATTTTAGTTTCAACTCGCTGAGACTGAATATTTTCGAAGTATATCATGCGGTCCTAACCTCCCTTTAAGGCCTTCATAACATGTCACAATTTGATTTGAAATCATCTAATGAGTGTCCCCTGGTGCTGTTAAAAATGTCAAGGAGATTAGCTACTGGTTTAGATCTCTAAAGCGAGAGCTGTCTTCCTTCCTTAGGTTTGCAAGAGGCAATAGGGGTTTGGAAACCGCTAATCTACACACCTGGGCACCCATACGAGGCTATCCTGACTCCTTGCTTACACAAGTGCACGGATGATGCAATAGCACTATTGATTGATACGGCTATTTCTCCAGCCCATTGTTCGTTCCATTCACTCCCGTTCACTCTCTTCAATTCTCATCCATCACTTTATGAAGCGGCATCACGAAAGTCACCTACGCAGATCCACCTGGACTCGGAGTCTCGCGTCACCTCAGATAGGAATAGATTGAGACCTCTTCATTACTCCTCGGCCTCTGTAATCCTTACCCACATATGCTTATGGAAAGGGATGAAGTAGAATGTCTCTTCCCAGCCTTTCGAGGGGTATATAAGTTGGAAGTCGAACACGCGTAGTAACTAGATAAAACCAGGTTAGTCCATATCCTGTGTAGGATCTGGAGACAGCGTAAGTCTTTGACTTAGGTGGCCTCGTACCTCGAAAAACACCTTGTTAAGTTCCATAAATGCGATGGGCTTTCCGGCACACATCCATCGACCGTTACCAAAGACGATGTCTATGGCACGTTCCATCTCGGCCTTCTTTTCCTCGTCACACTCCAGAAACCGTTCTGGCCGGAAAGTGTCGACATCGTCGCCAAAAATGGACTCAGTGCGCGTGAGAGCTAAGGAATTGTGGCCAATCGCAGTACCTCCGGGGATGAAAATCCCGTTGATCGTGTCTCCCTCCGGCGGGGTTTGCTTGTCTGCTGTACGTTAATAGCCTATACTATAGGTGGTAATCTCATTTATAGACTTCACAGAACAACCGAACTGATAGGATATATTCAAGAGCCATGAGTTATGATGAGGGGAGGAAACAGAGTGTGAAGGCGCCGGGATATGGAATAGGGGTATGTTACTTACAATGTCCGTATGTGACAGGAATTCTCATGCGCAGGCCTTCCAGGATGACAGCCTATCAGGAGGTGAGCTAGAGGTACTCTGAAGAAGACCATGAGTCCAGGCAATGAGAACCGCATACTTGTAAGTAGGGTAACCTTTGAGCCTCCTCTACTTTGATGGGTGAAGAAACCTCCTTGTCACGTATGCATTGCTTGATCATGTCCTTGAGCCGCGAGTAAACTCGAGGCGTAGACATGATATACATAAGCGTGGTACGTATGGCCACTGCTGTCGTATCTGATCCGGCCTGTATTTGGAGCATGGCTTCATCGGCACATTCTTTCTTCGTCATACCATGGCGAATGAATGACCCCTGTTAACACCGTTAATTACCGTGCAGTCGCTGAGTATAAGTATTAGGCGGGCAAGGAGAACTCAATTTTATGAACTTACAATCATATCCTTTGTTGGCTTGGGGTCTTGGAATCTTTCCTCGATAATTTTCCCAGTGACTCTAGCAGGCGATGTTAGAAATTCCATTGCGGTATGTCAACAGAGGCACCCACCCCATAATCTTTCCCACGCCTTCCTTGTCGCTTGGCTTGGGACCAAGCAACCCGAAAAAGAATTTCGAGAAGACGACGCGTCTGAAGAAGGGAAGCTCCTGAGCTAGGTTCTGCGCCTTGAGCAGCTGGTCTATTTGACCTGTGTACCCGTACAAATCGCCATCGGCATCCATGAATCCAAATGCCCGGCCATACGCTAGCCGAGTAATTATATCTAGCGTGAAATAACGGGACAGGACGGCAAAGTCAACGTTCCGGATGCGATCTTTCGTTGTCAGATGCTTGCGTCGGACCACGTCAATGAAGTGCGCGATCTGGGAATCCACAGCAACCTCAACATCCGGGTTTTCGCGCCCGTTATATCCACTTGCTGTTTTCGACTTGAGCTTATCGTGACTAAAGTTATCGAGTGTAGTGATCATTGTCTTGTGGTCCGGATGGAATGTGGCCGCAGCGAACCAGTCATGTTTCGTATATTTAGTCCTAGCTGACGCAATCTTTCGAAGAATCTCGGGATCATTGGTCACGATGGAGTTGGGCCCCGTCCGCGCAAGCCCACCATACTTCCTTAGGCCGCTGAAGTCCTTTTCGAGTGTACCAAGGAGAATGCTTTTCGTCATCCACAGATATGAGAAGGAGGCGAGGAAAGGGCCTGGGATGTGTCGAAGCCTGTACCACGTTAGGACGGCTGAAACCACATACCACACCACGAACAACGCCACAAAGCCCGCACCCGCGCTTATCAGGTTCATCGAACCTAGGTCGTGGACTGAGAATAACATGCTGGTAGCCTACAGGGACCCCTCTCGTTATTGTGCCCCGTGTAAGCTGTCTCGATAGAGGATGTCAAGCTTTCCCAGAGAAGGGGTGTGAAGCCTTTTATGCCCTTAAGGTGGTAGGCAAGTAGAGATATATTGGTTAGAAATAGCACGTGTGTGGTACCATCACTACGTCACATTTGGTAGGCTACTGCTGACTGCCTACTAATGCATGTGCGTCCCGCGATCTGATTTCCTCTCTAGATCAGGGGGGTTCCCTGTACTGTTCGTCCCTTCACCACCAGCGCCTGGCTCAGCTCGTGAAATCTAGCTTGTTCGCATCCGGCAGTTAGGAATAACCGGCGCGTTTTACTGATTTAGCTGATTCTTTAACTTGCATGAGACACGGTGGCGATTGGCGAAAGCACGGCACGGTTAGATTGTCATTGAACCAACCCTCTCGGTTGCATGCTTGCCGGTGATAGTGAAAAACGGGGCGAGCCGTAACGCGGGCGTTCCCCGGCGCTGAAACCAATCAACACGTGCATAGGTATTCAAGTCTTCCCCGGGGGTGGATGTGGTTGGACGAATTGTGCCAAGGAGGAGACCTACACAAGTATTGCATTGTGGCACACAGTACAACCCAATAGGGTTACATATGGTCAGGGCGTCTGTCATTTTTTGAGCGGGGGCCTTATGGTAAGGAAAAGCAGTTGCATAACATTAGTATATATGGATGGTTCTGTACCATGTGAACAATTATCAAGCTGACGAAGATAGTGATAACTCAGACATACGGGCGTTTCAAATTGAGCTGATAGGTCAGAATTTAAGCCACAGCAAGCCTCCTCGTAGCAGGGTAAAGGAAGCCCAAAGCTTAGGTACTCTTGGTTGTCGCAGTTTGAATACCTACCTACTGATGCCATGGTGAAAGGCCCGCAATATCCCAGGAGGATCATCAACGATGTTCGAACAAAAATAAAACGCTGCTTTGAAACTTTTGTACCGTATACGACCCTCATCATTGTCGAGATCCTAAACAGCAAGGACACATGTACTTACTAAGTTTCCTTAGCGGTGGAGATCTCCAGGCTTGTATCTACAGCGTTCTTCAGTTTAGTAATCGAGCTGAGGTCTTTTGTCAAGAATATTTATGCTGAGAGGCGTCAACTAGCTTGGATTTTTGCTTCTTTTGGGTGAAGGATAAGCTAGCGAAGTGGCCGCCAACCAAAGTAGCAGGGGCTGGAAGTTCCGGTGCATATCACATGGATAGGATCGGACAAGGATATTAAATGTTGATCTTTTGCTGAATGAAGAAGCTTAATTGGACGGCTCGCATCGCACGAGCATCCAACCATCCTGTTCAGCTGCGCTTCGATCTCTAAGGTAATCGTCTTTCTATTTCAGGTATATGTCCTCTTCCGACATTCATCAATGAAGCTCCTGGCCCTCCTTTTGCCGTTACACCTCCCATAAATCAAAACCAAGACATCATAGGATGCGCAACCAGAAGATACTTGAACTTAGCTCTGGCTGGCAATAGTGCGATTTACCTTGTACAGAATATCTGGCGTGTCCTGATGGAGATAGTTTAACGGGAAAAGGCATTTGCCCATACCTCCGAGTTTATCCATCAGCTCACTTTGCGCATCGCAGCTCTTCTCCTGTTCAAGGTCCAACACAAGTCCCCCGCCCGTACTGCTGTCGTCCCCCCCCTCCGCTCTAAACTCTTGAGGACCAAACTCGCTGCACTCACCCGTTTACTAGTAGCTTAGCTGGCGTCCCCAGCTCTCCTGATCCGGCACCACGCATTCATCATATATGTTTCACTCAAAGTCGATATCCTAGGCATCGCTGCGACCGTCGCTACTCTCTTTCGTGGATCATGAAAGCTTTACGGTTACTACCTATGTACCTTGAGTGGTACCTACCATAAATCTCCAATCGGTGTAGGGGGGCAGCTTGGGATCTTTGAGGTGAGGGGGGCACTAAATGAAGCAGCTCCGATCGATGCATCCGAGAACCGAAAATACATGCCCATTCATGTAACTTGGTGCCGAGAATACATGTATGTTAGGTACCTACTCTGATTCATATATCATCCAGTACACATGTGTTGCCTCTATTCCAAATTTAGCTCCTGCTGTGAGATATGCAGCTACAGCCCGATCTACTCGCAAGTACATCTAGATCCAGCTTCACTTGAAGAGAGCGCTGCACCCCAAGACCTATATAACCTGTCCGTCTGCCTCGTCGGGAACGCCGTTCAATGCAACTCGGATGTATGTAATATTTGACTCTTGATTGGAGACAGCAAGCTTCGCCATGGCCTCTCTTACGAAGGGAGAGAGTCCGCCCGATGTTGTAAGGCTACACCAATGACACCTAAATCAATTTTCGGTGAGCTTCTTGGTGAAGGCTCAACCTTTGCATCTCAACGCGTACAAAACCTCGTATATTCAGTGGTGTGTGAATGCGACGGGGTCATCGCGGGTCGTGTCATCGATATTTTTAATTGTCGCTAATCAGAGCCAGCTTCTCTTGGAGAAGATGAAAAGACAGAGATGACAAGGAGCGAAATAGCGAGACGCACATCCACTGCCAGATGGCTATTAGGACCGACACCAAGAGTGCAACTGCTTCAAGGACTTCGACGTAGCCTTACAGGAATCTTCATCATATAAAGCTACCCCATTTTAAAGCATCCCTAGGAACCTCTCGGTTTGGGGGCTAGACACTATCTAGTTCGTGTTGAGATTTCGACGAGGCCAGTCTGAGAGCAACTCAAGATATACTGGCAACTTTTTTCTCGCCCTGAACCACGTCAATCGCGACCACCTGCCCCAATTCTACTTTGCACTTCTCCTAGCCGACATAAAATGGATCTGAACGACAATGGTATGCGTTTATTCGTAACGCTGATTATCTGCAGCACTCTCAGTATAGTGTTTGTTGCTGTCCGCTTCTGGTGCCGATATTCGTTCAAGACGAGATTTCATGCGGACGACTGGTTGATGCTGATGACTGTCGTGGCATATGTCGGCGGTAAATCTGTCCTACTCTGGGGTATTCCCCCTATCTCTTCCAATGTTACGACGGAGACATCTAACAGTTTGGAGGGCTTTTTGTGGGGACTGGGGGCAAGGAACAATGGGAGATTGTCCTTGAGCTGGCGAAGACGCCTTCAGAGGCCACAGTTATCGCCTTGGAGAATTACCTCGAAGTAAGCTCTGGGGTCTGAAAGTTGAACAGTGTAGCGATTGCTCTGACAGAGGCCCAGTCTCTATATATCGGCGTAACAATCATTTTGTTGTCCTCTATACGGTTAAGATGTCTATCTGTCTATTCTACCGACAGATATTCATGACCCCACAATATCGAATCCTCTCCCTGATGATGATGATTGCCGCTACCGCCTGGTTTATTGCCATCACAGTCTTCAATTTTTGCTACTGTATCCCTATCGACCTTTTCTGGCATCTAACGAAGCCCGGAAGATGTCTCAACTACGACTTATTTTACCTTATCGCTGGTATAGTCGAGACTGTGATCGACGTGGGTATAGTGGCCCTGCCTATCAGGGCTGTCTTTACAGTTCAATTGGCTTTAAAGACTAAGGTCATTGTATCGGGTATCATCCTTCTTGGGGGCGTGTAAGTCTGGTTTCAATCAATTGTTAGTAGTGCGTACAGGCACCCATTCATGATGATAGCGCAATCATTACAAACATAGTACGCATTTATCATTCATATCAACCCAATACAGAGTTCAGTAAGCACCAAACAAGATTCCGGAATCACTGGCATCAGCTTATGTATCAACAGTCGCGTTCACCGAGTCGGAATTCTGGGCAGATATACATACCACAACGACTATACTGTGCGCGTGTCTTCCGACCTACAAACCCCTTAGATAGAAAGGAGCAGACTTAATGCGCACATTACACGGCACGTATAGCTCGACACTCCGACATGTATTCAGCAGCACAAGGATCAGAGTCTACGAGCACAATGCTGATGGTCTTGGGTCTAACTTTCAAATGGAGAATATGAAGGCCAATTCCCATACAGAGTCGGCCTCTGATTTCTCTACTAATGATTATGATGCGATGCAGATCGGTCTGGCCAAGCCCAATGATGTGTGGCATCACGCAAGGGCTATTCCATTGGAAGAGGGCAAGCATACGAGGCTATTTGAAGCCGTTTAAAGGAATTTTTAAAAATAGGGGTGTTCACGATATAGCAAAGGATGGGTTATCTACCTAGGTACCTAGGTACCTAAGTCGAGATACATATAGTTCCATATACCCGTTGAGGACCAAACCACGGTATCGTTTTGGCCATCAAGTTCTGACCCTCTATATCCGTTCAAGTTAACATATCTCGATAGCTTAATAACTTTTTTGTTAATTGTTAGTTCTGTCTCCTAGCATATCTACATCAACGAGTCTCAGAAGGGTAAATGCGGATAGGAATTCATCGGCTCTCCTAGATGTCATATTAGTATCAGTAGCCGCTGATGCAAGAGCCCAAATGGCAGGTAACACAATCGTGCCCCCAATATAGAGGGCCGTACAGAGCCATAAGTTGGTCTCGTTTAGATGCAGCTCCAAAGGGGTTAAGCTCTAGGATAAGTGTTCTGTGATCCCAACGTCTCACAAAGCCGCCTTATTCGGGGGAGTCTCCCGCGCATTATTTTCCATACTAACGATCATGCAAACATAATGACTCAATGCCACCGATTCGCCCTCGTCATTCCTCAAGACAATATCGAGATCAAACTTTTCGTCTTCAATCTGCCTCGCCGTGACCCGCGAGGCTAACCTCTCCACGCCCTCCTCTGTAAGCCTCATATTCACCTCCAGGTCCATCACTACGGTCGGGAGCCATCCCTTAGCGTTCTAATCCGGCCGGATACTCTTCGTTCGGGTCTACAGTGCTAGTAATAGCTTACGTACTGCCTGCGTCGTTTCTGAGCGCGTTGAAATCGTCTTGCCACAGATTCAGATGGAAAATAGATACCTCTTACTCATCACTTTCCTCCTTCATGACCCTGCGTCGCCTCCTGCTGGTTATGCGGCTCCGTGATGAGTGAAGGCCAAGCGGGGTACCTTAATCTGCCACAGTACTTTGTCCCCTTGACTAAGTTGCGCGTCGGTCAAATAATGGTGTAGCAATTCAAGTTCATCGACAGTCGAATGAGGAGAAGCCTCCTTAAATACGAAAATCCAGAGCCGCTAGCCGTGGTATAGAATCAATTCTTTTGATTGCGTTGATGGCATTGAAAAGGAGTTTGAGCTCAGGAGAGAATAGTGGGGAATGCCAGGGAGCTGGGGCCGCTGGGCCACATGTATCCCCACTATGAGTTAGCGGCCGCTACCTTGGAACATTGGAGTTATAGCCCGTGGGACCCCTGGGGGGCTTTAGTCCATGGAGATGGCCGAACTATTTTCGTATTTCATACGGAAATCTCTTTGATTCACTCTTTCTCACAACTATCTGCTCAAGAATTTCGCTTCATCATGGCAAACGTATAAGAAACTTCCATTACCAAATTTGACAGTGGAGAGAAGACTAGGAACGATCTGCATCCAACGCCCCTGATGTTTGAAATATTCTACCAATGATCTCAGTAATGGAGGCTGCGCGTGCATCTTTAGACTTATCACTTACATCACCTATAAAGCCAGTACAGTCCGGCACGATTTTTGCAAGGCCATTCTATGCACCGTATGGTGACCCGAGAGGGGAAACCCACATACCGCCATGAAAATGACTCCCTTATCTGCGAACCATTCTTGCGCGGGGTCTACTTTCTCGACGCTGACATTTTTCGGTGCTCAAATGCTGTCGGTGGAAGCCGGTATAATGTGGGATGGATCAAGGTATTCCCAACGGGGACTTCCTTTAGTATGGCTTCGAAGTTGGATCTGACCTAGCAACAATCGCCGCGACAACCTGCGACCAGGATGGAAAATGTATCCCCGCGGCTCGACAAGAGCTGTCATTCGTTTATCAGGACTTTTCCCTGAAAGACCCTTCTGCAAACGTTACGAATATAACGTATAGTCAATTCGATTCTATGAGTCGTTCATTAGTGATTGTTCAATTCCTCCATGGCTGCCACCGAACCTAATCTCGTAGACTTTCAGAATTCGGGGGGAGGGGGGAAATGATTACGTATCACGGTCTCGTAAGCACTTCCCCCCTACACTTCAGTCTCAACACATGGGCACTAACTTGAGAAAGGTGGAGTAGTCCATCTCACCTGGCGGTACTCTTCGTTATTGTAGGGAAGTCTCGAGATTGCTCGACGACACTGCCGACTTTTACCGTTATTACAGCGTCCCTGGACTTGAGCACTGTTGGGGAGGAAATGGATGTCAGCCCGAGGCCTTATTTGACCAGCTACGGTTCTGGGTTGAGAACGGAACAGCCCCCGTCGCAAGCCCAGTCAAAATTCCGTCGGGTAATACGATGAATGTTGAAATTCTGTGCCCATATCCCAGGAAAGCGTCATTTCAAAGGGCCTGCGCCAATCCAACGTCTACGATAGATTGCTGGATTTGTCAATGAGCGTATACAAGGAGGCGTTAAGGAATCATCTAGTGGCTGTATAGGTAGGATAGGACAACCAATGGACTAATACCTTCGTCTTTGGCGCCGGCAACAGTTATGGCAACTAGGTTGAGAAGTGTACCAAACCCATTTACATTGATGTGGATATAAATAGACTCAGTGATGCGGGCTGAAATAGTGAGGCAATACAGTTGATGCGCACTGATTTAGATTTTATATTTTGCGGAGATAAGCAGATAAGGCAATGTGGCAGAAAGGCGTCTAATTAAGTGGCCCATGTGCGAACAAGTAGGAATAGTACTGTATCACACTGTGTGTTCCCTCTTTCCGCTCGTCTCTTTGCCATTGCGACGGAATGATCAGTAGAAAAATTACGAGAAAATCTACAACGATAGGAGAAGCCATCTTACAATATATTCGCAAAGTTTCAGCTTCGTACATCATGTTGGCGGTATGTTATTCATGAACCTAGTAGGAGCACTGACGAGGGTACCGTGTTTACGGCTCATACAGTGTGATACAGTACTATTTCTACTTGTTCGCACATGGTCCACTTAATTAGACGCCTTTCTGTGTGGCTAGTGACGCCGCACCCAATGAGGGCGCCAACACACAATACTAAGCACCGCCATGTTTCGCATTGCCGAGACGGCCCGCCGCGCTCGGAGTGATCTCAGCCCATCGTTATCAGATGCATGTGTTCTAGTCTCTGGCTAGAAAGCTTCCACAACGTGCTACTAAAGAATGCAGTTGTATTTCTAAGCCATATGCGGGTTCGGTCGGCAACTGGTCCTTATTAATCAATCCCTAGAGGGCCCCACAAAGAAATAGGAAACCTGGTAGGAAGAAAAGAAAAAGGGAAGGAAAAAAAAAAAGTTCATAAGAAGAATGCTGGATTCTCCAGGAACCCCAAATATATACCTTTAGGTATACATCATCGACTTGAGGCTAATCAAACTTGGCTGAGATCTCTCCTATTCCCGTTCTCTCATAACTCAATCCGAATCGGGAAATTAGCAGCTGTCGCTAAGGCCCGGATCAAGAAGAACAAGTAAAAACCGGTCCAGTGGTATGACCAGGCAATTACGTGCTCCAGCGCCGAGTTGACAACATTGTACAACCACCACCCTGCATCTATATTTCAATTCGCGGATATGGATATGAGCCCCTGATACCAGTTCGTGGGGGTTGCGATCCAACGAAAAGAGGCGCATATCCAACAGCGCAAGAATCAGCTGTCAACGCCACTCAGAGTCTATCCCTTCCATGGTACAGACGGTTCTGTGATCCAGTAAGGGTTTGCGATACACGTCCAAGGTTTGTGTTAGAGCAAACTTGAAGTAAAAGTTAAATGCCGGCTGTCTGTTGAGTTGCGCCGTCATCTATATATACTTGGATTTATAGTCCTGTTCTCCATAGGAGGAGCAAACAGTACTTGGCGCTTGTCCTCG
Organism: Hypoxylon sp. FL0890; assembly: GCA_022497025.1. Lineage (NCBI taxonomy): Eukaryota > Fungi > Ascomycota > Sordariomycetes > Xylariales > Hypoxylaceae > Hypoxylon > Hypoxylon sp. FL0890. Next base: position 530,380 of record MU386550.1, read on the forward strand.
AAAGCACCCCGACGTGCCTATCCCGACCTTGGAACTTATCAAGACAGCGATTATTGTGTCTTATCAGGCTGCATAGCTACGATCCGTTGAACGGCAAATATGGGTTTATTGTATGTCACTTCCTGACCGATATCTGGAGAGGAATCTGGTGATAGGGAATTATTAACACTGGTTTTCAGGGCTTTGGGCACGGCCCTTGATTGGCCAGAGGCGCAGAAGCACGCGCAGCAAGTCAGGGAATGGGGCATCAAGGTAATCCCTTATCGCAGCCTGCCTCAAAATTTTTCCAACGCCAATGACTAACCCATCATAGCAATTGCTGGAGATCTGGAACAAAGCCAAGCACAAGGAACGAGATGCCATGCTGTGGGGTGACGAGGTACTGTGTACAACCCGTCTGCGTCGCTCGGTGTAACATTCGCTGACAGACTACGTAGGTAGAGTACTTGGTCGTGAAATATTCTAAAGATGAGCCTAAGGTTCTCTTATCACTTCGGCAGGCCGATATTCTAAAGGCACTGGCTGCCGATCAAGAACTTTCGGATAGGGGTGGCTGCGTGCCAGCGCTTCAGGACGTTGAGTCAGAGACATCAAATCCGTTGCCCGTCTTTCACCCCGAATTCGGAAGATTCATGCTCGAAGCTACGCCGGGCAAACCATGGGGCATCGGATTCAAGGAACTATTGGGCGTCGAACGTGACATGAAGATTAGGTATCGTTGTCCGTGTGAACTTCCGAGTTCTGAGCTAATAAAGATATCAGGAGGAGAATCGCCAAAGACCACATGCACCCTGACGAATACCCCATCACTCTCACAACTTTTCCCCGCTTGGGTGTTCCGGGCGTCTTCACGGACCCCTATTATCCACCATCTGGTCCGAAGCTGCGGTCCCAGTTTGTTCCAGATGAGATAGCTAACCCACACATCCGATTTCCCACTCTGGCGGCAAACATACGCTGGCGTCGTGGAAGAAAGGTCCAAGTGAATGTTCCGGTTTTTCATGATGTGAACACTCCAAATCCATGGAAAGACCCTACAGTTAACTACGACCTCCACAACTGGCCAGAAGACGACGACGTTAGGAACGGTGCAGCCCCAGACAATTTCATCCATATGGACGCTATGGCATTTGGAATGGGAAGCTGTTGCTTGCAGATTACTTTCCAGGCCAAGAACATCACCGAGGGCAGACGCATGTATGACCAGTTGAGCCCAATTGGGCCAATCATGCTGGCTTTGACAGCGGCTACCCCTATTTACAAGGGGTTCCTAGCTGACACCGATGTCCGCTGGAATCAGATCAGCCGCGCCGTTGATGACCGGACTCCCGAAGAATTAGGGGAGAAGCCCCTGAAAAACAACCGGTGGCGCATTCCTAAGTCCCGTTACGCATCTAATTCTACTTATATTAGCACCGACGCGCGTCTACGACCGGAATATCTCGATCCTAACCTAGTCATCGATGAAGATATCAAAAAAGAACTTCTAGAAGGTGGCATGGATGACCGGCTTGCAACGCACTTCGCGCATCTGTTCATTCGAGACCCAATCGTAATCTTCAACGAGGATCTCAAGGAGCTCGATCTAACAAAGGCCGACCACTTCGAGAACCTCCAGAGCACCAACTGGCAGCACATGCGGTTCAAACCGCCACCACCGGGTTCCGACATCGGCTGGCGCGTCGAGTTCCGGCCCATGGAGATCCAGATTACAGACTTCGAGAATGCAGCGTTCGCCGTGTTCATGGTGCTCATCACGCGCGCGATCCTGAGTTTCGATTTAAACTTCTACATACCTATCCTCAAGGTGGACGAAAACATGGAGACGGCGCACGCCCGAGACGCCGTCCTCGAGAAGAAGTTCTATTTCAGGAAGAACCCGTTCCCTAACCGGCCCATCCGCAGCAGCCCCACCTCGCACTCGGGATCTCCCACGGCCAGCCGTCCCCCGACCCCCTTCGGTCCCGTCGAGGATGAGTATACTCTCATGACGATCGATGAGGTTATCAACGGGTCCAAGTCGGACGAGCACGACTTCCCCGGATTGATCCCCATCGTCGAGAGCTACCTCGACTCCGTCAATGTCGATGTGCAGACCCGCTGCGACCTCTCGACGTACCTGGACCTTATCCGCATGCGTGCCAGCGGCGAACTCTGGACCGCCGCCAAATGGATCCGGCGCTTTATCGCCAAGCACCCCGAGTACGCGCACGACAGCGTCGTAACGGACCAGATCACCAAGGACCTTGTGGGCGCCGTCATAGACATGGGCGATAGGGAGCAGGCGGGCAAAGGGTGGAAGGACCTCCCGATCCCTGACGTCGAGCACTTGCTTGGGCGGTTCCGGAACAGCGGCTGTGGAGGCTCGTAGGGCTGCGAGGGCCGGCTTGTATCAGATGGCTTGAGATGACTTGGGAGATTCCAGGGTCCGTTCAGTGGGAGCGTGCTCCCAGTATCCCCCGTGCCGCCTCCCCTAGCCCGTCCATCGCCCTTCTACGTGAGGTCGCCGCTGGGCCAACTTATCCCAGAACCGGTCCTCTCACCCTTCCCTTCGGAAGATGAGGAAGGAGAAGGAGCGTGAATAGGTAACATATTTATTGTCTGTCGCTTCCGGCTGCTGTGTCCGGGTGTTCGGGGCTGTGGTTCACCTTTCTTGTTAGCGTAAAGAATAAATTCGAGTTCAACATTGGCTGCAATGCAAGATCAGCTGTATATCTCGCTCCCTGGGATATGAGACAATGTGTTTAACGTGAGCAGAGTGTTTCGGACAGAGGCCAGATTAAATACAGTTTGCAATCTGGCAGATCGTAAAGGGCATCAGACCACCTAGTCTCCTGAGGTGAAGTAATATGGGATGAGCCTAGAAACGTTGATATAGGAATTCGCTTAGCTACCTAAATATCACCTGTTTGGGCTATATGGCACAGTACCGGGAATGTGTTTAAGCCCAGTACTGTGACCTCCAGACGTCTTGCTATCCAAGTTCTTCTCCGCCAATTCCAGCGAGACAAGATACAACGGCTTCAGGCTACTACCACGGTGTGACATACTCTCCCTTATGATATTCTATTTGGAAAACATCTCACACGCGGCTAATCCTTCCCAGCTTCAACGGTGTGGGGAATATGAAACTGGGAAAAGGCTCCAGGGGTAATGAGGTGACTTGCTGACTCGTGATAAGGAGACAATTCCTTGGTCGACACCATCAACTTTCGAGGACGCTCTGACTTTGAACTATGGAAACCCGTCATTCTTCGCTAAAGTTTCGCAGCGTGGGAAGATCCATGGCACTATTGATGTATGTAGCAGTGCATGCTTGGTGCTTTTGTGGAAGAGACATCTTAGTTCCCGCGGCGTTCGAAATCTTAAACATTAGGTACAGTATTAAGGGAAGTATACATATAGCCGGCTCCTCTTGGGAGCCGGCTATCACTCTAGAGTGGGTGAGACATGTCACCGGGAAACTTCAAGCGTCTATAGCTCAAGGACGAGTTCATGGAAATACAGTAGAGGGTCCGCTCAACTAGCCGGTCCAGTCACGCCACTCAGGAACCTTACATGTTCTGATTACCAGAAAGCAAAGGGGAAGTAAATACCTAAGATATACTTCAACCGGGTCAGCGACGAATAGAATCCGTTATTATCATAGCTCCGAAGCCATCTTCTAGCATCACGTGTAGAAAGCAACAGCCATGCGGAAAAGCAGCCAATTACAAATTGCGGAATATATAAAGTTCAGATGAAAGAATGGGGGTTTGAGATCATCGGCACGTGTACACTAGGATCTTCGACGAGGAAAAGATGCCGTCTCAGCCGTTTCAGCCTTGACCGCAATTACCTACCTACCTACCCCTAATCCTTTTAGCAACGAACTTCGACTGACGTCGCGAATCGGGGGTCTCAGCCCAGATCAGATCACCTGATTTTTGAGTTTGCTAGGCGTTAGCTCAACGGGGAAAGTGGATAGATTACGGGATCGTGAGTTGGACCACGATGAGAAAACGTGTAAGGTCTGTACCCACACTACGCGCGAGGTACATACATATCTGGTAGCTTAGCTGAGTTGTCAAGCTGTCTTACGAGGTCTTTGATATACATGTATGTATAGCGTGGAGAAGACTATCGTGTACAACGCACTACACTACCTTAGTTAAGAGACTCTAGCGGCAGGCAGTAGAAGTGACTACTGACGCGAGGGCCGGCGAAGGGAGTTCTGCAGTAGCGGCATCGAATCGACAAAATCGGTGCTAGTTTGATAAATGAAAGGGGGCATGGTAACTCCCGCCGTCTTTGACATAGCCCCGATTATAGAAGTGTGACGTTGCAGGCTAAGCTAGACAGACCGACTTAGAAAGTGGACTGAACACGAGGTTTTCATGGGTAGATTCGACAGCAAGCCTAAGACGTTTATGGGTACGAGCGTCGCTCGAAGTCTCTCTTGGACCCTCCCTATGTCCTCGTAAGCGTCACCGGAGATCGTTCCGACACATCATCCGGTTGGTGACGGAACGCACGGAATGACCCATAGATTGGAAAGGAAACTGATATCGACGAATGTAGGTAGATCCAATATGTATAGGGTATATGAGGTAGGTATATACATGTAGGTATGTACAGCAAATAATGTTGTTAGGACCGGGCATTAAGAATTATCAGACGTGCCTATATATTGTACACGTGCAGCGCAATACAGAAATTCAGTTCCAAATCGGCCGCGCCGAAGGGGGGAACTCAGAGCCGCGATTGGCGGATTCGTAATGGAAGGCTTGGCGGGTAGGATTGAAATCAGGCCACGGGAACCAGATACGCAATTGTATGCAAATAAGACGGCGACCTAGGAATGGATCTTGGATTCAACGTTGGATTGGTAAAAAGCAGCGAAAAATGGGATGGGGGGGTGGGAAAGGGAGGGGGGCCACAATGTACCGATACCGTACACCGAGCAAATGCGAGATGTAGAGTGGGGGACGATCTGGGATCTGGGAAGGATCTCGATTGGTAGAATGGTTTAACTGGCAGGTTGGTATACCACGTGGTCGCCAAGTACCTGTACATACATCAGCCGTACCTTTTGCAAGGGCATTTGTGTACAGTTGGATAGTTCTGACTAAGCGGCGTTACACTCAAATTATTATGAGCTATCACAGTATTCCGTGCGCCGGGCGGCATTTGACATCTTACTTTACATCATGGATGTACGTACTAACACGGCTTCAACTCCGTACTACCAACCTGAGTACTTTCTCCCCTACTATGCAATCCTGAGCCCTGTCTTGTGACTCGCGATCTTAGACAATGGACCGTCCGTAGACAGGTAAGCATAAGGTTCGGGCGATAGCATAAGAGCATCTTGCATGGGAAACAAGGAAATTAAGGGAAGCTCGAGACGAGCCGTCCAGTGTCTTCGATGATTACATACCTTACACAGCTTTGCTTACGTAGGTACCTACGGATGGCCAGGGCCAACATCTACTAACCCTTCAATGGGGTAGGCAGTCCATGAGATGATATTGAAGTAGGGAACCAGCAGATCTCTCTCTCTCCTAAATGAGCATAACGTCATCTCAGTCCTAGTGGGCTACATGGCAATTATTCAACTATCAATGAATCCAAGGCTTGTGGACAGTGGTGAGTGGTCGACGGAAACTGAGGTGATCCATCTCTTTCTTGTGTCCCCCTTGATGTCAACATTGAATTCCAAGATCATATGTTTGTGTCACGTTTGGCGCAGGATAGGATCGTCGCTAATTGATCTAAAGTGAGTCAAGGATCAAGCTCTGTCTTAGATCTGTACGAAGCGACCTGTGAGGGAAAAGGGGCTAGTTTAAGACAAGGCAATTTATACATGTCTGACATCCTGGGAGAGACACCACGCGATTGCTTTGCCGTGTCTACCAGTTGCATCTAAGTGAAGAGGACAAGAAAAAGAAAAAAAAGAAACTACTGCCTAGAACCTACTGTGATGAATGTTTCCCCGTACGGTGGTTCTCGGCGCGCGTGTAGCCAGGTGAGTAGTACGGACAAGCATGGGTAAGCAAGCTTGGGGGAACGAAAAGTAAAAGGCAACATTGAAATTAGGCCTAGTCGAGCAATCGAGTAAAAGAAAACCTAATCTCAATATATAAACTGGCATGTGGCATCAGGTGATGAGCTAAACTCAAACACGTTTTCGCGGGGAAGTGGAGAGTTTAACTTATATTGACTACGTAGACTTCAGATGAAATCTATATCTAGAAGCGTCGTGGGTGTGTATGACGCAGGTGGGAGTGCTGATAGGGTTGAGTTTCGAGCCGGACGGGGTCCCCATCGGAAACCTAACTCTATTTCGGCCCGGGGAAGTGATCTGGGGCCGAAGGAACTGACAAATAAAGTTTAGTACAAGAAGGCAGGGAAATACCTACACGAAGGTATACAGGTATGTACCATGTAGGTAGGCAGAATACCTAGACGACGTCGGCGAAGTTTTGGTATGGTTTGGCAGGAAAGAGCCGCGTAACGCTGATTCATTCATCTGTTGGAACCACGAGACTCCTGCACATCTTGATCTGTTCGACCAGGGATATGATGAGGGGAAAACGAGAGGTCGTTTCTCAAAAATATACCGCGTCGGTATAGTTTGTCTCGTAGGAGGTAGAGATCTCATACCAGCTGCAGCCCGTGACCGATCTCAAGATGTAACGCCAGCGGCAACACAAGCACAAGGAAATACGTGCTAGCTTCCTTCTGCGCCACTAGCACTAGGTAGAGCATGGGATCAGCCCAAACCCGATGGTGTATCAAGCCTATTTCACGAAGGGGTGACATAGTTTGCGGCTTAATGTACAGGAGAAAAATATTGATGGTGGTACCTGCGACTTGCCGCCGGCCGCCCAGCCAGCTTCTCCCAAGTGTATAGTGTATAGAGCGGCTCGCGGGTCCGTACCCGTCCCGCCATGTATTAAACTTGACAGCGGGTAGAGTGAAGGGGGAAGAGAGCGGTTGCCGTCCCGTGAGGATCACCACGGCCTCTTCGCTTCCACCCGCCCAACCTTTTTCCCATGAAAAGTTGCGGGCCATTATCGGAGCGTTTGACAGACAAGATCTAACCTAGAGTAATGTGCAGATCCCGCCTGCTTGCATCGCGGCGAACTTGATTTCCTGCAGCCCCTCTCTAGTGCGCCCGTAGCACACGGTGGAACAGAGATAGGGAAGACGATGATGATCTGTCACGTTATCCGTCGACTTTTTTTACTGCCTTTCATACTTCCCCGTTGAGTGCCCCTTTCGTTTGCCTGCATCTAATGCACTGAGAAGTGAGCGGGACGGAATGCAACCATCCTCGCATACATCTATGGCAGATCCCCGGTAGGTGAGAAGAGGCCCTAGATGGATGACATGCAGAGAGCGACAGCCTCTCATCGTAGCCGTAAGGTCCAGCGCTCGGCGGTATTATATAAATGAGCCTCACGATCCACAACCTACCAGCTGCGAGTCGAGAATATTTCTCCTTCGCCTAACGTTCCAGTTGTGCTTTTTTTGTTGTCCTGCCGTGACGCGAGCTGCGGGACTATAAGTGGCCGGTTCGAATGTGCGAATAGGCTTCTTCGCATTTTCGTTCCGATCCTGTAGGTAGGCTTGCGGCACTGTATTCGTTAGACGCCTCGACTAGTACTTTTCCTTCTTGCTTCATGATCTGATAATATCTGGGAGGTTGCCTGGGGTGAGATTGTGTGTAACTCGGCATCTGGAGCGGAGTTGCGGCGCAGTAAGATGTGCCTTTACGGAATAGGGCTATTGATCTCACACCGATATACAAGATTCGCGCGTCGCTCTATTGTCAATACAACTCGGTATTAACCTGTGGCTGTGGGTGTGTGTGATTGTGCCAGCCACATATGCAGACATATTAGAAGGACCCTGAGGTCTCAGGTTCATGCGTCACAAAGCTTATCCCCAATCTTTGGTTCACAACCGATTCGCTGAGTACCGGGATTTCTAGTAGAGGTAGTTATTTACTACCGTCGTCGGGCAATATCATCCACAATAAGGTTGACAATGAAAAGGACGCGATTTCCCGCTTGTTCGACTAGAAGCCAGCGGTGGATAGCACAATGAAATTTCTTACCTACATGTAGGTTGTGTCGTGCCAAGCCCACGGGTATTGGCTACGAAGCGACATCGGGCCAAGCAGTTCGAGGCGCATGTCATCAATCTGACATGTCTCGTAGCACAGCATCTGTGGAGAAGCCCGCCTCCCGCCGCGTGGGTGCGTGTGCGTGCTTGGGAGCTGCATCCTGCCATCATCACCCAGAGCGCCTCATCCCCAATACAAAACCAGATACATTACTTCCTTCCAATTTTATTTCCCCCCCTCCCTCTACCTAAAGCAACTGGCGCGTATACTTGTTGGGGACGCGCGTGTGCGTGTGCTCTGTGCTACCGCACTGCGTACGACCATCCCGAGAGTCGCAGGAAGAGAAGGGAGAAAAACAGAGGTTGTGATGAACGTTCATGTATCAAACACATCGTAACCGACAACTATGGTGTAATCGAGCTTAAGCAGTGACACAGTTTCCCCGCGTCGTATGTGCCACGGATGGCGGGAGGTTGGAGTGAGACGTTAGGAGAAAAGGGAAGATTGTGGAAGGGTTGGTGAGACCTTTTTTTCTTATTTCTCTCCCGACACCCGATTTCGCACAGCTTGCCCCAATTGTACAATACCTGACATGTCATTTTACTGAACGAAACAATTAACCATGGTAAGACATGTTTATAATAAATCAATTCTCTAGAGCCTTTATATGACTACCTAAGTTATTTGAATGAGATAGAACTTTTGTACTTCGAATAAGGCAGTCGTAGAGGGTAATCTTGCGATATAAATTGTATTAATATCCCTAGGTATATTGAATATCAAAATCAAGGCGGCCGTCCTTTTGAGGAACGCTACCAAAGAACCAAACCGGCACAAATGGTCATCTCGCTATTCTCTTGACGTAGCAAAAAGGTCAATAAATCGGAGTTTCGTTCACCAGACTGAAATGAAAAGACTTGCGTCGTAATCTCCGGACATAAGAATGACGAGTCACCTCATCCGTCTCTCTCTATATCACCACAGGATGCGTCGGGGCTGTTCCTTTTTTGTGTCTGCTTCATCCATGCGTTCCTTTGGCTCACATCGTACTTCCGCTATTTAGATGCCAAACAAAAATTGTAAACTCCCATATGTAAAAACCCCACTAGCCAGTTTCCCCTTCGCCTGGATTTCATGAAACCCGCCCAGAACGTCAAATGGCACATGAAAATTCAAATTTGCGAAACAGCCAGACGCCGATTGATGCCCTGACGTGACCTCCCGAGTCCTTTTGCCCCAGATGAGGGTATATACAACGAAAGCTGGTAGTGCCAAGAACAAAACTGAGTGAAAAAATCATAGTTTCGAAGTCGGGTATAATAATTAACGCGTGTTTATATATTCCGGAATGAAGATATAGGATAAGGTTCGCTGACTTTAGTATCGTGAATGCTGGGAAATTGCGAATGCTGCTGGAGTATCGATCGAATAGGTGATGTTCGAGATAAGTGATCCTTATGTGGCCTTTGGCTTGCTTTCCAAAAGTCTAGAGTTGTTCATGTGATATCCTCTGTTGCGATGAAAGTTCGTTGCGCACTGAACTCAAACACGCTCCTCTACAGCCTTCGGCCGAATGGAGCGTTGCTCCATCTGACGTTTCCTCTCGAGTTTGGCGTAGTGAAGACCGCATGCATTGCACAATGTCCTAGCCCCGTCTGGTCCTCGTCGCCATTCTGGAGTATCGATCCTGTTGCAGCTATGACACCTGCCAGGAGGTGCTGCGCGCTATTCACGAGAAGTTAGTTTGGAATCTTAGCCGCAGAAAGTACAATGACTTACGCCTCGCCGCTTCTTGACTTCGCTAAGTCCATATTGTTGTTTCATGCCATCACCGTACATGCTTATATCATCATCTCCTTCATATGGTCCTTTTCCCCTGCCCTCTCGGGCCTTCTCATTTGCTAAGCTGTGCTGTATCAATTCCCGCAGGTTTTCGAGAGAACGTTTGACGAACTCGACATTCCCGAGCATGCTCGCCACTTCTTGATCGCTTGGCAACCGTTCCGGAATAGGCTGTCCACCGTGCTGCTCAGAAGCAATCTTGCTGTATGCCTCGGCGAAATTGCAGACCGTCCTTGACGTCCACACCAACTGCTGTATCCGTCAGCTATGGTAGAGTATAAAATCCCGAGACGAGAAACTGACCTTGTTTAAACAGTCCTGATAGCCCCACGATTCGAAATGTCGGTTTAGAGTGTTCGAATCATACCGGTTCCGATGCATGCCGTATTCTTCGTCACTATGAAGAGGTGGCCTCGGCTGTTCGTAAGGCGGAAGCGAATGGCCTAGATGATGCGGCGAGATTGGCGCTGCAGGTAACGGGTATTGGCCCGGCGGGTACGGAATTTGAGGCGGCGGTGGAGGGTTCGTGTGACCGGTACTAGATACTGGTTCCGGAGGCTTGGTGGGATCCCGCTGCTCTGAGTACGCATATGCTGAGGTGGGAGGCCCAGGAGGCCCAGGTGGCACTCCTACCTCTGACCGTTGAGGATAACGGAAGAACTTATCTTCGTGTGAAGGCGGTGCTGGTCTTGATTCGGGCGGCGGCTCAGACCTTAATGGTGGAGGAAGGCTATGGGAGCCACCCAGCGTTGTAGGGGTAGTCGGTGAGTAATGGCTCGGCTTGGCCCCCGAGAAGACCTCTGATATAGAAGGGAGCGACTGCCGTTGTGCCGGTTCCGCCTCGTTCGGTGTTCTCCTACTTTCACCAGGTGATATCATACCAGGCATTGACGGGGGTGGTTGGTGATAAGATGGCTGGAATGGAGGCTTATGAGGGTGATATGCTGGCGGAGCCGGGTTTATTAAAGCTGTAGCTGCCATCGTGGGCGCTTCGCGATTATGTCGCTCTGCTGGTTCTGGGAGACGCTGGCTATATGTATCAAGTCTGCTAGCGGAGGTAAACCCACTAAGAGAAAGATACTGATCAACTCAAGTTCGATGAAAGGGAAACCGGGCGCACTAGAGCGAGTAGCTCTAAATAAGAACGGACCTTTGCCTAGTGCCAGATTCACCCACTTCCATAGCGGGACTGCTACCAATGGCGATGCCAAAATCTCCAACCGATTAGCTAGGACAACTCAGGCATCTGATTTGTTCGCGGGTATTCGTGGCTACGGGAACAATCGTCGCTGGTGACAGCCCAGGTGCCGAACTCTTGTTGCTTTGCGTGTGGTACGAATGAGAAGGTTAAAAGAGGACGTGAGTCGAGTCGGGGTAGTCTCTTAACACAGGCTACGAGGATTAAGCCGGCGTAAGTCAACAACTAGCCCGAGAAAATGCTCTATAAACCGGTCGAAATGTACGCAGAAGTGGCGTCAGAATGTCAAAACTGTATCTTTGGACCCATATGTTAGAAACATCAAATCAACTATGCGTGGTGGCGGAGCGGGATGGGGGTGGTTAAAGCAATGGTACATGTTATGCCTTTCGTCCTAGACGACGGGAAGGACCAGTATACAAGACACTAAATCTAGTCACCACGAGTAGTGGCGGCGCGGCTTCTCCCCCAAGACATTCCTAAAAGCTCACCTTTTGACGTAGTCACCAAGTGGGTCTGGGTATGGCCCGAAGACAAGACTCTGGGAATTTGCTGTCGGTCTTTGGGTACGTATACGTCGCTTTGATTGTCTCGCTAGTATGTATGGTTCGTCCTAGGTTACTTGGGTTGATAATATGTAGTAGACTTTGTTCATAGACGACCTAAATATGTCGAGAGTCTTCACGGCAAGTCCAGGACGCTATCTATAGAGAAGAATAGTCGGGTAGGATATTGAGCAAGATCGGGATGACGTCTAGTAAGGGGATGCAGATGAACCAAAGATCTGATTAAGAATACGCTTGAGGTCACGGGCGACTCGTGACGTTCGAATGGGAAGGAGGGAAAGGAAGAAAAGAATCGAAAGTAAATGACGAAAACGCGGGTGATGTGTTGTAGGTATTAAGAGAGTTTAGAGTAATAAGCACAGCAGATTGGAGCGAGATGTATGCTACTACGGTATGATGTACCATAGGTACCAGATGGGCAAATACCTGGTATGGGATGCGTAATAGGGAACACCCACCTGTAGTGTACAATACCTTGATAGGTACCTAACTTGGGACACCCTTGTCTACCAATTTACTATTATATGTGCAGCAACCACAGTACGGAGACTTTGACCTGCACAGGTCGCTTGAAGTGGGGGAAACGGGGCACGAAATAGTCACGGACAAGGGTGAGCATCTCACAACTCAGGGCTTGCAGCCAGTCAGTTGGGTACAGCAACCTCCGGTTCTGACCAGATCCCCGGGGGTTGGAGGGAAGAAAAGATTGCTTGCGATTTCAGAAGACTGCCCTCCCCACACCCTCCAAAGGAACACGATACCTGAGAATTTTGGTTCTTCGATGTCGTAGGCAGGTCTAAGAGAAGTAACCCGCGACTCTCGCGGAATAAAACGTGGCCGCAATTTGGCAATTCTTGGGTGCCGACGGACATGAAGGGCAAAACAACTTGCCTCGATGTGAGCAAGGTTCAGCGACTGCAATGATACAAGTCGGCTATGATCGCCTGGGAATAGTGAGATGACGATCTCGTTTCTCAAACGTACGGTAGCCCCAGTTGCATGGGACTTGTGGGCGAATCTGAACGGCGAACGGATCGCTCCCGACGGTCCAAGACTTGGGTACTATACAGTATTGGTATAGCACTTGGCTTGTATAGGAATGACGAGTCCCGAAACCTGTCAGGTCACGCCATTATCCTCACTGCGAAATAAGGTGGCACCACTTTTTGGCAATCCAGGGCTGTTACATACCACAGTAGCCCACAGTAGTAGACGGTGAAGGTTACAGGGCCCCCTTGGTGGCGATGGGTCCCATCTACTAGCATCTTTCCTAACCCTTTGGCAGCTCAGATCGAAGATGAGATGGGCGGTAGGGTGACCAGGGTTGTTCCGCAAAGGAGTGTTCCTGATTGGAGGGAGGAGGGAACCCGACCTTCATGACGATCTCTCGGTGACAATCCGCAATCCAAAAAGAAGGATGACCACGCGGCAAGCGATGCACCGCCGGAGCTACTTGATACTTCACATATGCGTATATCTAGTCGAAGGGGACCTATCCCACATAGCGACATCATGGGTAAGCGGATTGGGACGTATTTGCGAGAGTCGAGTCAAACAACCTTCGTTCTTGGACGAAGGCGACTGCGGGTACCTGGTAAAAAAGATACATTGGAGCTGCAGGCGAACATCATTGCTTCTTTGGCCGAAAAAGTGAGATTTCGGAGAGCAGGGGGGTAGAACATGGGACGGGGATGGGGTTACGAGAGAACATGGCGAGCATGTGTTGCATGGGCTGAAAAAAGAAGTGAGTACACTTTAAGTTATTATCATTATTCTACCACCTGCACCTGCACCCGTATACGCTATACTTACATACATGTAGGTACGTACTATAGTAGTATACGGTACGTATGCCTTGGCGTGTTACGTAGCCAGGGCAGGTACATGTACTGTAAATGGATATCAAGATGGATCTCATTGAAAAGCTTGTGGGTCTTATGGGGCCGCTCCTTCGAATGCCCCTAGCAATCCACTACAGCCGTCCAAATCTACCTTTACTTTAGTCAAGTGGGGAAGGTTGACAGGGACCAGGTATAGCGGCTGCAGGTTGCCGAAAGAATGCTTGGAGCGCTGTTCGATCCCTGAGGCTACACCTAAGATTTCCCCAAGTACTAGAATCCCTTAGGTTATGTATGTAAAATGTAAAATAACTACCTAATCTAGGTAGGTATTGCGACGCACTCAAGTTCCCTATCTTAGCCTGTCATATATTTTCAACATTGGAGGTGAATGCTCGATAAGTTGTTTTGGTATTTCCATTTTATTACCGCTATCAACCGAGTGCCATCACCATCACCATCATCATAACTGACTAATGAGGTAAGATCTAAGTACAAAGATGTGTGGATGCTTTACCTCGTAATATTCTTGTCCGATCTCTGATTTCTCTCCGATATATTGGATTAACCAAACTCGCGCAGTGGCTTCCAAAATTTTCAACCTGTAAAAGGTCTAAGAGAGATCCCTTTCGGGGATCATCAACTCAAGACGCCCAAGACGCAAACTCGGGGAATTAAACTATATACCTACATATTAAGTTCAAATTCATGTCTTAACATAGGCTTTCTTTTTATGACCACATGGTAAGGCTTAAGAAACGTGAAGGTAGCCTAAAACATACCATCGATATTCCCGGGACTCGATGTCGTTTATACCAGGTCGCAACTCGAAATTCTACAACCTAAAACATGGTCATATATAGGTACCTACCTACCAGGTATCCATTTGGAAGTGTCTTTAAACGACCATGTGTACTGGTGGACCTATGCAAAAGGAAGGGTCACTGACACGTGTACTTCTGCATCGATGCTTAGCAAGCTGAATGGGGTGAGGATGAGGCATGTTTAGTTAGAAGCCGGAATTGATTATTGTCGCAATTAGGGGAAATAAATATTACATTGTCTAACGTTTAACTTTTACTACGTGACTCGTAGCATATGAGAGCGACCAGGCGAGATCAGATTAGATGGCGGAGTGCGACAGCGTACATAAATGTACATACCTGGTAGATAGGGTACCACATACATGTAATTCTAGTGTAGTGTACATGATGATTGTTGGTGCGTCAGTTCAAGTCGTGGCTCCTTTGTCCGCTAAATCCTGCCTCTTTTCTTTCCTTTAAAAGAGACATATGCAACCGTTAGAGACGAGCATGTCGGAGAATATATTGGATACGTACTTAGCCTAGTGCATGTTTAATGCAACTTCGCTTCGAATAGGTACCTACAACTTCCTGCCCGTCCTGCCCGTCCTGCCGCCTAACAAAGTCAATTCGATTTAACAGTTAAACTTGGACCTTCCACCATTTCTTCCTCGACGTCTACCTAGGTACTTCAGCAAAACACATTGTCTGACTTCAAATACTCTGAACATAATTCCCTTTTTAAACCCACTAGCACATTGACTTTGCTGTCGGCACAAGGCTCACACCATTCAGCGAGAAACAATGCTGTCCACAAATACATGATTGTTACCCAGGTGTCGAACGTCAGCCAATCCAAGATCTTCATCCTATCCCGGGGATTTGGTCAGATTTGGAGAACCATGTGGACAAATGGCTCGACTACGGCTAGCGTGCAATTAATCGATCAGGACTCGTTCTCGGCTAGATTGCCCTGCGCCCCCATGCTACTAAGCATTTTCTCGGAGATCTTGCATTCAGATTGGCTTGTTTCGACAGATTAGCGACCGATACCTCGAGAGGTATTTTCACAACTTGGAACCGTCTGGCTGGGAATCCTCACTGCCCATTAGAATAAATCACAAGAACACCTGCCGGATTCTCAGCTGGCTTTAACGTTCCAATGGCATATAGTTAAGATCATTGACTACAGCTGGAGCGCCTAACGTATTTCCAGCCCATTCTGTGCGACGCATATACTACATCTAGTGAGGCTTACCTAAGGTGCTTCAGATTTATTTTTACAGCATATTTACTACGCAGTTTGCGAGCCCTCGAACAATTGCGCGGTATTTAAAGAGGAAAACACCTCAAGGTATTAGCTATGCTCTAAGCGGCTGAGGCGATTTCATATACCGACCTTGCCAACTACGAGCCTTTATTTGCGATGTTGCGTCACATGGCGTTATTTGCCGGGCCCCACGATGTACAGCTCCAACGAGCCCTCATCAATATAGTACCTTAGCCACCTATACAGGCAAATCACCTCACGCGTACAATGTATCTCCTAGCTAGGTTGGATCAGATACCGGCAAGCTGCATCAATTGATCTTGCAAGCCAAACTGCCGAACGGTGGCCGTGTAACGATTGGTTCCTCTTGAATTTAACATTTTACGATAAACAACAAGATACCTCGCTTCAGAAACTGTTGGCTCCGGCTTTTCTCAGCCGTGTACAAAAGATCCAAGGGATTCTGGAACTTCATATAGATGTATCGGAATGTCTATGCCGCCCATATCACAATTAGGTGCAATATGGAGATTTATCTCGGGGTCATTTCCCTGAAGAAGTCGACGAGCTATGCAAACTTCTTTACCAACTAGGGACAAAGGTATGAAGCTCAGATCGAAATGCAGTTGTTTTACTCCCGAGGTGTCATGCGCCACTACCTAAGTAGGCCGAATGATATCGGCGCTTGTTTTTTATTAGTGATTCCTTGAGCCTCAACGTTATTATGGAACCTGTTTGACTACATTCAATGTTGTTCTACAGGATTGCCCCTGTGAGACGACGAAACAGTGGTTTCGATAGGGATCAGTCGACTCTCGTACATGCTTCACAGCTCTTCGGAAGCTTCCTTACCACACCGTTTGTTGGCACTTGTGACGTTTGGCTTACCAACACGAGCAGTCACGAGAGCTAGCAGGGGAAGCTAAGACAACAATTTGTTCTCTATTCTATGAAGGGTATAAGTTTATGGCCTTGTATAACTTGTAAGTCAAGCCTCTAGCAATGGGACCATGTATCAAATTACTAATATTAACCAAACATTTAGGCGCGATCTAAAGCCATCTCTCGGGAATCTCATAAGGAGGAAGAGAGCTTGGGATTAAGATAGATGGACCAGGACTAGGTTACATTTTGTGACTACCGACTAAGAACGTCCCATTTTTAGAATCATGCGTTTATAGTATATACCCAAGGTATGCAGACGGTTTCTTTTCCATCCCTAAAGAAGAAATTCTCAATGCTGTTTCTAATTTAATCCTTCGCTTCAGCACGTTATCACATGCCGCCGTTTTTCGTCAGTGCACCTTGAGAAATTCAACGCATGCAACTCTAAACTAATCCATGCATCGCCGACTTGAGCCTTGCACGTGTAGATATCCAGCAACGAACAAAGTCTGACTAGTCCTCGCATAGACGGAGTACGCATACAGATCGGGTAACTCGTGCTGTTCATTAGGATGCCGGGCCAGGATTCCAGAAGGTAGAAGATTCTCTAAGGGAGCCCTAAGCTGGCTTAGGTCTAAGTGAACGGTCTATTGACGTTCCCAAGCTCACTGGACCACACAGCCGCACCTTGGGTGCCGCGAAGTGAAGCTAGGATCGCCATTTCAAACATTTATCCATTTTCAATAGCGAGTCCTGGCTAACTAACACGCCACGACGTTTTCAAAGTCGGGCTGTCTCCGCTTGGGAAAGTTGCCTGCCGGCGTGAGACGCTCGGTTCGCGTCTCGAAAGAGACCATTTCACCCCTGCTAAAGGAACTAGTCGGCTCGCTTCTCATTGGCGGAACAAAGTCCTATTGCCATCTACACTTATAGCTTGACCCTCACGTCCACTAATTCCAAAGTACTAATTATACATCTCAGACCCACTGATGAGAAGATTGGGACGGGTTGCTCTACGTAAGTTGTCATATCTGGCCTATCCATGGTTCATTTGCTTCGAAGCGTGTTGGCGCAATAATGCAGAAGGATCGCATCCGCAAGATAGATATGGTTTATATCGGCGGACTGTCCGTTCTACATACACACGGATATGGGGACAGTGAACGCAATGCTGCGTTGTGCCATCAAAATGACAGCCAGGGCTAATAATATAAGTGGCCCGCAAAGCTGTCGGTGTCTGTCGTGTCCAGTTCGGCGGGCTCGGGATTTGTTTTGGAGACGAATGTGTGGGTCGAATTACTAGCAAAGGATACTTAACTACCTATACCCAAGGTAGATATGAAGTACAGATCTCCCATTCCCACCGCCATGACGGTCCCTGGTCAGCAGCACCTTATGCATTGAAATCATTCGATTCGGACCCCACGCGCGGAGGGCCCTGGTCGAAGAGAAAGTCTAGAAGGACCAGAAGATGCCCCAGACTGACGGGTTTACATCCGATTCAGGAATCCGCACCCTTGGAGATTTCCCAAATCGGGGCGATCGTCATATGCAACAGTCGGTTAGGAACTGAGATGCCTAAACCAGATCCTATCATCTGGGCAAGCGATTGGGTCAACAGAAAGTTTTACACCCTTTTCCGAACGAGCGTTTGGTGGACCACATCTAAATTATCTTTCCAGCCCACTCTCGAGTATCTCTCCCCCCATTCTTTCTACCCTTCCATTATGTCTCTGATTTCGAACTAGGCCAGGGGCAGTATACGTATTATATCGGCAGAGTACTTCTGGTATTGGTACGTGTACTTCAGGGAGTACAGTACATACCTCTGTTGCATTCTAGGGGTACTTTCCCGCGTCGAGAAAGGAAATGAACGACTCAGGTTACAGATGTATTAGGCGAAATGATGATTCGTGGTGGCCTCAGTTTTACATTTTGGCAGTAGGTATTCCGTACCACCGGACGATCTGTGCCATTTCGTCAGCGTCATGCACAAGGTCTACTTGCCAAAGAAGCAGCCAATGAACCGTAAAGCTCACTAGCGAGAGCCTCCCTTGAGAGAAGCCTCTTGCTTCTAAGTGTTGCTGTCAAACTTGCAGCGGCGCTGCACGGCGTCAGAACCGATGAAATGTTTTTCATGCAAACCACGAGGCGCTCTTACGTTGCAACAGTTAAACATGTACCCAGTGGCTTTACAGGTACTTTAGGTAAATTATTTGCTTTGTGAGGCAAGCATCTACGTGTACTTCTCCCGCCTAAGCTTACGTTGTACCCGGAACCATGGTAGGGGAACTTAGGTATCTTCCGCGCTCCCACGATTCACTAATACTGGCTGCAAGAGTGGTACGGGCAGGCTCTGAAAGATTGGGTGCCTAATGTCAGCCATCGACCCAAGACTGCGGCGTAATCTGGATCCAACGGGCGGCCTAGATATGCAGACCACCAGATCTGTTCTTTTGGTCTCTTGCGGAAGGATTGTTCTTTTTCCTTTCGCTACTTTGGTACCGACCGGGAAATTCCGTTTTTTTTTTTTCTTTTCCAGCGATAATAATATCGCATTCTGCTGCTGTTTCACCGCGCCCCGCGTCGCCTCCCACGGTGTGTGGTTTCATTGCGAGAAGCAAAGAACACCTACTGCAGCGACGATAATTCCCCGTCCTAGATGGCACGCCTGACCATCATTGCGAGATACATGTAGGCATAAAAAAGAGGCACTTTCGCCGTCCCCTACGCACGAAATAAAATTACGGACTTGGCTCCGTGCCAACCACGAGCTTGTTTCAACTATCCTAATATGCGTATGATATTGCAATTCCCTCAGTACCAATATCGTCTTATGATCGGTTTGATATATCTCTCAGTCATCCAGCCGGAGGTTGAAAATCGCTCACCGGATATTACGCTATTATGATCATTTGGCGCGTTGTATAATGTATTGGCCTGGCAGATGACCTTCTCCAGCTCCGGGGCTCGGTATCAATCCGCATAAACACAGTTACTTCATTGACCGATGTCCAATCTCATGCCAGTGCATGAGCTGTCTGTTGGTGATGGTCATCTTGTATTGTATGAGGATTGCATCTCACCTGCACGATTTGCTGGCGTAAGCATCATATCGCCGCTGTCAGACGCATCTCATTGAACGAGATTAGGCTGAATGGGACCTGCCCTCGTTTTGCAATCTGGATCTGCATTCATGAGCCAATGACACCCATCCTATCTGATCGTCTGATCTATATAGGAATCCGATCTGGCGTGGGGCATTTCCTCTTTCTCACCAAATGTTACCTCTTCTTATCTCATCATATACTATGCGTGTTGCAACAACATCCGAGTTAAGTAACCCCCATCCGACTTTGTCTATTTCGTCCGCCAGATCTGGAAGCTGCCACGGCTCGGCCCTGAGCGGGCGTATCGTAAATAAAGGAGACTTTCGACTCCGCCGACTCGCTGGCGGCTGTAAGGGGAAAGATTACGTGTGTACCTCCTAATTCATGCGTTGTACTCAGTTGTGTAGGATTGACCACTCTAATTTTCATTCTCTCTGAACCCCGATCCCCTCTTTCCAATGCACATATGCAATGTGTGATGACCATGTTGGCTCACCTCTCGGCGATGTTGCCGTCCAAAAGCTCTTCCGGCCTCGGGAGTCCCGCTGGCCGTAATATGTTTGTTGCATGCGCTCTCAGGCGGGCACCCGGAGTTCCTTTGTGCGCCTTTCGGATGAGTCAACCAGGTGCATCCAGTCCTATTCCGTCCGTCCATACGCGGATCCTAACGGCTAGCTGTGTGCATACCGTCGTATTTACGCACATACATACATAATAAAAACCACGACATGCCTTCGCTACGCTGTTGTGCCGTTCTGTCCTATCATGCCCCATTGTAGCGTATCCTACGGCTAAGCGGGCAGCAGCGAAGCACTACGACCCTGGGGGCCCTCGGGTATATTTAATGACATGTCATATTTTCTTGCAGGGGATGAGCATGACTTTTATATGGTTCTACAGTGGGCACGCACCTGTTTCCGTGGCCCAGAACCATTGGATCCTTCGCTAGCACGACTCATGAGTACGGCCCACTGGAATTCTATGGGATTGTACAATACATAAAATACATTCATAACAGGGGTTAGGTAGTGTCCTAGTGGGTCAGTCGTGTCCAGGAGTTTTGAGTGTTGAGAAAGACACGATACTGCTGCATGCGAGCAACGCAACATGGCACTACGTAACTAGGCATAGGAGTACGG
Organism: Hypoxylon sp. FL0890; assembly: GCA_022497025.1. NCBI lineage: Eukaryota > Fungi > Ascomycota > Sordariomycetes > Xylariales > Hypoxylaceae > Hypoxylon > Hypoxylon sp. FL0890. The sequence goes on from MU386550.1 coordinate 551,144, forward strand.
TTCGTAATAATGCATAGCGTACATACTATACGTATGTCGGTAGGCCAAAAGGGCTGACGCTGGGTAGGTAGGAAACCAGGTCGTCATCCTTTTCGATAGGGGGTGGGAATCCAATCTTTCGAAGCTGCCAAGCGACCTCAAGCCAAGGTAAAATGAATCTGGGAATGTCACATGAACTTCCCTTACCTAACGCAATGGAAGCTTCTCCCAATGCAACGCTGAGAATGCTACGCTGTGGCTTTGGTCCCGGCGATCACTTTAGGGCCCACTCTTGCCCACACCATGCTTATCACGGCGAGGGGAAGCAGGGAATTGACGCTCTCCTATTGGCGCAGCAAACTCCGGTGAGAGGAGAGATGATGACCCAAACAGCCCACCAGCCCACCACACACCAGATAATCTCAAGGCCTGGTCCTTGAATGAAATGGTGATTAAAGGTCGGGGACCTTTTCATTCCTACTGTTAGATGGGTGCATTGCAGGATCTGACTTTTCAACCTACACTGCACTAGTACTCCATACATCGCCCTCGCCTAGGGTCTTGTTCCCAGAAACGAATCTAGACTGGCCAACAATCTTGTTCTATCCCATGAACCATCAAATAATCTTTCTCCAGCGGATAAGTTTCCGGGGCCGCTCTACTGCACAGGATGCATTAAATCCCATCCCGGGGGTTAGGGGCTGGCTCTGACGTCTAGCCGAAGGGCCAGACTTTCGTCACTGGCGGAGATTTGCTACCTGTCGCTTTCCACGAAATGAGAGAGGCTCGAGGGAGCGAACAGCGGTGTCAACTTTGGTCCGGGGACTCCTGCAAATCACTTCCCATTATTTCAAGGAACTATATGTGGTACAAGACCACTTATTAGAGATGGGTGCTACCACACTCTATCACAGGATCCGCACCTCGGATTGTACGGCTCTAGTGTACTTTCGTCAATAGTACACTACATGCTGTATCATGGGCCGCGGTAAAAGCAGCCGTCGATAATATTCTCTCCCCGGCTCAAGAATTGCCTGCCGTGGCCCTCTTCATTCAGTCCTAGAGAGTACCTAAGATAGGCGAATATTGGTGACATTTACTCTTTTGCATCTGTCGCAATAATAGCTACCCCTTTGCTAATGCACCGGCTGTCCGTGGCCAAGAGAGGCAATAGGTGTACAAGCAATCTTTTTCCCTACTTCCCCAGCCAACATAGTAATATATGATCCTAGACCCCTAGATAATCCCAGATCACGATCTAATGCATCGTGATAACTTTGCCCGGCTCTGGCCCCAGTACCTCTCCAACCAATGCAACCCTCCAAGGGCAGGTAATTATGTAAGACTTTGACAACTTCGTATTGATCGCAGCCGTTTCAGCCTTATTGTCAAATCAGTCATGCTTCGCGAATCGTCTACATACAAGCAGAGCCATCTAGACCAGACTTTCATGTGCTGATTCGCCCTATTAAGGTGAAAGAATAATCAAGTAGAGATACTTCTCTTCAAGCGACGCCTCGTCACGGCCCAACCCGCTGTAAGACCGGGATATCCACGCGATATAGTACGTACGAGAGCATGGAAGGAAGGAATTCATTCCGCCTTCATCACATTTCATTGTATAATAACTAAGCCTCGGTATAGTTCCAGATTCGCAATCTTCGCACGTAGACCCCAACTCTGCACTTTTCTGCACGCTTGATCCTTTTGCTAGCTTGTGATGCTGCTGCTGCTGCTGCTGCTACACGACCTTTGCCCATCTTGGCCCTCCTGGTCTAGAAGCGAGGCAAGGTAAGCAAGGGAGAGACGGCAAAGATGCAGCCAACCGAAGGCCCCCCGAGACAATCAACCCAACGAACCCCGAACCACTTATATACGATGACAAGGAGCCACATGCGCTGATTTCCCGTGCTATGTATAACTCGTTACCACAAACTTTATTGCTGATTGCAAAAAGTGACAATAGTTACATTATTCCCAGTTCTACGACGGCGGTGGCGCCAAAGAGGCAAGCTGGCGGGCGATAACGATATCATCTCATGGTCCCCGCATCTCAAAAGGCACGGAAAACGGCACGGGAAGAATGGGACTAGGAATTAAAGAGAAGGGGAATAAAAAAAGAGACCTGTCGTTTTATTTAACTTTTTTTCGGCCTGAGCAACTCGACCCGATCTCTCGATTTCTCCATGCAATCTTGCAGGAGGGGGCGCGCCTTTTACTGATCTGACCTTTCCTCTTGTTCTTCCCTCCTCTCAGATTTTATTTTTCCGCCCGAAGTCTCGCAGGCCAATCCTAGCTTTCCACATGCAACCACCGTAGGCGGATAATGCATGCCTTTCGGGTGGTCGCATGGTCGATAAGTCGATCTTCGAATCATCTGTGTGCTTCGGTTGCTTGGTTGGAGTCGCCTAGTTGCTCAGCTACATGTATAATAATATATAATATAATGACGCAGTGCTTCCTTCGCATTCTCTTGCGCTAACTATTCGCTACTATGACGATCCCTATTCCATTCTTCGGTGTGTGGTGTTGGTGGCGGCGAAGCGCGGCGTAAATCGTGCGTGATCGTCTTGGAACTCGCTCGGGTATCTCGTGTTTACATAAATACTGCCTATTTCGAATGTGCCGAGAGCCACCAATTGTGTCCGTTTTGTGATCTACTCAAGGGAAGTCCAGCTGGGACCCTTCTCACCGGTCTTAATCTGAGAAGACGCCACTTGTAGCTGATATGTGACAGGTCTTTTTGGTTTGCTTCGGCTGGGCAATTTAGTGCGGCGTCGGGGCCTCATTTCTCATAGGTAAGGATTAATAAGGGCACCGGAAACTAGGTGCGAGGCCAGCCGTTAAATGACGTAGCAGTAAGGGTACTAAGTAGCCCTTCCTTATGCGCGGCGTCAGTTAAACGCGCAATTTAGAACTAGACTACTACCCAGTAACCACGAGTTGTCTGTTACACGGTACTCGTAGGTGACATCATGCAAGATACGAGGTCCCTTCGCACATCTCAGATTCGGCACTTCAATGTTGCTTCGTTGGAACCTTGCTACGCCCAGACCGAGTGAAGAGCCAGTTGTATGTCCAGCTGATCGCAGCAGCTTCAGATTGATTACAACCTACAACCCTTCTTGTATGGCGCCGTGGCAATGGTGGCTGCATATCTGTGTGGTCGACTCTGACTCATCACCACGCCCTTCCGTTGTTGTTTGCGTAACCACGAGTAGAATATCCGATGGTCTCTATGTACATGAAGAGCTACCGAAATAGTGAACATGTCCTTTGGTCTCATCGTAGATTATTACTGTGGAGAGGCGTCGCGATTCGGTTACGGGTGAGAATGATACTCCTAGTATACATGATAGAATAGGGGCGAGTTGTATTTGGTTATCGGATATTGGTTCGAGTTGAACACTTGCATTAAGAGGCTTTGAATCCTTCCCAGTCAAGCTCATAACTGCAGGTACAGTTTCTTCTAAACATTAGAAACTCGCCAGAGACAGTTCCAGCTCTAAGTTGATAATACCCGACATCATGGTAACTTTGAGATACTGAATCAGCTATACAATCATTGCTATAGATCCATGCATTAGGTAGTCATTTAAGAAGGGAGTTAAGGTTGTAGACATCCAAAGAGAGTTGAGGAATCGCGAATGGTATACAGTGTGTCCAAAGTGATACACGAACACCATCATCGAGAATCTCACCGTCATGAATTGCCGTTGTAGCCAAGAAAAGTAAGGGATAACAACCTCCAAAACTCACCATATTCTAGTTAATAAGTCTATGGGCATAATAGATACCTTATATATATCCCTTTCTTAGCTTTAATAAGTATCTTAATATAAGTTATAAAAGCATCCATGCCTAGACAACTAGGAGGTTTTGATCGTACCGTATTCGCAAGGGGATACCTACCTACTTTATCTATAAATAGGTTCCAACGCCCTTGCTCCTCCTAGTTCCGTAAGGGCGGTGCTGAGATGACAGCGGGGTAATAAGGCTGAGTGATATCTGCCTCGAAATCTCCCCAGGTGTTAGTTCTCGTATGACCAGATATGGTATACGAGACATTATGCAGTTGGTCGAGGTGTATTTCGGGTTTGGGGGTGGGGAATAGGGGAAATGCTGCGTTCAGGGCTTGATAAATACCTCCACTGATAGAATACGCTGTAGTCTAACTCTATTCATGGATAGATGTCAGCTGAATTGGTCTGTCTCAGAATAGTTCATCTCGAACCACTGGGTTCATAATAGGTATCTGTTGACCTCAAAGCAGCAACAAATTCTGCTGTTGGGAAACCAGCGCCCAAGGCTGTGAATATTTTAAGACACCAATTCAGTTTCCTATTGGATTGTCTTCCGTCCTTACCTTATCAATATTTCTAGCCTAGTGATGCATTTCCGTTTGTCTTTAGCATGACACCAGTTTCTGCCTTCGGAGGGATGTAGTTCAGTAGAGAATGCTTCCAAAAATTCGAGGAATCCTGTAGTCTTAACTGTCTGACGTAGCCGTAAGGTTTACAGGCGTATTAACTCATCATCTACCACCGACCTAACACCATTCTAGCTGGTTGTCGGAAGTGACTGGAGTTGAGGTTGGGAGAGTACAACATGCTCCACGATCCAACTAGTGCGGAGTGAGCAATTGGAACTAGAGCAGCTAGGAAAATTACGTGATGATCAAGATGGATAGATCCTTAAGCTGCTTGATCTACGGCGACTTCACAGATCTCAGTACCATTAACGCTGGCAATGTCTTCCTCATGACTAATCTAGAGAGGTAGTCTAGTGTCAAAGGTTGATAAGTCGCGTGCTTAATTCTGAAGGCTAGTAACACTCAGGCTGGCGTAGTTTGGTCCAAAAACCGCTCATGTCGGCGAGGACACCTAGTCTAAGTAGGTAGAGTTCGGCGACTCAGATTTGAAATTATTTGCACCTGCGGGACTACTAGTATCCCATTATACATACCACGCCAGCAAGGTGTTTTGACTAAAAGCCAATAGAACGGATATCTTTGCTCAAGAAAACATGCTCCCGCCATAGTAGTGACAAGAGTGGAGCAATATTTTCTCATCTTATCAGATCAGAATACTAACCGGTCAAATAGCGCCATCGACTACAGACCAGATCGTCCACGCCGGCGAGGTGGGATACAACTGACTCGGGTTTTGATTAAAATTGGGATGTTCCCTCTCGGGTCACTCAGGTACGCAGCTGAGAACTTCAAAGTACCCTACTTGCCGACTATCCAGCAGCGGAGATTATTCATTGCCCGAGATCTATAGTTTCTACCTAGGTCCTTAACCTAGTCACGGAAAAGGGAGCCACTACTCCAGGGACATGGGTCGGATCGTCTTAGTCAGTGATTACGGTATGTAGATGTAGATTATCGGTTTGATCGACAAGATCTAGTATATGTAATCTAACCACATTATATAAGCTGAGTAAGTTATTACTGTAACTAAGTTATCATATCTGGTTCGGTCGAAAGGAAAAAAAGATTTCATACGCTGGGATGATTCGTGATAGTTCGGAATGGACGTAGATGAAATGTGAGAAACGACGACTTGTTAACGGGGATAAAAATTGCCTAATTAAGGCGATGCGACCGACACAAAAAAAAGATGTCGGAAGGAAAGCGCGATTATGTGCACCTGTCCCAATTGGTTTGCACCTTTGTACGCCGTAGAAAAAAAAATGTATCGCTGTAAATAATTGCAAAAAATGAATCGTCTCCCCCGGAAAGGCTCGAACTTTCAACCTCCTGATTAACAGTCAGACGCGCTAGCCAATTGCGCCACGGAGGACCGACACTGTTGAGAGTCCATTGTGCTCGAGCCAGTCGTGTGGACCGGCCTGAGCTGAACTGCTTGGAAAATCCTGCAGTCAGACTGCTTTATCAAGCTAGTTCCGGTGGCTTCACGCTTATTGGGCATCGAGATGCACGGACGCCGTCAGCTGTTCTCCCAGGCTGTTAGGTAACCTAGCCCCTGGGTTGCTACCATGCTGCCGTGCTATTTTAAAGGGGAAAGCTTGTATGAATATGAAGGTAGGCAACCCGAATGAATATCACATATTTTGTTTCCCTTCATGTATTTCAATGTACAATTCCAGGTGGGATGCCTATATGCTTGATCTGGCTCTTTGGGACAGACTCTCATACCTGAAGAAAAATGGCGCTACGAGAGACTTTATGTAACAGCGCCCCCAAGACTTACGCGCATGAAGAGAATATAACATATGGAGGTAAATAATTTCTTCGTCTTCTGATTTGAGTTGGGATGAACCAACTCCCCTCTTTGATATGGCTCTAGTCTAAGAATGCATCCAGTAACACCTCCCTGTGAATCTACCACATTAGAGATGCGGCTATCTCTCCTATGTGTTCTCATGAACTATGCCTGCTCGTCTTTCATGTACCCTTTAGTTCGTGACAGCGCAACATGCCTATCTACCTGCCCGTGATAATCCACCATTAATATAGTGCATGCCATAGCAGATGCATTATCGTGTTAAGAGAGATTCAATGCCCACGACCATCACCCCCACCGCCGCCACTTCATCTCCGCCTCGCCCCCCGCGGGCGCCGGCGGACCGGGCAAGATCTCGCGGAGCAAAGAATTAATATCCTTGCCCACGGTCCTCACATCCTGCCACTGCCTCGGGTACCCCAAACTGACCTCCTCGAACCGCACGCCGGCCTTCCAGTCCGTGCGCGGCACATGCAAGTGGCCACTAACCACGACCTTAGCCCCGAACCTCGTATGCCAGTCCTGCGTCAACTTAGTGCCGCACCAGAGACTGAACCTCGGCACGCGCGGGATGAACACCAGATCCTCTCTCAGCGGCCAGTGATTCGCAATAACGAGCGGCACGCCCGGGGTCTTCTTCCGCGCGTCCTCCATCTTACGCTCGAACTTGCGCACGAGCTCGCCGCACCACTCGTCGCGCGACGCGTGCGGGTCCGGATGCAGCAGGAACTCGTCCGTGGCGACGGTATCCAGCTCCTCGGCCCAGCGCAGCGCGTCCTCGCGACTAACGGTGTCAGGGCGGAAGCTGTAATCGTAGAGCGTGAAGGTTGGGGCCACAATAACGGGTCCGCCATCGCCTTCCCACAGCACGAAGTCGTCTTCCGGAGTATGCACGCCGTGCTTGCGCGCGACGTCCAGACAGTGGCGGTACTTGGCCTCGCCCCTCAGGTCCGGGCGGGACGATCCTATCGTGTACAGCTCATGATTACCGGGACACCACCACACGTCTCTGAAGTTGCGCTTTGCGGCCTCGAAGGCGAGCTCCAGGTGCTCGGCGGACTCGCCTATGTCGCCGCACAGGATGAGCCCGTCGTCCGGGTGCGGGGTTAGTTCCTCGAGTGCTTTTCTGTTGTACTCGTAGCTGAGGTGGAGATCTCCGATGGCGTAGAGCTTCATAATGGCGCCGTTGCTAGCATCGCTTGGTCGGGTTGGGATGACGGAATGGTTGAGAGAAACTTGAGTGAGTGTTGGTAACTAAACTCAATCCAGTAAGTGGGAATTTGTATCATTATGCCGCTTATATTTGCGCAGTTTGTAAAACAGAAGTCCGTCAAAGACACTGGAGTTATTTGGGATGTAGCACTTGTCTCAATAAACTGGATTCGTACATACAGAATGAGCTTTTACATGCATATCTCACAGCAGCGGCGCTCCCCTTTCTCGATATTCCTTTGTAACTGCATCGTAATTATTCTTCAATTATGGCATATTGAGAAATAGGGGTATTCCCATAGAATCGGCGGGCGGAATTTCACGACTCAGTACTTCTAAGCAGCGATATGTTCAAGGTTAAACTACCAAGGTACCTAATCCATTCTGTTTCTTAAAATACAAGGTCTTACAATCTCTACTTCCTCTTCGCGCTGATTTCCGCCTCACTTCCTTGTGCTTCTCTTCAATCTTGCTTCAATGCCTTCGAGTCTTTGCGATCAGACTTGCCACCTAGGTCAACGTCCTCGAACTCCGCGTTTGCTGGTGTAACCTTTCTCTCCTGCACCTGAGCGCCTTGATCTCGCGTCATACTCTCCAATCCCACGTTCGCTGGCGTTACTTTACTTTGCATGTGTGAACCATGTTGTTCCTTGTGCTGTGAACCGCTTGGGCCGGCGGGCCTGATCTTTGATTCCATATGAGACGTATGTTCGCCTCGAGAAGCATCCATATCGATCACATAATCCCCAGTGTTAGCTTTAACCCCTTCCGGAATAGGTTTCTCGAAGCCAGCATAGGGTCGCACTTTTGGCATCATATGAGAGGAATGTTCTTGCGTATGGGTCCATCCATAGTCATCATCCGATTCGGATGAAGTCTCTTCTGCTTCCTCTGGAACAGTCTGACCCATGACGCATTCGTGCTCAAAGTAGGCCTCTCGTGGTTGCGTGGAATGTTGGTGATCAAGTCCAGCTCCTGGTGGGCCCGCTGGACTGACATTTTGGAGCTCAATTCCCGAGGCATCATCATTGTCACTATCGTGGCTACGTTTGCTCCTCATGCTTCTCTTGCTCACTTTGCGAACAAGTTCTCCAAACATTTCCGCTCCCTGGTGAATTTCATCCATGAATTCAGTCCCTCGGCGCCCAATCTCGTCGCGAGCCAAGTCGACTGTCTGTCGGTTAAGGTGCGCACCTTTGTCGATCAGCCGGTTTTTCTTTCGGATCTCGCTCCATCGAGTCAAAGAGCCAAGCTCAAGAATGTTCATACGACGAAATTTCTCTGATGGGTTGCCGAGAATGATGGGCCTCTAACCTATGTCTTCTTCGGCGATTTCGGACTTGTCCTTGATACCATTGGCTTTAGCTGCAGCTATTGCGGAAGCACGACGGCGAAGACTGTCTCGTCGTTCTCGTGTCCACTTGTCCATCTCAGAGCTCTTCGAGTTAGGTATAACTTGGACTTTTCGAAATCGAATAAATACGGCTAGGAATAGAAGAGAGTGGATGGACAAGATGGACGTCACAACTCCCGTTGCAGCTCTTTGCCCTAGGCCTCGCGTAGCCACGCCACCAACGCTGGTGGCTGCAGCAGCGAAAATGAAACCAATGCTGTGTATAACGTTCCAACCAGCCGTTACTCGAGGGAAAGACGAGTAATTCATCCGCTTTATGCCGTCCTTTCCTGATTTGGAACGACCAGTCATGCCTGGTTGGAGATCAGAGCAATCCCAGGCCTCCATCAGTATGCCATTGCATTCAGCTATAGCCAGGCAAGACAGAAATCCAATCATAGCTGCGAAAATGCAAGGGAAGACGAGATGAACGGGTGGTCCGGAGGAGACGATGGTATATAAAATGCCGGCAATGGGAAGCACAATGAGGAAGATAGCTCGTCGAACGAGATGAGAAGACCAAGTCATCCTTTTGCCAAAGGTCATGCTGTTCGTCATCGGGCCCTTTGTGCTGGAATGGGAAAATATATTTGCCTTCTGGAATGGTACTGCTAACAGCGCTCCGATAGAGACGGAAGACACCGCAGCCCCTACATATGGAGATCGAAAATGGTAGTATCTAGAAGTCAAAGATCCCAGAAGCTGTGGGCGTCAGCGAGAGATGCGAAGTCGAAACCAAAGGCTCAACTTACGACAATTATCAAAACGACTTGAGCGTAAATCCACGCTGAGTACGTAGCCATGACAACGAAACCAGGCTGACGAAGCATTTCAAGGGAAAGGGCAACTCCATGATACATTTCCTGGCCCCACCATGTCGGACCATCCTTGACTCGATGCATCATGATCTCGCCCCGAGCTACTCTTCTGGAAACTCGTGAACCAGTCCTGACTTCGGCTACAGAGCATCTCCAAGCCGACCGGCGGACCTCGGGGCATAGGACGTTCAGAAGCAGGACGACTGCAATTAGAATGATGCTAATGTAGAATCCCCACGACGGCTTTAAGCTGTCAATGACTACAGCACCAACGACGAAGCCAACACCTAACGAGCCGATGAAACACCATGTCCAGATGCCGAGCCAGACACCAAGCCCACCTCCATGCCTCCTCACGTCGTGATGGTCAACTACCTCCTGGTGTGGGTTGCTGCACATGAGAGATGCCCCAAAGAGGTCAGTGAGTATCGAATGGAAGTTCATGTTGGCAAAACCCAAAGCAAAGCCCATGAGAGCCCTAGGAAAAAGTAATGCCCATCTCCAGAGACTGGTATACGGAGACCTTGGAGCACTAACTGTAATAGCCTGGGGAAAGAGGAGCGGCATCGCTACACATAGACTACACACGATGTAAGTCTTGCGTCCGTGCAGCAATGGCAAAGGCCAGCAGAGGAACGATGAAAGTGCCATCCCAATGTAGAAACCGACATTGCCAATAATTGAGTAGTGGTTGAAGTCCGCGATGAAATATTGGATTGATGGAACGAGGCCTGCATATATTCCAATCAAGATGCCGACCAAGGCAGTACTGATGCATGCAACGGAAGCAACAAGTCTCTTGCGCATGGGAGACCAGTCGCGGGCAATAGTCGGCTGCCGTTTCACAGATTTAGCAAGGCTAAAGCGTTGTCCATCTCTGATACTGACGTGGGACCTCCCTCGAAGGCTAATGTGGCGTAACTCGTGAGTTTGCTTGGACGGTGCTATTCTCTGAGACGCACCAGTTTTCGCATGTGAGGCATCCAGGCCGCGGTTATGTATGGACTTTTTGAGTCCTGAAAGTTCGGCCTCTTGTCTGCCACTAAGGTTGTACTGGGTTGAAAAGTCTATGACATCGTCAGAACCGCCATCCAAGCTGCAAAGGTCCACATCACTGCAACGAATGGCAGAGAATACATCGGTCCCATGAGGTTGAGTTTCGGCTCTCCGCGATACTTCACGAAGATTCCCGGAGCTTCTTCGAGGTGTGATTGGCGGCTGATGGAAAACGCGAATATACTCTCTGACTTCTCGACTGTTGGGGACGTCTTTGGTACGATATCCTATCACCCCTACGGGATCATCTTCATCATATGCGTGAGGTACTGGTGATAGGCACTGTCTCCTGAGTTGGCTGTCCGGGGGCGGCATGGGTAAGACGAAATCATCGTCGGGAACGTGAAGATGTGTCTCCCGGGCGGGCGTATGCCTTTTCTTAGGCTTTCGAAGGCCACGAAGACCTCGTTTATTATTTGGATAGGGTGACTGCCTAGTGTTGCCGCTGCGCATGCCAGGCTGCACCACTTCAGATGTGTCTAATAAATGAGGATTCTGCTTTTCATCGTTCACGTGTCCGCAAGGATCATGCTCGGTCACTTCATTTGCAAGATTTAGAGCTTCGCTGAGTAGTCGCTCGAGGTTGTCCATAGTTGTATCCATTGCTCCAACGTCAGCTGCGTTTTGCCTTGAAAAGGTCGTTACTCTGGACGCCGTCGCTTTAGCCTCATTGTTAGGGTAATCATCGTGCTCCTCGTGACGGGGATGGACCTTTTTCGGCAGCTGGGTAAGATTCGGAGTTTCCGACTCTGGGTATCCGAGAAGCTGACGGATCCAGGAGGCAGCACGCCTAGGGTCAATTCCCTCTGGTAATATACCATGTTCTTGGTCATCCCTCTTGCTCTCTGCTAGAAGCGGACGAGAATTTGGAGAAACGGAGGCCATTGATACTTCCCTCTCATCTCCGTCATCTCGGATCAACCTCTCGTGGGAAGGGTTGCTGTTAAGAGTCATTTTAAATGGCGTCATACTCTCATTGGCATGCTGGATATTCTCTTGATTGCCAATTGACTCTCTGGCTTTTCCGACGGTCTTACGAATGATATCGCAACCTTTCAGTGAAGTCGAATACTGACTGGTGCTCAATGAACGCCGGTTTTGGAAGCGAGATGGAACAAAAGACTTATCCTTTGACTCGGGCAAGGATACATGCCTCTTGGCACGATCAGTCTGAAGAGTTGGGTGATCCAAGGCTTCACTGATGGCAGTGGCCTTGTCATCGGTTTTCTCGCCGAGCTTAGGGAGGAATCCCCAGTATGAAGATGTGTTCGACGGATCTTCGGCCTGTTGCACATGTTTCTCCACAGGTGATATTGGGATTGAGTTCTCTCCAGTCTCGAACGAGATAGATGGCGACTCATAGTAAGGTTGTACCTTCTGAACCCAGCTATGCCCGTCGTGAATGTTGTTAAGCCCGGAGCCCGAAAGAGGAGTAAGGTCCAGAAATGGGCGGACTTTCGACGTACCAGTGTGGCCTTCGTGTGGTTCGGTATTGGAAAGCAGCCCAAGGGCCGGACGAACTTTGACAGCTGAGCTATGGACTTTATGAATATGATCAGAAACATCCACCTCCTCTTCACATATGTCTCCCCCCGAAAGAACGCGGTAGACTCGCCCAGTTAGGATGGGTTCTGACAGACCAATGGGAGTATTCCTGCTCGGCGGTGTCCTGATCGGAGAGTCGCGGTCGACAGGAAGGCCAGCATCACAGAAATCGGCACCCGAGACTAAACCAGGGTGATGGATGTCGGCGTGCATGCCCGGAGGGTGTATCGTAGGATCAATACACACAACCCTAGTTCGCCTAGCCTCGCCAACGCCAGGGCCTTCTTCGCTATGACTTGCGGCATTAGCTGTGGATGATTTTCTTGTCGGGACCGAAACGCTTGGAAACCGGTGCTTCATGGTAATATTTCTTCCTGTCGGCTCTGACGGGCCTTGAGTTAAAACGGGAGGTATTGGCAAATCCTTAGTCAATAGATCTGTGGAAGTATTTAACTTCAATAACCCATGGCGGTACGTTCCACCCCTTGATCCTGTAGAGCAGAGGGATGCTGGGCGATCGACAAGGGCTTTCAATGACGGAAATGAATGACTAGGGCGCAGGTCTGGTTGTAGTTCAGGGTCCATGGCAATAATTTCCTTGGTGGCAGCGATTCAACACTGTTAACAAATCTTGATTTTGAAATCGGCAGCTGTGATGCATCTCTCTAACGAGAGCCCAGGCTGCAGGATGCTCGTCTTGACAACAAGAGACAAGGAAAAAGTGACTTGGATGCTAAAAGAGCTCGGAAATTCGCCGTAGGACGAGAAACAAGATGGCTAGTCTCTGTCCACTTGGAGCTATTGATGCCACCGCCACTGGATTGCTCAGTGACGGAGAGAGAGGTGTACACTCAACGAAAGCATGAGAGCCCGATACTAACAAAAGCGAAGATTGTAAGCCTCTGAAGAACTCAGAAGCTAGGGAGGAATTGTCGAAGAGAAAGTAGATGAGATGTAGGATGAGTAATTGCTACTAGATACGACTATATCAGAATAGTGATGGTATTTAGGTGCTGAGAAGAATGGGGGCGAGAGGTAAGAGTGTGATGGCGAAGGGTTCGACGATGAAGGATTGCAGATCTAAGTGGGTTGACAATGATCATGTTGATCAAAATCCAGACATCACCCCTCCGTAGCTGTTGCCCTGAACTGATGTGCAAGCGCCCTCGATTACATGTATGGATACTACTTGCTTAAGGTTCTGTTGGAACATCGTGGTTACTACCCACCAGACCGGAGGCATATTCATAGAAGGTGCAACCTATTTGCCTTCACGAAGTGCATTACATATGATGTCGCTAATAGACAAAAAGGGAAGTTCACATGTAACTGCCGGTGTTAAGCGTGTATCAAGATCGTCTGAGACATCACCGTCGAGCAACCAAACACAAATATATATTTTGGACATGTAACAGGTAGGTACCTAAAACTAGAGCATGAAACAAAATACAAGAATGTTGTCGGGATCGTGAAGCCCCTGATTATTGCATTTTCTTGTAGAATTCAGAATTGAAGCGACCATATCCATCCTAATAAGAATTATTCCGTCCAACCTGAGCAGGATAATGCCAATGCTGTGGCTCCTCTTGTTGTCATTCTGCCCATTGGGACTTCAAGAGCTTAGTACATGGCAGATTTAGGCGGTGCCAGTTGGCTCAGCCGGTACTACAAGTAGATTAGAGAAGGCCTTTTTACAGAAATCAAGGAGGAGGGACACTTACGGTCACTAGTAGTAGGACGGCCGGGGCGACCGGTGGGACGACCGGTAGGACGACCAGTAGGATGGGGACGGCTGGTAGGAAGTCCAGTAGGGCGACCAGTAGGGCGACCAGGGCGACCTAGTCGACCGTTAAATGAGATCATATTAAAGGGGGTTACTTGTAACTTACCGCTTGGGCGACCAGATGGGCGGCCAGTTGGGTGAGGGACTAGTGTAGATGTCAGTTTCATGTTCACGAGAATGACCGGCAGTACAGTTTCTTACAGTCAGATCCAGAAGGCAGGGGCGGAAGAGAGAAGGTCGGAGTGGGTAGACCGCTTTCGTGCGGGCGAGAGGCTAAACCAGGCATGCATTAGTTTACTAGACGTCCTCATAGAGTCAAGACACCTACTCAAAGCATCCTCATTAGGAACTAAGATATGTTAGCCCGGAGTTCATCGTGAGTAGTTTCAGAAAACTTACGCTCGCCTTGTTCGGCAACAGGTACAGCAACGGCGAGGCCGAGGAGGAGGAGAGCAACGATTCCCTTCATGATGTAAAGCGTGTAAGATGACCAACAAGAACTCTGTGGTGACTTGACTCTGTGCTTAGCTTCGAAGAGTGAGGAGGAGAGTTTGAAGCCAGCTATATATACACATTTTCGACTCGAGCTCACGGAGACAAGTCTCCTTCAAAAACCGCACGAGGTCGATCAATGCCCAGAACGACTCAGGGGTGAGGCTTCTCGGCAAATTACTTAGAAATTGCAGATGAAGTTCTCCTCGACGCAAGCCCATTACGACTGCAACCACAAGGTCTTCATCTGGCACCAATGTGCTACCTTACACTGGCGACTATGGCGCAAGACCCGGGTCAGAGTTGCGGATACATCGGAACAAGCTTTGCCAAGGCTCGAAAGGGCCAAGCCACATGGCATCGCGAGAGTCTCAGTTCACTGGTTGGTCAATCCATGGAGGATAGCCGCATCGCCTTCAGCCTGCCACTACCGACGCGTACTCTGTCCGTACCACGAAAAAGACTCAGATCGACAGGCGCAATTTATGTCTTGAATTAACCGCACATCGTCCCATCCTTGATGCGACATTTGACGCGTCATCTACAACGTTTGTAGAACTGCTGTAAGCGAGCTTGAGGGCATCTATCCCCCGTCTTGCTCGCAATAGCAATGACGTAAAAAGACCGATTAGATCACGTAATGTCTTGGAATCTCAAAATTGTCCGTTGTTGGAATATAAAATTAGGTAAGACGTTTCTATTTATCCATTTATCCCAGCCGTCCTTGGACCATGCTGACAGGTGCAGATTAAATTACTACCTTCGAGGAACTGGAACGTTACCAGGTACTGCTTTTGGAAGTTGCGGGGTGGAAATATGAAGTTACAGATAGAAGAGCCATACATTAACTAGAGCGTAGTCCACGACCGTCGAGTAGGCACGGAAGTATGGATATACTTCGACGCATCTAGGCACGGAGGTGAATGATCATACGCCATACTAGACAGGCGAGGAGCTTAGAAAAGTCGAAACAGAATTGCTGAACGGACTGGGGAGTTGAGAGCCATCGGCCCCAAAAGGAGATCATTGCCAGGAATCAAATCATATCTCCGAAAGTGGTAGGGCGAAATGGAAACCAGCAGAACTAAATATCCGTCAAAGGTCCGTCAAAGGTCCGTAGTCAACAGCCGAGCCGGATACTCTTGGCAGATGCGGCGAAATTTGGACCGTCCTTACCTTAATCGGACATCGAAAGAAGCGTATTTGTCAATACAACCCAACCCTAGCAAGATCCCAAATCATTAGAGAAAGCTTCGTTGAAGTCGATTAAATTGTTGACGGGGTAGATGAACTGGTAGTCTTCTGGTGTGAATCCACCGGAGTAATTATTAGATCAGCCGAACAATATAATCGGCTTGCCATGTCGTTGGTTTGTATATAACCGAAAAGCTTGAATTGGGGTTTTATTATTCATGGGTATCCAGGTTCCGCCGAGTCGGAATCTTGAATTAATTAATTCAAGATCTATGTCTTAAAGATGCCCACATCTTCTGGGTTGAGGTTGAGTGGAATGAGTAAAGTGGTGGTACCTACCGAGGTACCAAAATCAATAAGCCTTGTGCAATCTCACGCAATCAAGTGCGTGACCTAGGTGAGAGTCATCGCAGGTGGCTTAACGCTGAGCACCCAAGGTAAGCTTACTTGAACATCCTTAGCTCAGGTATGTCAGTGAGGCTGAACGAGAGATTTAGCTTCCCTGTGTTCCATGGGGAGAACGTTTGGCAGCATTGGTAAGGTAGGTCATGACTGATTGACTCGGAGGAAGCGCCTCTTCGGCGACATCGGGCGTCTGTTCGCTCTCAGTGTGGGTTGTGACACAATATTTGATGGACTTTGCTTGACGAAAGCGGGGTCAGAAAAGGGGATTGCGACGCAAGAACGTGGCCCTCGATATACGCGTCGTTGAATTCTAAGGGCGATGGAGATGAGTGATGCGTACTAGCAGACTGGAGGTGAGAGAGGTTGGGGCGGTGCATATTGAGGCGTAAAGGCGGTGCAGTTGGGCATTGATAAAAGGAACGGATGAACGGTTCAATGGCGGGGTCACCCGACGACGGCTGCCATGGAAGCTTCCATCTCCGGTGGTGGCAGGATGGGTCCAGGTCAGGTCTAGATTCATTTGGGCTAGACTTCTTCGTAAAGAACAGAAATGACGACATTATCTTGGTACCCATAGGTATGGTACCTACCGGTAGTGTAAACCTTCTTTACCATACCTATAGACCTACTGGTAACGTGGTCTATAAAATACCTTATTCAGTAATAATGAATGCATGCCATATCTTGATGAACACCTCTTGCAAAACATGACGCCATTGAAAATATGATCTACCTTATGTATTCCGCGAAAGATATGGAATGTATAAAAATATGAAAAGGAATACTTGAGAAAAAACTGGATAGAATTGCACTTTCATAGCACTAGAGGTATCCACGGGACTTGCATGGGTATCGACTGCAGATGCACATAATTCCAAGTCACCAATTAGACCTCACCAAAGCGAGACTAGGAGGCCATTACAGCCCTCAGCTCAAACAATGATCACGAGGTGATGGAAAAAAGGTCTCACCTGTCTTATCATCAGCATCGGGAATCACCTGTCTGCCTAATCCATCAAGGCTAAGTCCTACGCGACTATTATGGCAAATTTTTTACTAACGGCCAAAGCTACCTGTTCTATTCTTTTGAGGCTGTGCGGTTTTGGCGCTTCTCAACTTCCCAACTAAATGTGAAGGGGTCAAGCTGGCAAGGGTATTGACCAGATCGGGGACCCCGCACTGGAAATATTGAAAGTTGAGGGGCCTGCTTTCTCTCGTAAAACAAGTTGGCGCAGAAAAAAACTGCAGGTTTGCACGACATCACGGCGCAGCATAACAACTGCACGTTTTCAAGGTAACCAGGAATAAGCGCTCCTTGCAGAAACAATCAGAGGCCTCGAGAACCGGGAAGCTTGCAGACTAAATATTCCACGAGGCAGGACAGGGTAGAGAGGCGACTAACAGCCCCAAATCTGGTATTAGTCACGTCAAGTCTCACTCATCCCTCCACAAAAGCTCCGAATGCCAAGGGTTACATTGTATGAAATAGGCTGGCCTGAGCTGCTATCGGCGCCCCTCGGGAACAAGCGCCCATCCCATCTGCCCACTGCCGGTTAACCATTGCTCAGCGCTCGTCGTTCTTCCCGATCATTCCTCGAGCCCAACTTCCACGACCATAAGTCCTGCGTGACACCATCAATCATCCCACATCGTCACCAGCCTTCTTTTTTCATTGCGACATATATAATCTTGTTACTAGGATAAACTAGTTACTGTTATTGCCTATTCCTCACATAGGTCGCATATATTTTCTCTCTTCAAAATCAAACATCCACGCTTCGTGACGTCACTGTCGCTTAGCTATTAGAACTTGCGACGACATGTCTGTTTATCGCGAGCGCGATGTGCGCTATACAAGGGAACAAAGCCCTTCGTCCGACGACGAAAAATACAAATCTACAACCGTGAGACGATATAAGGTTAGCGGTGGAGGTACCCGAGTTGTGGAACGAGATCGCGTCGAGCGCTTCGAAGAAGACGATGATCGGAGATCAAGATATTCACATTCCCACCTTGGACGTTCGCCCGGTGAGGTGGTGGAGGTCGATCGCCGCATAGAGAGGACTTCCTATCCCGAGCGACCGAAATCATCTTACGATGACCAGCACTGGACGGTCGAATACGAACGAGACCGTGATGTCGAGCAGGACCGGGAGCATTACCGGGATTTTCGGAATTTTCCTGAACGACGCTCTCGTACCAGAGTAGTTGAGGAGATTAAAGAGACATCTTCGACATCACCCCGCGACAATTACTGGGAGCGTCGGTCAGATTACCCATGGGATGAGACAGATGTTCGCCTCGATAAGCGCGTTGTGCGCCGGGACGCCGATGGCGATGTCAAGTTCAAAGAAAAAACTGTGGAAAAGCGCATAGATGAACCTCGCGACTACAAAGAGAAGGATCTTATGATCGAGCGCAGGGTCATCGAGGATAGAGAGCCCCATGACGTCGATGTTGAGCGATACCGAAAGGAAGTTGAGTATTATGCGGCACCGTCTCCTCCACCAGCGCCTGTTGTTATTCGTCAGAAAGCCCCCGAACAAAAGGTCGTCATCCATGAGGCACCTCATGCAGCCCCTGTAATACTTCCGCGTCAGGAGCCGACGTACATCGTCTTAAGGGATGAGCATCGCGAACGTCGCCCCGAGCCTCGAGAGGATGACGACTATTATTACCGACGACGTCGCGATGATCGACAATATGAAAGCGATGGCTATGACGAGGACTATTACGTCAAAAGGACCATCATCAGGCGGGAACGTAGTTCCAGCTCTGACCACCATAAGAGACGCCATCTCGCTGAGGGAGCCCTTGCCGGCGCCGGCCTCACCGCCCTACTTTCAGGTCGTGGCAAAGATGGCGAGCACGACCATAGAGGGCGAAAAGTTCTTGCCGGTGCCGCTTTAGGAGCCTTGGGTACCGAGGTTGCGCGCCGCGCAAAGAGTGCCTACGAGGACAGGCACGACGATAGATATGAAGATGATTACTATGATGACGATTATAATCGGCACCGACACCGTAGCAAGTCACGCAGTAGACTGGCGACTGGATTGGCTCTCGTAAGTTCTCACGGGTTGTTTTTAGGTGACTAGGAGAATCCATACTAATGTGATAACAGGGTGCTGCTGCTCTAGCCGTCGCTGGTGGACTCAAGTATATGCAGAACAATAAGATTGAAAAAGAAGAATCCCACCGAGGACGTCCGCGACGCCGGCATTCCGATGACGACTATTCTTCAAGGTCCCGGAGCCGGTCGGATCGCCGCAGTAAATCAAATTCGAATATGGCCAAGGCTGCTCTTGCGACTAGGTGAGTCTTCTTACCAATCCAGCCTTCCCATTCACACGAACCCTTTCGTTAGTTTGGCAAGTCGCTGACTGTGAATTTACTAGTGCTGTCGCTGGCGTCGTGGAGCATTATAGATCCAAGTCCCGAGGGAAATCTCGTTCGAAGTCTCGCTTAAGAACTGGTAAGTATTGGACCTAAATAATTGGAGCAACATCGCTTCTGACTCTCACTAGGTGCCGAAATTGCGGCTGCCGGGTTGACTGGCGCTGCAGCGAGCAAGCTTTGGGAACGTCACAAAGAGAAGAAAGAACGTGAACATGAAAGAGAGTTAGATGATGACTACTCTGATAGAGATCGGGGCTACTCAAGAAGCCGATCACACTCCAGGTCTCGCAGTCGCCATTCGCACTCACGAGACTCTACGGCTGATAGAGAATTAGGCCTGGTTCCGTTCCCCGGAGTTGAATACGGGAGTGAACCTGTCGAAGGGTACGAGTCTGCCGGCGAAGAGTCAAGGCGCCGCCCTCGCCATCGTCATCGATCATCTTCCGCGTCCGATCGAGAAACTGGGAAGAAGAGGAGTCAAAGCAGGCTTCGTGACCTTGCGGCAGCTGGGCTTGGTACTGCCGCTGCTGCGATAGGAATCAAGAAATACCAAGACCGCCAGAAGAGTAAAGAAAGAGAAAAGGAAAAAGAAGAGAAATCTAGAGATATAAGTCGAGATAGGTCCCTGGACAGGGACGAAGATCGAGACCGGGCTCGCGAAAGGCGCAAGAACAGGCGGTCCCGTGACCGTGAACGAAGGCGTATGTAGAAAGAAAGAAACAATCTCCAATAATGGCTCACTTGGCTAATACGCGAAACAGGTTATGAAGAGGAGGTAGCAAATGACCCTTACTACAATTACGATGCTGGAGTACCACCATCTCCGCCTCATGCATCAGGTGGCGCCTATTATCCTCCTCCGCCTCAAGGACCGTCGCCGCGCGATGCACCGGGCCCAGCCGGGCCAGGTGGCTTTACGCAACATCCTAACCCGTCTACACCGAACGTCAATACTTATTCTCCATACCCACCTTACAATCCTCAAGACTATGCCAACCAACCCCCACCGAATCTACCTCCGCCACCTCCTGGACCGCCCCCATCTGGACCCCCACAACCGGGCTCGGGTAATCGTCCCGGCCCAGAAAATGTGAGTCGTCCACGCTCTGGTGACAGTCACTCCCATCCTGACGCCTCTCGGAGCACGGCTACTGAGCAGGGTGCGTCTCCTTGAGTTTGTTTTCATTGGCTTCTATTCTATGTTGCTATATATACCTTCTATATTAGACTCTCAAATCAACTGTTCCTAACTCTATTGCTAGATGGTCTAAGTTACCGCCGCCGGTCACCTTCCCCTCCTCCTGGCTCCAGAGTCAAATTTGTGCCTCTCTCCCCAAAGTCCTCTCAGACTCTGCGGAGGCACCGCCGAGAACGATCAGCGGGGGATCCTAACGATGCTGACGGGGAGGAACTGGAGCGTCTGCATCGACCTCGGACCTCACGAAGACGGTCGGGTTCGGAACCGTCGTATGATCGCCCACGCGTCACCCGGCGCAGAAAACGTCGTGATGACTCGCCCGTTTCCGATGACGACGAAATCGAGTATCTGCCCGACCGTTTCGATGCCTCCGGCCGACCCCTCGACAACAACGATACTATGCTTAATGGAATTCCGCGAAACGGCAGTTTCGAGTATCTCCCACGCACCCCGGACGATTGGCATATCCGCGGGGCCTGGAGGACAATTGGCAACCCGGATCCGGCTCTCGTTAGTGATCTCGCGCAGACCTTTGGTGACTTTTTACGGCCCGGGGGTAGCTTGGTGGGGTCTATGCTTCGACACGCTTTAAAAGATTCCTTCTAATTCATGATAATGGGGTGGGCCTGGATAGGGGGATGAGTGCGATGAGCTACGCCAACATGTTGGATTTATGAGTTATGTTCACTTTCTTTTTCTTTGAAATGAGTTTGGCTTTCATTGCGGACGATAGATTTCATTTTCTCTGCGGTTGATAATCAATGTTCAGGAGGCATTTCCGGCCAGGCAAGGTGATGATGGAGTGACGATATTGGTCAACGATTAATGATACTTCCCTTAATTAATGAACTCATTGTTTGGCTTGTTAATACTTGTGGTTTGTTTAAGTATCGTCGTATATTGTGCCATGTGAAGTGCTATGCAAGTGTAGGGATCAGCTCGTGGGCATTAATCTACCTGATTCTTACCGGCAATCAATATGTCGCAATGCGGACCTTGTATGGGGGTTAGGAATGACGTTGTTGTGCAAGGAGCTCTGGACGTATCTACTAGGTGTTGTGGCATACGTACAGGAGACCATTCTTTGTCTACATTGTCTTAGACTCTATCCTCCCAACAGGCTTAGATCTCTACCCTCTCGGTCGGATCCTGACGGTTGACCTCTGACAGATATAATATAAAGTCCAGCTTCACAGTTCGAACATATCTCAAGATGGGGGTTTGTGACATTCCCTTAGAATACCTACCTTGCTCCTGTTTTCGTGGTTATACGTGGTAGTTATCAGCTTTGCCGGTACTTTTATTTTTACTCTTAGTAGCATCGGTGCTGCCCTAAGTGCTTTCAAATCGATTATTGCCTTACTTTCAGATCTATACTACAATTAAGAAGTGTAATGTCCACTTCCTTCATATAAGGAGGCTCATTGTCAGGAATTAACCAGACGACAGATTCACTTAGAGTAATTTTAGTCACGGATCTTAATAAGTGAAACTCCTCGTCGACTGGAGAGAGTGTAGGGGCGTATATATAAGGGACATATATGTAAGGGTCAAATCGAGGCTCTCCCGTAATAGATCAAAGCTGGCTTGTGACACGGAAGGGGCTAGTCTACAGTCAATATCATGAGGGTTCACAATATGAAAATGGTCGGTGTGAATAGATCGGCAGCGGTCATTGCGCATTTCTATCACAAACTGGAGTAGTAACTCAAGACATTTCCCTCATGTCGTAATCCGTCCTGTGAAACCTAATATGCATGTAACCTACGATGGCGTTTCTCAGGTAGGTACCTAAATACAAAACCAGCTTGTCACTAAGCTAACAGTTTGTGATAGCGTCGTTTGCATGGACTTCTAATAGAATTTCTCAACCGCCTTTTCCATTTATATAAAGCTCACAAAAGTTCGTTCAGGCCGAATTTCGAAATCAAGTTATTTGCGGTGCAAGACATAAGTAGCTCTAAGGGAGAGGGGTTGGTTTGGACCTCTCGGAAGGTCTCTTCGGCTCTCCGCTTGGTACGCGGGTGATGTCTGTGCTCTTAAGCTGAGAGTTCATGTTTCACAAGCCTTGGTGTAACAGAGATAACCAAAGGGCTATATCGTGGTATTCCTATTTACCTCGCATTATTCAGCCAGCCGTTCGGTCCCGGGGAACCGTATGTGGATTTCTTTCACCGCAAAATTGCATCGGGGTGGAACATGACAAGCTATTTTGTCTCGGGCAAGGCAGTCTGCCCAGCTAAATCCATGGCGCCAATCTAAGACCAAAGAATAAGTCCACGGAACAAATGTTGCTTATTCAAAATTAGTATGGAATATTTTTGACAATTGCGAATTGGTCCGTTTCAAGCTATCCCTCAGCTATCTGAAGTCTTGCCTTACCTCCCAGCCTCCTAGCTGACTAGGGGGCGTGGCACACCTTCGCTCCCCCACGTCCCGTGGGCTCTTGCGAAAGCCACAGCTTGGAAGCGGTAAATGTGGCTGGCCAAGTCAGACAGACAGGGGTCACTATGTCGTCTTGGCTGCTTGGCCGCTGGAAATGACCTCGCATGTCGAACTGTATAAAACGTGCAGAAGGATCATACCCTCGTCCCATTTCCTAATAGGATTTTTGAAGAAAAGAAAACATCACCATTTTGGTTGATTTTCCTAACAATTTAGAAGGTCATTGCAGTAGACGGCTCGCCCAACGACGTTATGAGGCTCATTACACTAGCAGCTAGCCGCGCTATGATGATGTTCTGTTTTTAGAAACAGCACTAGCAAACGCCCGGAGTGGTGGATTGCAGCAAGAAAATGTACCCTCGTTTGGCCGGTTGGGAGGCTGTGCTGGACTTTTTGAGCTCATCTTCCTTTCTTTCTATGCAGCTCTTCCAATTGCAGCTGACCCTTGCCTGCCTTTTTTGTGAGCCCTACCCAAGCCCAAAGTTCCATGCCGATGGATTTTATTGCTTTATCTAGGGCTGCTTGGCTTGACTGGGGGCAAGGAGCTTAGATAAAAGGAGTCGTTACGGCTGTAGCTACCCGAGCAGCAAGGAGAGATGGTTCCAATTCTTGTTATTTTCTGGTAGCAAGTATGAAAAACGCAGTTCCTGTTCATCTCTCGTTCGCTGTGTCGTACCAACACTACCATTGAATTCTGATGTCAGCGGATATCTTATTTTTGAGCGATAGGCAGTTGCAG
Organism: Hypoxylon sp. FL0890; assembly: GCA_022497025.1. NCBI lineage: Eukaryota > Fungi > Ascomycota > Sordariomycetes > Xylariales > Hypoxylaceae > Hypoxylon > Hypoxylon sp. FL0890. Next base: position 575,047 of record MU386550.1, read on the forward strand.
ATATTTCAGTCATGCTTCCGCTGGCGCACTTTTAATAAGAACGGGGATTCAAACGCTAATCAACCAACAGACAGGCGGCGGAATTACCTATCCGTCGGCAGGGGTATGAGAAGCTAGGACGGTACTTAAGCCTTATCCATATAATGGCTGGCTGCTTCAGGCTTCTCCCAAGAAAATAGATGTGGTTGCATCCAAAGGTAAATTACCTATATATTTAGTAAAGACTTAAGTCATAAGGCAAATGTTCTAAAGGCCTTTTAGAAGTGTCTTGAGATTCGCTGCCGGATATATGAATGTAGTACCCTAACTTTCAATATCATTCGAGGTCGTATAGGATCGTCAACGCTACCGTACTTTCGATCTCTTTGACATCTGCGCTGCCACACCCTAGTCAGCATCCTTTTTCTCCACTGGTCTTTTTCCATTGCTGATCCTGCTATATGGTAACCATGTAGTTGGGTCCTTTGCGGTATCTCAAACGCAAACAAAAAAGAAAATGAGATCCGATTGCTCGACTGTTAATCGGGCACTGTATTATACCGTAATGCCTGCTGTCATCTTTCCACATCCTTTGGGCTTGACCGGCGCCTACTAAACTCTGACATCCAAATAATACGACTTGTGGAGATAATCACATAGACTGGTGCAATGGAGGAAGTTACGTGGCAATCAGATGGATATGGATTAGGAGAAGAACCTTACTCTCTACCATCTACATTCTCACCGTGGCGCAGTCACGAGCAATTCATCGATGAAGAAGATATAAGCTCCTCTAACTCAGGCATCCCGACATCATCGTCTTCACCCGGGACGTCAAGAGGACGACCCCCGCCATATTACGCAGAAGATCAAGTTACGAGGCCTTCATCGCTAAGGCGGAACTCCCGCTTCAGTCACATGAATACAGCTAGAGCCCAACGGAATGACGAAGAACTGATACTCAGGCCGGATGACCACGGCATGCAACCAAAAACAGAAGTAGTCATCTCGGCTGGTGCATGCGCACCACCCGAGCAGAAACGGGGTGCCGTGCGGCGTACGAAGTTCAAGGAGATGCTAAGTTGGTCTGTGTCGACAACAATGCTGGGAAAGACCAGGTCATCCTCTCCAAGCATCAACTACAACACAATCGAAGAGGAACCCCCAGTTGCGCCAGCTCACCAACACGCAGAGAATTATCCCATGGACTCGGTCGATCCACCCCGCATGGTCGTAGGAGAGAGATGTAGCAGTCCAGACGACGATAGTGACGTCGATATCGACGAACTCGCTGCTCGATACGGTGCGTCTGATTTTCTCCTTTCGCACTCCCGTACTAATCAAGCCCAGAGCGGCCTCCTCTTGACTGCCACTCAAGGCGAGACGTCTACGTCAAGCGTCGCAGTTGGACTTTCATTATCCTAGCAGTTTTATCCGTCTACTCCACACTCCTCAGTGGGCTATGGCTCATAGTTTCAATTTACCAGCCTCGATATGGTCGAGGGATATCTTCAAGTGACGGATGGAAGATGGCGCCTTCGACCGCAACGTTGTTATGCACGTTGTTCGCCAAGACCATCGAAATGTCCTTTGTGACAGTGTTCGTGGCTTTCCTCGGCCAGGTTCTAACGCGGAGGGCCTTTGTTAGGAAGGCCGGAGGTGTGACTCTCGCCGAGATGACGATGCGGAACTGGGTCATTGTGAGTCGAGCTACCGAACACACCAAGGCACGGCTTGGTTTACCTGCTTAGGATTGTTCGTTACTGACGAATTGATGTTGTCGAATCCAGCAACCAGGATCTTTGCTCACGTACTGGGAGGGAATCCCGTATGCCGCTCCGACAGTCCTAGGCGTCGTAGCGCTCCTCGCAACTCTCTGCACCATGTTCTACACCACGGCTTCAGACGCTATGGTGAGCCCTAAGCTTAAGTTTGGAGGGTGGGAATCCCGGTCGCTGGATGGACTTGTGAAGGCATCTTATGCCAACCCCTTCTACGTCCAGAAGGCTTGCTCGACGCCGATTGATGACAAACTAGACCCAGAGAATGCGGCGCCGTCTTGTCTCGACGTTCAATATTCGGGACAATCTTACCATAACCTTCTAACCTTCATGTATGCCGTTCTTGCTCCTAACACTACGCCAGCTGACCAGTAAATCCGTAGGGGCGAATGGCATACCATCCATGAAAATGGAACATCGGCGACCGACACTCTGAGTGTAAGGCCTGTCGGTAAGCACAACCTATTCGATAATACTACGATGGTGTCGACCTGGATCGATAAGGAATTTGGTGACCCAAAGTCAAGCTTCGCGGCCCACGGCAGAATAGTCAACAACGTGACCCTTGCGATGCCCCATGCTGGCGTCTACTCAGCAGCGACGGACCCGCATAACGATATCTTACAACCGGATGATCTGGCCGGTGTTGGCGAATATTCAATCCGCGCTAGTGTCGTCTCCCCTGCTGTTAATGTCATGTGCGTCAACATGAACCGTGACGAGCTTGCGCCGCTCATCTACACACGATGGCCAAATTCGCGGACGGAGTCCACAGACGTTCCCGGCCAGCGCATCGGGGTGGACGACTGGTTCAACGATGTGCCACACCCGTCGGACGACGAATGGCTGAATAGGACAGTTGTCGACGATATCTTCCGATGGGGACCCAAGTACCAGCGTCGGCCGCCCGTCTTCCAGTTGGTTAGTATCCCGCCCACCCGTTCCGCAGCACAGACTAATATAAAGAGCAACAGTACCCGATCGACTTCAACATGATAACCAACACCTCAGTCGTCAACTCCGACGCCATCTACCTCCTAGCCAAAGCAGGCACCATCGACGACTACACCCTCTGCCAACTAAACTCCTGGGTAACCCCCAAATGCAGCACCGAATTCGACGTCTCCGGCATATCCGGCAGCACCATGCGAGCGCACTGCGAAGACCCCCTCGACAGCAACTCCTACATCTCCGCCTCGGGCAACCTAGACGCGCACCTTTCCCCCACCCCCTCGGGCGACTGGCGCAACCTGGCGGACCAATGGCGATTATCCATGGACCTAAACGGGGGCGTGCAAAACAACAACGCGAGCAACGCGCGCATCATGACGAACCTGATCCTAGGGTCGCCGGCGCTGGACCCGCACATGCCGTCCATGGCGGAGGCGCTCGCCGTCCTCGCCTCGAGCACCCTGGTCGCGGGCACCCTGGGCTCGACGTACCGCATGGTGTGGGAGTATCCGGAGATGGAGATGGACCCGGGGGTGTACGAGTCCTTCAAGGCGAGCATGCGCACGCAGCAATACACCTCCTCGCACGTGATGGCGTGGCAGGCCATCTTTTACCCGGTCCTCGGGCTCGTCTTCGTCATAAACGTCGCCTGCCTTTTGTACATATTTTTCTTCCGGCCGGGCCTCGTGAGCGACTACACGGAGCCGCAGAATCTATTCGCAGTAGCCGTCAACTCGCCGCCTAGCGCCGCGCTGGCGGGTAGTTGTGGGCATGGCCCGAATTCGGCGGAGATGGTGGTGCCGTGGCGCGTGGGCTACTCGGCGGCCGCAAACCATTATTTCTTCGAGGAGGCGGGCGAGAGCAAGCGCGGACGTGGAGAGACGCATCAGAGTATGGCGAGTGGCTCGGAGTTGTTGTCGCCGTATAGTGGACGGTTTAGGGGGACTAACTACGATAATTATAAGAGGCTGAGTTCGAGCCGGACTTGGTTATAGAAACGGAAAGATTTGGGTTATATGGACAGTTATTTTTCTCGGGGTATTTGCATTGCCACGCATTAGCATAGCAGCGGCGTTCAGGGGAATGGGATCGGAAATACCATTCCGGGGCGGAAAAGACGGAAACCGGCTGGGTGAGCGCATACAAGTTCAGCATACCTTAGGTAGTCACTAGATGGAAGCGCATTGGCGCGATAATTGAAAATAAATCACACGAATATAAACAGCTATAAAGTACCTGATAAATCGATAATTCAATTGGGATAAAATCTCTCATTCTGCAGGATGTTGAGATCCTGTGACTAGGGGCGTTGAGCAATCTCCGAAAACTTCAAAAAGTTGTAGCAGTAGTGACCGAATGGAACAAACGCGTAAAAACAACGCAAGCAAGAGCAATATGGCAAATCAACCGTCCAAGTTGTCTTTATAAGGAGGAGCCGACGTGCCATTTACTAGTAAGCACTAGTAAGCAGGTCTATTGTCACCTTAGTGAAACAGTTTATGCTCGAGAGTCATATCAGACTCGGGCTCCAAGCCGACACAAGCACGGAAGATATTGGTGAGAGCACCACGCTGCTTCGCAAGCGCGTTCACGACAGGCGTTCCGGGAGGGGTCAGCGGCGCCTTGAGCATGTAGCTCAGTATACTCAGGACACTGTGGAAGCCCTTGTACTCTCCCTGATCATGAAGTTTCCACTGGATGCGCGACATCATCTCGGCCACGAGCACGAGATCGATGATGAGCGGCGACGCTAGGAGCGAGTCCTCGCAGACGTTGAAGATCCTGCAGGGTCAAGTTAGTACATCATTTGGATTTTGCGGATAATGAAATTTGAGCACCAAATGGGGAGAAGTAGAAGGGCTGGCTTACGAGATTGTCTGGTGTCCGCCGAGGAAAATCTCGGCATAGTACTCGTCCAGAGCGCGCTTGTTGTCACCGACGGCAGGCATGTACTTGATGACAACGGTGTGGTCCGGGTGCTCGCCCTTCTTATAAAGGACCGAGTTGGCCTCCACCATGTCATCAACCACGTTAGACTTGGAAATCTCCTTGGATCGGAACTGCTTCTGCGAGCTTAGGTTCTTGCCGTCGTTGTTGCCCAGGTGGTTGTAGCTGGCAATGGAGGTCAGCTTGATACCGGCATTGATCAAGAAGTCGACAAGCGCAGATTTCATCTTAGTCTGTCCGGACTTGAAGTCGTCGCCGCCGATGAAAGCAGAGTGCTTCTCGGCTAGGTCAATGGCACCGGGAACAAAGGTATTCTGCGGTGAACCATTGATAAACGGGGCCTTCTCCAGGATGGAGGCCACTGCAAAAACGGTGGACGGAGAAACTTCCTCGTGACCCTCCTCGATGGCCTTCAGCAAATTGTCGGCGGTGTCGTTGACGCCGGGGATAATATCGGCGTATCGCTCAGTGTTGGCAGTCCACTGTACAATGACCTTGTCAAGGCCGTTTTTCTCTTTGAAATCGCTATTTCAAGTTTAATTAGAGCGCTAAGATCCAGGTATGTAAATGTAGCTTACCGGATATCCTTACGGATTTGTTCAACGTGAGCCATTGAAGCTTTGCTTCCAGGAATGACGTTGTCAGCCCTGTCCTCCTGGTTGGCTGCAATAAAGTCGGGATAGTAGATGCTTGGAAGCGGGACCATCTGGGCCATCTCCTTCTTGACTTGTGCTTTCAAGGTAGGTTCAAGCACGGCAGCGCGATCCATGGCCTCTGCGAGATTGAGGCTGCTGATATCCCATCCGCCAATAACAAGGTCGTTCGGATGAACCATGGGGAGAATATCACGGAACGGAATGTTGACCTCCTTGTTAGTTCTGGGATCAGTGCCGAGCTTCATAGTAGAGCCCATGATAACAGATCCATAGTAGTTAGCAGCACGAGGGCCCTCGCGAGTCTCCCAGACCAAGCCACGGCGATTAGCAATGATACCAGCGGTCACGGTAGTGCCATTGTTTCCACCCCAACCTACAAGCATCATACCAACCTTGGGGATCTTACGGTCGACCTTGAAATCGTACACGGTTTCTTTAGGAGTAGCGATGTACTTGCCGGCAGCATCTTGGGTTACACTAGTGGTTCGGTATGTATACTTGGACCGGATTTCATTGTCGGTGTAGACCACATTGGGGGAGCTGACTACGAAGAGGTCGTTGGTGTTGGATGGCGGTTGGGTTGAGGTGTTGCCATTGTAATGTCCGTTCCCGTACGCAATGCCCGGCTCTGCCTCAGCGTGCGGTGCCATGTTGCGCTGTTCTTGGTAATATACCGAACAGAAGTATTAAATTCGGTTGATGCTGGAGGCCTTTATTGGGTAAAGGCCGAGTCCGCTGCGCTTCCGGGGGAGGCAGAGCAGCGGGCTCCTGCGTACGGGTGGTGGACGCTGCACAGAAGGTTAGAGCTCAACGACATTATCTTTGGTGTCAATTGGAGAAAAGCCTACGAGTTAAGAAGATTGGAGAACGTCTTGACTATATATGGTGATCGCTGCCCGAAAGCGCGATCGTCGCTGTCAAGAGGCTTGAATAAGAAAAGAGGACGAAAGAGATACTGCTATGTAGCTCTTCCAGGAACAAGAGATGCTTCTAGATGCCGGGTTGTTGCAGATTGTTGAACAGTATCACAGTCACAATTAGGCCAAGATGCTAGAGAACAAGCAACAAAGAGGTTCTTAGGGGCAGTAGTCGGACTTATAAATGTGGGATTCGACGGATACGGCGGGATACTAGGCCAAGCCACTATTGCGCTACGTGGACTAAGACAACACATGCAGGAGACAGCTAGAAAGTGGCACGATAAGAGCGTACGACGGACAGCTAACGGCGTGGATAAACAGTTCACGATATCGGTCGTTGCAGTCGTTTGGACGAGTATGTAGCTCAAATGTCGTGTGCTCCCCCGCCTTGGGAGGTCCCAATGAACTGGCCCTTGACGAGTTCTTAGCGGGGTAGATAGGGGTATGATTGGTCAATGTCGGAATGTCGGTGTCAAAACTCAACGAGTTAGGGCTAAAATAAAGAGCCCCAGCTCACAGATGGCCGGATGCTTCAGCGATGTCGGGTCCGTCGGACTACAAACGATACTCCATCCCTCCCGTCTTCTGTTGGCCTATATCTAGGGAGGCGGCTGGATACTTATTGCATCGTCAATGGATAAGAAATCCTCATCCTGCTCGACCTGAATAAGTACCTAGTTATTCTACCTGTATTGGCCTACGGTTACTTGGTGGACCATTCCTAGGGTGCGGGATGTTGAAGGCTAAAAACCAACATTCCGCAGGAATTCGTTCATTGTTCTAGAAATCGTACTATCGGTTTTATGTGGGGAAGACTATGAAGCAAAAGATGAGAGGATTGTATACTGAACAAGTCGTACAGGTGTTGCATAACTTTCTGTTGATGAAATTCGTGTATAGAATTATATAGGTGTAATAGCACGTGAGAAGGGTAATCTAGATCTAATACAAAACGCGAGGGCACTCACAGACGAGACAAATCATGTGAAGCAGAATGTGCAGCCAATTTTATGAGGTCCCTATAGAAAGGGGGGCATGCGTTGAAAAACCTCCTATTGGTTATTGGGGCACACAGACTTGGCAAGGGTCGAAGCTAGGGGAGTTTTGGAGTCTCTGCAATGTAAACCATCGGTATTTCAATACATAATATCTAGATTATTAACCCTCGAGCCTTGTTGCAAGACATATGAGCTATACTTGCCCCTTACAAGACATGCATAGATTCGTTTAGGCTTCGATGCATTCAAGAACGGGATGCAACTTTTAAAGAATGCAACATTTCAGAAATCATCACGTTACACGAGTTAAGGGTTCCACTTTGCGAAACTGCCAACCAATCACTTACTATCTTGAGCCTCATTTCCGCGTCCAAGGGGAGAGGGGGGGGGGGGGAGTTTAGGATCGGATATGAGAACAGGGCAGGCGTCCATGAAAAGACTTATTTATCGATATGCATAATTCTCAAAATTCAATAGAGGTGTATTAATGTTTTCATGCGACAAGATTTCATGATGCTTTTCATTCGTTAGCAATGTTCGTTGTTCTTCGTGACACATAGTATGCAGCATCTCATTGGGTCCAAGTTCGTGGGCTATTACCCCGTGCTCGCCAGGGGCTGTAGGCCGTTTCAAGAGATACCAGACAGCTGGGAGGAGCGTCGACAATAACGATTGGATGGTAGGAAATTTTACCACACCAGACGCCGTAAGTATTATAGAGAGTCTCATTAGTCGCCGGAAATTTCTGCACCAGTAGGCCTATGTCTGTCGCTGTAGATATTACATACTAAAGACGTGCTCAAGTTTTATTTTCCCATTCGTCCATTAGGTAGCCCGCGTTAATTTTCTTGGTCACGATTCATGTCAAGTGACTTGTGCTAAAGCAGATCATATAATAAGCTGGACTAAGGCGCAACAGGGGTCTTCGGCAGCAACGGGTACCGCATTGGGCCGAAGGGAACGGCATAACAAGGACAACTGTCCTGCCGAGCCATTGAATGCTTCAGGTCCATACTAAACCAATATGCGAGGGAGTCCAGTTTGCACCAACGCCGCGAGGACTGCATACAACACCGTGTGTAATTTGGCTAGTGCCTAAGACGATTGCTAGAAGGCCCCACGATTAGATAGAGAGCGCTGGGTCACTGACAACATTGTTCTAATGTGGTCATTGTACTGATCGTCCGCACTAGAAGAACAGACCATAGGGGTCATCTTTAGTCAAATTGCTGGGTCTGTGATATTCATATCTGGGGTTCCTGATCTGTGATAGCGGCGGCTAGTTGTGCAATAAGCAGATCGCCTAGAAGAGAAATGAGGTGCATAAATGACGTCCAATCTGATGCCGGACCTATCACGATAATCAGTGTAGAGGCCAAGTTTGGCAAACCACATGAACATGAGGAGGAACAAGGCTAGCAAGGTGGGTATCCCATGACAACCATTACCTAACCCTCCTTACGCTAGATTCAATCTGGCTCATTTGGGGCTCATTGGCTAATTATGGCATTACTGTCCACGGTCGCATCGGCTTTATTCGGAATCTCACATTAATGAATAAAGGGTGTAGACGGATCTCGTTAAATCGAAGAGGACAGCTTGGCAGCCAATTCGCAAATGAGTAAATGAATTTCGATGCCGCTAGAATACGAAATATTATCCAAAGGATTCCCAGACCGAGAAGGAATTTGATTCGATTTTCGAATAACCCCTTCTGGACTTCTCCACAGATGTAGACCCTGGGTACTCCGTATTTGGGTCCATATTTCTAGCAGCAGCTTAAGTGGAGACAGGGGCATCGAATTGTCGAATCACCGTGGGCATGTAAGCTGCAAGGTACCCGTTCAGGTCGAGCCAGCCCTGTCTGGTAGAGCTGCGCTATGCTCGATTAGTCTAGCGGTCCTTAATGCTGTAAGAAAGGTCGATCGCACAGCTTATTAGTGTTACATAGCTACTGTCGGTACCTAGGAAGGTATCTCTTGCCAGTGTTTGAGGTTCTGTTGCTTCGGTCTGTCATTCGTCCAGTGTCGTAACATCGAACTTTGTGGCGTTCTTCATTAAATATTAAATATTCAGCTTTCTAGCGCACATGGCGTTTACCATGATAAGCAGGGAGATGCACGAGTGGCATGACATGCAAGTAGAGAACGCCAATAATTGTTCTAGAGTAAGCGTGGAATTATGTATGGACGTCAATTGCGATCGATGAGTAGGGGAAACATCGCCGCAATCCTCCGAGCCTACCTGCAAGGAGAGAGCGATGGCTTGAACAACCACCTACCAGTAGTAGAAATCGACAGCGAAGAAGCTCGGCGCAGAACCTGGCTTCTAATATGGAGTAATCCCACCGATTCACATTGATGGTTTTAGCAGCTGTCAGGTGAACCAGAAAACTGTGACCTCATCTCCAGTTCTTTTCACTTGACGTGTGAAGAGGCTGCCATATTTAGGAACAAAACTACGAGAGTCACCGATGTTTGAACTTGAGTTTCCTGAATCCTCCTTGCGCTACGCCACCTACGTGTAATACGAAGAGCGTATTGGAACTGATAGACTTGTTTCTTTCTCTCGCTCTCTATGATCACCTAAATATTTATTTCCCCAGAAGCCATCTACCGGCAGAATCAATCTCACGACTTACATGTATCCCGCATGTTTTCGGGCATCAGGTAGTGTAATGAGATCCTTATCACATTAGGTACTCTTTTAAGTTATTAGTCTGCCAGGTCTGCCAAGCTAGAACAAGCTAGACAATCTGACAATGTACAAGGGATCCCATGAGTGGCCAGAAGTGGACTGCCCGTGCATAACTTAGCCAGGGGTTGACTGACAGGGGTTCGTATTAACATCCACACTTACGAGACACAGGTCGTAACGTCCAAGGGACCTACTCACCGACCTTTACACCACAAGATCTCTTGAAACCTCCTCAGATCTTGTTTCCTCCCGACCAATTATTCGTTCCTGCAACGAAAATCTTCGAAGCGAGGCCCATTCTGCGTCCACTCTCGCGCGAACGACATTGCATACAGCCTATCGCATAGCACACGATCACGGGGCAACTCCGTTTCCAAATACCGCCTTCGCCAACGGGACCGCTACACCTATCTGGAGCTGTGCCGCTCACTATTCAGGCTGTGGAGTTAAGAGTTTCGTGTTTCTGCATGTCATTCAGCATAACACACCGATCGATATTCTCTTTTTCTCTTCGGCTTGTAATATCGTAATTGGTGCTGTCGGGACAGACGAAGTGGTCGCCAATCAATTATCGTCCACTTAGTCCACACATACCTAAAAGCACCGATCTGAAGCGAATCGGGTAGAGGGTTGCTGATGCGCGGAATCCAGTTAAACCTACCCTGAGTGAGGAAAGGGAAAAGAAAATCAAGAGAAGGGAGTTACTACACGCTTTCAATAATGACAGAAACAACGCGACAGTCGGCTTTTATGCCGACGATAAAATGCTCGAACTGCGGGAATCAGGTTGAGATTTCAATGATGGGAGACCATGTTTGTGGTAGCGCACCCGCTGCAGCAGAACGTTCGTATATTCTCGACACGCCTTTCCATACTTAGCCTAATTTCTAACTCTTGAAGCAGCTGCTCCTCCCATGCCAGATCTTCTAGGTGGCGCGTTCTCTTCTCTAAGAGCGAACGTCTTGGACAAATTCGCCCGCGCCGCTCCTCCCGCCGTTGATACATCTGCTGCAAGTAAGCTTACCACTGCCCACTGAGATATTATGCCAGCTAATGCAAAGGTAGACCGCGCATTCGCGAAGCAGGACCAACTAACTCCAGTGAGCGCATCCACTGGATCTCAAGCCATCTCACCAAAGACACCAACGCATGGACGGCCTGGTGCCGGTACCAGCGGAGATGACTACGCACCAGCAATAGCAGGCTCGCCTAGACGACCTGGCGGATATGGAGGCTTTGGAGACTCGGAGTCATACGATGGTGACTCTACATATGGCACTAGCCCGAATAAATCAACCAATTTCTTAACGAGGATGAACAGCATCGCGCCCGGACCGTTTGAAATGAATCGAAGGCCAAGCGCACCGAATACGTTCATGCGGAAGAATAGCAGAGACAATACTATGGAATCCAATGGCGATTCATTACAGGTTGGATACACGCTGGACAGGCCGGGCACGGCAGGCTCAACCTCATCTAAGAATAGTGCTAGCTTGGCGCCCCCTAGAGCACCACGAAACAATGGATATGGAGGGTTCGGTCCACCTCAAAAAGACGGTGATGATTTCGAACCACAACCACTTGGTCTAGGAAAACGCTCCGAGACTTTTCCTGAGACGCTTCTGAAAGCAAATGATGAAGAATTCGAAACGCCAGCGCGTGCGCCGTCCGCACCTGGCCCAAGACCTGACCGGTTGCGGAGTGCGTCGAATAGTACTGCGGAGAGAGCAGTTATGGCTAGTGACCGGCTCCCACGACCGTCATTTGGCGCGCAAGATGCATTACGGCCGCCTCTTCCGCGAACGAGCTCAGCACGCCCACCAACGCAAGACGGGGGCAGGAGACCTTCTCTTAATCCACGCGATGGGTTTGGTGCCGGTAACCCATCTCACTCGTCCTCTGTGTCACAATCTTCTAGCAGCTCTGGCTATAGCCACATGTCTCAGCCTAGCCAAGCTAGCTCGAATACAAGCCCGGCACGATCAGTGGGATCTCGTCTAGGAGCGCGGCGGCCATCGGACATGTCGAATTTCGATGCTTTGATGGATGATTTGCAATCTTCAATGGATGCAATGCAGCCCAAGGGACAGCCACTATCGCCTTCGGACCGATCCTCGCCTGAGGAAAAGGTCGAGCCGCCGAAATCTGACAACCGACGGCCACCTCCCGAGAGTCTACGATTAGATCCTACTAATCTAGGAGGTCGAGATGCGAGACTAGATTCGCCCTTGAAATCACCGCTCAGTCCTGGAGCTCGTCAAGATCCTGCCGTTCAGGGCGGTCTAAGCCAGTCACCGCCAACTCGGCCTTCTCATAACCGTCAACCCTCACGCTCTCGGGGTAATTGCAAGGCGTGCAAACTGCTTATCACCGGCAAGTCAATATCGTCAGCAGACGGCCGGTTGACAGGGAGGTATCATAAGGCATGTTTCGTATGTACAACATGCAAAGAGCCCTTCTCTTCATCGACGTTTTATGTCTTGAATGATCAGCCATACTGTGAACAGCACTACCACAAGCTCAACGGCAGTCTCTGTGGAAGCTGCAACAGAGGTATAGAGGGACAGTACCTCGAGGATGAATCCTCGAAGAAGTACCATCCTGGCTGCTTCCGATGTGGCGACTGCGGTGTCGTCCTTCGAGACGGGTATTTCGATGTCGACGGTAAAGCATACTGCGAGCGTGATGCCTGGAGACGGACGCAAGCTGCAGTACAAGCGCAAAGGCAACAACAAGGGCCACCGAACATGCAAATATATCCACCGCGCCGACCGAGCGCGCAAGGCCCTCCACCACCGAGGGGACTCCCCTCTGGTCCAGGTTCCATGAACCCCATGGGCCAAATGGGTCCTAGGGCTCCGGGACCCCTCAACCGACCCTTCGGACTGCCCACCGGGAACCGCCTCGCTCCCGGCCAGGCTTTGGGCCGTGGTGGACTAGGACCGATACCCAGAATGGAGAAGAGGATGACGAGATTGGGCATGATGTAAAACCGGATCTATTTCTTTTTGTGGAGCTTTTTATTTTTTGGACGACGATACGCCTCTCATTTGTTCCCATCGAGCGATCTTACCGCCACCACACTTTCGTTGGCTGTGCGATCTTTATATACCAGCATTGGCGTTTGCGGCTCATTTCCTGGGAAAGCATTTATTTTGATCGCATATACCCTTCCACATACCATTCACACAACCGCTATTTGTTTATACCCGTTGACGAGGCTTCTGTCTCTTCGCTCTGGACCATAATCAGATACAACAAGTTATTATCATAATTGATAATTTGGAGATTCCCTTCCCATCCTAAGGGTTCTCTAGTTACCTGCATCGGGCCTCGCCAAACCCAATACGCCTTTACCATTCTTTCATTTTTCTTCGATTTATGGGATACGTGTGTTGAGCTGGGATAAGATGGGCAAAATTCGGGGCTGCATAGGAGCGGGTGCCTCAGACGATTTTAGACTCGATTTAGCTAATCATGTCGTCTGTTGCTAATAGAGGAGGGAAAGAGAACTGGGGTTATTGGGAGATCTAGCACGGGCGTGGAAGCTGTAGATCACCATCATACATGTACTGCTTTAGCTATGCCATTTGCAATGTACCTACAGCTACAGTGGTCTACTCTGAAATGAGACAGATAATAATATCACACGACAAATACATGCAATCGTTGGTTTTGTCTATGTATGACCTTACTCCACATTATCGTGATTGTATCGAGCTGTTACCTGACTCGCATGTCTTAGGTACCTTCATGCATCCTAAAATTGGTGCAATTTGTTGGAACGTCCGTAAGAATAAGACAAACTAACAATAGAAATAACAATCACAAGGCTGCCAACATAATCTCAAATCCTAAGCGCTGTGGACAGCGCGCTCTCGACCCCTACCCACTCTTCAACGGTGAAGGCATCCAATGTTAAGTGTGATCAAGCCAAGGTGAAGTCGCACTTAACTGCCGATAAGCCATATAGTACCGGACGGCAAAATGCGGTTTGTCTGTATGTAGGTTACAGCCGCAAGGTTGCAGTTTGTTGCATTGCATTTCTTGCTCTTACATTACACAGCAAACCCGTTATCGTGTCCCCCCTGTATTCCTGGGTTCATCTATTTTGTGTTGGGTTCTTATAGCCGCACTGTTACTGGAAGATCTAGAAGCGTGGGAAAAGGCTTTACGCGAGTGGGAGAGGTGCTGCATGTAGGCACTATACGCACAAATTATTAAGTGGTGGTGGTAAGAAGGAGGACGGAGGGCGGCGAGGCTCCGTGATACGGTATAGGGATGCTGGGCGTTGTGCATTACTACAGTGGTATAATAGATGCTGCGACCGAGGAAGAGGTTGTGGTATCTTGATTCTGCTTGAGGGTTCTCGGTCTGAGCAATTGTAGACTGCATACCTCACAGGCACACATCAGTATCACATCAGAATTACAGATTGCATTGCGAAACCCCAACGGTTGACTTTGACTTTGAATATGCGCGTACGTAGATCGTTGGCTGTTAGATTTACCAACTTTCCTATACGTGAGCGGTGATAGTGAGAATTACATGCGAGACTACTAATTAACACCAACGTCCGTTTGATTTCTTTCCTTCTTTTATTATTAGAAAAGCGCTCATCCGCGGTTCCGTATTCGAGTCAGGGAGGCTATGTACATAGATATCTTACGATTCATGTTTGCTTCCTCGGTCATCTGAGTAAACCATCATGTCGGATACGATTACACACGCAGTCAGCACAACAGCGTTTGTCCCAGTAGTTGTTGGTGTGCGACGCCACAGAACGGGCAGAACAATGTTAGGTAACCAACCAAACCAAACCAACACCGACGAATCCGGGCCGAAGAAATCTGACACAACCAAAAAGATTTGGGGGAGCGGAGAGCCAAGAGATTGAGCTTGCCCCGTCCTCCTCCCAGAATAGGCAATCCAAGCTGGGCGAACTTAAACGAATTTGGGCAAATGTACAGAAGTGCGCACGAGATAAAAGCTGCGACGAGGCTCCTTGATTGGATCGTGCTGGGGGGCCGCCCTGCACGATGACGATCTATGCGGTGCGCCTCCCCCGACCCCATGGCGTGACGAGTGGCTGTCGAGCCGCCCGCACCCAGCTTGGGGAAGTTTTGAACCGTGTGTCAGATTGGCTTGTTTCCTCCAATGGCGGTGTCCCGATGCGTGCATGGTTGCAAACGGTAATGAAGCTAAGAGCTAAAGATGTCTTGGGGACTCGGTTTGGTCGTTGAAGAATCGTTGAAACTTACATTTAAATCTTCAAGACCTGTTTTGACCATGCTGCTTCTCATCCTGCGAGTCTCTTAGCATATCATAATCTACATAGCTGAGGGAGCGAAGCGGAGGTTCCGAGGCTGATTATTGCCGATTCCTGCGGATTCAAACTTTCTGGGCGTCAGATAGGCAAATCCTTGATGATCCTTTGGATTATGGTAGTAAGGGGTTATGACATAATCACCGCTCTTCAAAAGGATGTTCATAAAGGTTACTACATAGTTGTCCATGCGAAACTCGGCACGTGTGCGTGGTATACTAGTAATACTTCTATCGTCTCTAGTGTTCAGAGATGTCGGACTAGACTTGGAAGTATCATTTCTGCAGGGCAAGAAGATTGAAGGTGCCTGTGTCCCTTGTCTAATTAATGGTAACAAGGTTAGGAATACTCCAATCGGGAGTTGCCTATTGCGAAAACTACCAGAAACCGCCAACCTTGAATCGGTCTTATCTTGCGCAAGTTTAATAAGGGAGCATGGGTTAAGGGAGCATAGAAGCTACCCCTTGATAATCTTGAGAATGGAAAATTATAGACGGCAAAAATTCACTGCAATAGTTGCAACTCCCGAAGGCAATAGACGATTATGAAGATGCCACTCATGATTGAGTCATGAGGTTTTCTTTTCACATGTTGGATGTTGGATGTTGGACCCTTAAAAAAGGTCTCAATTTGTCTCGAGCTAAGGCGCTCACCTCGAAGCAGCCACCCGCCTACACAGCAACATACGCGTACCTGAGTAATATTGCGACGCTGGAACCCCTCTCCGCGGTCGCACAAGATGTCGGTAGCAATCGACCATATATCAAACAGGTTCGATCGTGTGTGTTTGTAATACCTTAGAGTATAGAAGGAAAGAAGCTTCGAAATTCAGCTCATAAAAGATCTGGGTTTTATGTACATACATCTGAGCGATAAGGACGGGGCAAGAGGCGACTAGTACTTCTCATTTTAAGTTTGCCACGTATGAGAGACTTATTCGACCGAACCTAGTCATGGTATCCCCACACCCTTTTAAGTACTCTGCACCTATCTTAACGCCGAGATGTACAAAGGATACGGGTGGACCGAAGTTAAGATGCACTAATACCCATGTACATGGTACCTCCTACCACAGTAGTCCTCATGCAGGTCCCCTATGCTGCTCCACGTTTCGTTAATCGTGCGCTTTCACGGCAACGTTAGCCTTTTTAACCTTCAACTTCTTGCCCGAAAAGGGGAGAGCGAAGGGGGTCCTCAATTTCGAATATCCCACTTGAATTGCTTTGGTGTTGATCACCACAGCCAAGACATCGCGAGATTGGTACCCCGTCCCTTTTTTTCACTCATGCCCTTCTCTTCTATCGGCGCACTTGTCTCCCTACGTAGTTTCCCTTCATCACTTTCCCTTGTTTTCGCGGCCACTTTTCGTACTTTGCGCCGGCCTTTTCAAATGTTGTGGTAATCTTTCTTTACCCGACCGGTTATCCACTATAACGATAACCCTCACACTCCTTTTTTTTTCCTTTCGAATTCATAGAAGACGACTTGAACCGATACACGACGTACTGTGCAGTCTACTCGAGTAGAAACAGACACGGTCGCGAATTTGTTCCGTCACTCACCGCAGATCAAATTCCTAGACGAGGAATCCAATATTGGCGAACGAGCTGAGGGAGCGTCCTTCACGATTTTAACCAAACGCGCGATACTCGACCTCGCAAAATAGTTACGACCTTATCGCGATGTTCCTGACTACTGACCTTCAATAAGCCTTGTTGTGATACCGACCTGCCGTTTTACCTGCGCCCGTAAGCCGCATCTATCCTACCGATTGGTTCGGCATCATGTTAGCGGTACAACCTCGCCGGTTACTATCGCGACCGAAAGGTCTTCTGCTCTTCGCTCTTCTTTCCGCCACTCTTTACTGGCTCATGCTGCACGGGTCTGCCACTCCCCATACTACTAGGTGGTTCGATGGAAGTGCTGGATCGGTACAACAAGCTCCTCTGAAGGAAAACGCCGAGGCCAAACAAGCCCCATTACCGGCCCCATTGCCAGCGAACGAACCCAATGGTGATGGACTGAATCAACAAGCTGAAGTGCAAGAAAAGACAGAAGAGGAGAAACAGAAAGAGGCGGAGGAGCAAAGAGAGGAAAACTTGCGAGAACAATTCGATAATGAATATGACGCGCTTGCTAAGTAAGTTTGTTCGTCTGGCATCTTCCTTATATAAGTTCTAACGGCCATGCAGGGAGCCTGGTGCCGACGCGCTGTTTGGGCAGACACTTAACACTCTCGACCCTGCCAAGAAACGATCCTTAACCATCGAAGAACACTTAAAACCTGCCTCGCACAAGACTCATTTCAGTGACCATCAACCCTATGTCTACGATCCGTACCCCAAGTACAACGAGAAGACCTGGCTTGCTGAAAGAGCCAAATATGTGCCCTGTGAAGGACCAGATGGCCTACCGGAGGCGGATGTGATGGTTTTCAAGGGGCAACCCAAGGATTTCCCTGAACCTGGATTCGGCAGCTACGATGTTCTTGGCATGGACGGGAACTTATGCTATGAGCGTGAGACGCGACTGGGTATATATGGCTACCAGGCGGATAATGATACCTCGAACCCATCCGTGGACTGGGACCAGGTTCATTGGGGTGAGCTGCAAGAGAAGTGTGCCCAGAAGAACAAGGCTCGATACAACATGCAAGGGCACTCTAATCCTTACCTTACTACCGTCTACTCACGGCACAATTCGAGCGCTCCAGGCACAAATGGTGACACAGAGAGCGACCTTACCCAGTCGGAACCTCTCTATCGCGAGGGTTTGAAAAAGGGAAGCCCATCGTTGCGTCGAAAGAGGGGTCTTCCTGCACAACCGAGGTCTGGCAAGTCTAAGTCACTGGCTGGCTCTGAATCGAGAACAGCTGTTCTACTCCGAACATACACCGGCAAAGAATACAGTGAAAATGACAAGCAGGTGATTCGGTCTCTGATTACCGAGCTTTCGCTGCGCACTGGTGGTCTATATCAAGTATACCTTTTCGTCCATGTCAAAGATACTGCGTATGCGATTTGGGACGATGAAGAGACATATCAATATGTTCTTCAGAGAAGCGTGCCGCCGGAGTTCAGGGACATTGCGGTTCTCTGGAATGACGAAGCTACGCAGACAATGTACCCAAAGATCGACCCTAAGAAGGCGACTGTGCATGTCTCGCAATGGCTGTCAGTTCAGAAGTTCGCTCAGGAGTTCCCCGAATTCGATTATATCTGGAACTGGGAGATTGATGCAAGAGTCACAGGCCACAACTACGACTTTGTCGAGAAACTAGCCACTTTCGCCAAGCGTCAACCCCGTCGAGGACTTTGGGAACGTAATGAACGCTACTACATCCCATCTCTCCATGGTGACTACGACTCGCAGTTCCGAAAAGAAGTTGAACGCGTATCAGGAAAGGACACGATTTGGGGCCCTCCGAAGCTACCGTTCGTCAACCCTATTGGACCGAAGCCTCCCGTTGCAAAACCCGAGGATGATAACTACAAATGGGGCGTTGGAGAAGAGGCAGACCTCATTACTGTTGCCCCGATTTTCAACCCGATAAATAGCTCTTGGATCAGTGGAAATGAGCTTTGGGGGTTTAATGATTCCACGCATGCGACCACAGACCTACCGAGAAGGGCTACCATTGTGACGCATTCGAGAGTCTCTAAAAGACTCCTTGATATCATGCATGTCGAGAATATTCGAGGAAACCACATTTCATCTGAAATGGTTACGCAGACCGTTGCGCTACTCCATGGTCTCAAGGCAGTTTACGTCCCAATGCCTGTCTTCTTTGATAGACCATGGCAAGGCAAAGACCTCGCTAAGTGGTTTAACGGTGGCCTCAAAGGCGAAAGTGGAGGTATCGGCTCCGCCATGGGCTGGGGACGCGAGGCTAGATATCGTGGAAGCACTTGGTATTATCGTGCAAACCCGCCACAGCGACTCTACCTCAATTTTATGGGTTGGGAGGATACTAACGTAGGTGGCAAAGATTGGGAAGAGACCCACGGTCGACCTTGCTTACCCCCGATGTTACTTCATCCCGTAAAGGACATTGAGCCTACCGAGCCTGGGTACAAGAGCGAGTCGAATTTACCATATTCTTGAGCAGACGAGCCATTTAGCACCACATAAATTGTGGATTACCTAGCTCCGTTAAACGCCTCTTCGGGATTGTACGAGTACTCCAAAATCTGTGAGGAGCGGGCTAAGCCTTTGGAACCCGACGACTTCTTGGACCTCAGTTTTTTCTCATCGGAGTGGCGATCTATATTATCGGCTTCCGGCTGACCATCAATTCAGCACCAGATATGCCTCCGTCTCTGAGCTGGATTGCATTTACCATGGCGGCGCCAACGCTCTGCGTTATTTTCAGCCAAGCCGATCGACCTGGAACAACCTTTCCGCATATATAAGGCGTTGTCATCTTTCGATCGTATTTTCCAGGTGTTCATCCTTAGAACGGCGAGGACGTAAAATACGACTCTGATAGGACAAGAAAGGATGATACAAATCAGGCATCACGAGGCACTCAAAACCATGGCATTACACGGCGTTTTTCGCATACATGGCGTCAGATATTACATTTGCACTGAGCTTCAATCTTAACTATGAAAGGAGAATTCATGGCATGTATGGCTTCCGCATCGGTTACGAACCGGCAGACACCTACCTAGTCCTTGATGGACTGAGGTTTCAAGTAAATATGTCATATTATGTAAATACACACTTGACAATGAACATACGTTTTAAAACCATGGTACTGTATGGTTGCTCCTAAGGTGTGCTGTGTACTGCGGTCGTATCTTGACTAACTGTAGTTATTCGGCGACTATACTCTATTGTCGCTCTGTAGTATATGATGATCATCGTAGTGTATTCGTCATGAACTATACACATGAAATGTGTAGACATGCCCCTTGACTTATATTTGAACCAATACCACGTCCAGTTTGGTTCGTTGGCTGCTTTACATGGCAATGCGACGTCGAATCACAAGCGCACAAGCACCTACCTAGGGGTAGGTACCCAGGTATCCAATTATCATTGTTGACCCATAACATACCTTAGGTACCTAACCTAGATAGGTTTGTATTCTGTATCCGAGTTCTTGGGTAAAGTAAGACAAATTCTACATGGGTATATAAATCGATCCAGCGTCTAGAAACTCCGGAATTGCCAGACATGGTATCACGAACGAGAAGCTTCTACCTTAACACCGCCTTTCTCATCCGGACCGCTGGAGCTCGTCTTCTCCGGCGTCTCTTCGTCTCCGGGTGCGTGTCCGATGATAGCTTCGAATTTCTACAGTGAACGGGATTAGTTTAGGTATGGTAGGTAGGTAATTTGATGAAGCTGATGGGTAGGTTAGGTAGGATAGGTGAATAGGGAGACGACTTACGGGTCCTTCGAAGGTCTTGCCCCATCCGATCCAGTACGTGCCGACTATGATTAGGAAGATGCCGATTACGACGACTACGTAGTCTGTTTTTGAGGAGGTAAGGTAGTCAGTATATCGACTACAGGCGATAGTGGGAGGGTGAGTGTGAGGAAGGTAGGGGTAAGGGTAAGGGCGCTTACTCATTTCGTCCGCGGAGACGGGGAGGCCGGTTGGGAAGCAGAAGAACTAAGTTGGCAATGGTGTCAGCAGTCTCTCCCCTCCTTTTCTTTTCTTTTCTTTTCTTTCTTTTCTTTTATCTGCTCATTATCGCTCGATCTCATTCCTCTTCTACACCAAATATCTTTACAACCGAGCACTGGAGCGGAAACATACCACAGAAGTCACAATAACGAACACCGCAGCCACGATATTCAGCGCCCACCCGCTGCGCCCGAGCGTAAAGTACGTCCCTTCCACCTGGTACTGGCGCAGGACGCCGCGTCCGCGTAGAAGTAGCGCTACGACGGGGAACACGTACGATACGTTGAGGAAGATGGTGGTGCTGGCCGCGTAGGCGCTGAAGGCTACCGAGGGCCCGAGGTAGAGGAGCCCGAAGAGCACGTTGAAGATGAAGGTGAATATTATCGTGCGCACGGGGACGTCGAGACCGGGGGTTATGTGGGCAAAGCTAGATAAAGGGGGGAATGGTGTTAGTTGGATCTATGCGAAAAAGAGGATAAGGGGAAGGAAAGGAGATAGGGGAGGTTGGCATACTAATTGTGATATACGATCCCCTTATCCCTCGCCATAGCATAGAGCAGTCTACTGGAGCTCGTCACACACCCATTCGTACCATTGATAAAGCAAACAGCCAGCATAAGCGTCAATATCGCCGCCGCCGCACGACTCCCCGTTCCCTGAAGAATCAGCTCGGCGATAGGCATATTCGTCGGGGTACTCAAAACCGTCTCCGGATCCGTAATGCAGAACAGGATAACCAGAATAAACGCAACGCCCGTGACCCCACCCACAATAACCGCGTATATAATCGCCCTGGGCGCATCCACGGCCGGACTCGGCATCTCCTCCGTCATATGCAGCGCGGCGTCGAACCCGATGAGCGACAGCGCGCTCTGCAGCAGCCCCAGGATCCACGCCATGCCATCGGACCACCCCGTCTCGTTCTGGAACTCGGCGAATACGAACCACGCATCGTTTTTATCGGATGTCGCGAGTAGCACGATGCTAATGATAACTACGCCGAGAAGCGACCAGTAGAGCGCGGCGTCGTTCCAGCGCCCCAGGATTCGGTTTCCGTAGATGTTGGATCCCGTCGTGAAGACTACGATGGCGAGGAAGATTAGGTACGTGCTCCATGCCTCGATGGTGTAGGATCCATTCGATGCGATGACGGCTGCGGCTTGGATGAACTGCGCTGTTGGGGGTGTGGTACGTTAACGAATGGTATGTCCGTGTTGCTTCCTATGGGGATAGAGCGGGAGAGCGAAGGGGGCTTACCGGCGAAGAAGCCCTCAGTCGTCACCAACGTCAGCCAGCCAGCGATGTTAGTCCAACCAACCCAGAAGCTCTAGGTCGCTGCCGTCAGCCCCTTACTCATCCGCAAGTCGAGAATGCGAAAATTGCACCCACCATGGACTTTTTCCAAGTATCAGTGCACAAGGCGTATACAAAGTGGTACTGCCCCCCTGCCGTCGGCCATATCGCAGCCAACTCGCCTAGACTTGCCGCAAGGGCGAGATTGCACAGGACGCAGAAGATGAAGCCGTATAACAAAGAGACAGACCCCCCCGACGGCAGCACAAGTCCAATTGAACCCGCCAGTGCGATCCACGTACTATAAACATCGCGCCATAATCAGCTACCCGCGCCGATCTTCTTATCATGGAACATAAGGCAGTGAGATAGACTCACTTCAAGATAGCGAAAGTCAGCGCGACCATAGTCAACCTCGACAACCTCGGCTGCAACCTTCCCTCGCCGGGCGTTGGCTCGGCCTCGTTCCGGACAGACATTTTCGATGCTCAGACCAGACCAGACCAGCCAGCCACACACTACAAACGCCAGAGCTGACAAACGTAAGGTAAGCGGTACGACGTCGCTAACAAGGAGCCCAGAGCGAAGAGAGGGAATAGGGGAGCACACATGAGCTGGACGAATACTACCCTTAAATAGGCCGCCTCTAGTAATCTGCAACCATCGATGCGCATTACACGCATGCCGCTAGATATCTAAGATAGGTAGGTAGCAAACACGGGGGCTATCTGGACGGGTAGCCAACCTTAGGGATCCATAGACGGATACCTACCACGCTGTGCTACCTATGCTCAAGCTCATGTAATTTACCTATATATCCGCTGGAAACCTGGGTTGGTACACAGATAAGTACCTAGATAACACGAAAGATGACGTCCGCATCTTTCGATCCTCGTAGGGCTCCTCAGTGGCATCGCCAATCAGAGATCGAACGACGTCTCGGATCCGCCGTTTCTGATTGGTCGGGGTAGATGCATGATGGGCTTTTCACGCGAAAAACCGCAGCACTGGATTTGCTGATTGCAGAACAATGCAAACAATGATGACTGTAGATTCACCGCTCCTTTATAGGTGAGAGCGCGCCTATTTCCCTTCGTTAGATGCTATGAAATTGCGGCCTTTCTGTGTATGACTTGAGTCTTAGGAAAAATTGAACATAAATTCGTGGCCTTTCCCCCGTTTTCCAGTCTGTTAATTTCTCTTCTCCTTCATCCTCATTGTCATCCTCATCGTCTTCATCCCCCTTCGCTCCCATCTTTTCACTCCATTCGCAATTGACCCGATATCTTATGTAATTCTTTCATGTGTTTGTTTTCTGATATGAAAAAAAGAACCCTGTTCTAAATTCCCATCTAGGTAGGTAGGTAAGGGATCGTGTTCGGCCCTGGGAGTAGCATTATCCCCGAGATAAAAATCTTAGGTATGTTCCGGGTTCACAAAGCAATATATAAAGTGATATTGGCCACGGTCCGGGCTGAATTGGCACATGTCTCGTAGGTCTTGAGGCAGTAGGTTCCACACACCCTATAAGTACGCTGGGTATGCTCCCCAATGTCAAGGATGTCGGAGCCCCATTCCGAGATAACCATAGTTCCCCATCCTTGTCAACCGATGATTGCCTATTCGGACTCCATAGATGCCGCCCAGAGGACGCCGAAGGGCACTGTCCCGTGATCGCGGACTCTTGCCAGCGGAAGACGGTAGGACGTGTTGGTGAGTGTAAAGCCCCCGTAGACTAGACCAAGTTGAGACATATTCGACGCGGCTCTAGCGCTCCGCCTAGGAATGTCCCACGTTAGCCTCATGGGCTTTCCTGGATCTGGACGAAGACCCACGTGAGTGCTATAGCTGAAGAGGCGCTAGTAGATCGTAGAGTAGACTCAGGAAGGACTCTGCGAGCGTTGGTACGAAAGGTATGTGTTTGCTTCCAACAACATTTCAGAATCAGGAGATTTAGTTAGGTTTTTGAAGATATTTTGCAAAGAGATGAGCGGGATATTCTGGCTAGCCGGCATGCAAGGGCTTCCTCTTGAGCCTTATCACGGTGCGTAAAATGCTGTGGCACTGGGGATTTAAGCTTCTGCTTATACCTCGCAGCTCGGGATGCAGTGATCATGTCGTGGACCTACCGCATAGAGTAGGAGGCGCTGCCAGAAGCGTCACGATGTGTAGCATTATTGGCCATACTTGATCCTGATTGTTCCGGCGCAACCAATGACGAAGTCTCATTCGTGATGTGACGCGGCAGATAGGGTCCAGACTGGCGCCATAAGGTAACAGCAGCAAGAGTGGGAATTCGGGATTCGAGCAAGGGACATGAGATGTTTCTGGGGTTTGCTTGCTGACTGCAGACGCCGTATCTCCCCGCACCTGTACGCTGCAGTGAGACGCTTCTGCGAGCATGATGTAGTATATAAATGTACCGGCCGATGATCCTATACCTCGGGGTATCTTCTCCTCTTCGCCCTAAGCAAAACTTCTGCATAGAGTCATCTCCAACTACACGATGACTGCTAAAATTCGAGTTGGTGCCGTCCAGGCCGAGCCAGTATGGCTTGACCTTGATGGAAGTGTTGACAAGACCATCTCCCTTATCGAGAACGCAGCTGCCGATGGCGTTCAGGTTCTTGGGTTCCCCGAAGTCTGGATTCCTGGATATCCGTGGTAAGCTGAGTCGAGAGTTTAGCAAGACTGACACTAACGCCGACTTGTTTGCTTCAACATAGGTCCATTTGGACTTCGAGTGTTATCGACAACACCCATATCAT